>CM077235.1:14469274-15141774 GCA_039654775.1 Spinibarbus caldwelli | reverse complement strand
CACTGACATGCTTTATCCTTTGTAAATGAAATGAAAGACTCTTAAAGTGATAGTTCACCCAAAAATTAAAATTCTGTCATCATTTACTCACCCTCAAGTAGTTCCAAACCTGTATGAATTTCTTTGTTCTGCCGAACACAAAGGAAGATATTTTGATGAAAGTTTGTAACCAGGCTGTTTTGGGGCACCATTGACTTCCATAGTAGGAAAAAAAATACTATGGAAGTCAATGGTGCCCCAGAACTGCTCTGTTTCCCACATTCTTCAGAATATCTTCCTTTGTGTTCAGCAGAACAAAGACATTCATACAGGTTTGGAACTACTTGAGGGTGAGTAGATGATGACAGAATTTTCATTTTTGGGTGAACTATCCCTTTAACAAACATTATCTGACTGAGCAGTAAATCAAATAACTTGCCAATTTCCTGCATAGCATCATTCATATGGCCTCAACACACACTACAACAGTGTGAGTATTATTTGTGGCCAAATTTAAGTAAGCACTGGTGACTTAACAGTTCCCAGAAAAAAAAAGGTACAAAAACTGTCACTTGGGTGGTACTTTCAAAAGACACTAATATGTATATATTTGGTATTAATACGCACCCTTTAAGGGTAAATAATGTACCTTCTTAAAGGGTATCACGCAAGTCACAGCTGTTGTACCATTTTTTCTGAGCGTGTATTGTTGGCCTACTAACATTGTTCCACAAATCATAACTGGAATGGACTGTATCCACCAGGGTTTTTGTAAAACAGCTTTGCTTGCCTCAAAAACTTCCTCGTCCAAGATTCTGGTCCCGAAGACAGTGATTCCATCAGTATTAATAATTGCATGGTCACTTCTGCTGAGTGGTTTAGAGATCTTCTTCTTACAGTCCACAATCATTGTGACGGTCTTCTTTTCGATGCTAATAGCCACACGGTGCCACCTATCAGTTGGGAGGAAATTGTGTGGGAAAGACAACAAAGAAGATCCATTAAGTTTGTGAGAATGATATATGTTTACTTTCCCTTGCATAACCAAAATGCATGTTTGGTTCTTTATACAGTGAGAAAAAACAATTGCCTTGTATTAGTACAGGATGTTCCTAAATAAAATAATTTAAATAGACAAACAGCATTCTCTCTCAATCCATGTGCATTTCAGAAGGCGTTTAACTGAGTGCCGCCTCTCATATTGACTCAATTATAAATATTTCACAAGCTGGTTTTTGTTTGACAGCATGTTTTCTCAAATTAAAAAAAAAAAAAAGTTTTTCATTGCATGATGAAAATACACCATTGTTTTATCACATGTAAACCTCAATGTGGCTAATCAAAAGCACAGAAGCTTACTGCCATTCTCGTTTCTTTTAAAGTAAATGTTTGCTTTGCTAAATTAGTTACATATGACTGCGCATTCACAGTTTCCCTACTTTAATTATATCTATATAGATAAATAAATGAATAAGCAGATGGAAAATAGTACCAATAATAAACCAAACTGGCCACTAGGAGAAATTTATAAGCAAATTGCATAACCAGTCCAAACACATTCAACGGCCATTTGATGAAAACTGTACTACAGCTTGTTCAAAACACACACACACACACACACACACACACACACACACAAAAAAAGATGTTAAGGCCCATTAAAATAAGATTACTTCTGAAACTGATGTATTATATTGTACTACTTCAGATGTTCAATCTGTTTAGAACGAAAACCTTCACACAGATCAAAAATATACAAATAAAGAGTCAACTTGCTTTCCATCTGCAAGGTTGATGGCACGGAAAAGGGGGTAATCCTCAGGAGCGGGCTTCCCATGCTGATCCTCATACAGGAAGACCGGCGCGCGGCCCACCTCCACACCCAGCTGCTGGATGCCCTGCTCGTTGTATACTGACAAAAGGAAGGACTGTACTCCCGCCTTTGGCTTGATAGTCATAAGGATGGAGAAATCCTGAGGGAATACTCCTCCTGAAGACACAGGAAAGGCATTGTGGGTTAAACATCAGCTGTTAATGATGATTCAAACGCTTGTCTTCCTTTCCATGGCGTTGATGAGCTAAGACTACAGAATATCAGACAATGTACTGTGATCTAAACTGCCGTGTAATATGCAGTAGACCTTTTACCACAACCCAGTCCCCACATCGTTTGTAGGGGATGGTTTAATGAAGTATGAAACGGTTTGTCTTTTCTGTTGGCACATTAACTTTACAAGGTGTCAGATGACATAACAGATTTACAATTAAAACGGGTTGTATGAGCACTGGAGTGGAACTAAAGCTCACTCTATCTCTGAAGTGCTGTTCACTTTGCCAACCTTGAGGGAGATTTTTTTTTTTTTTTCTGCCAACATATTATTTTGCTGAAATTTCGAGTTCTAAAATCATAAGGTTTGGAGGCGATTTTATTTTAGCCAAAAATCACAGAAAAAGAATTGTTAATTTAATCTCCTGCTATTTTGTGCTTCAGTTACCCTTTGCAGGCTGGCCAATTTGGAAGATGGCCAACACACACACAACAGAAGGTCCAAGTTAATGGGACTAAACTAGTAAATGTAAATGATGTTGTTGTTATAGACTGAGCAAATAATTAGAGATTTCAACATCCCATTCGTAAAAACTATACAAAAACTGTGCTAACCATAGACTTGCAGGAGACATATGACACACTGATTTCGCGAATAATTAGCATTACAATGACAAATAGCCCTCAGTTTAAAGAATATTTAATAGTTCATCATCTGTGATGCTACATACTACTTTATGTTACAGGAATAACTGCAGCAACAGTCAACAGTAGTTTGGGTCTTTCTAATTCTTGGTTTAGCTAGTCATGGATGAATCAGCACAAAACGCTCTGGTCAAAAGCTACCAACCCAGGCTCATTGGGAAATATGCAGGTGGTGACGTTTCTGCAAAGTGATTTTGTTTCTTGCATGTTTCCAAAGTAAAATGTCCAGTAAGTGGTGTTAAATGTGTGTTCCCAGCAGGCACAAAACAGGCACACAACGTCATAAGACGTTGATATTTGGTTAAATTTTGGTTGCGACGTCGGGTGACCAAAATTCAACGTAAATTCAACATCTTATGTCAATGTTAAATTGATGTCCAATACCGACGTCAGCTGACGTTGCGATTTAGTTGTTTTTAGGTTGTGCAACCAAAATCCAACGTTAAGTCAACGTCAAATTGACGTCAAATATTGACGTCAACCCGATTTTCATTTTCAACCAAAATGCAACGTCTGTCCGACGTCATGTCCAACGTCAACCTGGCGTTACATAGACGTCTGGTGCCTGCTGGGTTCAGTTTAATTTGAAACAGATGAATGTGAATCTGGCTATGTGTTATTATGTTGGTTGCCGTCAGTATTGTGGCAGTATTGTGGCAAATTAAATATCCGGTGAGTGAAACTAAAAGGTTAAAGCTCTTTGAGCTTTTTTAGTTTTTCACAGGACTTGTACCCAAGTGCTCTGCATCACAAGTTCAACACTGTACCAGGTGAGCTACCGAGCAAGTTTACTATCTCAGAAAAACCATACATATGGAGCTGGTTATTTACTGCAAATGTCAAAATGTATTAGTTTACAAATCATGCACTATGGTAAAAGTGTTCTGGAGTCATAACAGTATTGTGCAAGGAACTGTGCAAAAAAGGAATAAACGTTAGTGTTTTACTTTCACTTGTGTTCATTTCAGCTGGAACTGCAGTGAATTGTATGTATAGGTTCATTTTTGGAGTTTTGCAAAAACGTGGGTAGAGGCACGTTTTCCCAATGAGCCTACGTAGGTCAAAACAGTAGCCAAAGAGCTTTCTTTCATTCTTAATGGACTCTTTCTTGAAACAATAAACATAGCTTTAATTCCTTCATCAAGGTCTGGGCATCAGACTTCTAGCACTGTAAACAGTCCAAATGCATTTAACTGAGACGGTCAAGCTACATTATGTACTTCCTGTCGGCTGCATTTCAAAGAGAAGAAAGAAACAACCTACAATGTCACTTTGCAAGAGAAAACCAATTACACAACATTTAGAGGTGATTTACAACCTTGTCCAAGCAGAACAGTTGCTGTATTTAAGAGTAAGTAGGGATGAGAGTGCATAGATTAGCTCAATTCACGTACCTGGGAAGAGCTGCTTGGTTGGGGTGCTGAGTTGAGCCCTTTTGTCCACTCGGTAGGCCACATCTGGTTTGGATCCTCTCCGGATGGTGCAGAAGCCTTGCGTTTTCTTCACTCCTTCTGGTGAACTTTTAAAGTCTAAGACCTTGAGCACATCCACGGGTTCAGCTGTGAGGCAGAACGTTGATTGTTATGATCAAAGCGTTTGTCATTTTCATAATTTCATTGGTAAGCAAACATTATTAGCTTCAATAACTTTGCTACAGCAAATCAAAACAATATTTGTTCAGTTATTTCCATTTGTACATTTAATTTAACTAAAGGCAGTAATTATGTTAGCAAGCAGCTAGATTAGAAATGAGGAAAAGTCCACGAGGGAAAAATTAAGCAGCACTATCCAAAGATACCTTTCATTTGTCATATAGATGAGAACGGTGATGAAACTACTGTTGTCGGAAAAACTTGTGAAACGGAAATAAATGTCCAGCCATTTAATCTTCACAATTGCTTCCAAGTACAGTTGGGTCATTATGTAATTTTATTACACTATCCAAGTTTAAAAACAAGTCAGTATTGTTAACCTCAATTAGATCGCTTTATGCAGCATGGCTTATTTGTCCTTATCCTGGCTTGAATGGTGTGGAGTGAATATATCTACAGTCAATTATCGTTCAGCAAGTGAGGACATTTATGGGCCACATGTTGCCATTTGTTGATATGGACATGAACAAACAAATTCCCATAAAATCCCCCTCATTGGTGCCACACGTCATTTCGCAACAACGCTAACTCTGACTGACGGTTTTACTGTACCTAATTCCCCGCCATCGCATGTGTGCTGTGACCGTCCAATGAAGCAATTGTACTTTTACGAGGAACCCGAGCAGCATAGCAGTAAAGATGTGAAGAAATATCCAGTAGGGATAATTGACCCCCTACATGCAGATCCATCTACAAAGCCAAACATTCCAGGAGTTAAAGTCACTGGTGCTGGTCACTACACTTCTACGGTTATGGCAGCTCAGCATGACCCAGACTTTACAAGCAGCTCAGCTCCACCAATGTCAGGTACTACACTTCATCATGTTGCTACTACCAATGTCACATATGAAAGGTACTGGTTTCGCTCAGCCTGCACCACACAAATGGCTTGTTTCTAATGATCCTTAACAAATCTATGCTAATGCTTAAACAGGCTGAGAGATTTATGAAATGATTAATATGGTAATTTAGAGGCTGGTACTGTAAAGTGGACTCTGAGCAGCACTGTTATGTCACACTGATTTATTGCTCTGTTCGAGTCTTTTAGGCTTGGTCTTTGATGCCGTGAAAAGGAAAAGTTCGGGCTTCACTTGAGACTGATGAATGAGGATGTATGCAAGGTCAGGGAGATAAGAGTATCAGCTGGGTTACTTACATCCATCACTATCCGTACACAACTTTGTGTCCTTTAGACGCATCTGTTTGTCATCACCACTGCAAATGTTGTGGTTGAGGATGCCGAGTTGTGTGAAGTCTCTGATTCGCAGGAGGTTTAAGGGAATAGGAACAGAGGCTGAATGGATGACTAGCACATAAATACTCCTATTCTTACTCCCCCGCTACCAGAGACTACAAAAACGTCTGAGTCAGGTCAAATGGACATATTTGTCTGCTGGTCAGGCAGCAGACAGGAAGTATCTCTTTCAAAGGCCTAAAAACAATAAACCATATAAACAGAATGACTAGTTGCTAAGACTCATTACTCTCTCTCACAAGACTCAGTGTTGGATCCAAACCAGGGCATTATTTTCATATGCTTTGACATCACAAAAAGGCAAATTTTCCACCCTGTCCACTCAATGAAGGCTGGGAAAGCACTTTAGAAGAATTATACTGAAGTCTTTTGATAGATCAGCCCTATAACACTGTGCACAAGGCACAATAAAACCAGCAAAACCTTTATAAAATATGAAGGACAATGAGATGCATTTGTTAAAAATGGACACTGGGGAAAAGTCACTCAGACGCCTGGTCATCACAATTACACTGAATTATATTTTAACGCCAAGAACAGAACAAAAAAATCTGAGAGTTCTTCTTTTGCTACTGTAGTTCATGTAAAAAAAAACTAAATTTGACTTTTTTTATTATTATTATTTTCTGTAACCATATGGTGAGAGTGTGCAGGAAGTGCTGATCTGGTAGTTCCTGTTCCACATATGTGGCCAGGAGCTGAAGGGTGGTGCTTTTTTAGGGTTAGTGCACATGCTGAACACATTATGGTGTCGGCATGGTACAGCCTGCAGATAACTTTGGCTCAGTGTACCACCAACCAAGTTTTAATGCACTGAAAGCACAAATTTATTGTTACTCTACTCTGGGACTGAGAAAAAGGGACTATGTTAAAGATCAAATAATGCAGTTCAAAAGTTTGGGGTCAGTAAAATTATATTTTTGAAAGATATTAATTAAAAGATAGATAAAAAAAGATATTAAAATTAGATATTATATTAGATATTAAAACATATATTAATACTTTTATTTAGCAAGGATACATTAAAATGATTAAACTTGAAAGTAAAGACATTTACAATGTTATAAAGGATTTCTATTTCAAATAAATGCTGTTCTTTCTATTGATTAAAGAATTGTGACCATGTTCATTGTCTGCTAATAATAAGAAAAGTTTTCACATATTAGAATGATTTCTGAAGGATCATGTGACACTGAAGACTGGAGTAATGGCTGCTGATTTAGCTTTGCCATCACAGGAATAAATCACATTTTTGATCAAATAAATGCAATCTTGATGAGTAAGATAAAAAAAAAAAAGTTACTGACCCCAAACTTTTGAACAATAGCATATGTTTAATTTTTTTTTTTTTTGTATAGTATATAAATCATTTTAAGGATTTTATATGTTTATGACCAAAAATCTGCAATATTTGCCCTGAACAGCTTAATTTTCTTGATAACATTAAAACAGCTGCACACAATAAAGCCCAGCGTGTCTACATCCGTGTGCACGTTTGTGAGCTTAATGATGCGGTGAGGTCTCAATGTAGCTTTGTCAAATCAGTCTGTTGAGAGTTTCCTTTCAGCGTTACCCCCACTGAAAAACAAAGAGCAGCCCTCTACATTATCATTCTAAATGAGATGCAAAAAAGTCTGAATAAAAGGAACCCAAACTCTTAAAGGAGAGGGTAATAATCTGTAACTCTTACGAGTCTCTTCCAAAATGCAGTGCTACTGTTTTTTTTTTTTCTTTTCTAAACTCTAAACTAAAGGTCTCTTTGTGCTCTTCAGAATGCCTCTCAGCATTACTGCATACCTAAAGGCCTCATATATTCCAGATGTGGAGAATTGGCAGGAACAGAACCCCCCTCTCACAGAAGCACTTAAAAAAATGTCAGTATCCAAAATCCATTAAAGCAGCAAATAAGCACATTGCTCCTAATGCACATCCTCAATTAAAAGCGCTGGATACATTTTTTTTCTTCTTCTTCTTTGTATTTACCAGATATTCTCTCTGGGGGAGCCAGTGTCATGGATAATGACATGGTAGATTTTAAACAATAAAATACGACAAAAGTATTTAGCAGAAAAGAATTTATCATCTGCGTAATTCAGCCTCTAAAATGACTACAAACCTTGAAGAAATCTGGCAGAAATGTTAATGCCATCAAATACACAAGAGACGCAATATCAATTGGTCAGGCAAGAAAAATCATAACATTCAAACTGATCCAACAAGCAGTAAAAGCCCAATACATAACATTAGCCCTATCCGTACTGTGACGTAAACAACAACTGCAAAAAAGGCCCTGCATCCTCATTGGTTGAATCATTGAATATCCGAGCATGTGTGGCCAATATCTCATGTGAACTTTGTGAAGTGCTGTAAGAGATATTTTATATGGATTTCAGTTCAATCCAAAAAACAAGAGCCAAAAGGTAGCTTTGATGCATGGAATTTAGTTGTGGTCAAGATTCGTATTAAACCAAAAATGTGGAAACTTATTTTCAAATTATCCCCACCTCCCAGTTGGCCTACAGAAGTGCAATGTGGAGAAGACATTATCAGGCAGCCATTTTGAAAAAGGTATGTTATATATCTGAAATGGCCATCGGAACAGCAACAAAGGAATGTATTATTATATTATAGTCATTATTATATTTTGTATGAGCTTAAAGCAGGAGAGACCAGGCTCTTTGAAAGCTTACTAGAAAGACAGTATAAAAAAACAAACAAACAAACAAAAAAAAAAACAGTTTGCTATTTGTGATCCTCATATACAAGTGAGTCAGAAAGATATGATGCCCTAATTTTGCCTATTACTTAGAGTAGCCTATACAGGAGGACTAAATGTATAAATGATGGATAGGGCCACTTTAAAACACTCAAGTGTACACTTTTAAAAGTAGACAGTGTGTCCAAGTCAGAAAGCACTTCTACAGTAGTTCTCTGACAGTAGACGGGTCTTTAGTGTGGACTGGGATAGTGTGGAGAAACGGTATCTCTCTCTGTCTGAGCAATAAAACTTCCTAAACTAATTCTG
This sequence comes from Spinibarbus caldwelli, assembly GCA_039654775.1. Taxonomy (NCBI): domain Eukaryota; kingdom Metazoa; phylum Chordata; class Actinopteri; order Cypriniformes; family Cyprinidae; genus Spinibarbus; species Spinibarbus caldwelli. Next base: position 15,133,111 of record CM077235.1, on the reverse strand, counting down.
GGCACTCGAGTGCCTCACTGGTGTGTGCAGGGTAGTGCAGTTACAATGAATGCTGCCTCATCAACAGATCAAATATAACAAGAATGATCCTTTCTGCTATTTATTGAACATCTCTATTTTGGGAAATAGCCAATTGTTTTGTATATGTAAACCTTTGAAGATCAGGGTCACCAGTGATATTGTAACTGGTATTTAAAATATATTTACACAAATACAATATTTAATATAACAACATTTTATACAACTGTGATTAACAGCAAACTTTTAAACACTTAAAAAAAAAAAAAAATCTCTTGGTAGACTCTTCCAATCTAAATTCCAAACGCAGCATCTTGTACCTAGAAATAATATTATCATATTTAAATACTTTTCAAAAATAAAATATCTGGTATGTCGAGGATATTGAAACAATGCCATTATTAACAGCTAGAACTTAATGCCACTGCTATCGCTAAGTCAACGCATTTTGGGCATTATAATGCTGAAAAAAATATAATTTAAAATAGTTATCAGGATTGAGGTTTAGAGATGCATTTTAGTTCGGAACGAGCCTATGATGACTATTAATGCTGTCTAGATAGGCAGCTTACTAGGTTTTGAGACACAGCCAATAAATCTTACAATATATACATGCTAATTTTATAATATTTTGACAGTGAAATTCACTACACATTTTAAGTTCACTACAACTATATACAGGTTTATACTGAAGGCTGGCATCACTGGAAGGCTCTTGACGATGCTCCTCAACCTTTTCCTTACCTGCTCTCACATGTGTTGCCTGTAGGACAAAAGTCAGACTGAAGATTGCACTTAAAGCGGAGTTCCTGAGCCAGTTTTTCGTTTTCCATCTCGTGGACCACCTTTCCTTATCCTTATCCATGACCGGTGCCCTCAACTGTCTTATTTTCAAATTCGTTCCTTTTCCACAATCCAGATTATTTTTATTTATTTCTGCACTGCCATGAGCGAAAAAAATCAATTGGTTTTTGTCGTGAACAAACTCCTCAGTCCCTCCGCCCAGACTCTCAGACTGAAGGTAAACGGGCTCTCATGAAAAAAAGAAAACCGGTTTGTTCCCTGAAGAGCTCAAGTCTTTAGGAGGGTTGGACGTGTGGACTAAACCTGACCTGTGAGGAAAAAAGAAACGAACACGGGGAAATCACTTGGAAAGATCCGCCCATTATTTTTATGAGAGCTTCAAAAGTTTGACACCGTTCCCCCGAAAACTCAGAGCAAAGGTGTACCTACTCTAAGGGATCATACAACACCGGGATGATGGTGATGGGACACCGGTTTACTGGAGGAGAGACTCGCATGACCTGGATTATCATCCTGCGTTCTGAATGAGTGATATAGGACCGGATAAGGACTATCTCCACAGCATTAGACAGCTTACTTTCTTTTGTTACTTTATATAGATTTGTACATCACCTCTTGGAAATATGTTTTTTATATTTATTTATTTATATTTCAGCATATTCTGTGTACTGTCTGTAATTTCCATGGCAGACCTGAAAAAAATGTCATTTTGCTCCACTATAAACATTCTTAAATGAACATTTTTGGAATCTATGGGTCCATGAAGAACCTTTAACTTCCATATAATCTTTCCATTGCACAAAAGTTCTTTAAAGTGGAAAAATGTTCTTCACACTTAGAAAAAAAAAAGAAAAAAAAAGGTTCTTTTAAGTACTGTTCACTGAAAAGTTTTTTTGGAACCCAAAATTGTTTGCATTTGCTACAATAAATAAATAAATAAATAAATAAATAAAAAGGAAAACACCCCTTTGGAAACACTATTTTTGAGTGGAAATGTCTGGAATGACACTAAACTTAAATTGGTACTAGAGTCAAACCAGGCAGAATTTTACTCAGAAAAATGTTCTTTTAAAGAGGCGAACCAAATGTTGGCCTGAAGTAGCCCATTTAAAATTCCATAAGAAGCAATGATAGCCAGAAAAGATACCATCCACATGAATAAGAACTACAGATGAGACTTCATGGCCAAGTCAGAATTCCTTCCAGAAGCATTCTTGAAAGAGTCCACTTATGGGATTGCTGTACCACAGACGTCTGAAAATAATTACTCTTTAAAAGTCATCGGGCAGGTGGCAGCTGTATAATCCAGCAGTCAGTCCACTGTATAATGTTTAGATGCATAATTCACAGCATAACAGCGGTAATTGTCACTGAAATTCAGAACACATTAACCATCATTATGTGTTATACCGCAATAAATTGGGGCCATGCAGATTCTTTCAGAGAATGCAGAGGGAAACAATAAAAGAACTGAAACAAAGAAACTGTTTCACATGTATCTTCTTTCAAAATGCTGTATAAAATGAGAAGCTATTCAGTCACAGATGGGACATGTTCTGGGTTCAAACACTTGTTTCATTTTAAGAAAAGATGCTTAGTGGGCAAAATGCCAAATTCTAACTGGACTGAAAGGAATTATTAAAGGAGAAATGTAGCATTACATCACTTACTCACCAATGGATCCTCAACAGTGAATGGGTGCCGTCAGAATGAGTGTTTAAACAAAGCATCACAATAATCGAGAAGTAATCTACATGACTCCAGTCCATTAATTAATGTCTTGTGAAGTCAAAAGCTATGTGTTTGTAATACAATACAGTTCTAAACAAATATCTCTGTGGATTTTATTTATGGAAGCATCAATCCTTTATTATGGCTTATGGATTCATACTTTGGCCAGAAGAGACAGATGATGGATTTGTTTCTTACAAACACGCAGCTTTTCACTTCACAAGACATTAATTAATGGACTGGAGTCTTGTAGATTACTTGTGAATTATTGTGATGTTTCTTAATCAGCTTTTTGGACTCTCTGACAGCACACGTTCACTGCACTGTAATGCTTATTTTTCATCTGGAAAATTTCATTTTTGAGTGTCATTTTTCTTAAGTTTAATACCCAAAAAACCAAGGACAATCTAATACATGTATCAACATTCCTGCTTGTATAAAGTAATAAGAGTGGGAACATGGAAAGATTTCCATATGTCATATAGATAAAACTACCTTATGCAGTCAGCATTCATTATGTTTTCCACAAAGTACACAATAGGGGTTTGAGAAAGCACTGCCAGAACATTCTGTCTGGTTTTCAGATGGATAATACATTTGTCCATTCAACATTTGTAAATGCTAATTATGCAAATTCTTAGTGTATAATTTTCTACTTTTTTCTTTTCATTCACATTTTCCTGAATTAAAAATCTTTTTTGCATACTCAAACCACAAACATACACTGACTCCTCAACTGGGACAGACAGAAGAGTTCAAAAACAAAAAGATGAAATATAAAGACATGCAGCTCTAAATGTTATTAATGTCTTTATTCTGTTTAGAACATACAATTTACAGCAGGATCCATATTTGTATCGCTCATTTATCTATAAACCATATGATTAAGCAATCAGTTCACATACATCCAAGTTATACCATGCATAGTATAATTATTCTATAATTGAGCCATTGTAAGTGAATGACCTTCACTTTTGTTGTTTTTAGACATCCCGAAACTTTCAATTTGTTTGACTAGTTTAACTCACAGTTCAAATTTAACTCAAAAGAAGTACTCTCTCACGCCAGGCATTTTAGATGTTTGCTCTTCAAAAGCAGCTGAAATGAATCTACATTGTATGTTGATCGAGCAGACATTTTGAGGCATGACTCCTGCTCCTACTCTGATCTCTGTCTGCTTTGCTCCTCCAGACCTTTTGATTTTGGTCAGATCTTGACCTCAAAGTTTCTTGTTCTAGGTCATTGCTTACATCTTGGCTTTTGAGGTTTTGTCTTGACTTCTGTCTTGGCCTGACACGAGACCGCAGTTTCATCCTATGCTGGATGGTAGCATTACGACATCCTGCTGGTTGAGAGAGATCAACAGGGTTAATACAGTCAGACTTACAGTTATCTGACATTAGCTGAGACTTTTGGTGTGAGGGTAGGCTGAACTTACAGTAAAAGTTTGTGGTAGGTTATGGAAGACTGACTTAACCACAAGACTCTGGAATGTGTTTCAGTTTAAGCAAGAATTTCAGTGCTGAAGAATAACCAGCTGCTTAATACAATCTCTTATTTATTTATTTTAAAGTGGTCAAATTTATTTGGTTGTGCTATTGCAGCAATGTCCAATGAAATAGCGTATTCACAATATGTGTTAAAGTAATTCACTGTATGGTACAGTACTATATTTATAAAAAGTTTTGAAATGTGACTGTACATACTGCATGTGCCTACTAACCCTTTAATGGATATCTTTAAATATTTGTATAAAATGGTAGTTTTTCTTACATGATCTCATGACGAAAACATACCTGTGGGAACTTTTTCTCAAGACGTGAAATACGTACCAATAAGTAAAATGGTAGTTTTTCTTACCTGATGACGAAAACGTACCTGAGGGAACTTTTTCCGCAAGAAAAGGCGGTAAAACATGGAACACTTGTAATCGTTTTCGTACACAGTTATGATTACAGCTCCATATGTTTCGCTTTCCGGATGTAACAAGCTTGCTCGGTAGCTCAGCCGGCACGGAACTGGATTTAGGATGCGGAATCCTTGGTTATGAATCCTGTCAAAAATATGATTCACGATGAAAGAGCTGAGAGATCGAAAAACAAACTAAAACGGCATGTTTGCCATTGCGTTTACATCACATTCACTTTTGTTCACACTATCGGGTAGGTTTAGGTGTAGTGCAGATGGTACATTATTTTAAAACGTCACGGAGCATTAGACTTATAGCGCCACTCAACGGACATTTCAAGTCAGAACTGCGGTGACATGTACAAAACGAATGTCACATAAAACGTACCATATATACGTTCATCTGGGTTGGGTTGCACCAGCCATTCGTAAGTTCTTACTTAAATTAGAACGTTAAATCCACACTAGAGGCTTAGTAACTACTAGCTAGTTTGTAACTAAATCTATACATTATTCGCCCAGCCAACATTTCCACGTGGGCTCCATGTGGGTTTTTGATGGGCTGCCACTTGGGCCCTGCATGGGCAACCCAAATGGGACCCGTACAATTTTGTCCATCGGCTCCACTTGGGCCCCATGTGTGTTAGCCCATAGGGGCACATGATGGGTCCATAGTGGGCTCTAAGTGGGGCCCATGTAGATTTTCATTATATGGGCCCACATGGGTCCCAAATGGGTTCTTAATAATTGGGGCCAAGGTGGGCCACATACAGAACCCTTATGGGGCCCAAATGGGTGGCCACTCTGAACCTACAAATGGCCCATATATGGGGATTTTGTGGGACCACAGTGGGTCGGAACTGGGCCCCATTTATATTTCTTTATTAATTCCTCGGGATAAAGTTAATGTGCTAATATGCAATATCATCTTTCAAACCACTCCAACTCTCAAGTTAAAATGTTTTTTTTTTTTTTTTTGGAAACCTGTACCTGACCTGATTTGTTGATTTCATGTGGTGCTCAATACATTTTAAATTACATGATAAAATATTTCAACTGAAGAAAATGACTTCAACTCAATCTCTAAATCACATTTTTTTATTGAGTAAAACAAAATATTAAACAAAAATAGACAAAAACACTTGAATAGATCAGGATAAAATGATATTCCTAGGCCTGTGCAGACTCCTCAGCTTCATACCTAAAAACAGTAAAGAAAAAAGAAAAAACAGAGAAAAGGCATTTATTTTAAAATACTACTAAACATTTACAAGAGCATTAAAGGGATAGTTCACCCAAAAATGAAAATTCTGTCATCATTTACTCACCTTCAAGTAGTTCCAAACCTGTATGAATGTCTTTGTTCTGCCCGAACACAAAGGAAGATATTTTGAAGAAAGTTTGTAACCAAAAAAAAAAAATTACAATGGAAGTCAATGGTGTCCCAGAACTGCTCTGTTTCCCACATTCTTCAGAATATCTTCCTTGGTGTTCAGCAGAACAAAGATATTCATACAGGTTTGGAACTACTTGAGGGTGAGTAAATGACAGAATTTTCATTTTTGGGTGAACTATCCCTTTAAAAGGCATGCGTGGTTATAATTAAGCTGTGCCAGTACTTTTCCCTATGTGACAAAACTGTCACTTAAAGGGATAGTTATAACTAAAGGTAATATGAACAAGTTAAAGGTGAGACTATTCAGTTAAGAAATTTAATTATGTGCTAGGAACTATTTTTGTAAAATAGCCTAAATGATAATGCCACAGTTTGATTTCAAAAGAGTGTATAACCGTAAAATGTTTTTCAAATTAAAAGTAACTTACTGGCAACAATTATCCAGTAGTTGCTGTATTTCATTCCACTGTAAAACTGTAAAGTACAGTAGTTTTAAGCACACTATAAAATGAATTACAGAGTTATACTGTTATTTTATTTTTATTTTGTTATATATTCAATAACACAAGTTATTGCTTCACACCAACATCTTTATTCATGATTCATCTTTTATATTTCATAGCTGAACTTCAATCACACAGAATTACCAGCATATTAACCATATTTCATCATGAACATACCAGTCAAAAGTTTTTGAACAGCAAGATTTCTAATTAAAAAAAAAGAAAAAGAATGATATTCTGCTCACCAAGCCTGCATTTATTTGATCCAAAATACAGCAAAAGCAGTAACATTGTGAAATATTTTTACTATTTAAAATAACTACTTTCTATTTGAACATGTTAAAATGTAATTTATTTCTGTGATCAAAGCTAAATTTTCAGCATCATTACTCCAGTCTTCTGTGTCACATGATCCTTCTGAAATCATTCTAATATGCCGATTTGCTGTTCAAGAAACATTTTTTATTAATATTATCAATATTTAATACAGTTGAGTACATTTTTTTCAGGATTCTTTGATGAATAGAAAGATCCAAAGATAAGCATTTATCTCAAATAAAAAGCTTTTGTAACAATATGCACTATTTAAAAGCTTGGGGTGGGGGTGGGGGGGGGGATGTTCTTACAGACATTTATTAACTCAAACGTATTTATACATCGCAAATAGCATTGGTATAACACAAATGATGCGACTGCCAGTGTTTTAAAGTTCACCTACCTATTTAAAGTATTCGTAAGGCTTTTCGTCTTCACGAGTCTCCCGCAGTGTTAATTTTGACAGGCATTTTTGATTTAGTCTTAGTCTTAGTCTTGAGACGAAAACGCTTAATAGTCTTAGTCACATTTTAGTCATTTGAGTCTTTCATAGTTTTAATCTAGTTTTAGTCGACGAAAAGTCATTACATTTTTGTCAACTTTTAGTCATTACTTTTAGTCAAACTGCAGTTACCAACATTTATTTAGGTAACTATTTTATATGTAGTCTTCTAACAGAAATAGTCATTAATTCTTCTCTCTTTAGACCAAATCAATTAAGCTCATGAGAAATTTGAATCAAGGACTGAATTTGGAAAAACTGGAATGAATGACGACAATTTTAATTTTTGGGTTGAGATACAAATTAAACTAATTTTTAAGATACAGTAGGCCTGCTGAAAAAAAAAAAAACAATAGAACCCTGCCCAAAACACAATAGAAAATGTAATGGATTTAATGGTTATAATGGGAATTGTATTGGTTTTAATGGAAACTATAATGGTGTCTACTGGTATGTGATGGATTCTATAGGTGGGATGTTAAATCCTATTGGAAAAATGCCCAAAACACACTACAAAAAGGAATTTTGTAATGGTTTTACTGGAAAAAGCTAATGGTTCATAATGGTATTTTAATGGAAACCATTGGAATTTCTGTGATGGTTTCTATTGGGCTTCTATTTTTTTTTTTTTTTTTTTTTTTAGCAGGGTTTACTTAACATGTAAATACATTTAACATCTTTTGTTGGTTAACATTAATGACAGATAGGTATTTAATTAGGAATGCTGTCCCTTTAAGACGGAAGGCATGCATGTAATATTTACACACATTCAGTTTTCACCCACCTGTTTACGTTCACTTAAGCCATAACTGACTGTATTTATGTGAGATACTCTACACGATGCACATTTGGACTGGTGTGTGTGTGTATTTGAGAACTGAGGACTGATCGCGCGCTGTATATGAGAACTGAAGAAGTGGATCGTGCGCGAGAGAGAGCATTTCTATCAGCACGATTCCGCCTCTCCCGCCTTTATTAACCTTAAGGTACTGGAATTGAAACGAATTGTGACTCCCGGGAAAAACGGGACGTCAAGTCACCCTATCTCTAACCTGAGGCCATTGTTTCAGATCGCTAGTTCGCGTTTTGGTAGCCTGCCCATCCACTGCGGCTGCCATACTGAGACTAGATATGCGAACGCCCCTCATCCGATCACAATCCAATGACAGACATACCCTGCGTTCCATTCGGAAGGGCTCATCCCTATGCCCTAATCCCTTCAAAGTGTTTACCCTCCCGAGTGAGAGCTTCGAAGGGTTGAAGGGTGTAGGGGACCAAACAACTGTTTGTTGAAGTGCCCTTCTGCGTCATTATTTCGTGCCCACACGGTGGCGCCGTCATCATGGAAAGAATCAGCGCAAAGGATCATGGGGGCCCGAAGTGTCCATCAGTTGTACCCTTCGAAATCCTTCATTCCGAAGGGCCCTTTGAAGTGGCCAGTTTTGAGCACTTTGGTTTGGAACGACCCTTCAATATGGCGGCCATGATTATTTTCACAACGAAGTGCCCTTCGGAGGGCGATATATCCCGTTTGGAACGCACCGAGAGACTCACAATTTGAAAGACAAGACAGTTAACTTATCCTATAGGAAGTATTTTGAATGTCCGGTAGTCCTCAAATAACATTCTAGTCCCATCTCGTCTTGTTATCGAAGACGCGGCATACATTTCGTCATAGTTTTTATCAACAGATATTATTTTTAGCTCGTCAACGTCTCGTCTTAGTCACAGAAAAAATGTTCGTTAACGAATATTTTTCGTCATCGTCTTCGTCGACGAAATTAACCCTGAATGTATGAGGACTGTAGTCAAAACCTGGACATTTTAGGCAATTTAGAAATCCCAGTCAGGACAGTCAAGAAAAAGTGGATGTATGGTCACCCTATGTCAATGAGGATCTGTGGACCAACTGATGTAAGTCAATCACGTTTAAAACAATGAGAAATGGGTGGAAGAATTATAAATGAGTAAGAGTAAGTGATGACCACAAGCATAATTGATGTCATGAAGTTATCTGAACTTTAAAGTTTTTAACGAATCAGTTTTTTAGTGAATGAATCAAGACATCATAACATGGAATGAATCTAAATATCCACCACAAATACAAATTAAATCTTATACTCACAACAGAAGCTTATCAACTGATTACAGTCTGTCTCCATGGTAAGACACTGATTTAATATTAATGAGCACACTTGAAATATACAGTAGTAAGAAGACAATATGAATGAAGGATATTACACAGAAGCCAAGACCCTTGTTTTCAATGATAAAGCTTCAAATCTTTTCTTTTATTTCTCTGTGGTTTACCCTTTTCCACTTCATGTGATTTAATTACTTAAACTGGTCACATGCTGTATACTTTTAGAAACCAGTAGTTTTAATCAGTAAATCTATTAAACGGAGCTACAAAGAACATACTGTGCATTGCTGTACTGTTCTGTGTCAGATGTGTAAGAAACTGCTGTAAAAGTTGCTCTTAAAGAACAAATTGCTATAGGAATTTAATAGTTTTGTATTTTTACCGTAATCCTACAAGGGAGTGATTGTGATATAAGTGCCTCTACATGTTCTTTATTAGCAGGGTTTTCTCTGAGGTTTAATCTAGCAATGTCATCAGTGCTCTGAAGCCTTTTGTTTTGAATACTTTCCCTTTGAAATACATACAATAGTGCTGCTGTCCTTATTATGATTTGTAGCTCAGAAATACAGCATAGTGTACAAACAATCATCCTATAAATCTTACTTTCAAGGCTGATGAGAAATAAAAAGCATGACAAAATATTCAGTGAGAAAATGGCTTACGATAAATCAGTTCGAACTGTATAATTAGCGCCAGCTTCCCTGCATGTGTTCACAGCACATCTGTACATTAATTACAGCAGAGCCTATTCCCAGAGCTATTCATTTTAAAATGATCACATGACTTGTTTAAACAACTCTGACTGCAGTAGAGTCAACTCACTGACATCAGTGACCGTAACAGATAGATGTAACTCTCTACATCTATTAGCATTGGCCAGTCTTATCTGTTTTCTTAGGTGCAGATACACAGGGAAAGCCACCGGAGGAGGTTAATCAAGGTTCACACTTGGGACGTGCTTTACAAATGACTAAAACACCACAAGAGACAAACTCTTGTCTAAATCTGTCTTAAGGAGTAAATCCTACTTTATATTTCCTTTTACAGTATATATACAGTAATATCTTAATTTGGTTAAGCTGATTAATTTGAATCAGTATGTTGCTTAAAAACACATGGAAATTATGGAAATAAAAACACAGCAAGATCTCTGGAGAAAAAGTAAACAAAGAACATTTTAAGGTTGACACTGCAGGCTCTAAGACAGACTAGGTGCTCTGGAAAACACATTATCCCATTCCTTCACCACTCTCCATTCACTTTCTACAGACTAAACAGGAAGTTCAAGAATGACCAGTAAGTGCCAATTCAAAGACTTCTAGAGAAAGACAAATCTAGACAAATTCTAGACTTAAGACTATACCAAGTTCCAGTTCAAACATATCAACAAGATCTTTCAGTTCTATCGTTGCCCATAGAGTGGGAGGGATTGTTAAAATGGAAGTTCAGCAAATAGGACATCAGGTAAAGCAGAAGGAATATGTTTCATGATCAATTGACCTGTACATATTAGGGGCAATAAAATGTAACATTCCTAAGTAATTGCCACAACTGTCTTTGTCATTTCGAAAAAAAGTTTTCATTTGCCTGACATCATCATAGTGGATGTGGTCATCCTTGAACTGATATCACCGAACACATGGAAAATTAACTGGCAAAAAGAAAAGCTTTTGCAGATAATTAATTTCTATATGGAATATACAACACATATAAAAACTTTATTTTGATTGTTAAATTATGAATGGATAGTCAATTACAAAAAGTATTTCTCCTAAAATTTCTTGGGAAAATACAAATAGATGCAGTAAGAGTATCAAGCTGTAAAATTTATGAACTTTAATAAGAAATGTTTGTGTATGTTTGACCATCTTGAGTCTACATCCTGCAATTCTGACTTTTTTACTCAGAAATGAGAGTTTACATCTTGCAATTTTGACTTTTTTTCTCTGAATTCTGAGCTTACATCTAAAAAAACAAAAAACAAAAAAAAAAAACCCCAAAAAAGAATTTCTCACAGTTGACTTTTTTCTTGTAATTGCGAGTTTAAAAATCTCACAAATCTCTTTATATCACAAATCTGAATTGTGAGACAAAAAGTTGCAAGTTTATGTACACTGAACAAAATTATAAACGCAACACTTTTGTTTTTGCCCCAGTTTTCATGAGCTGATTTTTTCTCATTTTTCTTTAAGACTTTTTCTATATACACAAAATGCCTATTTCTCTCAAATATTGTTCACAAATCTGTCTAAATCGGTGTTTGTGAGCATTTCTCCTTTGCCGAGATAATCCATCCACCTCCCAGATGTGGCATATCAAGATGCTGATTAGACAGTATGATTATTGCACAGGTGTGCAATAATCATACTGTAAAATGGGGGGGGGGTGGGTCCGAAAACCAGTCAGTATCTGGTGTGACCACCATTTGCCTCACGCAGTGCAACATATCTCCTTCACATAGAGTTGATCAGGTTGTTGATTGCGGCCTGTGGAATGTTGGTCCACTCCTCTTCAATGGCTGTGCGAAGTTGCTGGATATTGTCAGGAACTGGAACACGCTGTTGTATACGCCGATCCAGAGCACCCCAAACATGCTCAATGGGTGACATGTTCGGTGAGTATGCTGGCCATGCAAGAACTGGGATGTTTTCAGCTTCCAGGAATTGTGTACAGATTCTTGCAACATGGGGCCGTGCATTATCATGCTGCAACATGAGGTGATGGTCGTGGATGAATGGCACAACAATGGGCCTCAGGATCTCGTCACGGTATCTCTGTGCATTCAAAATGCCATCAATAAAATGCACCTGTGCATAACCATAACCCCACTGCCACCATGGGTCACTCGATCCACAACATTGACATCAGCAAACCGCTCACCCACACGACGCCATACATGCTGTCTGCCATTTGCCCTGTACAGTGAAAACCGGGATTCATCTGTGAAGAGAACACCTCTCCAAAGTGCCAGATGCCATTGAATGTGAGCATTTGCCCACTCAAGTCGGTTACGATGATGAACTGCAGTCAGGTCGAGACCCCGATGAGGACGAGCATGCAGATGAGCTTCCCTGAGACGGTTTCTGACAGTTTGTGCAGAAATTCTTTGGTTATGCAAACCGATTGTTGCAGCAGCTGTCCAGGTGGCTGGTCTCAGACGATCTTGGAGGTGAAGATGCTGGATGTGGAGGTCCTGGGCTGGTGTGGTTACACGTGGTCTGCGGTTGTGAGGCCGGTTGGATGTACTGCCAAATTCTCTGAAACGCCTTTGGAGATGGCTTATGAACAGGCCAATTCCTGATGACCTCTACCTTCCCCTCGTCCATCTGGATGCCACTGTGGTCTATGATGTAGCCAAGGAACTGCACTGAGGACTGGTGGAAGGAGTATTTTTCGGCCTTGAGGAAGAGGTGGAATTCTCTCAGGCGTTGCAGGACCTCCGCAACGTGGCAGCGATGTTCGGCCATGCTCCGGGAGTAGATGAGGATATCAATGTAGACGAGGACGAACCGATGAAGATACTCCCGGAGAACCTCATGCATGAAATCCTGGAATACGGAGGGGGCGTTTACCAATCCATGCGGCATAACGAGGTACTCATAGTGGCCAGTAGGGGTAATGAAGGCGGTCTTCCACTCGTCCCCCTCATGTATCCGGATGAGGTTATACGCGCTGCGGAGGTCTAACTTGGAGAAGACCGTGGCTCCGCTGAGATGTTCCAGTGCCACCGGGACGAGGGGAAGTGGATAGCGGAACTTGACTGTTGCTTTGTTCAGCGCCCGGTAGTCGATGCAGGGCCTCAAACCTCCGTCCTTCTTAGCCACGAAGAAAAAACTCGAAGCAGCAGGGTACGTGGAAGGGCGGATATAGCCTTGCTGTAAAGCTTCCTCAATATACTCCTCCATGGCCTTCTGTTCAGGGAGTGATAGTGGGTAAATCTTACCACAGGGCACTGGCTCACCCGGAAGCAGATCCACAGTCCCATGGCCGTTGCGGAGGTAACTGGGAGGCCTTCTTCGGGCAGAATACATCACCGAAGGGGGCGTAAGAGGTGGGAATTTCCACTGACTGTTTATCGACGGGACTTTCGATGGAAGTGGAGTTGACTGGGAGTGTGACAGGCTGAGGAGATGATGGCTGGGGAGTGTGAGGAAAACAGTCAGGGAAACAGGTACTACCCCACTTCAGCACCTCACCAGTCTTCCAGGAAATGATGGGATCGAGTTCCACAAACCATGGGCGCTCTAGGATCACATCAGCGGTGGAATCCTCCAGAACCAGGAGATGCAGGGTTTCCTCGTGTAACAGTCCCACTCCTAAGTGAAGAGGTCCCACGCTGTGGCATACATGTTTGCGGCTGAGGGGTTTACCGGTTACTGATTGGACCTGGTAGATGGTCTTGGTGGTGGTAGTCAAGAGTTTGAGTTGGCGGCAGAGATTCCCGGAGATGAAATTCCCGGCTGACCCAGAGTCAAGGAGGGCTTGTACTGAAAGGGAGACACCAGAGGCAGTAAGCGTCACAATAGAGGTGAGAGACTGCATATTAAGTATAGCTGGCTTAATGACACTCACCATGGGTCTCGGTGGACGAATTGGGCATGTAGCGATCCCATGCCCACAGTATAAACATAAGCCTTGGGTCAGCCGTCTCTGCCGTTCCGAATGAGAAAGTCGAGTACTGTCCACTTGCATGGGCTCTGGACCTGGTTCTGGAGGGCTGAGGGTGTCTGGGCGGCGAAGGAGTGGAGTGCAAGATGACTGCAGCTGTTCTTCAAAGCAAGATTGCTTACGGGTGGCACATCGGATGGACAGCTGTATGAAACGTTCCAGACCATAGGAGTCATCATAGGCAGCGAGCTGAAGCCGTAACCTCGGCTCAAGTCCCTGCCGGTATGTGGTGAGGAGCGAGCGCTCATTCCAGCCGCTGGCTGCTGCAAGGGTTCTGAATTTCAGAGCATAATCATTAATAGGATGGGAACCTTGACGGAGATGATAGAGTTGTTCACTGACGGAGGTATCGCCTGCTGGTCTGCCAAAGACTTCTTGGAAATGAGCAACAAAATTATCTAAAGAATGGGTTATAGTACCAGCTTGTGCCCAGATGGTTTCGGCCCATTGGAGCGCTCGCCCCGTCAACAGGGAAATCAGGAACGCAGTCTTGGCTCTTTCTGTGGGATAAAGCTGCGGTTGCATCTCCAGAGTCAGAGAGCATTGAAGCAGAAATCCATTGCAATCCTCCGCCGAGCCAGAGAAGGGTGCCGGTTTGGCAATGGGACTGGTAATGACTGGTGGAGAAGGGGCGTTGTTGATGTCCGGCGGTGCGGGTGATGGTGAAACTGGTGAGCGAGTGAGAATCCGCTTGAGAGCATCCACAATCTCCTGGAATGGGTCGGGTGAACTCATGTTGCTGATTCATTTGTTGGTCCGATCTTCTGTTACGGAAGGAGACTCAGACAGAGGATTAACAGGTAAACAGATAAGTTTATTAACAGCAACGGGTGCAGATAGAAATGGCAGGAGAGTATCTTGGGTGATAGAACTGTTCTTGGGTTGATGGAGTATATAACCTTGTTTCTTGTTTCGCAGGAGATCGTGGGACGGAGACGGGAGAGAGCACACACCTCTGATGATGAATATTGAGATGGTCCACAAGGAGATGATGACTGGAAGAGATGTTGGAGCGAGGAGCAGAAGGTAACTCTGGAGGAGACACAAAAGGTAAGTACACAAGGTAGGTTTCTCAATGTATCGTTTGGATAGCATGGAGAGAGTCCACTTCGAATGAACGAGATCGGACACAGAGTGAAGTGAGGTGTGTGCTTATGAACCAGTCCTTGATGAGGGTGATGATTTCAATCAGGTGTGTGTAGTTAATACTCTGGTGACGGAGTGCGCTGTGATTGGGTGGTGAATGAGCCTGGCTGATCTGTGACAGTAGGGTTAAGGGATTTCAAATATGGTCATGCAGAATAAGTTTTTTTTATGTGGTTTATAAAAAAGTAAAAATAAGTACAAATAAACATCCAGTATGCTAGTCATATGCATGCTAATAAGCAACTAACATTAATAGTGAATAGTGTTCCTTAATCTAAAGTGTTACCAGATAAAACTGAAAAGCAGAAGACTAGTGTATAGGGCTGTTGTGGCTTGGACCAGTAACAAACCAACCACCATGTTCCAAAAACCGACCTATTAATTAATTAATTAATTTATTTATTTTAGTGTCAGGGCCATAATTAACATTTTTTTTAATATATATGAAAGTTGCACACAATATTTTTGTAGTATTTAAATGGCAGCAAAAGCATTTGCTATAAACACTATCCAGCTTTAATGATCTGTCCTTCATTATCTAAAAAAAAGTTCAATGGATTGTCTAACTAGGTTCAAATGTCTGTCATTACAATATATTTTTATTATAAAAATAAATAACAGTTATAAATATAAACCAATAAATATGGTTTATATTTATGATTATTATTTAGTGTCATAATTCTTGCATTTTTACAGTATCTCATGCTTGGCTTGATTTTAGAACTGTAAATCGTCACATCAAGGGATTGTTGACATCGGTTAAAACACACACACACCCATCCACCCACACACACACACACACACACACACACACACACACACACACACAAACTGACACAAAAGGAATGCAAATAAAATGCAGGGGGAGTAACTGTGTTAGAGAAAGTTAGAGAAACTTAAAGATGTCACTTTTTTGCTGCACCAGAGATCGTAAATTAAGAACATATTGGTTTGATTTTCTTTCCAATTATTGCTGTAAACCCAAGCTGAAGACCAACGAGGCAGCTCTGGCCAAAGGTTTGGAAAAACACATGCACTGGATTAGCCGCACCGTAATCATATCACTTTCAGTGGAAGGAAAATGAAAGGAATGGTGACTGGTCATCCCAGAGAGAAAAGAGAGAATGTCCATCAGCAAAAATCAAACAACTGTGGAATGCTGGATATTTGACACAGAAGAGGAAAAAAATCTCATAACATTTAACAAAAGTATCATGGGACTTGATGGGAGAGATTCTAAGCAACTAAACAGATTATAGATAATGCTGTGACTAAGATAAACAACACAAAAAAGATACCCGTAAGCACTGTTACATGCTGTTATTGATATGACATGACACCACTGCAACCCATTAGCTGAGGATGATGGAGGTGCTCCTACCTCATGTCCAGACTCCGGACAGGAGATCCACCGGTGTCCTCCCCAATTCATCAGCTGACACTTTACTCGTTCTGAAGCATCTGCTTCTAATAGTGTGAAAGAACAGTCTGACTGGAAAGAAATCGCACAGGTTTTCCATAATGGTCTTTACCAATGTGGTCAAAGCTTTGTTTCCATTTGCATTCCTGGTGATCCACGGAGCTCCAATTGCATCAGTAGTTTGTGAGTCATTTTCTCATATTTGTGATGTATTTTCTTACCTGGCCATTGATAAGACAACATTTCTCATTATATATTTTTTTAAACAATCCAGATCTAATGCCTGTTCCATTAAGCATTTGATCTGCATCCTTCTTTTATTTAGTGGCCAGATCACATTGACCAGTGATGGAAATTTCCTTCAAAGTATCCTATATACAGTTTTGAATAGTGACAAACTACAAGTAATGTGGAATACATACACATCAGATTAAAAAAAAAAAAAAAAAAAAAATTAAATTAAAATGCAGAAATCAGGTCAGAGCGTTTTTTTTTTTTTTTTTTTGTGAATCTCATGACTAGTGATTATAGTGATGGGAACTTTTGAAACACTGCTTCATGAAGCTTCAAACGTTTGTGAATCTTTTGATTTGGATCAGTGGTTCATAGTGTATATCAAACTGGCCGAGTCAAGGGATTTCAGCAAGCATTGTGATTCTATACCAAAGACTATAGAAATACAAAGACGGTTCACCCCTATACTTACTGTATGAATGGGAGAAACTGCAACGTGTGATATGGTGGAATAGTCCTGCCTTCTAAATGAAAGAGCCAATCGCTGATTGGTAAAGTCATTGCGTCACTGCAGCAGCCGTTAGGAGCTCCGGTTCCCATAGAAACTGGAGGCTATACCAGCCAATGCACATGTGCAGTCTTAAGCGCGTTATGACTGCGCATGCGCATTGGCTGGTCTAGCCTGAAAAATAAGCTTTTTATATGCTATTTCAGCATAAGAAACAACATTCATGAGGCAGTTCATTTCCGATTTTGTTGCTGATTTGAAATATGTAATTTAACTGCGAGTTCAGCAAGCAATTTTTGAGATTTCAGGATTCCCCCATTCATTTTGATAGGACTTGGTCTTGTTTGAGCTGCTCAGAGGCATTGCAAATATGGCCGCCAAGAGAACAGACTTTCTTTGAAAGGGACTTTGTTCTATACTGTTTCAAACCTTGGTACAGGTAAAACATCTGTAAAAAATCATTAACGAAAATTCCTTCATTTTAATACAGTGCACTATGCCCTATTGTTACAGATTTTATTAATTTTTTTCAGTGTAGCCAAGTCCTGCCTAAACACACATTTAACAAGCACGACAAATTACTAACCCAAATCATACTTCATATTTAATGGCATTTACTAATTTGCTGATTATTTTTAATAGATTACACTTCCATAAAAAAAGTCTCTATGTTACATCTGTAACCATGGCTCCCTGAGGGGAATGAGACACTGCATCAGAAACGCTTTGGGAACATCTCTGTGTGACCGTGTAATGAAGCACAAGTGAAATCTGTCCAACAGAGTGGCAAGACATCACGGACGGGGTGACGTAGCGACCAGGAATCTTAAAAACGGATCTGGTGTAAACAGCGTTAGCTTATGATAAGTTGAAGCAAGTGCCGCCATACCCCTAGTTGAGTGGGCCCTGACCCCCAGAGGTGAAGGGAAGTCAAAGGACTCATAAGCCCAGGAGAAAGCCTTGACTATCCACCTGCTTAATGTCTACTTGGTTGCCGGAGGCCTCTTTTAGGTAGACCAAAGCAGACAAAAAAAGTTTGTCAGTTTTCCTCCAGAGGGCAGTTCTGTGGACACTAAATTAAGCTTTTCCTGGTCTGTCTCCTGGAAAGGAGGAGGACAGAATTCCTGCAGTACTATGGGCCATGGAGGAAACTTGTCACCAACGGTCACCAAAAAAAAAAAAAAATTCTTTCTCTTTATTTATTCCTTTCCTTTCTAGCTTGTACTTATTTGAACAATGCCTGAGACTTGTTGTTACAAGCACTTCCTCTGTCTGATTGCCTCTTCAAGATGAATCACTTTATGTATTCCCCAATTGTAAGTCGCTTTGGATAAAAGCGTCTGCTAAATGACTAAATGTAAATGTAAATGTACTGGATCTATGTGGTGAAGGCGAAGATAAGGTCAGGCCTGTCTCCAACTTCACCGCTAGATCCATCTGTGATCTCCACAATTTCAGTCGCGCTTCAGAGCACTTGCTGAAGAAGCAGAAGCTAACACTGTTTAGACCGGATGTGCTTTTAAACTTCCTGGTTTCTACGTCACTCCACCCATGACATCTTGCCACTCTGTTGGAATGATTTCACACATGCTTCAGTACGTGGTCACGCAGAGGCATTCGCAAAGCGTTTCTGATGCAGCACAAGTTCCCTGAAGGGGAACATTTGTAATTGGTTTGTAAAAGGTGTGTATTAGGGGTGTAACAGACGGTACACAGAAGTCACGGTTCGATACGTACCTCGGTTTTAGGGTCACAGTTCGATACAAATTTGGTACAACATGAAAATGCAACAAATCCCCATGCTATTTTTTTCCATTTATTTTAAACAGACAGTAGTGCTGCATATATTTAGCATTAGCAGTTGTTTTGGATTTGAATTAGATAATTATGTCATTTCAAGATTTAAATCAAAAACAGAATGGTTTGACTTTTGATTTGTGAAATTCTGCTACATAAGGCTGGCCATGCACTAGAAGATTTTAAAGGGGTCCTATTATGCTTTTTCACTTTTTTAATTTTAGTCAGTGTGTAGTGTGTATGTTTGGGCATATCACTGTATTTCTGAAGGAAACCGACTGTCTTCAGAATGTCATTTTCATTTCATCTTGCATGTAATGTCTGATAAAGCAGCGTTTGTGAGCGGAGCTCTGCTTTGTGTACAGCGTTACCAGGGAAACCTCGCTCTCTCCCGCTCCAACAGCGCCTCCTGCTGGCAGAGAATTAATTTGCATATATATATGCCACCACAAATAGTGTAACTCTGAGGGACTATGGTATAAATAAATTCAACTGTATAACAGTTTCACTGCAATTCATGTTATAATGTTAGAATTAAAGAACAATAAACAATACATATTACCGTTGCACTTATCTGTACATAGTAAATGCAGTTATTTTTAAGCTGTTGTTGACATCCTATTTAAAACGTGATTTAGCCAAAAAAAAACCAACAACAATATCGTTACCATTTTAATATGTCTTGTAATATCCGTGCGTGCACAGGTTCTGCCTCTTGTTCAATATTCTCGGGGTCTGAATTGATATAGCAATATTGACGAACTTGCTGTTTTGGCAAGGGGTGGGACAGTACTGAAACACCGTCTAAGCTGTTCGCCAATCACAACGCACTGGGACAGCTAACCAATCACAACACATTTCGTTTTTCGGAAGGCGGGCCTTCATCAAACCCGGAACTAATCGAGCCATTTGTGACAGGCTGGGAAGGAAGGTATTGTAATAATGTAAATTATGTGAAAAATAATGCGATTTTCGAACCACCAAGCATGAGAGCATGTTCTAGTACACCCACAAAACAAAATCAAGACTTTGTAAAAGAGCATAATAGGACCCCTTTAAGGCCAATTTGCACCCACAAATTGGCCCGATTCAAGGCTTGTCCAAAAAATCCTTCATTGTGTGTAAATATCAAACAGCTGGTTGACCAGACTCTTGACTGGGCTGCCTCTGACGTGATACCTGCGATAGCCAATGAGAGCAAGCAAGTGTCACCTACTGGATGTTACGTGCTTCTATAGCTGAAACTTCAAAGCCACAAAAATGCAGTGAAAGCAGAGTACTGAGAAAGAACATCACCCATATTCTTTTTTATACTTTGTTTTTCACTGTGAAACAGAACACGCATCAGGAAAGCCAGCTAACAATGTCGATTGTTCTCCATTTGTTTTTCTTCTCTAGTCATGTTTGATCTCACGAGTCTCCATGAGATCACGTCACTGTGAAATCATTCCTACAATCAACAAGTGTGTGGTCTTGTGGTCTGTTTGAATCATCTAGTGTGTGCATTCAGAGGATTATAAGGCTAAAAATTGGTTGAAACTGTCTTCATATCTGTGGTCTCTCATGGTTTTAAAATCAGTTAAGATTTGAAAATCGTCTAGTCTGTGGCCAGCCTAAGACACCTGCACAAAACAAGAACAGCAGACAGGCTGAATGAAAATACAGATTTATTCTCTGACAGCAGGTGGAACAGCAGCAATATAGCATTTCTTTGGTTACTGTTGTAAACAAAGCAGTGCTGCGATTATAAACGGTACTTTAATAAGCATTATACACAGGTAAGTGCAAATGCCATCAAAACTATTCTGAAGATGGTAGGTTCCCCTCAGAGATACATTCATATAACCCACCACCCCAGTTCAATATTTACATTTTCCCTCCAATATTTTGTGCATTGCAAACAGTGAGCTTGATCTGCCTGGCAGGTTTTTTTCTCCTCTCTGCATCCGTCTTAAGCCTCTCTGGCTTCTGTAGCATCCTGTTTGCAGACTTTACTTTTTGGGAAATGATTGCAATGCAGTTTGTGTGCAGTTAGACAACAGAGATTGGCCAAAATAAAACTAAAAAAAAAAAGAATACTTCAGATTTATGGCTGGTTGACCAGTGCATCTCTAGAACCCGAAACTTTCCCACACTGCTGATTTAAAACAAGCAGGCAGTTCTTCAAGTCCTTGCATGCCATCTGAACTCGCGGTTCTTGTTTTTGAGTTGGTAAGTAGATCATCTCTTCTTATGCTCTTTGCTGTTGTGATGGTTAGCAGTGCATTACCGCACGCGCTCCCCTCTGGATTGGTCGCCTGACTCATCATCTGACTGCATGAACCAAACTGTGATACCGTGACGATTCTGGACAAATACATGTACTGTTACACCCCTAGTGTGTATGCATGTTTTAATCAGAATGTGTCACCAGCAGCACACTTCAAAACAGTGAATCATTGTGTAAAGCAATTGGTTCAATGAATTCGGAGTTATCAAAAAGCTTTGTTCCTCCCATTACTATTGATTACATTCTCAACTCATCAGCCAAACAAAAATAAATTAGTATGTAACTGTTAAAAGAGTAAAGAGAGAACAGATAAACATGCCACATAGCATAACATAAGAATAATCCACAATGACCGCGCACCTGCAGCACACAATCAGTTCAACAATGCGTGTATATGCAGCATCGAAGTCCAGGCCATTGGTTTAAAGAACTAGTTGAAGAAGAAGTCAATAGTATGACAATAAAAAACAGCAGAAGGTGGAAACAACAACAATGGATGTGCGTGTCTGAAAACAGAAGCATTTGTACTAATGTTTAAAAGGGTAAAGGAATGACACAACTCCACTCCATGCTGTCCTCTGCAGGTCAGGTATAATATCACAAGATAGTGTATGCGTCAAACGTACTGGGGAAAAAAAAAATCTTGTGTTAGATTACAAATTAATCTAATAGTAGTCATGATAACTGTCAACTAAAAAAAAATTTTTTTTACAGTTTTAGTCTTGTACTCATCAAGCTACCAACAAAGTATAATTTCACATAAGCACCAATGCTGCCAATGATTTCTACAATCCTCATGTGCTCTTCAAGTGTGGTTGGAAATATCGCAATTACAATCTGTAAGCACGTGAATGACCAAGCAAAGTCATATTTACAAGTGGAAATCTAGATAATGCAAAAGTTGCTGAGTCGTGACGTTGAAAGGGGCGTGTTGATTTGAAATATGGCAGAAGCACTCATCTATAATATAGACCATATGATATAGCTATACTCTATAAATAGAGATCAGTGAGTGGAAAGTGAGCCATATGTACACAGCAACACCATTTCCATATGCAAAACTGGCTTGCCGCCATGCCAGCAATTTGCTGACAAGTGTCAGCAGAAACAGCTCTGATCGAACAAATGTACTATGGATGTTATGGATTTAAAAACTTTGACAGCATGCAGAGGCTTATGTAGCATATCTGGAAGCAGTTAAAGAGCAAGGGGACACATTCCCTCATGTGGAATCAGTTTTTCCCATGAAGTGTCATTGTTTCCATAGGCTCCAGGATTTTTTACAGTAATATATAGTGCCTTGCGAAAGTATTCACACCCCTTCATTTTTTTCATGTTTTTTTTTTTTTTTTTTACGTTGCTGCCTTATGTTAAACTGCTTTAAATTACTTTTTTTTTTCCCCCACATCAATCTACACTCCATACACCATATTGACAAAGCAAAAACAGAATTGTCACAACTTCATGAATTTATTAAAAATAAAAAAAAACCCTGAAATAAGTACATTGCATAAGTATCCATACCCTTAACTAAATATTTAGCAGAAGCACCTTTATAGCCTCAAGTCTTTTTTGTTTGATGCGACAAGCTTTTCTCATCAGCATTTGGAAATTATCTGCTATTCTTCTCCTCGCCTCTTCACCTCTCAAGTTCTGTCATGTTGGATGGGGGCAGATGCACATTTTCAGGTTTCTCCAGAAATATTTTACTACGTTCAAGCTCAGGCTGTGGCTGGGCCACTCAAGGACATTCACAGAGTTGTCTATAAGCCACTCTTGCTGTGTGCTTAGGGTCATTGTCCTGTTGGAACGTAAATCTTCTGCCCAGTCTGAGGTTCTGATTGCTCTGGACTGGGTTTTCATTAAGGCTCAATATTTTGGTGCATTGAGCTTTTCTTCTACTCTGATGAGTCCCTCAGTACCTGCCACTGAAAAAACAGCCCCACAGCATGAGGCTGCTACCAGCACACATTACTTTTGGGATGGTACTCTGCAGGTGATGAGCAGGGCTGGTTTCCTTCAAACATGATACTTAGAATTGAGGTTCCCCTTTCAGTCAGTCACTACGAGTCACGTCGGATGACCGACGAAATTGGGATCTCGCCAGAGAGACCAATCCACTTCGAGTGTAACTAAACGAGCCAATGGACATGGAAGTGGAACTTGTTCGGCGAATGATGTTCCTCTCACCTTGAGGACCCTCGGAGATGTTTGATCAGAGCCGTGCTTTCCTTTTTGCAACAAGGGTTGGAACATAGGCTGTCCCCCTCCACCCTTAAGGTGTACGTTGCTGCTATTTCCATCCACCACGACCCCATAGAGGGGAGGTCAGTGGGGAAGCATGATCTGGTCGTCAGGTTTCTTAGGGGGGCCAGGAGGTTAAATCCTCCTAGGCCTCCCTCCCTACCCTCTTGGGATTTGGCATTGGTGCTAAGAGCCCTACAAACCCTCCTTTGAGCCATTGCAGTCAGTCGAGTTGAAGTTTCTCTCTATGAAAACCCTACACCTGACTGTGTTGGCCTCGATCAAGAGGGTGGGGGACCTGCAGGCATTTTCGGTCGACGAGTCGTGCCTTGAGGCATGCGATTATTGCATCCAGCTGCCGCTGATCACAGCGTGAGTATAAGAGGCAACAGGTGCACCGCATTAATTCATCCTTTCGCTTCAGAGCTGAGCGGTGGTGCATCACTACTGCTCTCTACTTTGGTGTTGCAGAGAGAACGAGCGAGTGCGGGAGTTACGGCAACAGCAGCGGTGGTCACGGTCTCGCGGCTTCAACAAAGATTGTGCAGACAGCCACACCAGGAGTGTGCGGTGGCCATCTCCCCTGCGTGCTTCAGCACTAAAAGAGCAATTTCTCTAAAAGAGCAACACGGGTGATCGCGTCTTTTTAAAGATGTCTTATCACCCGTGCGTTTCTGGGTGTGGTCATTTCCTGGCGCCTCAGGATGGTCACGATCGCTGCCTCACGTGTCTGGGCATTCAGCACGCTGAGGAAGCTTTCGTGGATGGTTCATGTTCTTCTTGTGGGGACATGACGAACTCGGAGTTGCATAAAAGACTCCGCTATGTCAAACAGAGGTGATTTGAGCATCACGGTGAGGGCTTCCCCAAGTGGAGCTCCTCACCCCTCAAGCACTCCGCAGCCGGTGGAGCAGTCATTGGAGCGGGCTGGGCCCTCTGCAGGACAGAGGGCACCACTCGTTTCCTTTGGTGCCCCCTCTGACGACCAGATATCGATCGCTGCATCGGAGGGCAAGTCCTCTCTCTGCCGGGTTGATGACTCGGCTGTGTTGCCCCCTTTGGGTGTGGTAGCGTTGTCCGAGCCAGACCCAGAGATGACGGCTATGCTTTTCCGGGCCACTGAGAATGTCGGGCTCATGTGGAATCCTCCACCGCGTCCCGATCCTTTGAGGATGGACGAATGGTTTCTCAGTGGGGGTCGCGCTAGTTCTCAGCACCCCCCTCCAGTGTCATTCTTCACGGAGGTGCATGAGGAGCTCATTAGATCGTGGAGGGCACCTTTCACTGCCTGAAACAAATCTTGTGGCTCCTCTGCCCTCACCACCCTCGATGGTGGGGCCACTTTGGGGTACGCGGGCATCCCCTCGGTGGAGCGGTCTGTGGCCGTGCAACTGTGTCCAACAGCCACTACCACTCTGCGGGGTGACCCGTGTCTCCCCTCACGGGCCTGTAAGTATTCGTCAGGCCTAACTGGCAGTGCTTACAGAGCTTGTGGGGAAGCGGCTTCTGCCCTCCACGCCATGGCGTTACAGCAGGTCCACCAGGCCAAAGCTCTGAAAGACCTGCACGAGGGTGGCCACGACCTGACGGTTCTACATGAAATGCATGCTGCAACAGACCTCGCGCTTCGAGCGACGAAGGTGACTGCGCAGTCTCTGGGTCGTGCGATATCCACGCTAGTGGTCCAGGAGCGCCATCTCTGGCTGTGTCTGGCTGACATGAAGGAGCAGGAGAAGGTACAGTTCCTGAATGCTCCCGTGTCGCAGACCGGCCTTTTCGGCAACGCTGTCGAGAGCTTTGCTCAGCAGTTCTCGGCAGCACAGAAGCAGACTGAGGAGATCAAACACATCATGCGCCGGAGGAAACCTGCTGCGCATACCCCGGTTGTAGCCCCTCAGCCTGCTCGTCGCCATGAGCACCCCCCTGCGGCCGCCCCCACTCCCGCGCAGCCGCAGCAGCCTTCCACCAGGCAGTGTCATGGAGCCGGTCACAGGCAGGACGCCCAACCCGTCCAGGCCGGTACCCAAAACATCAGTAAAAGAGCGGTTTCCTCAATCTCTGGGTCTCAGGAGGAGGAGAGTGGTGAACCGTGCATCACGGGATCGCTTCCCTCCTCCTCTCTCGCCAGCAGGCAACGGGTGGTTGCCCAAGAGCACACCTCCTGCCCATTTGTGGAACCAGGTAAGGGCGGTAGCACTCGAGTCCCCGCTTCAAGTCGTCACATGCCGGGCTGTCACAAGCCTCATGCCGGGTTCCTGTGTTTCCTCCCACACGAGGAGGAATCAGGTGAGTGTTACACTGCACACCCAGACCCACCCCCTGCCGTCACAGGCCCCGGGCCTGGTCCCTGTGTTCCACCTCGCTACCCCACCACGGGTATGTCGGTGGCCCCATTGGTCCCGCTGGCACGGTCTCTCTGAGCCTGGCTAGCGCTCCCCGGTCCGTCTCGGTGGCTCCTGCAGACCATCAGACTCGACTACGTGATTCAGTTCGATTCAGATTACACCGGCCTGCCGCAAGACCTTCAGCCCGTGGACAGATCCCTCATTCCTTTGGGCAGGAGTGCCCCTGGAGCAGGTATCCAGGCATGCTGTGATATTCACGGGTGCCACCGGCTGGGGAGCCACGTACAACGGGCACACAGTGTCAGGGATATGGACGGGTCCCCAACTGCGTTGGCATATCAACTGCCTCGAGTTGCTGGCAGTACGCCTTGCCTTGAGCTGCCTCAGAGGGCACCTTCGGGGCAAGGACGTTCTGGTCCGTACGTACAACACTGCGACCGTTGAGTATATCAACCGGCAAGGCGGTTTACACTCCCGTCGCATGTCGCAACTCGCCCGCCACCTCCTCCTCTGGAGTCAGAAGCATCTGAGGTCCTTTCGTGCCATCCACATCCCAGGAGTGTTCAATCAGGTGGCCGACGAGATGTCTTGAGCGGCACTTCCTGGGGAGTGGAGACTCCATCCCCAGGTGGTCCAGCTGATTTGGAGTCGGTTCGGAGTTGCTCAGGTAGACCTGTTTGCATCTCCGGAAACCACCCACTGCCAGTGGTTCTACTCCTTACCCGAGGCAACGCTCGGCACGGTTGCACTGGCACACAGCTGGTCCCAGGGCCTGCGCAAATATGCTGTGCAAGATCAGGGAGGACGAGGAGCAGGTCCTGTTAGTGGCTCCATATTGGCCCAACAGGACCTGGCTCCCGGAACTCATGCTTGTCGCGACAGCCCCTCCCTGGCTGATTCCTCTGAGGAAGGATCTGCTTTCTTAGAGACGGTGCACCCTCTGGCACCCGCGTCCAGACTTGTGGAAACTCTATGTGTGGATGGGACGTGGAGGTTCTAGGTGACCTGCCCCAGGAGGTAGCTCTCACTATCGCTTCAGCACGAGCACCGTCCACAAGACGGGCCTATGCGCTGAAGTGGAACCTGTTCGGCGAATGGTGTTCCTCTCACCTTGAGGACCCTCGGAGATGTTCAGTCAGAGCCGTGCTTTCCTTTTTGCAACAAGGGTTGGAGCGTAGGCTGTCCCCCTCCACCCTTAAGGTGTACGTTGCTGCTATTTACGCCCACCACGACCCCATAGAGGGGAGGTCGGTGGGGAAGCACGATCTGGTTGTCAGGTTTCTTAGGGGTCCAGGAGGTTAAATCCTCCTAGGCCTCCCTCCCTACCCTCTTGGGATTTGGTATTGGTGCTAAGAGCCCTACAAACCCCCCTTTGAGCCATTGCAGTCAGTCAAGTTGAAGTTTCTCTCTGTGAAAACCCTACACCTGACTGCGTTGGCCTCGATCAAGAGGGTGGGGGACCTGCAGGCATTTTCGGTCAACGAGTCGTGCCTTGAGTTTGGGCCGGCTGACTCCAGTGCAACACTGAGGCCCCGGCCCGGCTATGTGCCCAAGGTTCCTACCACTCCCTTCAGGGACCAAGTAGTGAACCTGCAAGCGCTGCCCCTGGAGGAGGCAGACCCAGCCCTAGCTTTGCTCTGTTCTGTACACGCACTGCGACAGTACGTGGATAGAACTCAGAGCTTCAGGACTTCAGAACAGCTCTTTGTCTGTTACGGAGGACAGCAGAAGGGGAAGGCTGTCTTCAAGCAGAGGATGGCCCACTGGATAGTGGATGCCATCACCTTGGCCTACGAAGCACAAGGTGTGCCCTGCCCACTCAGGTTGTCTGCTCGCTCCACTAGGGGTGTCACATCGTTCTGGGCTCTGGCTCGTGGTGCCTCGCTAGCAGACATCTGTAGAGCTCTGGGTTGGGCGACTCCCAACACGTTCGCTAGGTTTTATAGCCTACGTGTCGAACCGGTTTCCTCCTGTGTTCTCACCTCAAACGGGTAGTGGCACTGAGAGGCCCGGCTCAGAGTCGGCTTGCGGCGTTCTTACGCCTAATTCTCCAGAGAGTTCCTTAACCAGGCAAACCCTGTCGAGTCCTCCAGCACTCCGGCGTCCTTGAAATCTGGTGTGAGGCTAGTGCTGAGAGACCCTGCTGGGATCCCATATGTGTATTCCACAGTATGCTTATTAGAGCTGTGTTTCCCCTGGCAGACCACATTCTGCCGTCTCTAATGATGCAGCCTGAGCCATCTCAGAGACTTCCATGTGCAATAGGGCCCTACGGGGTTACTTCACATTTCTAAATGTCACTTAACCCCGTCTGGGAGGAGGGGACTCCGCAGTGTGCCTCTTCCAAGTGGAAGGACACGCTTCCCAGTGTTATCCTAGTCCTACTGTTTTGGTTGCTCAAGGAACAACAGTAGTTGACCTTCTCTGTGTTGAGCCCGGTCCTATCGTCTGCCTTATAGGAAGGATCAGGAGGCCTACATAGGGCACTGGAAGGGGCAGCTCCTGTGGCGCTTTGGTAGGGATCCCAATTTCGTCGGTCATCTGACGTAACTCGGTGTGACCGACTGAAAGGGGAACGTCTTGGTTACGTATGTAACCCTCGTTCCCTGAAGGAGGGAATGGAGACGTCATGTCCCGTCACCACAGTCGCTGTACAACCGCTCCTCAGCGAAAGCATGAATTAATGCGGTGCACCTGCTGCCTCTTATACTCACGCTGTGATCAGTGGCAGCTGGATGCAATAATCGCATGCCAATGTCCATTGGCTTGTTTAGTTACACTCGAAGTGGATTGGTCTCTCTGGTGAGATCCCAATTTCGTCAGTCATCCGACGTGACGTCTCCGTTCCCTCCTTCAGAGAATGAGGGTTACATACATAACCGAGACCTTCATCAGATTCAGAGACCAGATAATATTGTTTCTCACAGCCAATTGTGTTTCATCGTGTCTTCACTGAGGAGAGGATT
This sequence comes from Spinibarbus caldwelli, assembly GCA_039654775.1. Lineage (NCBI taxonomy): Eukaryota > Metazoa > Chordata > Actinopteri > Cypriniformes > Cyprinidae > Spinibarbus > Spinibarbus caldwelli. Next base: position 15,104,194 of record CM077235.1, on the reverse strand, counting down.
GAATCTGGCCACAACACCATAAAGCCCAGATCGGTGGAGTGTTGCAGTGATGTTTGTCCTTCTGTAGATTTCTCCTATCTCCACATATGATCATGGAGTTGTAACTAGAGTGACAATCAGCTTCTTGTTCACCACTCTAACCAAAGCCCTTCTCCATCAATTAATCAGTTTGGCCAGGAGGCCAGCTCTAGCAAGCTCTAGCAAGAGTTTGGTTTCAAACTTCTTCCATTAAGGGTAACAGATACTACATGCTTATGTGACCCTTCAGTGAAGCAGATTTTTTTTCTGATCTCTTTCACAGATGTGTGGCTTGACGCAAACCTGTTTCTGAGCTGTGCAGGCAGTTCTTTTGACCTTAGGGCTTGGTTTTTGCTCTGATATGCATTATCAGCTGTTAGACCTTTTATTAAGACGTGTGTGCCTTTCCAAATCATACCCATTCAATTTAATTTGCCACAGATTAACTTCACTCGAAGTGTAGTAACATCTACAAGCAATATGAATGCTTCTGAGCTAAATTTCAACTGTCCCAGATAAGGGTATGAGTACTTATGCAATGGAATCATTTAAGTTTTTTATTTTTAATACATTTTGCAAAGATGTTACCTTTTTTTTTTTTTTTTTTTTTTTTTTTGTTGCTTTACCATTATAGAGTATGGAGTGTAGATTGGTGTGGAAAGAAAGTAATTTAAAGCAGTTTAACATAAGGCAGCAACATAAAACTTGAAAAAAATGAAGGGGTATGAGTACTTTCACAAGGCACTGTACATTTAAAGGGTGGGTTTGCTTTTGGGACTGTATACAGTTATGTACGTATATTGATGTTCTTCCTAAGTTAAATGAGTGCTCAAGTAAGTTATGTTTTTTTTTTCTTTCTGTCTATTTATCAAAGAATCCTAAAAAAGTATCACAGTTTACACAAAAATTCTGGTGAGCTAAATATATGTATATCAAATTTAATGACTGCTAAAAATTCAGCTTTGCCATCACAAGAATAAATTACATTTTGAAATATATCAAAATTAAAAACTGCAATTTTTAAGTGTAATAATATTTCACAATATTACTGTTTTTACAGTATTTTACTGCGTAAATGCATCCTTGATAAGAGACTTTTAAAAACATTAAAAATTAATTATACAATAAATTAAACATATGCTAAATTAAAAATCTACATGAATTAAATCTTCCTAAAGCATTAATTATAACATTCAGCATACTTTATTTGTACATATGTTTTTCTTAACGCCAAAATACATAATATAGTCCATATACACTGTAAATAAAACCATTTCAAGTGCACGTTGTCGCAGAAAGCTTTTCAGAAAAAGCTTTCAATTGATAAATGTCCTTCTTTTTCTGCAGCACATGCTTTTTCGACAACCTGCAATCAAACCACTGTAATTGGTGGCATGATGTCACAGAGCAGAAGCTTCAGTTAGCAGTATGAAACCACAGAACCATATTCCAGTCTACTGTGGCTTTGTCAAGCTTGCTTCAAATATGTGCAACACTTGCTTAATGATGGTCTTGGATGAAAAGCAGTGCTTATACAGTTTCAAAATCCCTGCGATGGACGATCACGATGCCAGTGGGTCAATGAATGCCTTGACAAAGATTGCACACATGTGGTTGGTTTAGTCTTAAGGTCTTAAATATGCCTGGGAACCCTGTAGTCATGAAAAATGCATAATGTCAGGGGGAGCGGCGGTTCAGTGTGTCAGTGAAGACACGCAAAATGGTCTGGCCAATCTAAGTGAGGGTTAGAGACCCTGGTGCCAAGCTAAAGACTGCTTGGGACACATTGGGAAACACCTCCCAAGAGCCTGGAAAAAGCTGGAGTCTGTCAAGTTAGGCAACTTAGTGACCATTTCTGAATGAGTCAGTGGGAATGTGGGTTTTGAGCACAAACTGTGTCACTCTGGCTTTTTTTTTTTTTTTTTTTCATTCTTTTTCTTTGGGGAGAATTATAGCCATTTCTTTCATTGTCTGATGAAAATGTACAAAAAGCAGTCTAAGAATTCTGCTCACTATTATTGTCTGGTATGGCATTTGATTGTGTGGAGTGTCCTCTAGTGGAAAGAGTTGGGACAGTGATTACTCTGTTCCACATGAGGTGTTTTCAAGGACAGCATTAACAAACCACATTTGAACCATTTTATCACCAACAGACTACTTGTATCATCCTGTGTATTGTTTCTCAGGGCCTTTTTCTTCTGTAAAGTCAAATGGAGAGAGAGAGAGAGATTTGAGTTTTATAAGTTTTTGTGCGGCTTGGAGTCCCCGTCTGACTACAGAGCCAACATAGGCTCTGTTTCCAACTGTACCTCCTTCTCACATCTCTCTGTCTCCTAATTCAAATCTGCAAGAGCCTCCATAAAAATGCTATGTGGCCTCATGCCAAAGTTAACTTCCTGGATCGTACAGTTATAGACTTGCTCACACACATACACACGGACACACACACGTTTACTTAACTATATAAATGGAGACATTCCATAGACTTCTATTGTTTTTTTATATACAGCTAGTTTTGTCAGATTGTTCCTAAATGATATTAGGTAGACACACACAGACTGGTTTTCATGTTTTATGGGAATATTCCATAGACGTAATGGTTTTTATACTGTACAAACTGTATTTTCTATCCCCTTACCCTAACAAAACTTTCTATTTTAGTTTTTCAAAAAACGTCACTTATTATTTATAAGCTGTTTTCCTCACGGGGACCAAAAAATTTAGATAAATAAGTAAATATGTGTGTGTCCCCACAAGGTCAAAAATTACTGGTATTACTATCCTTGTGGGGACATTTGGTCCCTATAATGTAGGGAATACCAAGTACACACACACACACACACACACACACACGTATGTATCTTACTTATGTATCTAATGAAGGACATCCTATAGACTTACGTTGCTTTTATATAAAGCTACTATAATATTTTTTTTTACAAATGAAGATGTCCCTAAAAGAAGGCTTTAGGAGGAATTGCCATGTGATTTAGTTCACTTCTTGGTACAAATTTTTCCCAAAAAATAATTTAATATGGTTACGTAGGTACACACATACAAAAGTGCATACATGGGAACATACTGTAAAACTGGCTTTTTGTTTTTATATACAGCAAATTAATAATAATATAGATCAGAAGTGGCCAAACTTTTTGCAACAAAGAGACAAAAATCAAACTTGATTGAGGGCCATAGACTGGAGTAAATTTTGTATTATAAAATATATTATTTTAAAATCGATTTTCCATTTAGAAAATTCACTTATATTCTCTACATATCAATAAAAAAGTAGCATATTTTTTTCCTAATTTTCTTAAAGTAAAAAAGTAAAATTGTCAAGATATTTAGACTTGTTTTAAGAGATGATATCTTTCAGATATTTTTCATACATCACTGGCAACCCCCCCATCCCCATATAGATCTTATAGGTCATCTTTCTTTTTGGTTTGGCTTGCTTGAGAAAGGAAAACGTTAACTTAAAGACACTGGGTGTACTAAAGAATTGATTAAGTTTTAAGGATCAGATAAACTAAAAGTATAATTCTGTGAGTTTACACAGAAGTTGTGGCTGTGAAATACCACATATGTTCAGGTTACCTTAGATGACCATTTGGTGGCAGCCCTATCATGCCTCTGACTGACCGCGACCTTCATGCCAGTGCCAGATCACGCAAGATCAACATTCCTCCTTTGATGGCCATTCATTCATCATGCTGCCAGGGGGTGCCTGGAAAAAAGACAGAGTGATCAAAATTTCCATTTAAAGATAAATTTCTAGCACTCTACTTTCTACCAACATTTAGAGGCCCAGTTTAGGAAATAGGGTTCATTGACCTTTTACACAGCATTTTACATGTAATTTCTTTGAGCCACGCTGTCTTATTTTAGTTCAAAAGAAAGCAGAACTCAGAAAGAGGGAGCGGGACAAGATGGAAAAGAGAAATGAAAAAGAATTGTGTGCTCAAATACAACCACTGGAAAAGACATTTATAGGAACTGCTAACCACACAGTTTAAAAGTACAGAGCAGAGAGACTGAAGACTACGTGAAGCTGTGTTGTCTGTTCTAAGCGAGTCTCTTTTTTTTTGTCCCATACTTGAGCAGACTGAGCGCCAGTGCCAGTGATTCTGACAGAAACCGCTCTTGGCTACTGTTATGGCAGTGTGTTTGAGGGGAATGAGGCCAGCCGAAGACAGAAAGTTGGACCAAAAAGGGGCAAAACTGTGAACACACCGTGAACTGTATCCATGATCAAAAACAAATAAATTCCACAGCCACTGAATCATCTGGTCAGCTTCTGTTCGCTCCAGACGCCCTTTCCACTCGAAACCAGCAGGACAATCCTATTGTCAAAATATGAATGCATTGGGTTTGCAGCTATACATTTTGGTTACAGTTTTTAAATATTTATGACAACTGTTGGGGAAAGTATGCAATATGCACGTAAGTTCTGGAAGGACACTAGACAGTTAAACAAAGATAGTTTTAAAATATTTCCACGTGTAGAATCAGTAACTAGTGTGAATTTATGCTGGTTTCATTAAACACAAAAAGTGCAGTTTCGGTTCTTGTTTTTTGTTTTTTTTTTCTAGCAATTTTCTGTTTTTACAAAATGGCTGTATCGATTTTATGTTTTTGTTTTAGGGTTGTATAGTACAATAAAACTCCACACACTTTTGAGTGGCCAACTGAATGAGAGACAAAAAAAAAAAAAAACAACAACAACAAAAAAAACCAAACTATAAAATGAAGAAAGCCATAATTTTGACCTTTTGCATTTTGTCAGGGACAAACATTGACAGGCTACAACAGAAAAGTAAAAAACTTAAGTGTTTAAGTTTAAGTGTAAGGCCAAGATATTTCCTCATCAATACTGTGCTCAAATTTTTAGACAAGACAAGAGAGGGAAAGAGTGGAATGTTTTCCTCAGTTACGTCTTTCTGCTTGCGTCCATAAGAGCGAAGCGCCTATTTCCCGCTGTCTACTATGAAACGAGATCATTAAACTGATTCCATCTGTACATTTGTGGATAACTTTCCATCCACCAGCACAAGCTTTCCTGCATGTTCCTCTTTATTTACAAAGATTTACCATCTGTCTGCTGCCAAAAATCCATACTAACATATATTATATCTTATATTATAATATCGCATGATGTATAACTTTGTCAAACTGATCATCAAGTATACCAACAACCTTGAATCCTGTAGTCTTTCACCAAATACAAAATAATATAAGTGTGTGTCATAATTACTTCAAATCATTTAATCCTCACTAAACTGAAACATTAAACACTGTACCCTGTTGGTAAAGGGAATGCATTGGCGCTTAACTAATTTTATTTTGTAAATTATCATGCCTTTTGGGACAACATAAAAGAACTTGTTGGCAGTTCTGGACTCATTTTGTAAAGATTAATGACATCTGAATGTTACTACCATCATCTCACAACAAACGCTTGACTGATGAATGCTGCTGTTTGTGTGTGATGTCAAACTAATGGCTGTTTACAGAGTTTGTAGACATTGCCCTTATCCAGATGCCATCCAGTCATTAACTTGCTTATTGCAGACTCTCATTCATCAGTTTGAACTGAATTCAAAGTTCACAGTTGTGTAATCAAAGGAAATGTGTTCAGTGAGTATATTCTGATATGTCTTATGATCACTTCAAGATGTTATGTGGTCTGTAACACAATCTCTTGTCTCATGGTGGCGCTGATGCACTTTCTCATGCTTAGACCAATTTTTTATATGAGTGTAATTTGTGAATGACACATTGCAAATCAACACGTCCAGATTCATAGCAGCCACTCTAAAAAAAGCTTGAATAATGTTGAGTTGATTTTTATGATAATGTCATGTCACAAGATGTCATTCATCATAATGATAATGTAAATATTATTTTGAATTATGGCTTCACCTTTATTCATAAATTAAGATAATGTACTTGCCTATTAATGTACTTGCCTATTGTTTTACTAGTACATAGAGTACATGCATGGTAATTTCAAATATATGAAATAGTACATGAAATAATTGTTAATATTTCTTGCAATATAAATAAAGTGTTGTTGTTGTTATTATTATTATTATTATTATTATTATAAACAATAATACTTATAATTATTACAATAATGGTATCACTTGGAACAACATGATAATATAACTTAAATTTACAATGATGTATTACTATTTAATAATATACCTTTCATTTTTATATGATTGCATTATTATATTTTAGCATTTGGTATTATTATACATCATTTTATTATTATTATTAAGAAGAAGGAAATTGTTTTAATTAATATTATGTATATTATTTGTAATATATAGTAGTTGAATAACATAATATTTAATAATAGTGCCGTTTATTATTATTATTATTATTATTATTTTTATTAATATTGTGTAAATTGTAATATATAGTAATTTAATAACAATAATATTTAATAATAATGTATTTTATTATTATTATTATTATTATTATTATTATTATTATTATTCCACACTGATTCCATCTCAGGACATGACACTACACTTTTTTTTTTTTTTTCTTTTTCTTTTTTTTTGCATATTTATTAAACATATCTTTTCAGGTCTTCTTCTCGGTTGCTGATTCTGAAATAAGCACATCCATCTCCTCCAACCTCCACCTGCCAGGTCAGTGTTTAGGGTCCCATTCAGCTCCCTAGAGCAGTGGTTCTCAAACTTTTTACTGTGGCTTACCCCCTGGGGCATTTAACATTCTTCTGAGTACCCCCACTTAGACCGCAGTCACATCTTTTCCATGAAGGGACAATATTTGCTCCCTTAAATTGATTTACAGGTGCATTTTTTACCTTTAGGGAGGCAAAGTTTTTCTAGCCTTATTATTAATTGTATATCATGTTTTATATCGTATTCTTAACATGCAATTAAGTGTATTATTAATATAATAAATAAATCAATAAATTATGGCAAAACTAAGTGAAACTTGTAGATTTAAAACTAAAATCACCAGTAGGTGGCGGCAAGTCACTGTCTTAATGAGCGAAGCATTGCGTCATTCATTCATTCATTCATTCATTCATTCGGTAACAAAGCAAATGGCTGTAGTTATGAATGGGTTATTAATCACTGACTCTCTGAATCATTCAAAGCTGCAGATTCCTTCATTAAGGAAACACCACTGTTGCTTGGAGGCGCACACCAATTCTGTCACTGATTTTGTTGGAAATATTATTTCGTTGTAAAATCTAACAAACAATAATTGACAATATTGTGTTTAAAATTTAGGCTACATTTAAAATGTAAAATGTTCACTTAATATTACCTTTTTTTGTTTAACTTTTATATAAAATAAATGTCAAATCGTTTGAATATTCAGGGAAAATTGCATTCTTGGTCATATTTTAAAGATGCAAAACAGTAACTCGCACAGGGTATGTTTCTGTATCGAAGAGTTTCTTAACTCGAGCTCTATGTATAGTCCTTGTCAATATTTGTTCTTCATGCTATAAATGCTACAAATCTACTTTGAACATAGGCGGAAATCCCGGGGGGGTCGGAGAGGACAAGACCCACCCCATCTGAGGGTTGTCCCCCCTAGAAATATGATTAAAAAACACACTGTGTATTGTAAATAATGTTTTATACTTAAAATAATTGTGTAAATAGTAAAACAACACAAACGCAAACAGGGCAAACATGCATTTTAAGTTTAGAAACATTTTGCGTCTCCCCCTCCCTTGCCTCACAGTGATTTGGTCCAAATGCTTTCCTCTTTTATATCACACACACAAGTCCGGTGAGAGAGAACAAAGTCTCAGTAGTTGTGGAACTCCAGTAAGTAAGGCTGTCAGTTGGCTATTTTAATCACTTAAACATCGGATGATGTGTTTATTTTCTCTTTGTGAGAGCAGCGTGTTTCTGAGAGCGCGCGTCCGGTTTTGTGCGAGAGCGAAGAATATCCGCGTGATAGGGAAGAGATTAGCGCTCGCGATTTATACAGTATTAATGTGCTTTCTCGCTACAATAATGCGCTCTCGACAGTTGTCATTAACATAACGCCTTAGTCTTCCTGCTACACTAATAGTTGTAGCTTTCCTCTTTGTATACATATCCTTACAAGTACAATTTTAGTTGTATTATTTGTGCCCCCTTCAAAAACTGCTCTTGAGAAATTTTATGTATATTGTCCCCCCCTACTATTAGACGAAATTTACGCCCCTGACTTTGAAGATAAAATGAACAGCAGCACGATTTGCTAAAGCAGCATACTCTGCGGAATTCTATCATATGCACGCTGCTTGTGTGGATGCAGTCAGTTTTGACCGCAAAAGATGAGGTAATTTGATGTGATATTTTACAGACAGGTGTGACCACTTGAGGCCTGGTTCAAGGGCAAAAATCTCACATGTCCAATATAGAAGCAATGCACATCTTAATATTCTTGAATGTAAACACCAATGACCTTTCAAAAACCTTAAACACACCCTTCTTAGTGAAAAGTCTACTTTTCTTAGAGGGTTTGAGAGAGCTGGCCTGCAAACGCATATTCTCTGATGAAGCCTCTGCAGATGTTGTGTTTGAAAGTGTTTTGACAAACGGCATCAGTCACCTGTCATATGGCATGTTCAATTCAGTTTCTTCAGGGAAACCCATATAAGTGTTAGGATAGGGAAAGATCCCTGGGGTCCCTGCTCTCACTCTCAAAGTTTCTCAACCACAAGACACTTATTTAAGTGCAAGTAAAAGTAAGTTTATTAAATAAGAATAAACAAAGGAGCATCATAAACTTCGGGAGGGGCAAACTGCCAAAGTAAATTACAATAAACAAAACTACTACTGTACACAAACTAACCAAGAAATCAGAGAACAAATAAAATACAAGTTCTTACCTCCCTGCTAACATAAACAGGAGAAAATGAACAAAACAAACAGGCACCCACCTCCCTAGCAAGCTCCACTTAAACAAGGTTCAGGAAGTAAGCGACTGAACGTAACAGACATAAAGTAAAACTAAACTGTTACTTAATTCAATGTTTGACAACAAATGTCTTAAGTTAGCGATCCTTTCGCCAACACATGTTACACAACGGGAACACCAGTGTTAACAACGAAGAGAGCGGGGAGCCAACGATTCCTTCCACTAAATGGCTTAAGAACTGCAGCGATCCTTCCTGTCACCAGCCAGCTCAGTCCTCCTAATCAGCTCCACCTGTAATCAATTAAAGTGAAAGAGGGAGAGACAGAGAAAAACACAGAAAAAGACCTACGCACATGAACGAATGATATGCCATTTCCCTAGCAACACACGAATCTATTCGTAACAAGTGTATAATTTCCAGATCCGGAGGAGCATGAAGCCAGGGTGGAGTCAGCAGAGCAGGAAGCCATGGCGAAGCTGGCAGAGCAGGACGGCAGGGTGGTGAAGGCAAAGAAGGAATCCATGGTGTAGCAGGCAGAGCAGGAATCCATGGTGTAGCAGGCAGAGCAGGAAGCCATGGTGGTGCCGGCAGAGCAGGGAGCCATGGTGGATCAGAGACATGGACAGACCACTTGACTGTGACAGAGCAGGCAGAGAGTTCTTCAGCAGCCTCCATAGCAGACTGAGAGTTCAGAAGTTGGCACCACCTCTGGAGGTTCTGCAGCATACACCGCCACCTCTGGAGGCACCGTATCAGGCTCAGGGACTTGAACAGGCTCTGGAGCTGACTCAAGGACAGGAAAGACCTCTGGGGCAGACTCATTGACACGAGAGGTCTCTGGGGCAGACTCATTGATAGGAGAGGCCTCTGGGACAGACTCATGGACAGAAGAAGCCTCTGGAGCAGACTCATGGACAGGAGAGGTCTCTGGAGCAGACTCATGGACAGGAGAGGTCTCTGGGACAGACTCATGGACAGGAGAGGCCTCTGAGGCAGATTCATGTACAGAAGAGGCCTCTGGGACAGACTCATGGACAGAAGAGGCCTCCGGAGCGCAGTGTGCAGCCCAAACGCTCAAAATGGTGACTGCCATTACAGGAAGGGCAGCAGAGGGTTGCAGAACTTCTACGATGGCTGGGCTTGAGAGTACTGATGTCCCTGGGATGCCTGCCACTCGCACTGACATCAGAGGTGAGTCCATCACACTAGCAATCCGTCTTTTCAGTCCTGCCCCAAGCTCCGAATCCTCAGGAGCTTGGGTACTATAGCCCCCCCAAAAAAATTCTTTGGGGAAATTTTTGTGACAGCTGTGATGTGGCGAGGCTCAGGCATGGCGGCCATCTTGGCCGAGAACTCAGGCATGGCGGCCATCTTGCGATGAGGCTCAGGCGTGGCAGCCATTTTGCAATGAGGCTCAGGCATGGCAGCCATCTTGGCCAAGGACTCAGGCATGGCGGCCATCTTGGCTGAGAATCAGGGATCGCGGCCATCTTGGCAGGGGACTCAGGCATGCCGGCCATCTTAGCCGAGAAATCAGGTGTGGTGGCCATTTTGTGATGATGCTCAGGCATGGCGACTATCTTAGCAGGGGACTCAGGCGTGGTGGCCATTTTGCGATGAGGCACAGGCATGGTGGCCATATTGGCCGAGGACTTAGGCATGGCAGCCATCTTGGCCAGGGACTCTTGTGTGGCATATCTTGTGAGCAGGCCCTGGCTTGGCAGAAGTGATGTGAGCAGGCCCTGGAGTAACAGGCATGACATGAGCAGGCTTTGGCTTGGCAGGCATGATGTGAGCAGGCCCTGGAGTAGCAGGCATGACATGAGCAGGCCTTGGAGTAACAGGCATGACGTGAGCAGGCCTTGGAGTAACAGGCATGGCATGAGCAGGCTTTGGCTTGGCAGGCATGATGTGAGCAGGCCCTGGAGTAGCAAGCATGATGTGAGCAGGCCTTGGAGTAACAGGCATGACGTGAGCAGGCTTTGGCTTGGCAGGCATGAGTGAGCAGGCTCTGGCTTGGAAGACATGGCGGGTTTGCGGGGTTCCTCATCTGCTAAACCCACAGTATATGAAGAACCACTTAGCAACAGGGCATAGTCGGCAAGGGAGAAATGAATCTTACCCCCTGGCATCCTTAACCGAACAGAGTCATTTAATCCCACGCAAAAAATGTGCTTAAATGCTACGTCATTAAAATCCACTAAATGGAATGGTTCACAAAAGTTCTCAATATAATGCTCTATGGCCCGGTTATCTTGACGAAGGCAGAAGAGGCGAGAAACTGCTGGGTTCATTTTTTAGGGTCGAGTATTCTGTAACAAGCAGTCCACTGAAGGCGAGTTTAAGAACCCAAGTGCAGTTTATTTGTTGACAAAACATAAACCAACGAGTGCATGACATCAGATGACAAAACATAAACCAACGAGTGCATGACACATGAACTGAGGAACCAATAGCAGGAATACAAGTGGGCAAAGGAACCACATGACTAGACAGGAACCATGACTATGACAAAATTACAAAATAAAAGACATGAAAACCATGAAACACAAACAAACCCCAAAACCAGGCATAGTAGTTAATTAAAAAAACAACAACAACAACAACAAAAAAAAACACTAAGAGTACAGTCACACATACAGACAAAATGAGTGTTTGTATATAATCAGGTAAGACTGGCAGGACTATAAATCCTGATGAGTTAAAATACATTTTCGTGGTTTTAATTTCTTTTCTCATAATATTTGTGAAAGTTTCAAAAACTACCTCATTACATAGCATGTGATTCAATGATGTTTTCCACCTGTTCAAGTTCTTTAGTCATTAAGTCATGTCAGTTTTATTTATATAGCACCTTATACAATACAAGTTGATTCAAAGCAGCTTTACAGTAAAGCCTGATGTTCCTGGTTGAAAGCCATTCCTTTTGTCTGGCTAGATAGTTGGGAGCTGTGGATCTACAGACATCGGCATGGTCCTTTTGCCTCTGGATGCTTCTTGTAGATGATGATGAGCTCCATCCCAGACCCTCTTACTCTCCTGGAACCAGTGATTCACCAATGGTACGTCAGAAGGTTCATCGGACCATGGGAACATTGGTGGTTGATAGCCGAGTACGCACTGGTATGGAGTAAGGCTATCTCTAGTCCCAGACCAAGTAAAAAGTTTAAAGGGGAGTACTGTTATACATACGTATGCATTTCTTGACCCAGGTAGTAGTGCAACGTTCTGCACAGAGAGCCTAATGCACAAGCTCAACATTCCAGGAGAAAAACCAACATCATGCTTCGTAAGATGAGCCAGGAAAAGTCTGTGCCCATGTATGTTGTTACAGGATTAAAGGTCTCTGCTCTAGAGGAAAATAACTTTATCACGTTACCAGAGGTGTATGCACAAATGTGCATGCCAGTAGACACAAACAGCATACCTACAAAAGATGATCTCTCTAGATGGCCTTACCTGAATAAGGTGAGAATTCCAGTCATTGAAGCTGAGGTTCACCAGGAACTATGCAAGAGCATACATGGATGGGACGAGGAGATACCTTCAACAGCAGCAAACAAATGGACAAGATGGATTGCTGACTTGGACAAACTGGAAGACTTCAGGTTAGCTTGTTCCCAGCAGAATTCAGTCCACCAGCACAAGCTGAGCTGCATCATTTTTCTGATGCCAGAAACAATGGATATGGCATAGTAAGTTATTTACGATTGATCACTAACAAGAACAGTGTGCATGTTTCATTCATGTTAGGAAAGGTTAGAGTGGCTCCTCTCAAGCAGATTACCATACCACGCATGGAACTTGTTGCTGCTGTACTTGCGGTCAAAGTAGATAAGATGCTCAGAAAGGAAGTAGGACTGAATATCAACAGTTAAAAATTTGGGACAGACATTCAATCAGTTCTGAAGTACATAGCCAATGAGCACACTAGATTTCAGACTTTTGTAGCTAATAGAGTAGCAACCATCAGAGAGAACACAGACGTATCACAATGGTGATACATTAAGACAAAGCTAAACCTGGCTAACATATCTTCTAGAGGACTAACAGAAAATGCTCTGCCAAAGCATAAAGAATGGATACATGGACCAGAGTTTCTGTGGAGGGCAAAGGAGGAATGGCCTCAGGATTGCATGGAATCCAGTTCACTCTTGCCAAATGATCTGGAACTCAAAAAGACCTCCACAGTGTGCAATGCAATAATCGAAGAGGAAGAAATCCCTACAAGTAATTACTTACCTTTTCAAGTTGGGAATAGTTAAAAAGAGCAGTAGCTTGGTTCCTAAAGTTGAAAAATATCCTGCAGTCCATCAGTTTAAAAAGGAAAAAGATCAACTCAGATCTCTGCATAAAAAATAAATAAATAAATAAATAAATAAAAAAATAGAAGCCAGAGCAAAGTGCTGTGTGAATAATTGAAAACTTTCAAAGGTGCACTTGGTGTACAGACTGTAACTATAGAAGATTTATTGCAAGCAGAAAGAGCTGTCGTAGAATTCTGTCAGAGACAAAGATTTTCAGAAGAGATCACAAAGCTCAAGGCATCACCTACTGGTAAAGGTGTGAGTAAAACCGGCAGCTTATATAATCTGGATCCCATATTGGAAGATGGAGTTTTGGCTGCTTCTACTCCAGTAGTTGAGGCATCAACTTCCATGATGAAGGGTCTGTTTGGATTGGGATGTGTGAGGAGTGGTGCATTACAAAAGGCTTGCTTCAGGGCGTTTAATGTGGTCTTGGCTTCTTGGGGCCAGGATAGAGACTTGGGCTTACCACAGAGCAGGGATGTGAGTGGATGGGAAATAGAACTGTAGTTGTGGATGAAGCGACGATATAAATGGGAGAATCCGAGGAAGCTTTGGAGTTCTTTGACAATCTTGGGAGTGGGCCAGTTAGTAATGGCTTCCACCTTCCTCTTGTCCATTGAGATACCATTTTGGTGGACAATGTACACCATGAAAGGGATCTCAGATTGGTGGAATTGGCACTTTTCAGACTTGAGGAATAATTTGAATTCCCGGTGCCTCTAGAGGAACTCTACAATGTGCTGGTGATGTTCGGCCAGGCTCCAGGAGTATATCAGGATGTTATCTATGTAGACCAGAATGAAATGGTGAAAGTATTCCCAGAGCACCTCATGTATACAATCCTAGAACACAGAGGGGGTGTTTACCAGGCCATATGGCATAATTCAATATTCGAAATGGCTGTCTTCCATTTGTCACCCTCGCATATCTGGATGAGGTTGTGAACGCTGCGGAGATCCAGCTTAGTAAAGATCTTGGCTCCCCTGAGATGTTCCAAGGGAGCTGGGACAAGAGGAAGGGGGTGCCTGAATTTAACTGTGATCTTGTTGAGGGCTCGATAATCTACGCAGGGCAGCAAGCGCCCATCCTTTTTTGCCACAAAGACGAAGCTAGAAGCAGCAGGGGAACTAGATGGCCTGTGTTACAGGTACAGTTTGGCGCCATACTGTATCTGCCCACTGCAGCGCTCTCCCTGTTAATAGGGAAATTATGAACGAGATCTTAGCCCTCTCTGTAGGGAATCACTGCGGATGCATCTTGAGGGCCAGTGAACATTGTAGCAGAAATCCGCCGAGCCAGAGTAGTGCATGGGGTTGGCAATGGGACTGGCGATGATGGTAGGTGGAGAAGAAGTGCTCAGTGCAGTGACTGGTGTGGTGGTGGTTGGGTGAGAGAGAGACTGGCAAAGAAAATCCACCAGTTCCGTAAACGGATTGTGTTATGAAGTGCTCATGCTGCTGGTTTCTGTGTTTAGTCTGGTCTTCTGTCAGGGAAACACACACTGGACAAGTGTGTGTTTATGTTTGTGTTACCAGTTACCAGTGTGTGTTACCAGTTCACACACTGGTAAGTTCTCAAACAATCCAGAAACACTTTATTAAATGATTTAAATGAAATATATAGCAGCAGAGCAGGTGATAGGAGAAGAATGGTGAGTAGCCACACACACACACACACACACTATAAAACAGTCACTGAGATGCTGAACACTTCCCTGTTGCCTTGTAGGAGGGTCACCAGGAGACTGGACATCGAGACGTGGAGAGGATCAAAGAGGTAAGTAATCTTCAGGTAAGTAACAATCTGAACAGATGCAGTCTTAACCATTGACAAGATCAGACAAAGTGTGTGTGTGTGTGTGTGTGCGGCAAGTCCGTATGTATGGTGCTGGAGTGATCGGTGACAGCTGGTGATAATTAGTAACTGGGAGATTGAGAGCACTGACTGCAGTCTTCAAGTCATTCTATAGATTTGTAATGGGGATCTGACTAGGTCATGCCCTTTCATGACATTCTTTTTCTCCGCCAACCACTATGTGGTCAGTTGTGCTGTGTGCTTTGTGTCATTGTCATGTTGGAAGGTACACCTTCTTTCCATTGACAACTTTCTGACAGAGAGCAGCAGATTTTCCTCAAGAATTTGATGATATTTTGCCCAATTCATTTTTCCTTCAGTCTTGACAAGTGCTCCAGTCCCTGCTGCAGAGACACCCCTATAACTGGATATTACCACATCCATGCTTTACTGTAGGAGTGGTGTTATTTAGATGGTGAGCTGTATTGGAATTCCACCAGACATATTGTTTGGTGTTGAGGTCAAATAATTAAATTTTAGTCTCATCTGACCTCAGAATCTTCAAAGCGCATTTTAGCAAAGTTCAGTTGTGACTGCATGTGGCATTTCTTGAGGAGTGGCTTTTTTCTTGCAACCCTCTCCCATACAAGCCACATTTATGGAGAATTTGCTTTGTCATAAATTCCTGCAACTGCTTCAGAGTTGCTGTAGGCCTCTTGGTAGCCTCTCTGACCAGTTTTTTCCTGGCTCTTTCATCCAGTTTGGAGCAACGTCCTGATCCAGGGAGGGTCTGTGTTGTACCAAATACCTTCTTAATAGATTTTACTGTGCTTCACTCTGCATTGATAAAGCCTTTTAAATGTTTTTGTATCCATCTCCTGACTTGTGCCTGTCCGCATTTTTATCCCGGAGATCTTTTGACAGTGCCTTGCCACACATAGTTGATTGTTTACTTCAGTTGCACTACCAAGGACTGAAATGCTTCAGGAAAGCTCTTTTCATGCTGAGCTATTCAAAATGACCACAGCTGATAGATGGCTTTTTGTGCCATTTAGAAGGTGATTAGCTAAACCTGAAGTCATTTTTAGGAGGGGTGACCTTTTTTCCAACTCCGTGAATCTGTGGTTATTGTAAAGGGGGTGACTCTTTTCTATAACCACTGTAGCTTATAGTCTCATGTTTGTGATGTCAGTGAGTTTGTGGTGGGAAAATAAAATTTTTTGTTACCTAAGTGCCTTTTAATTTGTTACCTAACAGTGCTTTATATCTTAATGCTGATAAGTTTATTTACAGAGGTCTGTATTTTTAGTTTGCACCATTGGAAATTGACAGTGTTATTCACCTGTTCAAAGTGGCTTTCCCAAACCTTTGAGGTCACTGATTGGTCAGAGAAAAATGTCATTTTGTATATAACATGGGACTAGGTTTTTTTGTAGGTTTTTCTCTGAACCAGGGAAGGATGAAGCTTTTAATCTTGGCTGCGCTGTTCGGACTGAGCCTTGCTCAGTTTAACCCAAACAAAAAAAAAAGACTAGCATTGTCCAGCTGTTTGAGTGGCGCTGGGTTGATATCGCAGCGGAGTGTGAGCGCTACCTTGGACCAAATGGCTTTGGTGGAGTTCAGGTATTTTTCAAACTCATCATTATAGTTAAGCCTGCAAGGAGTTCATTTGCATTTTATCATTTATTGTGCTTTTTGAGAATAAATGTATAATAGTAATAACAAAATATTGATTTCCCATTTCAGATCTCCCCACCTAGTGAGAGCATTGTTGTCACAAACCCATGGCACCCTTGGTGGCAGAGATATCAGCCAATCGGTTACAATCTGTGTTCCAGATCAGGAAATGAAAATTCCTGATCACTAGGTGCAACAATGTCAGGGTAAATATAAATGACAAATAGAGTATAACTAGTGTATTGCTTTATTTTACCTGTGTAAAATTCATAGACTTCTGTTTGTTTTGTAGGTGAACATCTATGTGGATGCTGTCATCAACCACATGTGTGGAGCAGGTGGTGGAGCTGGTACCCACTCAAGTTGTGGTTCATATTTTGATGCCAACAAGAAGGACTTCACCACAGTTCCTTACTCCAACTTGGACTTCAATGATGGCAAATGCAACACAGGCGGTGGAAACATTGAGAACTACCAGGATATCAATCAAGTATGACATGATATTATGTCAAAGTGTTCATTTCAGCCATTGACTTATTGTGCAGATTGGACTCTTGTTGTTTTCGTATTAGAAATCTGATCACTTTAATGATGGCAGGTGAGAAACTGTCTTCTGGTTGGTCTTCTGGACTTGGCTCTGGAGAAGGACTATGTGCGTGGTAAGGTGGCCAACTACATGAACCAGCTGATTGGGAGTGGCTGGATTCAGAGTGGATGCCTGTAAGCACATGTGGCCCAGTGATCTTTCTGCTGTCTTTCTGCTGTCTAGACTTAAACTTAAACACACTTAAGTTTAAGTGCGTTTAAGTTTAAGTCTACTTTTCAAGAGCCCAACTCTCTAACCATTAGGCCACGACTTCCCCATTCCCCATTCCCTGAATCATTCCCTCATCCAATTTGTTTAAAATACTGATTCATTCTGGATCAAAATGAGGGACAGTTTTTATGAGTGAGAAATTGAATCATTTACCTGCTCAATTTGTTAAATCTACTAGATCATTCAGGAATGAAGCACCACTACAGTTGGTGTAATTGAAAATATTTACGATAGTGTAACAAAAATAGATTAAGTAAAATGAAGTAGACAAAGTTACTCCATGTTAACTGCTTGTTCTGAACAATAAAACAGAACAAGAAGTTAATATTGAGTGTGATGTTGCATAAAAATGTAAACTTCATTGGTCATTTAAACATTTTCCAAGGGCTCTGTTTTGTCACCCAGTTGTATTTATTGTTTCTTGCAATCTGAAATTGACAGATGAACTGATTTTTGTTTCAGGAACTGGGGTGAGGGTTGGGGCTTTATGCCTTCTGGTAAAACTCTGGTCTTTGTTGACAACCACGATAACCAGAGAGGACATGGTACTGGAGGCTCATCTATTGTGACATTCTGGGATGCCAGGTGCAACTTCATCTTATTTTTATTTACAGAACAGCATTTGCTTGGCAAATGAAAGCATAACATTTCCTTTCATCTGTATTTATCGTTCTCTTTCTAGGCTTTACAAAATGGCTGTAGCCTTTATGTTGGCCCACCCATATGGATTTACAAGAGTAATGTCCAGCTACCGGTGGACCGCAACATTGTGAATGGACAGGTAGATGATCAAGCTTAGTCAAGTGAGAAAACAAATGCTAATCGGGTTTAAAGTTTTTTTTTTCTTTTTTGTTTTCCTCCTAATAATTGCTCACTTTCTCATTGCTCAGGACAAAAATGACTGGCAGGGACCCCCCAGCAACAGTGATGGATCCACCAAACCTGTTACCATCAACCCCGACTCTACCTGTGGAAATGGCTGGGTTTGTGAGCGCAGATGGCGTCAGATCAAGTGAGTTCTGTCCCACAGTTTCATTGCAAAAATGACTAGATGCTTGTAAAAAAATACATTTTGGGGTCAATAAGATATTTTTTTCTGAATTATTATTACTTATTATATTAATTAAATTATTATTTTAAAATTAATAGTTGTATTCAACAAGGATGCATTATATTTACCAAAAGTGACAGTGAAGACACTAATGTTTCAAAAAACTTCTATTTAAAAAAAAAAAAGAAAAATTAAAATGCAAATATTTAAAAAGAAGCTTTGCCATCACAGAAATAAATATGAAAATATATTAAAATAGAAAACATACATTTTAAATAGTAAGAAAATTTCACAATATTACTGTTGTTACTGTACTTTTGATCAAATAAAAGCAGCCTTGATGCATAAGATAATTCTGACCCCAAGCTTTTACATGTTGATGTATCTGAGAATTTATAACCATTATAGGGAATGTACAATAAAAACAAAGCTTACTCCACAGAAACATGGTGATCTTCCGTAATGTTGTAAATGGAGAGGGATTAACTAACTGGTGGGACAATGGAAGCAACCAGATCTCTTTCAGCCGTGGTAGTAAAGGGTTCATTGTCATTAACAATGATGACCGGTAAGAATTTGTTCTTTAAAGAAAGGTGCAATATGAGAAAAATTTTTAGTTTGTATTTCTATTGAGAGATGTGCTGTGTATATACAGTACCTACAGTGATTGTTATCAAGAGTATATAATTATTTGTGCTTTAGGGAGCTGAATGCAACAGAAGGAAGGAAAGAAGGAAAGAAGGTCAGAAGGAAAATGGCAAATGTACTGGGAAACAGGTAGTGGTTGGAGGAGATGGACGTGCTTCCTTCCAAATCAGCAATCAGGCAGATGACCCAGTTATGGCCATTCATGTCAACTCCAAACTTTAAATGACGTTATTTAAATAAACAGGAAGCATGCAAGCTATAACTACTGTCATTTTTTAATATACTTTCATCCTGTTGGCTCCAGTTGCAAAAACATCTCGGGTTACGCATGTAACCATGGTTCACCAAGAAGGAACGAGACATTGGGGAATGCAGCCTGCATGACAAACCCGCGAATCCCGTGATCCGAATCTTTGCCGTGCCTCGGCAGCGGGACCCGAACCGCGAAACGCAAATGCTTGTCACTCATCACTCGAGAAAAGGGACAAACGCGAACGGAGCATCTCATTGGAACACTCACAATGAGCGCGATCAGAGCCCTCCAGCACTGTACACGCAAGCTCCTGACCAAGACACATGACGCATAGATCGTGTGTGTCCTCAAATGTCAGAAACCTCTGGCACGGAGGCACACACTTTCTACAACACTCACACCCTGGTCTCTCACACGCACTTCAAACAGACGGCTCCTGCAGACAATAAAGAGGATGACGTATTCAGCATGTGCCCTTTTATACTTCTGGGCACCCTGCCTATGACATCATGGGCCATGTGGACCAATAGATTGGCGTTGTTTCACACATGCTTCAGACACCGGTCATGCAGGCTGCATTCCCCAATGTGCTCCCTAGGGGGCGCATCGTGGATTTCCCTAGAAGGGGAAGTGCTTTTTTCTTCTAATGTCTTCTAACTAGTTGGTTGGACAAACTGGCAACCATCTAGTTAGAAGACATTTGATGGAAAAACAAAGTATTTTATGTTCAGAACAGAGTAACTACAGTAATTAAACCATGCCCCCTGGGGGCATTTTACCCCACCTGGTTGGGGGCATTTTACCTCACAGTCTAAGTTTGAGTAAAAAAAAAAATTCTGAAAATAAAATTACATTTTTCTTAAATAACATGTACTCCCTATCTACAGGCCTTACTATTCTCATAGTCATATATAACTGTGATGTTCCATAAAACAACAAACTTTAAAACACCTTTTTCTTACTGCTGAAAATTAGATCACTTAGTGTGAAATCCGTTTTCTCTCAGGTGCATCACCAGTGTAAGCTTCATGGTGAACACTTCTATATCACTCTTGTCAATGTAGACCAGGGCTGGGCAACTTCGGTCCTGGAGGGCCGGTGTCCTGCAGAGTTTAGCTTCAACCCTAATCAAACACACCTGCCTGTAACTTTCTAGTGATCTTGAAGATATTAATTAGCTCCTTTAGGTGTGTTTGATTAGGGTTGAAGCTAAACTCTGCAGGACACCGGCCCTCCAGGACCGAAGTTGCCCAGCCCTGGTCTACATTGACAAGAGTGATATAGAAGTGTTCACCATGAAGCTTACACTTACCCAGCCTTACCCAGCCCTGATATAGACCATAGTTACAACTAAAATTTATCTTGACTTCTAGTAAATAGTTTTCAATCCTGGTCCTGGGGACCCACTGCTCTGCTTATTTTATATTTCTCTCTTATCTGACACACTCAGTTCGGTGCATGGATCTCACTCCTAATGAGTGCATGATCTGAATAATGTGTTAAATAAGGGAGACACACAAAATGTGCAGAGCGGTGGGACCCCAGAAGTAGGATTGAAAACCATTGGTTTTGGGAAAAACAGTGGGGGCGTTTTCCCCCAATCTACCCTATACTTTAAAAGCAGTACAATGTACAACAATACTTAAAAACAGTAAAAAAAAAAAAAAAAAAAAAGATGTAAAGTATATCTAAATATTTAAGTACATCTAAATGCCAAGTTATATCATGAAACTCTAGATCAGAGGTGTTCAATCCTGTTCCTGGAGGGCCACTGTCCTGCAGAGTTTTGCTCCAGCCCCAATTAAGCACACCTGAACAAGCTAATCAAGATCTTACTAGCATACTAGAAACTTCCAGGCAGGTCTGTTGAGGCACACCTAAGTGGGCCCTGCTGTCAGTCTCCACACCATTAAGTGAAAAGTTTCCACTTCAGGGAGCACAGTTTCCTCATGGAGGGAGTTCTGGAGTGGGGAATGGTCTCAACAACCTCAGTTGAGAGACTGGAATCAATGAATTTTCCCCCCTCAGAGGCCACACCCATAGTTTCCATAACTCCGTGTGTGGATGCACAATTGTGCTGCCCGCCAGAGTCAGAAGGTTCCTCCTGACGGGAATCTCCCACGGAGAGCCATCTAGAAGGGACACAAGGTCTGAGAACCATACTCAGGCTGGCCAGAATGAGGCTAATAGCAGTAGACTGACCCTGTCCCGACGGACTCTCTCCAGAACTCCCAGGAGGAGAGCGATCAGGTGAAAGGCTTACAGATGCAGCCTTAGTCACGTCCGTACAATAGCATCCAGTCCGAGAGGAGCTGGATGTGTGAGAGAGAACCAGAGTGGACAATGAGAGGTCTCTCGAGATGCAAAAAAGTGCACTTGAGCCTGGCCAAACCAAAATCTGCCTCAAAAAACCCACCAAATCTGCTTCACCACCTCGAGGTGGAGCTTCCATTTCCCGGGTCTCGGCCCCTGCCTCAACAGGATGTCTGCTTCCTGATTGTCATGCACAGGAATATAGACTGCCCTCGGGGAGAGCAGTTTTCCCTGGGCCCACAGGAGGATCTAGTGTGCCAGTTTGCAAAAGTGGGTGCGGCCGCAAGCCCCCTGTCAGTTGATGTAAGAGACTTCCGATGTGTTGTCTGTGCAAACAAGCACATGATGGCCTCTGAGGTCTGGGAGGAAGTGTTTCAGTGCTCAAAACATGGCCAGCCTCTCCAGGCAGTTTATGTGCCATGAAAGATGGTCCCCCCACAGACCCGAGCTGAGTGACCACTCCTGATTGCTCCTCAGCCCATGAGGGATGCATCCGTTGTAAGTGTTATACGATGACACGGAGCTCCCAACATCTAACCATGGGACAGGAACCAAGGTTTCTTCCACATGAAGGCATTGCCGTATGACCTTGATCATCTGAAATGGGTTGCCCCTCGGGGAAAACCCCTGGTCCTGAGCCACCACTGCAAGGGTCTCATGTACAGCAGGCCAAAAATTATCATGTTGGATGCAGCTCCCATCAGACCCAACAATCTCTGAAACTGCTTCACAGTAAGTGACTGGTCCAGTCTGACACTGTTCATGGCTGCGAGAGTCGCATCGGAACGAGCAGAAGACAGATGTGCCTGCATCGTTATCGAATCCCATACCACACCAATACAAGTGGTCATCTGAACTGAAGAAAGCACAGCCTTATTGGCATCCAGCCTTAAACCCCAGCTCTTTATGGGCAAGGACAACATCTCGATGCCAAAACACCATCTGCTCTGATTGAGCTAGTATCAATCAATAGTCAATATAATTTCATATGCGGATGCCCTAGAATCAGAGAGGAGTCAGAGCTACATGCACACAATTTGTAAAAGTGCAGGGTGACAGTGCTAGGCCGAACGGAAGAACCCGATATTGACATGCTTCGCCCCCGAAAGCAAACCTCGGGAACTTTCTGTGTTTGGAAAGGTTAAAATGGAAGTAGGTGTCCTTCTAATCTATGGTGGCAAACCAGTCCTCGGAGTCACAATCTGTTTCAACGGCAGCATCTTTGAATCTGAATGTTTTGACAGAACTATTGAGTTGATGCAGATCTATGATAGGATCAACCCACCATCCTTCTTTGAAACAATGAAGTATTGGCTGTAGAAGCCAGACTCTCTCTATCTCAAATGGAGAGAGAGCTGAGAATCTGCAGAACGGCAGCTCTTCAGTAGCAGCGTTGGAGACTCCTGCTGTAACCTCTGCAGGACCCATTGAGACACTTCCACGCTGCCAAAAATCTACTAGGAGAACCAGACTCTCAAGAGTAGTCTGAGCACTCAATTCGGTGCTCAGAAATGGATGACCAGTAGAGACAGACCAGTCTGACTGCTCTAATAACCTCGGAGGATGAGAGCCACCCAGAGCCACTATGTTTCTGGGTGGACACTGAGAACTATGCTCACTGGAGACTGCTGTGCCCTGAAGCACTGGAGGTGGTAGAAGCGATGCTCTTTTTCTGCTGTTATTTCCTGTATGAGGAGCTGGATGACAGCTGGGGCTGCACCTGCCCAGCAGCCGCTGAAACCTGGATGTAGCACTGGATCGCTGCTGCCTTCTTTTTAGCCTCCTGAAACTTCTCAATGACAGAATTTACTGCATTGGACGACGAGGCCAGAAGGTGCTACCAGGAACAGAAACTAGCAGGAAGAATCTGTCCTTTTCTTTCATATCGTACAAGTTCAACCAGAGATGTCTCTCCGTAGCCACTAGGGTTGCCATAGAATGTCCGATAGCTCTGGCCGTTTCCTTGGTGGCCCGAAGAGACAAATTTGCAGCTTGACTGAGTTGTTTGATGTCTTCAGAGCCCACCTCCTCGACTTCATCCGGGTTTTGAGCAGGTCAGCCTGGTATGCCTGCAACACCGCCATGGTTTGGCATGGCATTTACTCTCTGACAGCAGGTGGCACTTATGAAACAGCAGGAGAACTCAAGGCAGAGGGGAGGCCGAGGACAGAATGAGGATGACCCAGTCATGACTGAGGAAGTAAGAACATTAGGTGGGTGAGTATGCACAGGAGGAGAAATGTCATAGGAAGTATTTTGAGTTTTAGGAGTTGGACCTTTCTCTTTAGAAACCGGCATTGGGTTCTGTGGACAGTGGACGGGAGAAATGAGGGAGGATTCTGGTGAGTAGGCCTGTAATCTGGAGAGTGTGGGAGTACTAGTGTAAGTCTTAATTTTTTAGTTTGACCTTCTCATTAATTATCTCTCCTAAGAAAACTATGTTATGGCCTTTTCTAATTTTTCCAGTGCCTCTAGGTAATAGTCCTCCAACCCAGCCAAGCTAGCATCCACGGCCTGCCTGAAACTGGTTTCCTGATTCAATGTACTGTCCATTGACTGTTTGAAATCATGCTCTAGAGTTTTTACTTTTTGATTGAGAGACAATAAATCCACTTTTACCTGTGCTATGTCGGCTTGCATTGTCTGTACCATTCCAACATTTAAAATACAACTCCCTTTATCATCATCATCAGACTTTTCAGAATCAAAAACGTACAATGAGCTAAGCATAGATGTTATTTCTGCTGTTGGATTGCGTCTGGTTACAAACAGACCTGCTGTAAAATCCATATCTGGGTGTTCAGCATTATCTTGGACATTTACAGGTGTACATGAGTTTTCTGTATTCACAGTGTTCATAGCATTAACATCAGTAACTGCATAAGTATTCGTACCATCCATCTTGATAATTATACAAATCCAAACAAACACAACAAAAGAGGTCCCTACGCGCCATCAATATGTAACACTCGGTTTGTCCTTTTACCTCTTAAAAGCGTGTTTGAATGAGTGCAGTCACAATAAACACCACAGAAATCAAGAATAAATACCAACCCATGTATTAAACAATAAAACACAGAAAAACAACATGTACAGAAACATACGTATGAGTGTTCATATTGTCCTTTGAAGTCCAATGTTGTGTGTGTGTGTGTGTGTGTGTGTGTGAGAATCAGTCTCACCAGTGAAGCATCTAGTCATCTAACTGGTTTTAATAAAGACTGGTCATAACTTTTTAAAAGTCCAGTACAAAAAGATAGATTGGCCCAATTTGTGTCAGAAAAGTAACACTGATTACCTCTTGGCTAACTGCCAGTTGGTCAAACTATTCCTTAAGACACAGTCTTAACATAGTGGCTATGTTTATGCAACTGGCCACAGTATTCCACAAGTGCAATATTTCCACAAGGTGAGATACAACAGTCACAGACGAAGACAGCCAAGGAGAATTGAGGGATTAACCGAAATGTTGAAAAGGTGAGCACGAAGAGCATTGCTCCTGAACGCCGGTAAGCCGGCTTCCTTTATTGGAAGTGTAGATCAACCGACCCAGATGACATCAGGGGATTCCCTGGCACGTCACGGCGGAACTCTCGCGAGAGAAAACGAGACCAAGAACACTCAAAGGGGCAACAAAACACAAGGGAAATAATTATACAAAAACAGATGACATAAATACTTTACTTAACAATCAGCCTTATAAATATCTCCTTTATGTAGCCACGCTACAATAAAACAGTACATGAATGAAATCTTCCCAAAGCAGTAATTATAACATTCAGCATATTTAATTTGTACATATGTCTTTCCAGTATCAGGGAATAGCTAGCTACAAATAGCAACGCTACTAACGTAACTACATTTTTCAGTAGCTTGACAGTAACTCAGCTACATTTCCAGTAGCTAACTACTTTTTCCAGCAAATAGCGGTGTAGTCCGACAATAGCTATATTCCACTTTGTGAACCTGCAATAGACTGAAGCAGTGCAGCTTCTTCTTACAAGATCGCATACTAAAATAGTGCATTACCGCCATCTATTGGTACTGTATATCACACAGTAATGCTGCTCATCTCTGCAAGCGCTGTGATTTTGAGTCGCTGAATAAAGCAAAACGTGCAAAACATCTTACCAAACTTAATAATAAGTACTTATAAACCTGATTTCCAACAAAGAGAACATTTAATAACATGATTTTACTCCACAGTCAGGAGTTTGAAATAACTTCATTTTCTGATCTGATGTGGCTTCTTATCACATAATGAGGTAGATTATAAATGTATTTTATTATTAAGAAAATACCCAAGGTGGGTGAAGAACACAGACAAACCATATATTGTCGCAGTTGTGGGTTTATTGTCTTTATGTTTAACCAGTTCAAGCATTTCTATCTTCTGTTTTTTTTTTTTTTTTTCTTTTTTTTTTTCTTTTGTCCATATTACGGATTTCCTGGAGCATTATGAGTTCTATTACTTCTGTGATGCATATGTGGAGTTTCTGCGTGAGGGCGCCCTCCGGCTGCCAGTATGAATGAAACAGATGGTACATGTGTTTTGGACATAAATTTCCTATTTTGGGCATAAATAGGAAAAATAACACTTCTCTCTAAAGAAATTTGACGTAAACATATAATAATCCATGTTTTTCTCCAGTTTAAAGAAGTGTACAGGATCTGTAAAAGGCTCATAGCCTATTTCATTAAAGACATGGGACCAGTTTTACTAACAGCTTGAGTCAGCACAAACCGTGACGAATTAGTGCTGAAAAGGCGTGGACACAGTTATTTTTGCGCCTGACCTTATTGAATATGCATTTGTAGGAGTTTCCCTTTCAGATACAACATTTATGGTGTAACAAATCCAGCCTCTGTGGTTCCCCCTGATCGTCACCAGAGGTCACCATCACCCGAGTATTGACTTCTCTCTCCGAACTCCATCCCCCATCATCCCCGTAACTGGACTCTGATTGCTAGTCCACCTGATGCTCATTTATGAGACTACTTAAGCCACATTCACACACACATTCATCGCAAAGTCTTGTATTGCCCCGGCTGACATTTCTGAGCGTTCTCATCTTTCTCTGTTGGATTTTTGTGTTTTGACTCTGGACTGTTTCTCTCGTTTTGGATTGCTCTCTGCCTGCCTTTTGACCCTCTCGCCTGCCTTGATACTCTGCTCTTGCCTCTCCTCTGATATCCTTGTTACCGTTACTGACCACTGCAAATGGATCCCCACTCTGTTGACTCATCATTACAGAAGACTTCGCCAGAACTCGATCCAGCAGCAGTCTACATACTCTCAACCGAAATCTCTGCTCAGGCCAACGTGCTGGTTACTCATCAACAACAGCTAGCACGCCTCACGTTTCTCACGGAGGAGTTGGTAACAACTTTACAAGTATTACGGCTATCTCCTTCTGAGTCTGCCCCATCATCACTACCAGTGGACCCAGCCCCTCAAGCACCGCCTCCGAGTCACTCCATGGCCAGTCCTCGCTTAGCTTACCCGGAGAAATTCGACGGCACTCCAGCTAAATGTAAGGGTTTTTTGCTACAATGCTCCTTGTTTGTCTCACAACAACCTGTGTTATATCCCACTGAAGAAAGCCGTATTGCTTTTTTGTGCTCTTTCTTGACTGGTAAAGCATTAGACTGGGTTACTGCAGTGTGGGATTTTAATCGTCCAGCCTTTACTTCGTTTGAGAGTTTTTTGCAGCGCTTTTGAGCGGTTTTTGATCTCCCTGAGGGAGGAGATGGATCGGGTGAACAGATTCTCACATTGAAACAAGGGAGAGATACAGCAGCGGAGTTTGCTCTGGCTTTTCGCACACTGGCTGCACAAACAGGATGGCCTGATGATCATTTAAAGCTGCATTTTCGCAGGGGTTTGAGCTTGGAGTTGCAGACTGAACTCGCTTGTCGAGACGAGGGAAAGACCTTGGATCAACTGATTGATCTTGCCATTTGCATCGACAATATGTTTCGCTCCAGGAGACCCAGCAGGAGTTCTACTTTCCGTTCACTAAGCCCTCCAGTTTTGCCTGAGCAAGAGCCCATGCAAGTGGGACACGCACGCATCTCTCCTGAGGAAAGAGATCGTCGGTATCGTCAAAATCTGTGTCTTTACTGTGGCCAGGCCGGTCATGTGAAAGTCTCCTGTCCAACCAGACCCAAACAGCATGCTTCCTCTGCGGTGAGTCAGTCATTTCACTCATCTAAATGTGTCAAAGTGCCTGTTAAACTAGCCTTTAATGATGGCGTGATTGAGACAATGGCCTTAATCGATCCTGGAGCTGCAGGAAATTTTATTGATGCTGATTTTGCAAAAATTCATGACCTTCCTCTCATACCCTGTAAATCTCCATTGGCAGTGGCAGCACTAGACGGGAGACCTCTGGGTGCTGGTCAGGTCCAGCACATCACCAATGACATCTGCTTAACCACCTGCGTCATGCATTCAGAAATCCTTCGTTTCTTCATCATACAAGCTCCCAACAACCCAGTTGTTCTTGGACTCCCCTGGCTTCAACTACACGAGCCCCAGATCTCATGGACGGAGGGTCAGATCACTCAATGGTCAGCCAAATGTTTCACACAGTGTCTTCAGATGTTAGAACCATCGTCAATTGAAGCAGCCACCGTCAAGATGGATTCCTTGCACTCAACCGACATTCCCTCAGACTATGCTGATCTAGCTGAAGCATTCAGCAAGGCCAAAGCTACTCAACTTCCCCCACATCGGTCCAGCGTCTGTGCCATCGAGCTACTCCCAGGCACCACACCTCCCAAGGGTCAAATCTTTCCTCTCTCTCAACCAGAAACTGAGTCCATGAGAACTTATATAGAGGAGGAACTAGCTAAAGGCTTCATTGTTCATCCAAGTCTCCTGCGTCTGCTGGATTCTTCTTTGTCAAGAAGAGAGAGGGGACTCTTCGGCCTTGTATTGATTATAGAGGGTTAAATGATATAACAGTTAAATTCCGGTACCCCCTGCCTCTGGTCCCTCCAGCTCTCGAACAGCTCCGTTCAGCCAAATATTTCACTAAGCTCGACCTATTCAACGCTTACAATTTAATTCGCATCAGAGAAGGGGATGAGTGGAAAACGGCTTTCTCCACCATGTCTGGGCACTACGAGTACCGGGTCATGCCCTTCGGGCTTGTCAACAGTCCCTCAGTCTTTCAAGCATTCATAAATGATGTATTCCGTGACATGCTCAATAGATGGGTTATCGTCTACATGGATGACATTCTTGTCTACTCTGACTCCCTAGAGACACACATTAGCCACGTCCGAGCTGTGTTACAACAATTAATCTCCCATCAGTTACATGCCAAAACAGAGAAATGCGAGTTTCACCAGACTTCTACCACGTTCCTGGGATATGTAATCAGCCCTGAAGGTGTGGCAATGGATGACCATTAGGTGCAAGCTGTTTTGAACTGGCCCAAACCTATGACTGTCAAGGAGATGCAGAGATTCCTCGGCTTTGCTAACTTTTACAGACGTTTCATCAGAGACTTCAGCTCCATTGCAGCCCCCTTAACATCTATGACTAAAAGGAGAGGAGGTCGCCTATTCTGGTCACCAGCAGCTGACCAAGCGTTTGGTCACCTCAAGGAACGTTTCTCCACAGCACCCATAATGCATCACCCGGATCCTGAACGTGAGTTTGTGGTAGAGACAGATGCCTCCAGCACAGGTGTAGGGGCAGTTCTTTCACAACGTCATGACAATCCACCCAAGCTCTTCCCTTGTGCCTACTTCTCACGCAAGCTAAATCAGGCCGAACAGAACTATGATGTGGGAAACCTTGAGCTACTAGCAATGAAGGCAGCCTTTGAGGAGTGGCGACACTGGCTTGAGGGATCCAGATTTCCCTTCTCAGTTCTCACTGGCCATCGCAATCTAGAATACCTTCGCAGCGCAAGGAGACTCAATCACAGACAGGCTAGGTGGGCTCTTTTCTTTACACGGTTTCAGTTCACAGTAACTTATCGTCCTGGTTCCAAGAACACCAAAGCAGATGCACTCTCTCGCCAATTTGAGTCAACACTTCAGCCTCTTTCACCTGATCCCATCTTACCTACTACTCTCATTGTAGCTCTGGTGCAGTGGGATGTCATGACTGAGATCACGGAGACACAGGGCACAGATCCGATACCTACTGAATGTCCACCCAACAGGACATTTGTACCTCCTTCCTTGAGGACCCGAGTCATTCAACAGGTTCATGATCTCCCCAGTTCCGGACATCCAGGAATAACTGCATTCATCCAACTTCTCTCAAATAAATTCTGGTGGTCCTCACTTCGCACTGACGTCATTGTATTCATCAAGAATTGTGTAACCTGCAACACTTCCAAATCTTCTAAACAGATGCTTGCAGGTTTGCTACAACCACTACCCGTTCCCCAGAGACCCTGGTCCCACATTGCTATAGACTTTATCTCTGACCTTCCCAACTCCAAAGGCAATACCACCATTCTCACTGTCATTGATCGCTTCTCCAAGTCCTGTCGTCTCATACCCTTACCCAAACTACCCACAGCCCTAGAAACAGCAGAGGTCTTATGCAGTTATATATTCCGTTTCTATAGACTTCCAGACGATATTGTCTCTGACAGAGGTCCCCAATTCACCTCTCGTGTATGGACAGCCTTCTTCAGGTTCCTCAATGTAAACATCAGTCTTACCACTGGCTATCATCCTGAATCTAATGGACAAACTGAACGCCTCAATCAAGAGATCACTCGCTTTCTAAGATCATACTGTCACCGTAATCAGGCTGATTGGAGAAGATATCTCTTCTGGGCAGAATATGCACAAAATTCATTTCGCAAGCCATCTACTGGACTCACACCCTTCCAATGCGTACTTGGATTCCAACCGCCTCTCTTTCCATGGTCAGGGGAACCTTCAGAATTACCTGCAATCAATGACTGGCTAAGGAGGAGTGAAATTACATGGAATGAGGCTCATACTCATCTCCAACGTGCTTTCAGAAGACAGAAGGGTCAAGCTGACCGTCGCCGACGTCCCAACCCTGAGTATGTCCTGGGATGGGTTTGGCTCTCCACTCGGGACCTTCTGCTCTGACTACCCTGTCGTAAACTGAGTCCCAGGTACGTGGGTCCATTCAAAATCATTAAACAAATAACACCTGTTTCTTATCGTTTAGCAAACAAATAACACCTGTTTCTTATCGACCTAGACGAGGTCCGGAACCAGGGTCCCCCTCCCCTCATCATTGACGGTGAGGAGGCATATCAGGTTCAGGAGATTCTAGACTCCCGGCACCGGGCAGGAGTCCTGCAATATCTCGTTGACTGGGAGGGGTACGGAACTGGAGGAAAGGTCCTGGGTTGATGCCAGGGACATTCTTGACCCATCACTGACCACTGACTTTCACAGGTCCCATCCGAACAAACCGGCCCCTTGTCCTCATGGAAGACCCCGGCGTTGTTTGCCTTCTCACGTCAGGAGCCGCTCGCAGGGTGGGGGCTCTGTAACAAATCCGGCCTCTGTGGTTCCCCCTGATCGTCACCAGAGGTCACCATCACCCGAGTATTGACTTCTCTCTCCGAACTCCATCTCCCATCATCCCCGTAACTGGACTCTGATTGCTAGTCCACCTGATGCTAATTTATGAGACTACTTAAGCCACACTCACACACACATTCATCGCGAAGTCTTGTATTGCCCCGGCTGACATTTCTGAGCATTCTCATCTTTCTCTGTTGGATTTTTGTGTTTTGACTCTGGACTGTTTCTCTCGTTTTGGATTGTTCTCTGCCTGCCTTTTGACCCTCTTGCCTGCCTTGATACTCTGCTCTCGCCTCTCCTCTGATATCCTTGTTGCCGTTACTGACCACTGCCTGTATGACTGTGTTATCTTTTATTAAAGCTGCAAATGGATCCCCACTCTGTTGACTCATCATTACATATGGGAGGAAAGTATTCAAATGAATCACACAACGAGATTTACTAATGTTTGTGCTCCTCAAATTACTGGTATTTGCACCATTATTTAATCCCCAAAAAAAGCATGTCTTAAACTATTTTGTGCTTGAAAGCCATGTTATTTTTAATTTGCTTCAGAAAATAAACAATGACTTGGAACCCTCAACTAGGAGTCACACAATACCAGGGGTATCAAAACTTCTTGCAACTTCTAGCTTCATTTTTTGGCCTTCGGTTCTTTTCAACGTACTGTGGCTTCTTTATTTCATTATTCTTTGTATATTGCATTGGTCGATATGTAAATGAGATGTTGCATCTGTGTTCTTTAATTTGCACGTTGTTAGTAAATCACCTGCAGAAATTTCCACGCCCATCGGCGCTGTTTTGGAATTGCGCTCTCGCGCTAATTTGCCCTGTTTAGTAAAACTAGCCCCTGAACTTATACTTCCTGATAAAAAAATAAGAATTACTGTCAAAGATGTTTATCATAACAGAATCATATGAAGTACAATTATAGGCTGCCTGTATTTTAAGCAGGGCTTAACTCTGCACTAAGGACACTTCATAGACAACAACCTAGAGGGGTCCATCATAATTCGAAAAAAGTCACAGATGATAATAAAAAAAAGATCTTTGAAATTAAAATTAATAAGGGTAAGAGAGAACTAGAGTACTGTGAACGTACCTCACTTCAAACTGTAACGGTCTGTATGTATATTATTTTCTAAATTTTAAATGTAGTGAAATGTTTGTTTCAAGTTGACTTTGCTGCTTGTGGAAACCTCACGTGAGCCTGAAAGGTACTTAAAACTTAAAATCTTATTTGCACTCTTGAAGACTGTTCACCAAAAACTAAATTTCAGTCCGGCAGAATTTTCTGCACACTTCACCACCGAGGCCAAAATGAGCATTGTGAATGTAAGAGCCTCACACTACATTGTTTGTTTGAATTGTATTTCAGGGCAGTTCGTGAAGACAGATAATCATAAGATGTTGTGACAACCTGGACAGAAGTCAGTTCCAGATCCAGCCTCCACACCAGACTTCTCACTCACAAGGATTGCTGTCTACTAGATATTATGTGTGCTCTTCAGACTTAGGTGGATGCAGATATTATTTAGGGACATAAACACTTAAATATTGCAAAAACAGAGAAAGTACCTTATTTAAGAATTTTATGTTAATTGCATAAACATTAAAAAAAATATATATATTTTTTTTACTGTTTTTTGTTTTGTTTTCCAAAGCACCTAAAAGCCAGTTCACACTGCCATACCCCAACAGGGTGAACACACTGACCAAGCAAAACAAACAAACATGTTTTTTTAAATAGTTTTTGTGGAAGTGTGAACTGACCATAATGCTGTATGTTAGGTGTGAGATTCATTCAACTTGTTTTGCTGATGAAACATGATTAAATATTTGTTCAGAATACTCCCGTTGTTGTGACTATTCATCTGGGAGGGGTGTGTATCAAGTGGCTTGGTTATGGTTTTGTTGAGGCTGACATGTGGAACCCATCCGGTCCAGCGGATAGGACCAGAATAGGACCAGTTATGGTCATACAGGTGGCTGAGATATGGATCTGTCGTGGCCCTTTTATGGCCCATTTGTGGCCCATATTTTGGCTGCCAGGTTTAGTTCACCTGTAGATCAGGCTCAGGTGTGGCTCAGTTTTGGGCTTTCTGGTTAAAGACTGGTGTTGATATGGTTTACTTAAGGTTGTGTTTTGGTTCCAGCATTACATTTTGATCTGGCCCAATTCAGGACCAGTTATGGGTAATTAACTTGGCTGAGACTTGGGCCAGTTATGGCCCATGTGTGGCCCTTGTCTGGAATCCAGACCTGGTCCACACTAGGGCCGTAATTCATTGCGGTATGTGGGCCAAGCAAAAGCTGGTTTTGTGGGCCGGAGCTGGGCCAGAGTAAAATTGCTATGTCGGTGTGTGCTTAATTTAAGTTACTAAAAATAGTCTTTGACATCATAATTGTATAGCATTGTTATTTTAAATATCAAATATTTTACTTAAAACATCCCTCATGAACGCTTATTCAGTTATTTGTAATATACGTCATTGTGGGAAAAAAGTAGTTTCAGTGTAGCTAGCTACTTTTTGGTAGTAGCTTGTAGTGTAGCTAGCTACTTTTTCAGAAGGGTAGCTTGACTGTAGCTTAACTACTTTAACTTATGAGTAGCTTGTAGCTTATCAAGCTACAGTTTCAGTGTAGCTTCCCCAACACAGCGGCTTTTTTTTTTTAATACAAAAATGCTTAATATAGTCCATATACACTGTAAATAAACCATTTCAAGTGCACTTTGAATAATGTCAATGGCTTTGGTGGAGCAGAAGCTTCAGTATGAAACCATATTCCAGTCTACTGTGGCTTTATCAAGCTTGCTTCAGATATGTGCAACACTTGCTTGATGATGGTCTTGGATGAAAGGCAGTGCTTATACAGTTTTAAAATCCCTGCGATGGAGGATCACGATGCCAATGGGTCAATGAATTCCTTGACAAAGATTGCACACATGTGGTTGGTTTAGTCTTAAAGTTTTAAAGAGGTCCTATTATGCTCTTTTACAAAGTCTTGATTTTGTTTTGGGGGTGTACTAGAACATGCTCTCATGCTTGGTGGTTCGAAAATCGCATTATTTTTCATTATAATAATTTACATTATTACAATACCTTTCTCCCCAGCCTTGCACAAACAGCTCGATTAGTTCCCGAGTTTGATAAAGGCCCGCCTTCCGAAAAACGAAATGTGTTGTGATTGGTTAGCTGTCCCAGTGCGTTGTGATTGGCGAACAGCTTAGACAGTGTTTCAGTACTGCCACACCCCTTGCCAAACCAGCAAGTTCGTCAATATTGCCATATCAATTTGAGCCGGATTCAGATCCCGAGAATATTGAACAAGAGAATCGCGCAGAACCTGTGCACGCACAGATATTGCAAGACATATTAAAGTGGTAACGATACTGATGTTGTTTTTTTTGCTAAATCGCGTTTTAGATAGGATGTCAACAACAGCTTAAAAATAATTGCATTTACTATGTACAGATAAGTGCAACGGTAATATGTATTGTTTATTGTTCTTTAATTCTAACATTATAACATGAATTGCAGTGAAACTGTTATACAGTTGAATTTATTTATATCACAGTCCCACAGAGTTGCACTATTTGTGGCGGCATAGATATGCAAATTCATTTTCTGCCAGCGGGAGGCGCTGTTGGGGCGGGAGAGAGCGAGGTTTCCCCAGTAAGGCTGCACACAAAGCAGAGCTCCGCTCACAAAAGCTGCTTTATCAGACATTATATTACATTACATTACAAGATGAAATGAAAATGACATCCAAAATTTTCTGAAGAGAGTCGGTTTCCGATTTCCGTAGGCGGGATTTATTTGAATGATATTCTAATGGGCCACTTTGTGATGTCAAAAATAAAGGAAAACAACTTTGTAGTCCAAACGAGCCATTCGTTGTAGTTCTTGAAAAGGGATTTTTTAAAAACGAAATATCTCCCTTTGGAGTAGACTTTGAGATTTGTAACTTTGTAGATCTTTTTATGCCCAAACATACACACTACACACTGACTAAAATTCAAAAAGTGAAAAAGCATAATAGGACCCCTTTAAATATGCCTGGGAACCCTGTAGTCATGAAAAATGCATAATGTCAGGGGGAGCAGCGTTTCAGTGTGTCAGTGAAGACACGCAAAATGGTCTGGCCAATCTAAGTGAGGGTTAGGGATGTGCCCCCTGGTGCCGGGCTAAAGATTGCTCGGCACACATTGGGAAACACGTCCAAAGAAAAAAAAAGTACAAAAAAGCAGTCTAAGAATTCTGCTTACCATTTTTGTCTGATATGGCATTTGATTGTGTGGAGTGTCCTCTAGTGGAAAGAACTGGGACAGTGATTACAGAGGTGTTTTCAAGGACAGCATTAACAAACCACATTTGAAACATTTTATCACCAACAGACTACTTGGATCATCCTGTGTATTGTTTCTCATGGCATTTTTCTTCTGTAAAGTCATATGGAGAGAGAGAGAAAAAATTGAGTTTTATATGTTTTTGTGTGTCTTGGATTCCCCATCTGACTGCAGAGCCAACATACAGTAGGCTCTGTTTCCAACTGTACCTCCTTCTCACATCTCTCTGTCTCCTAATTCAAATCTGCAAGAGCCTCCATTAAATCCTACAGTTCGTACAGTTACAGACTGTACAGGATCACTTACACACATACACACATGGAAACACACGTTTACTCAGCCATATAAATGGGGACATTCCATAGACTTCTATTGTGTTGAATTTATTTATTTATTTATTTATATTTTTATTTTTATTTTTTACAGCTAGTTACACTATAAAAGCTAGTTACACTATATGTCTTTTGTCAGATTGTTCCTAAATTAAGTTAGGAAGACACACTCAACGGTTTACATGTTTTTTGGGGACATTCCAAAGACATGTTTTTTATACTGTACAAACTGTATTTTTTATCCCCTTACCCTTACCAAAACTTTTGCAGTTTTAGGTTTTCAAAAAAACATCACTTATTGTGATTTATAAGCTATTTTCCTCACGGGGACCAAAAACTAAAGTAAAATAAAATAAAAAAATAGATAAATACATGTGTGTATTTGTGTATACCTGGTATTCTCTACATTATGGGGACCAAATGTCCCCACAAGGTCAAAAATTACTGGTATTACTATCCTTGTAGGGACATAGGGAATACCATGTACACACACACACACACACACAACACACACATTTATTTATGTATCTAAATAAGGACATCCCATAGACAAATGTTGATGTTATATAAAGCTGGTTATATACACTACTATATACTGATCTTAAAGCATAGAAAACATTCTGCAGTTTTATAATTTAAAAAAGAAACTTGATTTACTTTATTTGTATACTGTTTTTACAAATGAGGATGTTTAAAAAAAAAAAAAAAAAAAAAGACTTTAGGAGGCTTCGTCATGTGATTTTTAACTCATTTCTGGGTACAAATTTGTTCCCAAAAATGAATTGAATATGGTTAAGTAGGTACACACATACAGAAATGCATACATGTATACTCAGTTATCTACAAGGAAGCATAGCACTGGATTTTTGTTTTTATATTCAGCAAATTAATAATAATATAAATCAGAGGTGGCCACACTATTTCCAACAAAGAAACAAAAATCAAACTTGATTGAGGGCCATAGACTGAAGTAAATTTTGTATTATAAAATATCGATTTTTCATTTATGAAATTCACTTATATTCTGTACATATCAATAATAATAATAATAAAAAATATTTTCCCTACTTTTCTTGTAACTTGGCAAGATATATGTACCCTTATTTTTAACACAAACAACAATTTAGAGAAGTTTAATATTTAACTTAATTTAGTATGTTACTTATATTGTAAGCAATAAGGATTTTTATAGCTTTTAAAATATAGTTATTTATATAACTTATAGCTTATAGCCTCATTTTTGTGATGTCAATGAGTTCCTGGGGGGAAAGCAAAAAAAATTTCATTACCCAAGTTTCTTTTAATTTGTTACCTAACAGTGTTTTATATCTTAATGTTTATGCTGATAAGTTTATTTAGAGAGGTCTGTATTTTTAGTTTGCACCATGGGAAATTGACAGTGTTTTTCACCTGTTCAAAGTGGCTTTCCCAAACCTTTGAGGTCCCTGATTGGACTGAGGGGAAATGCCGTTTTGTATATAAACAGAACACGACTCTAGGTTTTTTGTAGGTTTTTCTTTGAACCAGAGAAGGATGAAGCTTTTAATATTAGCAGCACTGCTCGGACTGAGCCTTGCTCAGTTTGACCCAAACACCAAAGATGGAAAAACTGCCATGGTCCACCTGTTCGAGTGGCGCTGGGCAGACATCGCAGCGGAGTGTGAGCGCTACCTTGGACCAAATGGCTTTGGTGGAGTTCAGGTATTTTTTTAAACTCATCATCATAGTTCAGCCTGCAAGGAGTTTATAATTTGATGTGCTTTATGAGAAAAAAATATATAATAGTAATAACAACATATTGATTTCCCATTTCAGATCTCCCCTCCAAGTGAGAGCATTGTTGTCACAAACCCATGGCACCCTTGGTGGCAGAGATATCAGCCAATCGGTTACAATCTGTGTTCCAGATCAGGAAATGAAAATGAGCTGAGAGACATGATCACTAGGTGCAACAATGTCGGGGTAAATATAAATGACAAATAGAGCATAACTAGTGTATTGCTTTATTTTCTCTGTACAAAATTCAGACTTCTGTTTGTTTTGTAGGTGAACATCTATGTTGATGCAGTCGTCAACCACATGTGTGGAGCAGGTGGTGGATCCGGTACCCACTCAAGTTGTGGTTCATATTTCGATGCCAACAGCAAGGACTTCCCCACAGTTCCTTACTCCAACTTGGACTTCAATGATGGCAAATGCAACACTGGCAGTGGAAACATTGAGAACTACCAGGATATCAATCAAGTATGAGATGATATTATGTCAAAGTGTTCATTTCAACCATTTATTTATTGTGTAGAGTGGACCCTCATTGTTTTCTATCACTGTAATGATGGCAGGTGAGAAACTGTCGTCTGGTTGGTCTTCTGGACTTGGCTCTGGAGAAGGACTATGTGCGTGGTAAGGTGGCCGACTACATGAACAAGCTGATTAACATGGGAGTGGCTGGGTTCAGAGTGGATGCCTGTAAGCACATGTGGCCCGGTGATCTTTCTGCTGTCTATGGCCGTCTCAATAATCTGAACACACAGTGGTTTCCATCTGGTGCCAGACCTTTTATCTTCCAAGAGGTATTTCCATTCATTTCTGAAAGAAATACAAAGGTGGCAAAATATGTATTAGTGACTTACTAGGTATGCTTTTAGGTTATTGATCTTGGTGGGGAGCCCATTACATCAGGTGAATACACTGGAATTGGAAGAGTGACTGAGTTCAATTATGGTGCCAAGCTGGGCAATATCATCCGCAAATGGAATGGAGAAAAACTGTCCTACGTCAAGTAAGTTGTGGATTTAATGAAGCTGCTGGTCATCAATTTCGGTTTGTATCACACTGCTTGTCTTTGTTTGCATGTTCCAGATGAACTGTCAGTCTAATAGAGTATTATTGGTTACATTGTTTACGTCATTGTTAGGTGGTGTCAACTAACTGTACAAGTGAGTAACTGAATCATTAATGTAACCGACTGATTTAAAATACTATTTCATTTAGAGAGAAGCAATTTAGTATTCATTTAGTATTATATAGTGATTTAGTATTCATTTATTACATTTACATATATAGTACATAGTATTCTTTTTCAACAAAACAAGTGACTCATATTATGAATGAGCAAATGAATCATTCACTCAACTAATTTATTTTAAAATGCGGATTCATTCATAAACAAGTGATAATTTTTAGGAGTAAGCAATTGAATGATTTGCTCAGCTCATTCTTTCAAAACAGATTTATTCAGGAACTAAACAAGCAACTGTTTTTATGAGTGAGCAGTTGAATCATTTACCTAGCCGCTTCGTTCAATCCACTGACTCATTCAGGAATGAAGCAGCACTGCCGGAGATTACTTAAAATGATGTAACAAAAATACATGAAGTAAAGTGAAGTAGATGAAGTTACTTCATGTTAACTTCTTGTTTTGAACAATAAAACAAAACAAGAAGTTAATATTAAGTGTGAAATTGCATAAAATGTGAACTTCATTGATTATTTAAACATTTTCCAATTTATTAGCTCTGTTTAAGCATGTATTGTTTCTTGCAACCTAAATTTGACAGATGAACTGCTTTTTGTTTCAGGAACTGGGGTGAGGGTTGGGGCTTCATGCCTTCTGATAAAGCTCTGGTGTTTGTTGACAACCACGATAACCAGAGAGGACATGGTGCTGGAGGTGCATCTATTGTGACATTCTGGGATGCCAGGTGCAACATCATCTTATTTTCATTTACAAAGAAGCATATGCTTGGCGAATGAAAACATAACATTTTCTTTCAACTGTATTCATCCCTCTCTTTCTAGGATTTACAAAATGGCTGTAGCCTTTATGTTGGCCCATCCATATGGATTTACCAGAGTAATGTCCAGCTACCGGTGGGATCGCAACATTGTGAATGGACAGGTAGATTATCAAGCTTAGTCAAGTGAGAAAACAAATGCTAATCTGGTTTAAGTTTGTTTTTTTTTTCTCTTAATAATTGCTCACTTTCTCATTACTCAGGACCAAAATGACTGGCAGGGACCCCCCAGCAATGGTGACGGATCCACCAAACCTGTTCCCATCAACGCTGACTCTACCTGTGGAGATGGCTGGGTTTGTGAGCACAGATGGCGTCAGATCAAGTGAGCTGTCCTATAGTTTCATTGCAAAAATACTTTACATTGCCTTAAAAATACATGCTTGGGGTCTATAAGATTTATTATTGTTATTATTTACTGTTAATTTAATTATTTTAAAATGTATACTTTTATTCAGCAAGGATGCATTAAATTAATCAAAAAACAACATTAATGTTTCAAAAGACTTCTATTATAAAAAACTTTCAAATTTGAAATGCAAATATTTCAAAATAAGCTTTGCCATCACATAATGTAAAAATACATAAAAAATAGAAAATATTCATTTTAAATTGTAAAAGTACTTCACAATATTACTGTTTTTACTGTATTTTTGAGCAAACAAAAGTACAGTAATACATTAGAGAAATCTGACCCCAAGGTTTTGCATATTAATTTACCTGAGAATTTATAACCATCAAAAGTACCCACAATAAAAACAAACATTACTCCACAGAAACATGGTGATCTTCCGTAATGTTGTAAATGGACAGGCATTCTCTAACTGGTGGGACAATGGAAGCAACCAGATCTCTTTCAGCCGTGGTAGTAGAGGGTTCCTTGTCATTAACAATGATGACTGGTAAGAATCTATTTTTAAAGAAAGGTACAATATGAGAGAAGATATTAGTTTGTACTTCTACTGAGAGATATCTACTGTATTTAAACCAAGCTACTATATTACGTACTGTGGATGTTACTACAGTCAGTGTTATCAGCAGCATATAATCTATAATATTCACTTGTGCTTTAGGGAGTTGAACGAGACCCTTACCACCGGTCTGCCAGGAGGCACCTACTGTGATGTGATCTCTGGTCAGAAGGAAAGTGGCAGATGTACTGGGAAAGAGGTGGTGGTTGGAGGAGATGGACGTGCTTCCTTCAGAATCAGCAACCAGGAAGAAGACCCCTTTATCGCCATTCACGCTGACTCCAAACTTTAAATGATGTTATTTAAATAAACAAGTAGCATGATGCAAGTTATAACTACTGTCATTTTTTACATGGTTTCATCCTGTTTGCTCCAGTTGCAAAAAGTGCATTTCCAGTTTGTCTTTAGAATTTGAGTATTATTTTATCTTTATATAATTACTACTGTAAAATATTTTAGTTTCACTGTGTAAAATTCCAAATTCCATTCACCCTACATATAAAACTTAAATCTAAATATATAAGTGTGAAGGTACAATAATCACAATAACTTAACTGTAATTTCTTTAAAATAGGCTGTGTGTCCAGTAATGGGCTGCAGTTGTGTCTCATGCATCAGTACAAATCCTTGTGATACTCTGAACACAGTGTATTTCTTTTCACTTCTCTCTGATCATTCTGATGAAGCCTGAGAGAGAAAAAAAGCTGCTTCTTTTCCTCAATAACGGTGAAAGAAATGAATGCAAGCTCGGTCCTTGCAGTCCGTCACTCAGCATGATGGCCAATAATGACCTGTCAGAGATACTGGCCACACATTGCAGAGCATAACCCAGCAGGTCTACAGGGTCTTGCCTTAACGAATGCTGAGATGGACTAGTACACCCAAAGGGCCCGAGATAATGCATAATCTATTTCCCGCCTCACATCAAAAGTGACACAAATGTATTCCCTTAAACAATAGCCTTTAATAGTGCAGAGAGCAGCTTTTGATGAGTCCTAACCATGTATGATGTCAATAAAACATGCTGTTAAAACTCGGCTGTTTGGGATTTTTTTTTATTTATTTATTTATTTTTTTTAATAAAGGCAACAGTTTGCTTTTTTTTAATACTTAATTATTTGGTTTAAACACCTAAAATATATGAAACACATCAAGGATAACAACCAAGTAACTGTTACTAACTCATTTTAAATGTACTAAATTTAAAGGGATAGTTCACCCAAAAATAAAAATAAAAATTGTGTCATTAATTACTCACCCTCACACTGTTTAAATTGCCTAAGACTTTTGTTCATCCTCAACACAAATGAAGATATTTTGAATTAAATCTGAGAGATTCTGTCCCTCCAACTTTCACTTCGAAGGCCCAGAAATGTAGTCCAAACATTATGGAAGTAGTCCATGTTACTCCAGTGGTTTAACTTTAATTTTCTGAAGAGATGGGATTGGAACAACATGAGGGTGAGTAAATAATGACACAATTTTCATTTTTGAGTGAACTATC
Source organism: Spinibarbus caldwelli (assembly GCA_039654775.1). Classification (NCBI taxonomy): domain Eukaryota; kingdom Metazoa; phylum Chordata; class Actinopteri; order Cypriniformes; family Cyprinidae; genus Spinibarbus; species Spinibarbus caldwelli. Next base: position 15,061,907 of record CM077235.1, on the reverse strand, counting down.
CCTTTAATTCACTAAAATTTCCTACTGAAGTTACTAAACCTGATCAAATCAACAACCACAAAGTAAATAAAGCACAAATGATGAAACAGTGCAACCATAGGTTAATGCCTCAAAGGATTGCTGGGAAATAGGACCAAATCACAAAACCATTTTTATTATTTTGAATAATAATAACAGAAAACATTAATCCAACAGTGACACTTTACAATAAGGTTCAGTTAGTTAGCATTAATTAATGCATATATCATGGAACTATTAATGAACATTTAATCTAGCTTAATGTTAATTTATAAATATACCATTGTTCATTGTTTAATTATGTTTAAATATATTTATATTAGCACAACATTAAAACGTGGTAGTGTCTGTAGAAATTAATATTTACTGAGATTAATAAATGCTGCAAAAATATTGTTCACTTTAATTCACAATACACCTAATGCATTAGCTAATTAGTTAAACTGAACCACATTGGTAAGTGTCACCAATTCATCTAAGCTTCTATTGTTTTAGTTTATTAAATTGTAATAGAAAAGATACAATGAGATGCATTATTCATGTTTCAGAATGTTGCAAGATGTTCTGAAAAGTAGGTAAACCCCAAAAATGACATTTATAAAAATGCTCAGGTTTTCAGCATTAATTATCTGAGAATATGTATTATTATTATTATTATTATTATTATTATTATTATTATTATTATTATTATTATTATTTATTTTTTAATTTTTTTTTTTTTTGCAGGCAGGTCTAACTCATATGAATTTGTGAGGGGAAACACAAACAGCATTGAAATGACAGCCAGAGGTGGGTAGAGTACCCAAAAACTGTACTCAAGTAAAAGTAAAAGTACTTGAAGAAATATTTACTCAAGTAAAAGTAAAAGTAATAGTCTGAATAATTACTTGAGTAAGAGTAAAAAAGTATCGGATAAAAAAACTACTCAAGTAGTTAGTTACTAGTTACTTTGGATCATATACTGAAAATAGTCTATTTTTATTTAGATATATAAATTTTATCTAAATATCTATATATCTCTATCTCTCTCTCTCTCTCTCTCTCTCTCTTTCTCTCTCTCTCTATATATATATACACACACACTGCCATTCAAAATACTTTTAATGTTTTTTTTTTTAATTTTTTTTTTTTTTTATGTAATTTATTTCAGTGATGCAAATCAGAATTTTTATCAGCCTGATTTATTATCAATGCTGTTCTTTTATAGCTTCCTATTCATAAAAGAATCCTAAACAAAATGTCACAGGTTCCAAAAAATATTAAGCAGCAAAACTGTTCCCTGTTGAAAAAAACAGCTTTTGCTGGTAAGGTATGTTTTGAAGCATGGGATGCTGGTTTGAGCTGATTTAAGCTGGTCCTTTGCTGGTTTATGCTGATCCTTAGCTGGTTTAAGCTGGACATGTGCATGACCAGCATAAACCATCATCCCAGCTTCAAAACATACATAACCAGCAGATGCTGTTTTTTTTTTTCAACAACACTGATAATAAATCAATATATCTGAATGATTTCTGAGGGATCATATGACTCTGAAAACTGGAGTAACAGCTGTTAAAATTCTGATTTGCATCACTGAATTAAATTAAATTATATTTTAAAGTATATTAATTATGTATTATAAATGTATATAACCTCTGACACGGAGAAGAGTGAAAACTCCTCACATGACCGCTACTGAACATCTGAACATAATGAAACAAATGAACATTGACGGATCTTATTCCGTCTGTTCTGCAAAATGTAAACAAATGTAGCCTTTATTTCTGCAAGCGTAAATATTGTGAAAATATCAATATTAATTGTGTCTAGGCAAAGGCATTCCTCCTGGAACTAACACGGGTTTGGCGGGTGTTCATTTCATACTCTGTGACAGCATTTTTAATGAATAAATTATACATTGTATTTAACGTTAATGTGTAAGGTACATGTACAACAAACTGGTAATGTCATAGTGGTATCGTGTACTGTAATCGAATCTCTACCTGTGGAACCGACAGCACAAGTGGTGTTCATCTAATAAAGATCTTCATAGCTAGCAAACCATAGCCTTTGCAGATTTGCTTTCAACTGACTGTAGATCCAAAGTCACGTCTTCAGCGCTCTTGATGTTACAGCTCTTCAGTGAGAACCGCTTCAGACGATCAGCGCGTGCGGCAGAACTGAACGAATCATTCAAACTGATTCGCGAACCGATTCACTGGTTTGCCAATTGGTTTGATCAAGCCTTCGAACAGAATTGACTCAAAAGAATGAATCATTTGCGAACGGGCATCGCTCATTGCCCAGAGAAAAGTAGACGGCGCGTTTGGAATAAATTGAAGGATTTTTAACTTGTATTACATTAAGGTAACGAGAGGAGCGTCGCCCACAGTAACGAAGTAAAAGTACCGTTTTTTCACTAAAAATGTACTTGAGTAAGAGTAAAAGTACCCATTTTTAAATATACTCTAAAAGTATTAGTTACCCAAAAAATTTACTCAAGTAAATGTAACAAAGTAAATGTAACTCGTTACTACCCACCTCTGATGACAGCTTGTTTCTCTCCATTCAGACTTTAAAAAGAAGCATTATCAAAGAAAGTGTTCTGGACTGGACTGTCAAGTTTGCCTCCCCCAAAAATATTGTAAGAACCATTGAAAAAAAAAAACACTATTGCAGTCAATGGTTATTTTTACTACAGCACCACATCTAGACATAAGATCAGCTATTTGGCTACCAAGAAACAGAGTTCCGTCTTTGATCTTGGAGGAACGTTTTCTTTCTGTTTTTTAGAGCTTTCATGCTGCTGCCACCACGTCGGTTTCACCTGAGTGCAGCTGTGGCAGGGCTGTCAGGGCAGCAGGGGCCCAGGGGGCCACCCTCCGCGCCCCGTCACACACACTCAAGAGCTCGACATATACACACACACACACAGACCTGAGCTCCAGACATGAGAGCTTAGACAGCAAAGGTGACATTCACCACACCATCCCACTTTGTCGTCATGGCAACTCTGGTCTGATGACAATCTGGAAAACAATAACTTTATTATAAAGATATATGAAGAGTGAGTAACCTTTGTTTCCCTAACGCTCTCTCCATTTTACTGTATATATAAAACAGAGTGTGTTTGTGTATGTATATGGTCACACTCTATAAGGTCTCATTATTTAATGTTCTTTAATGTAATACTGTACATTTCTTAAAGAGCTGTAAACACTATTAACAGTTACAACTTTTGATTTTAATAATAATTACTGAACATTAAGTTTTAAAAATGCTATATATAACCACACATTTTAATTCTAAGTCATATTTCTTTACATATTTATTACATATACATATATATACATATATATACATATATATATATATATATATATATATATATATATATATATATATATATATATATTACTTTTTAGTTTATTATAAGACGATACAGCACCATATTGGATTCAATTAATAATTGAAATGTCCCTCGTCTGTCTGAGTTGGACAGAGGGGAGAGCTGTACCTTCCGATTAGAAGCTCAAGTGTCACTGTTGCAGGTCAGAAGCTTGGACTTGTCATTTTTACTGATGTTTTTTGACATCACCGTCAACACTGTCCCTTGTACCTACACCCCTGTCCATTGCTCTATAATTTATTATGCTCACAGTGAACTTGACTGTCAGTGCACATATGGTGGACTGCCTAACCACAAACTTTTTTTCCTAATCATCTAAAGAGGGGGACAAGGGAACAGTTGCAAAACAGTTTCCAGAAGGTCCAAATATTATGCTTATAAATTAAAAAAAAATTGAATCATCTAGACGGATGAATTTAGATTAGGGCTGCATTTTTTACTCACTATTTTTAATACTGTGATGGGTTATCTAAATATAGATTTCTCCAGAGGTGTGCAGTGGTGTTCTGAAACGAGGAGGCAAAGTCCTCACATTTATTTTAAATAAATTCACGTACCAGTTACACATAACATTGACACACTTTTCAGGTTAAACATTATTTACAATACCAAGAAAACAACAACTAATAGTATTTTTACTATGTAATTAATGTTTTGCTTATTAAAACAAAAGGTAACACTTTAATATAGTTACCATTTCTATTAACTCTAGTAGCTTATTATCATGCCTATTATTAACGTATTTATTAGTGCTTACAAAGCACATATTCTGCATGACCATGTTCTACATCCCTAATCCAATACCTAAACTTAACAACTACCTTACTAACTATTAATAAGCAGCAAATTAGGTGTTTACTGAGGCAAAAGTTAATGGTTTGTTAATAGCAAGAATTGCACCATAAATTAAAGTGTGACCAAACAAAGTATATTTCTCATCAAGTTAATTGATAAATATCTAGTTCTTACGTGAAACTGGTGCAGACTGATCCTTAGTGCAGTCTGCAAATAACTACATCATCACAATATGGCACAAGCTGATTGGTCTCTGTTGCATCTGCAGCCAATGAGCTTACAGCATAACATTAGCTTAACTTATGCTTAAATTAAAGAAATATTAAGTAAATGTCTAAATATATCAATATTTCTGAGGAGTCACGTGATGTGCTCATGAACCTAGTCGCACTTGAGTAAAGCTCGGTACGTTTAGCCCCTTTTTGCAGATTTTTTTTTGTTTTATTTTTCGTTTTATTCATTAATAATACTTTCCCTGATGGCACACAATCGGAAACAGCAGGAGTTGGCTCCGTTGGCTTCTCCGATTGAAAAGAAATCCAAGCCACCGACCATGAGCGATATGGTGGACAAGATGGCAAACACTGTTACACACTTTGAGGACATTCTAAGAACTGAGTTGACGGTGATGCGGAACGAGTTCACTTCTCACATGTCAGTTGTTCAGTCGCTATGCTCTAAATTGTATCTTCTTACAGGGGAGATGAGAGAACAAAAGAAAATTGTCGCAGATCACGACAGGCAAGTAGCCACACTCGAGCAACAGGTTGTGGACTTACAGGATCGCAATAGGTGCAGCAATCTACGTCTGGTCGGATTGCCTGAAGGTTCCGAAAAGGACGACCCTATGGGCTTTTTGAAAAGATCACTACCGATGTGGCTCCCGTCTCTGGCGGGCAAAGAGATTGAAGTGGATCGAGCGCATCGCGTGTACACAAGGCTCTCCTCAGATCGCGCTAATCCACGGATTTTCATCTTTAAACTGTTGCAGTACACGGACAGGGAGCTCATTTTGCGGGCTGACAGACTTCATGCCCCGGTGAAAACATCTGATGTAGCAACGCTGTCTTTCTTTCCAGATTTTTCTCCGGTCACCGCAAAAAGAAGAAGTGCATTTGCGCCAGTTAGGAAGGAAATGAGAGAAGCTGGCATCCAGAATTTTCTTCTTTATCCTGCAACGCTGATGGCCATTCTCAATCAAGGTGAACCTAAAATGCTATACTCCCCAGAAGAAGCAAGAGTTTTTCTCAGATACCATTCATCCACCAACTCTCAGTAAACTTCAGGTGGACATTTGCTGTCTAACCGGAGAAGAGATGCTCTAAATGGTCTTTCACTGTTCACTTTAATGTTCACTTCTTAATTCATAGTTACTAGAAGCTTTCATTTTGCATACAGTATCGCGTACTGATTATGATATTATTTTATTTATGTTTTAGTTGTATTCCTTCTCTCTCTCTCTTTCTTTTTTTTTAAATAGAGATACTACCTAGTCAATATGTGATTATGGGGCCAATGTTGGTGCTTCAGTAATGTGCAGGTTTTTGTTGACGCCACGGATCATATTAAGGGGTGCTGGCATATCAAGGTTTGTTCTTGGTTTGATCTGCCATAGTTCATGGAAATGTGTTTATGTTTTTTTGAATAGTGATGGGAAGGGTGGGGGTGGGGGGTGGTTTAATGGTAGACTCAACTGATTTTATTTTCAAACTTGTATTTTGTCTTATTATGCAGTAATTCTGTTCGATACCTATGACTGACCTTAATATTCTGAGTTGCAATATTAATGGCCTAAATGGCCCTCACGAACGTACAGGTTTTCTGGTGAAGAAGAAAGATTGATATAGTGTTAGTTCAAGAATCCCATTTGAGAGAGGAGGATATACACAGGTGTAATAATAAGTTTTATGAAGTGGTATCTCACTCATCTTCGGATACTAAAACCAAGGGTGTCCTAATATTGGTGCGGACGACTTTAAATATTACTATTTTAGATAAAGGTACAGATGATACAGACGGTAGAATAACACAAAAACAATAGTGGCGAATAGGAATATTGTATTTCTTTCAGTTTATGCCCCTTGTACTCCTGACCCTACTTTTTTCTGTTTTGTCAACCTATCTCTTGAGATTTTCGGATTTTGAAATTGTATTGGGTGCAGATATGAATTCTGTAATGTTGCATATCCTAGATAGATCTGGACCAAAGGAATCACACTCTCAAGCTTCTTGTTCTGACAAACTTCGTCAATGTGTAACCTCATCCTCATTGGTGGATAGTTGGCGTTTATTAAATCCTTAAATCCTTAAGTCTTTCACTTTCATTTCTGCTACTCAAAAATCCTATTCGCGAATTGACTATATTTTCATTTCTACTTTTTTATCTTCAGCTGTTTGTGATGTCGATATCTGTTCCTTATCTCTGTCGGATCATGATGGAAATTTGTGCACATTATCTTTGATCCCTCGGCCATCTCGTGCCACTAGATGGTGATTTAACCCTAAATTGTTACAGGATGAAAACTTTTGCGGTCAATTCAGAAATAAATTTGCTGAGTTTCTTGAAATCAACCAAGGTTCAGTGGATGATCCGCGAACACTTTTGAATGCAGTTAATGGATTTATAAGGAATAACTCAATTTCATATGCCTCTTTCCTTCAGAAAAGCCGACACAAAAAGATAGTTGAACTGGAATCACAGCTCCAGAATCTGACTAGAGATAATCAACGTTGTTTCTCAGACAATATACTCAATAAAATCATGGCGGTTAGGTCCGAACTCAATTCATTACTGAGATCCAGGGCAGAATTCCTGATTCAAAGATCCAGGCAGAATTACTATTTTCAAGGGAGTAGACCAAGCCACCTTTTAGCTCTAAGATGACACAACAGTGAAAAGTTTGCTAATATTTCAGCAGTGAAATCCCAATCTGGGCTCATTATGACAGACCCAAAAGACAATAACTTCTTCTGCTGATGGTGACCCTGACTCTTTTGCATCTTTTCTGTCCAACCTTGATTTACCTAGGCTGTCAGATTCGGATTCGGAATACCTGGCTGAACCGATCAATCTTCAGGAGCTGGAGTCAGCAATCCGATCTATGAACAAGGGGAAATCCCCAGGCATAGATGGTATTCCAATCGAATTGTATACTACTTTTTGGTCGGATTTAGGCCCCCTCATGTTAGAGATGATCAATTTTTCTCATTTTACCCATCTATTAATATAGCTGTTATTTCTCTTGTCAAAAAAAGATAAAATCCGACTTCCTGTTCTAGTTACCGGCCACTTTCTTTGATAGGGACTGATGTTAAATTATATGCTAAAGTACTATCTCATCGTCTAGAGAAATTTATGAACAAGCTAGTTCATCATGACCAAACAGGATTCATTAAATCTCTCTCAGCTTCGGATAACTCACGCAGGTTATATCATATTATTAATTCAATGAATAGTTCATCCTCCCCTTGTGCAGTATTATCTCTAGATCCAATGAAAGCTTTCGACCAGCTAGAATGGAACTATTTATGGGCAGTTCTACAGCATCTGGGTCTAGGATCGAGTTTCATAAATATGATAAAAGTTCTGTACGCCAATCCAGCAGCCACTGTTCTCACAGGTGCTGTTCGCTCTAACCCATTCTTTATACTGTACTCGTCAGGGTTGCCCACTTTCTCCTCTGTTATTTGCCCTATCCTTGGAACCCTTAGCTCAAGCGGTCCGACAGTCTGAAACTATTTCTCCCATAATTATACAGAATACTCATCATCATATTTCTTTGTTTGCTGATGATATCTTATTGTTTTTGGAGAAGCCTTCACATTCTATTCCTCATGTGTTGAATTTATTTGACCATTTTGGATCTCTCTCTGGGTTTAAAATTAATTGGAGTAAGTCATGTCTACTTCCCCTCAATTCTAAAATTGATTCCATGTCCCTTTCCATTTCTGTTCCATTGGTTCAAAACTTTAAGTACTTGGGGATAGATGTTTTTCCTTCACTAGAGGAAATCCTCTCAAAAAACTATAATAGTATTCTAGCCAAAGTATCCTCAGATTTGGAAAATTGGTCTTGTCTTCCTACTTCTTTTCAGGCTCGTATATCGGTGATTAAAATGAATGTTCTCCCACATATTAATTTCTTTTCTTCCATGATTCCACTCGCTCCACCGGTTGGCTACTGGAACAAACTTGATGCATGTGTTTCACGGTATATATGGGATGGGAAATATCCTCATATTAAACTGACTACCTTACAACGATGTAGATTACATGGAGGTGTCACAGATTACACGGAGATGGAGACCAGGAACAGGGAGACGTAGAATAAATCAAACAAAGTCTTTACCTGAAATCAAAACAGGTACGTACAACACAGGCTGGGAACATCCACAAGACAGACAGAAGTGACGATTAATACTCGACAGGAAATACAGGGCAGAACACACTATAAGTACACAACGTAACTAGATAATTAAACACACACAGCTGGACAATAATTAACTAATAAACACAGGAACAGGAAACTAACCAAATATGGGCATACAAGAGGAAGGGGAATACAAGACACACAAGACAATCCTGACATTACGCCCCCCCCTCTGAAGGCGCGTCCTCGCGCCATATAGCATCCAATGGGGAGGGGGGTGGGCGCTCTGGAGGCCTTCAGGAACAAGAACACACAGACAAGACAGACAGCCTCCAGGGTGGCGCCCATAGCATGTCAGGGAGTTCAGGAGGCCATGGCGGGTCGGGGAGTTAAGGAGGCCATGGCGGTGCAGGGAGTTCAGGAGGCCATGGCGGTGCAGGGAGCTCAGGAGGCCATGGCGGTGCAGGGAGCTCAGGAGGCCATGGCGGTGCAGCCTTCGAGGCCGTGGCCCCAGCCCCGGCCACTACGGCACTAGCCATACTACCCCTCCCCCTCCGACCCCAAAAAAAAAACTTGGAGGAATTTACGGGGCTTAACTGGAGGTCAGGGGCTATCTCTGGGCTTAAAGGGGAATCTGGAGTCTTTCCTGGGCTGGACTGGAGATCAGGAGCCCTCCCTGGGCTGAACTGGGGATCAGGAGTCCTCTCTGGGCTGAACTGGGGATCAGGATGGGCTGAACTGGGGATCAGGAGCCTCTCCTGGGCTCGACTCGGGAACTGGAGCCTCCCCTGAGCTCGACTCGGGAACTGGAGCCTCCCCTGGGCTCGATTCGGGAACTGGAGCCTCTCCTGGGCTCGACTCGGGAACTGGAGCCTCCCCTGGGCTCGATTCGGGAACTGGAGCCTCACCTGGGCTCGATTCGGGAACTGGAGTCTCTCCTGGGCTCGACTCGGGAACTGGAGCCTCTCCTGGGCTCGACTCGGGAACTGGAGCCTCTCCTGGGCTCGACTCGGGAACTGGAGCCCTTCTTGGGCTTGACTGGGAAACAGGAGCTGGAGTCTTCAGTGGGTTATCCTCCGAAACATGAGCCCCGATGGGGCTAGGCTCAGAATCCGAGGACCATTTTGGGCATGACTGGGGCTTACCAGCACTCCGTGTGCTGGCTGAGGTGTCAGGGGCCCTCTCAGGGGTAGATTCGGGAACCGCTTCTGTTGGGGCGTCCTGAGAAGCAGGCGGCTTGGGAATGGCCTCCTTGGCCATGACAGGAGAAACTTCCTGCTTCAGCGGAACCCCCACAGACAAGACATGACCGACAAGACTGGGTTCTGGAGGACTGGAGAAGACAACAGGGGACATAACCTGAATTGGGACAGGTACTGGAGGACGCACTTGCAAGCGCGTTCTAGGTGCTGGCACTGGAGGGCGCTCTGGCAGGCGCGTTTGAGGTGCGGGCACTGGAGGGCGCTCTGGTAGGCGCGTTCGAGGTGCAGGAACAGGAGAGAGGAGTGGAGTTGCAAACCCTGGGGGCAGCTCCATGTCCAGAAGCACCGAGGGAGCAGCGGCCGGCGGGCTTGTGTGAGCCGCAAGCGGCGGCATGTGTGACTTCACCGTGGGCGGCGGCCTTGAGCGAGCCACGAACAGCGGTCTTGACTTTGCCACGGGCGGCAGCCTGGAGTGAGCCACGAACCTCGGCGACCTTGACTTTGCCGCGAACCACAGCCTTGACTTCACCGCGGGCGGCGACCTTGGGTGAGCTGCGAACGGCGGCGGGCTTGGCAGCCTCACCAGGCTGTAGTCCTTTCAGCTGGCAGGGACGAGCCGCAGACAGCGGTGGGCTTGCCATCACGGCGGGAGACAAAACCAACTAAACAAAAACTTTTACAAAACCGGAAAACAAAACACGGGGAAGGGAGCACCGCTTACTTTTGTTTAGGTCGAGTATTCTGTCACGGATTACACGGAGATGGAGACCAGGAACGGGGAGACGTAGAATAAATCAAACAAAGTCTTTACTTGAAATCAAAACAGGTACGTCCAACACAGGCTGGGAACATCCACAAGACAGACAGAGGTGACGATTAATACTCGTCAGGAAACACAGGGCAGAACACACTATAAGTACACAACGTAACTAGATAATTAAACACACACAGCTGGACAATAATTAACTAATAAACACAGGAACAGGAGACTAACCAAATATGGGCATACAAGAGTAAGGGGAATACAAGACACACAAGACAATCCTGACAGGAGGTCTTTCTTTCCCCAATTTTAGACTGTATGCTCAAGCCTTTTCCCTCCACCCTTTATCAGTTTGGTTTGATCCTGACGCTTCTGTGTCTTGGAGAGCAATTGAGGAATCTATTGTTTATCCGTATAAATTGAAGCATCTTGTTTTTTTGGGGGTTCCGCTTAGGCAGTGTAAATCTCAGTTTGGTCCCATTGTAACCCACCTCCTCTCCACATGGAGGGATGTTGAAAGACGTTCACAACTTGTTACAATATGGCATAGGCATTCGCCTATTTTCCACAATAATAATCTTTTGTCAGGCAGTACTTCATTTCATTGTCCGCAATGGACTCATAATAAAGTAAACACTCTGGGGGATATCTATGATGATAGTGGTTTAAAATCCTTCCACAATCTCAAAACTCAATATAATCTGCCAGGCACCTCCTTTTTTTTTTTATGTATTTGCGCATTAGATTGGCCCTACGGGCATATGGGGTGCCTTAGAACCCTCAACTGCCTGTTCACCCTTTGCACAAACTAATTCTTCCTTCTGAGGAATCTCCCTCCTCTGCTTCAGTCATCTATCTCTTTCTTCTTGAGCATTCATACAAACCTTTATCTATTACAACTGTTTGGGCTAAGGATCTTAATGAGGATGTGCATTTTTTATTTTCGGATCAGGTATGGGGTGTTTAAATTGTGTTCTAAAAACCCTGATCACCAAATGATTCATTGGAAATTGCTGCATAGGGTTTATTTGACTCCAATGAAACGTTTTTATATGAATCTGTCGTCTTCTCCTAAGTGTACTCTCTGTTCGCAAGGATCTTTAGGCACATTTTTGCATTTTTTTTGGGAATGCCCCTCTCTCTCACCTTTTTTGGACTCAGCTCTCACAGGACCTTTCATATTTGTTGGGTACTGAGATATGTTTGACTCCGCGCCATTTTTTCATGAATGGGACTTCACCTTGTCCATCCAACAAAGATATTTACTGTTAGCTGCTCTCACAGCAGCAAACAAAATTGCTAGTCAACCATTGGAATCCTCCTCTCACAATGGACAGATGAACCTGGACTGTGTATTTGTTGGACATTATCTCGATGGAACACTTAACTTCTCGTATACATGGATCTAATGTGAAAACTGTAAATTTATGGCATTCAGCTTTTAATGTTGTCATCTTTTCTAAAATCTTTGTAAAATTATTTTATATTTATTTATTTATCTATTAATATTAATTATTTATTATTATTATTATTATTATTATTTATTTTATTTATTTATTTATTTATTTATTTATTTTTAAGTCTACCAGGGGGTGGGATGGGTTGGGGTGGGTTCTAAATTTGCACAGCTGCTTTTTGTTTTATACTATTGTTCCCAGAAGAAAATGCAATAAACAATTGTTAACAAAAAAAATAATATATCAATATTTCTCCAAGCATGCACACTTTTGGACTAAAAAAGCCCTAATAGATGCTGTTCAGTGGAGCTATGTGAACACAAGTAAACCGCAGACATGACTGAATATGAATGTGTTTTATTCTATTTAAAATAACAAATTAACGATTGATTATTTTGCACTCCTGACTTAAATTAAGAAATCACTGTCACTGCAACCAAGTTTTATCATATACAGTGGTCAAATATTGAAGTTGGAGTCTTAAATGTTTCTAATAATACACAGATCAAGTAAGAGTGTAATGTTGTGTGAATGTGTCTTAAGGGGCTAAATAGTTTCGTGTGTGCTGAAAACAAGTCTTGAATCCCTCTACCTCCCCCAGCTCTACCTGTATAGATCTGTTATGGGTTATTTCTTGCATGCTATATGTGCAGCATCAGCATGTCTTACATGCTCAGACTAGCTTATCTGTGGATGTACTGGCAATAGCAATTCTTTGTACTTGCTCAGCAGCAGCAGCAGTGTAGCAGATCTATTCTGCCAAGACCAAATACATAAACACTGTCATATCCACTGGCATGCCAAAGTAATGATTGAACTATTAGAATGCAGTAACAAATTTCAGATGTTTAGCTGTTCTTTTTAGTAATCAACATATTTCCCTACCATCAGTCATCAAAGCACTGTAAACCTTTCATTTCACCAAGCTGATTTGCTCTCTAAAAACCCTTCAAGTCATTTCAAGCTTGAATGTGATGTGACAAAAAGTGGTGATATCTGTGTGGGTGAGTTGTTCACTTGCTTTTTGATTAGTCTTCCCATTAACACCATTATTTATTCATTCAGACTGATTTGCAAATGTGGAAAACACGAAAATGAGAGGTGGGAACAGCGTAATAGGCCAATAATAGTGTGAGATCTTGTGACTGTTTCCCATTCATTCTAAATGAACCCCAATCAAACTTTAAGGGGTCTGTTAAAACTCAGTAGGCTCAGGAGAGGCCTCTCACTGCAACTTTAACCACCAGTATTGCTGTTGGACAGAGTCACTTTAAAAATGATTTACTATACTTTATGATCTCATATTTCTTATTTTGTACTCTTGTACTTTAGCTTTGACTTAGCTTCAGTTTGGGAATCTATTTGACCTCCTATTGGAGATCATATAATAATAATAATTCCTTACATTTATATAGTGCTTTTCTGGGCACTCAAAGCACTTTACATAGAAGGGGGGGGGGGGGGGGGGGGGGGGGGGGGAATCTCCTCAACCATATAACCATATATATGTAAGAACACATTTTTTGCTATTTTTTTGAAAATGGTAATACAATATGACAAGAACTCAAGAGTTAAACTGTGTCAGAACAAATTCATCATGATAATGTCAGATAACTTTGATAGAAAGGTATGTAACAAAACATGGTCAGGTCAAAATCAATTTTTTTTTTTTTTTACCCACTAGTAAAAAAAATATCAAAAATTAGATCTGGTGTCTGAATATTTTTTGGTTTGAGTGTATATTTAAAATTGTAAGATGTCCTCATTTGGCTAAGTAAATTTTTTGTATGTGTTGGTTTATTGAGGGTATCAGGTGTCTTCTGTACCTCCCACTGTCTCTGGTTTAATCGTTTCATCTGCTCGATTTACCCATTCTTCACAGTCACCACAGGGGTCAAAGGTGGAGGTGGAATGAAGCTGATCCATGGGCAAAGTCAAGGGGAAAGAAGAAACAAGTAAAACCCTATTCAAGGTATGAAATTCTCATCACTCATCAGGGAACTTTGTGAATTCATTATTCTGCAAGCAGAATTACACAATAATTTGGCATGCAGAGTCTTCATATCACATCCAGTATCATGTCATTGAAGGTCCTTGCCTTCATAATATCCCTTTATTGGGGAAAAAAAAAAAGTCCATCTCCATATGCCCTGCCAATCCTATTCAAACATTTACACAACACGTGGATAAAATATTTCAAGGAACTTTCAACAGATTTTACGGTCTAGCCATGCTTTTCCCCTCTCCATTGTTTGAACAGCCGTTTCCATGGACTGTTTGTTGACAGCCGACGGCAGCTGATATGACAACACCACGGTGTCCAAATATAGGCACTAATTCAAATGTGTTTATCCAGTAATTGCCAGCGATGTTGCAGGCGGACCCTGGGCTCCGTTCCAAATGCTCATGGGGCCCATTGAGCTCTCTGCAGAGCAAGCTGCGATGAGAAGGAGCAGATGGAAGCACGAGTACGGCAGCACGTGCCCACCATCCACTACCTCTCCCACATCACGCCCTCTGCTCTCATCACCCATGTGCTTAAAACCCCATCACACACTTCTGTGAGATGATTTTCCATCAGATTATAATCACAGCCACATATTGCAGCTGCTTTATTACTCTTTTAACTTCACATAAACACATTACAGGTGGCTTGACTCACACCGGCGTCTCACACAAAGGTCACGTGATTTCAGATGATTGGGGTGTTGACTTTGGGTGTGTTTACACTTGTACTCTGGTTCTCTTGGTTCTTTTGGTCCAAAAAAAGAAAATGATACATTAAGTCCTGGTTCATAGATAGAAAGCAAAAGGATAGAGTCAAAACTTGATTGGACACCATTTATGACGTATGTTTTAGCAGAATTACTGAACATCTAAAAACTTGTATGTGTGTGCACATGGTGGTATTTTCACAAAGAGCTTAAAAAGATAGTTCACCCAAAAATGCAAATTCTGTCATTATTTATTCACCCTCAACTTACTCCAAACCTGTAAAATTTCTCTCAGCTGTCAAACGCAAAAGAAGATATTTTGAAGAATGTTGGTAACCAGCTGACATAGTATGGAAAAAAAAAAAAATACTATGGAAGTTAATGGCTACTGTCAACTGGTTTGTTACCAACATTTTTCAAAATATCTTTTGTTTTCAGCAGAAGAAAGAAACTCATACAAGTTTGGGACAAAAGGAGGGTGAGTAAATGATGATAGAATTTTCATTTTTGGCTGAACCGTCCCTTTAATGACAGTGTGGATACTAGAAAAGTATCACAATGAACCTGTCACCAGTCTAAAAATATATGGAGAAACGCTATCTGTAATATTGCATTTCACAGGGCGCCTCCCACTTGGATAACAGTCGATTTTAAAGATCATTAGTTGACATAACTGGAGCCTGTGCAAAAATAGATTAGGTCTATGCTGTCACCACCTGTGATACTATGAATAAAGCTAGCTCAACTATTTTGTGACTCGTCAGATCAATTATTTTGACACCACTGGAGCCAAGAAAAAAAAAAAGCGGTTAAATATTTATGAACATGTATAATCACAGAAAGCATATCGGCAGGTGGGTAGATTAAAACAGGGTCTCGTAGTTCAGGAATAGCCTGGAGGAAAAACTTTATTTATTTGTTGTCACCAGGAATGTGATTACAAACTTGGAATGCAATTCTGCACAGAATCATGACATCGCCATCAGACGCACAATGACACGTGCCTCTGCAGAATCACATAGCAATGAATCACACACCGATAGATTACATACTATATTGGAATATAAATATTATGGAAGGTATTTGACATGTAGAGGAATATATCACAAAATATCTGCCTGCACTGATTTTTAAATAATATCAAACAATATAATCAAATATACAATGAATGAATGAATGAAATGAAACAATATAATAAATCAAATCATAATGAAGTAACTGCTGACTGCTTGATCAGTTTTAAAATTATATCTCCAACCAATTTTTGTCAAATTTGCCATTTTCAAGAAGAGGGAAGCCCACAGAAATATTTCAATAATATATGACTCCCTACGGAAACACAATGCATTAAAATTGCATGGCTGGGTCCACTAGCTTTAGAATATGTCAAAACCTGTTTGTGACCCATCTATCCAGAACACCGCACTGCATGCTGCAGTTTAGATTTCACACACATAAACTGTGGCACATACCTGCTACACAATTTTCACCATCAGTACAAACCTCCATGCTCATTCCCAATATGTGCAACTTTAAAATCTAACCATTTGACCATTTTTAGCGGATATACACCAAAACATTTCAATAAAGTTCAACAGTATATACAATATATATATATATATATATATATATATATATATATATATATAGATAGATAGATAGATAGATAGATAGATAGACAGATAGATAGCGAGAGAGAGAGAGAGAGAGAGGGAGACCAGGGCTAGTTGGCTAGTTGTCACAGAAATCGGTTGCATTTCAGTAACTATAAGGGTTTGATTCAGGCTTATCATTAACTAAAACTAAAACTAAATAATAATATTGAAAAAAGAAAACTATAAATTAAAAAAAAAAAAAAAAAAAAAACATGACGAAAACGCACCTCTAGGAACTTTTTCGCAAGACCCGGAATAAGTACCAATAAGTAGATATCACTGCAGTTTCCAACAGAAATAAACACTAGAGGTGGTAAAACGTCGAGCACTTGTAATCGTTTTCATACACAGTTATGATTACAGCTCCATATGTTTTGCTTTCCGGACGTAATAAGCTTGCTCAGTAGCTCAGCCCACACCGAATTGGATGCGGAATCCTTGGGTACGATGAAAGAGAGACTCACGATGAAAGAGCTGAAAGATGAGAGATTAAAAAACAAGCTAAAACGTCATGCTTGCGATTGTGTTTTTACGTCACATTTGCTTTTGTTCACACTATCGGGTGTGTTTAGGTGTAGTGAAGATGGTACGTTATTTTAAAACGTCATGGAGAATTAGACTTATAGCGCCACTCAACGGACATTTCAAGTCAGAACTGTGGTGACACCTACAAAACCAACGTCACATAAAACGTACCATATGTACAATCATCTGTTCCGGGGAAAAAAAACTGAACACTCTTTTAGTGCCACTCAGTGGACATTTCACATTGAATATGTCACGGAACGTACATGGCGGTACGTATTTCACGTCTTGCGAAAAAGTTCCCAGAGGCATGTTTTCATCATGAGACCAAGTTGACAAATTTACTGAAACTTTAAAGTGCCCCTATTATGGATTTTTGAAAATGACCTTTCATGCAGTGCGTAACAGCTATAAGTGAATGAAAACATCCTGCAAAGTTTTAAATCTGAAAGTGCACCGTGTATAAAGTTATTGTCTCTCAAAAGAAAGAGTCGACTCTGAATCATTGAAACGAGTCCTTTTTAAAACGAATCCCAAGCCATTTCATGTTGACGTCAAAGTGAAACATGAAAACTTGGATTTTCGCATTGGTCTGAATGAAAATGCAAATTCATTCTTTGCCACTAGGTGCCGCTTTTGGAGCGTTAAAAGCTCACAAACACTGCTTTAAATGAAATCGACCAATCACTGCAGACCAATCATTAGCGTCACGCAAAGGAGAGGTTTGGAAAAATGAATCGTTGAACGAATCATTTGGGAGTCGTTGAACAAATAAGGTAAAAATAAATGCATATTATAAGAAAATTAAAGCGTTTTTTTGACCTTGCATGCATGTCAACCTGTTGTTGGGGACTCCCAAAACCAAAATATAAATCTTTCATAACCCATAATAGGGGCACTTTAAAGTTAGTGTGAAAGCAGAAAATATAAATATAAAATGTAATTTAAAATATTAGCTAAATAAATAATAGTATATCAATGATACTAAAATAACACTGCTTTCAGTCCAAAGTCCAATTACAAAAGCGTGTTTTCAGGATGAGTGTCATTAGGGAAAACATTACATTTTGTAAAAATTGTTTTAAATGTTATAAATGTATACAATTTGTTGGCTAAAGCAATATGATATTATATATGTAACTTTACATTTACATTTTACATTTTAGCTAAATTTTCAGAATTAGTTTGCTTTATAATTGTTTTATTGATAAAAATTTTGCTGAAAAGCCTATTTAAATGTAAGGTTCCACCATGACAACTTACCTCTAATAGTGTGACAACATCATGGCATTTTTTTTTTTTTTTTTTTTTATAATAAAAATGAGAAAGTAAATTTGTTGGAATAATTTACATTGTGCCAGCAAACATTAATCAGGTAATCCAGGAGATCCATTAAATCACAATCAACTCTAATTCACATCTTTCCATATAATCAGAATTTGTTATTTTCAGATTAATGATGCTTTATTCCAAATACAATTACAAATTTTTCATTGCACTTATTTTTTTGATTTCTTAAGACTGTGTGTACATGGCAGTGACAGTGCTTGTCCCAATGTCTCTGTTGAGATCTGCTCTTTAGTGTCTATATGCTGACAGCTTGATTGATTAGGTCTAAGAGGATTGGTACCTCAATGACAGGTGCCCGAATGAGAGTGGTGTTGGGACAGCATATTCTGGCAGGTCACTACTGATCCTATTTGCTTCTGAGATAATGGCAATCTTTGAAGAAAGGATCCAATTATATTCAAGAACTTCTCTGATAAATCTTGTCTTAAGAATGTTTTTATTTATATAACTACAGTATATAATAGAAAACAAGATAAACATATTTTTGCGGTCTATACATAATCCTGAAAGTCCACCAGTTCCTGGACATGCTAAATCTGATTTTGGGATACTGTTGTTCCATTTATAAAAACATTAGAAGTACATTTCTGCAATTTCTTAAATGTAGCATGCAAAGATTTTGTGCAATGCACAAAGATGATTAGATTAATCAACTAAAAAAGATAAAAGGACAATCCAATGTAATATATCACCACATTTAGCCATTACCAACTACCTCAGTGTGTTCTGTCCTTCGATAAAGTGTGTTATTTTACAGGTACATATTAAACATTCTTTTTAGCAGAGGAAATGAATCAGTCTGCAATCCTTCGGTAAAGCACACACATTATTGAGAGCTGATTATAAATCTGCTGTAGAAAAGACACGAAGCAGACTCTCTCTCTCTCTCTTCTGGAAGTTAATTCACTCTCCCAGTATAATGGGTCTCTGTATGGGGTCCATATGGTTACAGCAGGGCAAGCTGGAGAAGAGGTGAGTGGGAGATGACACACGTTTTAATGAAAACTCACAATGACTCCTGCACACCTGTGTTAATCCTGCATGAAACTAAGCGTGGTTTGCTTCTCTTGCATGAAGTCCAAGGCAGAAATAACCATTTCCTTCTAATCATTGTGTTTTTACTTTTAGGACTGTGGAATATTTTTGGATTTTACTTTTATATTTGTGTGCGGAGCTACCTGTGTCATCGGTTCACTGACTGACATGTTGTTGTGTCTGATCATAATATGTTAATATGTGTAATATGTGTTTCTCCATTATACACTGCTGGAAATTATTCAGAATTTCTGAATAGCTGAGCGATTGGGACAGAAATATGACAGATATGATAATTTGGTCCGTAATGAGATAATTTTGAAAGTCTTATAAAAAAGAAAACATTTCCAAAACGACAGGGTTGACAGATTGACAGAATTTCACAATAATTTATGACTGAGTTGTTGTCAGGGAAACTGCCTCTCCGCAACTTCCCCAAAAGACAAAAATACTTTGAACAAGTATTCTACCTGTCTATCATCTTTTCTTTGACCCAGTATGAAAATGTATTTATTTATGGGCTGTTTATCCATTAGTACATTCATTATTTCATTTATTTATTTACACTCTAGCTTCTTTACTGGGAATTTTGGCCTGCTTTAACAGACAGCACAAAGAAAAAAGATCTGAGTTTGAACTCTTCAAACAAATGCACGATCTGCATCATAATCTCCTTAAAGAAATTAAAGCTTAGATCAAATGCACATGTGCGATACCATATGCGCACCTATTTTAAATCATAAACTGTTAACAATTTATATTAACTGCCATTAATATGACAGGTCACTTTGCAGTTTAGAAGTAATTAAACTGTTTACCCAGAAGGCTCTGGTGTGTTCTTTGGTGCTATACATATCTACTTAGTCATACAGCACAAAGTAAACTTTTGTATTCAGCAACAAACACTCACAAAAACATATCAGACAGCCAAACAGTCTGGACTGCAGTCCCCACAACATTTCAAATATTTATTACGGGCTCATCCTGAGATAAAACGTTACCCGACTGGACTGAAGCACTGCCATTTGACTGGTTACATCTGAGTGCCCAAGGTCAAGTTTTTGAAAACAGCATGTTATCAGAGCTGGGAAGGGTAAGCAGAGCAAATCTTCTCTGCAAGGTAAAGCTACTAGGGGCCCATTACAGGCTTCAGACTGGAGTGGCTTGTCATGCATTCAGTCTATTTATTCTCCTCAGCTGTCTTTTAAATAATTCACATCAGCATCAGGTGAAGCCTGGATGCTTGTGGGTCACAATGTAGTTACACGGTGATAATGATTATTGATTTTCTGAAACTACAAGAATCGTGGAATAATTTCTTAAATTCTAGCATCTTATTAAAATAGCTTCTTGCTCTAATTGTATGGTACAATGGGGGTAAAGGGAAAAAAAGGCCCTTTTGATTTGACTTACCAACCCATAGATCCATAAATAGCAACACCTGTTTGTTGTTATGTTGTTAGGTCTCACATTATTTCTTGACTATGTAGTGCCTGAACACTAGCAGTTAAATGAATAGTTCACTGAAAATGAAAATTTGCTGTTAATTTACTCACCCTCAGGCCATACGGGATAATAGAAAGTAGCTGCCTTTCTTTCTTCAGTTGAACACTAAAATCATCTTTTATTCTTAACTGTTTTAATTCATTTTAAATCAATTTTTAAAATATTTTAACATTTTAATTCCTTGCTTTCATTGTTGTGATTATTATTATTTTAATTCCTTTTATGTAAAGAACTTTGAACTATCACTGTGTATGAAATGTGCTATATAAATAAACTTGCCTTGCATTGCCTTAAAAAAAAAACTTTTAAGCTGAATCCATGGTCCTTGGTGATTCACGGTATGCAAGTTAAGGGGTGCCGTCACTTTGAGAGCCAAAACAGCAAATACTTGAAGCGCAAAATTGATAAATGTGTCTCCTAATGATATATTAAAGGTCTTATGAAGTGAAATGATCGGTCTGTGCAAGAAACTGAATATTATTTACAACATTATTACCTATAATTTACAACCAAAGACAAACAGTCTTGGAGCTCAAATTTTCATATTCCTTTAGCTGTAAGTTTTATTATAACAGCCAGTTATGAAAAAGGCATAAAACCAGAAAAACCAGAGACAAAACTGCAGATTTTTATACTAAATAATACTGTGATAGCTTTACTGTAGACTGTAATATGACTTCTTTTTTATAAAAACATTAGGACAATAAGAATGGTTTATAATTAATGATATTGGAGTCCATCTATAATAAAAGCCAGCATGAATATCCAATCTTTAATCCAGTCTTTTAAAGTCTAAATGTAAAAGTTAATGGAAATTCAGCTTATTTATTACGTGTATCTTATTGGTATTATTGTCAATGATTAATCCTTTTTTGAGCTCATAATGTCTAGTAAAAAATATAATCTCTCAATCTCCTGGTGAATCAACATATTTCTCTCTGATCACATGGCAGACTTCATCATTTAGTCCACTTGAATCCTGTGCTTTTCTCACAATCGACTACAAGCTTGAATTCATATCTGCCTCCATCCAATCAACCAACGATGGATTGAACCAAGACCCCATCCTACTTTTTTCTTTTTCATTTTACGATAATCTGTTTTGGAAAAAGAGGTTGCAACTTCCGATTCATCGCGATTATAGCTGTGCTGATTCTGCATTACAACTCCAAATCTAAAAGTCATCCACACAGAAAGGTGGCAAAAGCATACAAAGAGAATATGTGATCGTGTTCTTCATTACTCACGCTGAGCTTCAGGATCAATGGCTTCCTGAGCAGCAGATGAGCGGAGGTTCCATCTGCAGGCCATCTCAGGGATCTGGTTGATGTTAATGCCACCTGGGTGAGGAGATGAAGCAGCATCAGCGCTGCAGAGGCCAAGCTCTGATCTCATCCCACTAAGATGACACAGCTCTGCTCCCTGATGAGATGAAGATACACTCTGGCCCTGGGATAAGGAATCATGGGATCACATGGAAATACATCACAGTAAAAAAAAGTCAGGAAATATCTGAGATCTACACAATTTTTTCTATTTTAAGGTACAAAGTAAATATGACTCATTTTTTCACACCCAAGTGTGCAAAAGCCTTTTCCTGTTTTTGCTATTTTACCCATCTAGACCAATGCATCCTGGTGGGATGTTCACACAAAACACAATAGTTAATTAATTGTAAACATGGAGCAAGTTGCCATGGACCATTTTCACATTTCTATACTAATTTAGCCAGTTAAATTTAGTAATATATTCAACACTGCTACAGTAGAGTTCATGCATCACTAAACAAACGGCTTTAGTGACAACCGCATGTTTAGGTGCCTGAAAAGCACATTGCTCTAGTGTGGTTATTTTCTTGTTTTATTTGTTAGCTAACTAGCTAGATTGCTAGAATAATGTTGCCTGAGAAATGTGATATAAGAAGATACATATGATGTAAGAAATTATTTAATAGCGTTGACAAAATGAACTACACACCTTCCGATAGCTATCACATATGGTTTCAAATAGAGCTGTTGAGGAAGTGACAGTAAATGTGGCTGCTCTAATTCATCTATTTTTTCTGGTTTGTGAAAAAAGGTGTGGAAGCATATATTTCTCTTTACTTTTGTGGAAACATCTTCACTTTTGCTCTTTTGCAATAACATTTGCTATGTATAGTCTTCCATTTACCTATTCAAGCTGCACTGTCTACCCTGCTATTTCCTCCTCTTCGAACTCAGAAATGTGAAAAGAGTATGTACTGTATGAAATGGTATCTCTACAACACTGTAAAATCAGTGCACATGAGCAATATGCACTAGCATTCAAAAAGTTTGGGGTCCCTAAGATTTTTTTTTTCTTTTGAAAAAAGTATTTTAGGCTCACCAAAGCTACATTTACTATATTTGATCAAAAATACAGTAAAAACTGCAATATTGTGATAATTTTTATTTATTTATTTATTTATTTGCAGCCAATTCTCCAGTCATCAGTGTCACATGATCCTTCAGAAATCATTCTATTATGCTTATTTGGTGCTCAAGCAATATTTCTTGCTATCATCAATGTTGAAAACAGTTGTGCTGCTTAATATTTTTTTGTGGAAACTGTGATATTTTTTTTTTTTTTTTTACTTCAAACTTTTGAATAGTAGTTTAATTATTCCCTAATGGGATTTTTTTTTAAATTTTTTTATTTTTTTTTTTTTACAGTAGTGTTAAACCATAACATCTGTTTATTCAGTGATTAACTGTGTATTAAATTAAATTTAAATATACGTTTTAGGCCACAAAATGTGTCATACCAGAAATTCCTTTGCTGAATCTTTCTGCTGCACTATTCCTTATGAATCCCTCAGGAATTCATAGTAATTCTGTTGTAATGTAATTTATTAATGATAAACTAACAGAAACAAAATTAGTCCAAACAAAACCTTTTTTCAGTGAATCTCTGGTGTGTTCACAAATGGCATACAGTATGCTCCACGTTCAGCTCAAGTCTCCAGTGTTCATGGGTAAAACCAAACTCAGTTTGCCATGCTGACATATTCCTGTGGAGGGAGCTATTAATCACAGAGCCAGTTCTTGTATAGTGTGATGTTTTTCTTTTTAAAGTGTAACCGATGTTTTGCATACTTAACCATTCAATCAATATGTTACCTAGAAACAGCACATTGCTGCAGCAACAATTAATTCATGGCTGTCTAGTTCAACATTGCACTGGTGAATGTGACTTATTTTTAGCGCTGAGAGGTAGCAGACGAAGCACCAAACTAAATGGTCTTGTCACACAAGCAGCTGAGTTTAAAAGAGTTTCTAGACAGAATAAATAGAAAGAAAAAGTGCAAATAACAATTTCTTTCCCTTTCCTATCTGTCTTTACCATCCCTTTTGACTGAATTAATGCATCCTTGCTGAATAATTAACTTGTGAATGCTAGTGTGTCACAGTTTCCATAAAAATATTAAGCAGCAAAAATTGTCAACATTGATAAAAATAAGAAATGTTTTTAAGCAGCAAATCAGAATATTATAATGATTCATGAATGATCATGTAACACTGAAGACTGGAGCAATATGGCTGCAGAAAATTCAGCTTTGCCATCACAGGAACAGATTACATTTTAAAATATATTCAAATAGAAAACAGTTATTCTGAATTGTAATAATATTTCACAATATTACTGTTTTAATGTATTTTAAATCAAATAAATGCAGCCTTGGTGAGCATAAATGATTTAAAAAACTTAAAAATATATATTATTCCTTTTGGCAACCAAGGAATACATATATTCAGTATGTAAGTAATATGATGTGGTATGTGCTAACAGATGACATATCCCATCCGAATCTCCCAATGCTCAAGCACATGACAGCATTTTTATAACAATCTCTACTTTACAGCATTTGTATTGGTGGTTTGTTTTGCTCTGTTCTCTTGTGTATTTCTGTGTGAGTTTGAACAGCTGCGTTTCAGGTTTGTTTACTATTCTTTGACAGGCCTGACTAACAGAGGCGCCGTTTTACTGAAATAGAGCCATTTGATGAGCATATGAAAAAAGAGAATTCTAGGTGCAAAATGCCTTCTTGATTTAGTAGTGGGCATCAAAAAGGGGCAATATGCTGAAGACGATTAGCTATGCTTCACTACAGAGTCACAAAGACACAGAAGCTAAAAACAACAACAAGCGGCACAAAGCAGTTGCTGCATATAGTTCAGTCACTATAGTCTTTAAGAACATGCTGGTCCGTTTTGTTTTCTTTTCAGTCACCAAGCCAGGATTATTTCGCAAAACATCTTATGCAAGTCGGTGGGTTTTGCCAACATTCCTGCCATTTATCAGCAAAATAATTACGCCTTTTCTTCTCCAGCCAACACTTTTCTCTTATCGTTTTTAAACATGCAAAGTTCTGTCCTGTTCCAAGCCTTGAAATCATTCCCCCTTGTCCAAACATTGGTCACGTAATCCACACTTTGTGTTTCACGAGGCAGTCGGCAGAGTGCATGTGCGGAAGATTAATTCCTGCTGCCAATCCAGAACACCCAGGGAGGATAGACCTTCACAACCTCGCCCTCACCTGAAGCTGGATATCATTATTATCCAGGATCAAGCCCGAGCATTAACCACCAGAAGGCATTTCTTGATTGAGTATTGACAATCTGCCGCTGCCTGCAACTTTTTTGGATTGACTTGTTGTTAGGTGATGCATGTCAAGGGATCAATTGAGCTGATGACAGGGGAGCATCCCCCCACCCGCTCCACACACACACACACACACACACTTTTCAGAGGTCAAATAATTCCATAGACATAAAGTCTAAATAATCTTGTTTAATTGATGCATTTTTTTTATAATTACGGGTGAAGGTTCGATTTTGTGAGACTTAAAGGATTACTTAATCCAAAAATAAACATCGTTTATGTCATTTTTTACTCTTACGTTGTTTACGTTATGTTAAAAACAAAAGGAGAAACTCTGAAGAATGTACTGGTTACTCTTTTTCATGCAATTACAAAGAATGGGGACTGAAGCTTTCAAACCTGAAAAAAAGATTGCAAAAGCACCCAAATAAAAAACAAATATTTCAATATAATCCAAGGTTTCTGAAATC
This sequence comes from Spinibarbus caldwelli, assembly GCA_039654775.1. Lineage (NCBI taxonomy): Eukaryota > Metazoa > Chordata > Actinopteri > Cypriniformes > Cyprinidae > Spinibarbus > Spinibarbus caldwelli. The sequence goes on along the minus strand of CM077235.1, from coordinate 15,036,037 downwards.
TTACACTCTTAAAAATAAAGCTTCCAAAAGGGGGGTTTCACAGCGATGCCATAGAAGAACCAGTTTTGGTTCCCCAAAGAACCTTTCAGTGAACAGTTCTTAAAAGAATCATTTTTTTCTTAGTGTGAAGAACATTTTGATAATCTAAAGAACCTTTTTCCACTGTAAAGAACCTTTTGTGGAATGAAAAGGTCCATGAATGGTAAAGGTTCTTTGTCGAACTATTGATGCCAATAAAGAACCTTTATTTTTAAGAGTGTACCTTTGACTGAAATTAAAATTTAAATCATTAGCCATTGATAATTATCTCCAGTGGGTTGCTAAACACAGCGTTCAGATCACTGAATCAGTGAATTGAACCAGATCAGTTCAATTTGTGAACGAATCATTCATTTAAATAAAACAATCTAAAAAGTGCTCAATCTAAAGAACTTCACTACTTTTGTTCTTACAGGTTTGAAATGATATGAGGGTGAGTAAATAATTACAGAATATTTACAGGATTTATGAGTGATCTACAGTCATGGCCAAAAATATCGGCACCCTTGGTAAATATGATTAAAGGCGGCTGTGAAAATTAATCTGCATTGTTAATCCTTTTGATCTTTTATTTAGAAAAATCACAAAAATCTAACCTTTCACTGGATAATAAGAATTTAAAATGGGGGGAAATATCATTATGAAATAAATGTTTTTCTCTAATACACATTGGCCACAATTAACGGCACCCTTTTATTCAATACTTTTTGAAACCTCCATTTGCCAGTTTAACAGCTGTAAATTTTCTCCTATAATGCCTGTTGAGGTTAGAGAACACCTGACAAGAGATCAGAGACCATTCCTTCATCCAGAATCACTCCAGACCCTTTAGATTCCCAGCTCCATGTTGGTGCTGCTTCTCTTCAGTTCACCCCACTCATTTTCTACAGGGTTCAGGTCAGAGGACTGGAATGGCCATAGCAGAAGCTTGGTTTTGTGCTGTGACCCATTCTTGTCTTGTTTTTGAGGTTTGTGTTTGGATTATTGTACAGTTGGAAGATCTAAATATGGCACATTTTAAGATTTCTAACAGAGTCAGTCACTTATTGATTTTTTATCTGTTGGTAGAATCCATGATGTCATGTGTCTAAACAAGATGTCCAGGACCTCCAGCAGAAATATAGGCCCACAACATCAAAAATACAGCAGTATATTTCATTGTACACATGGGGTACTTTTTATCCCTGTGTTCACCAAACCCATCTTGAGTGTTTGCTGCTAAAAAGCTTATTTTTTTAGTTTCATCTGACCATAGAAGCAAGTCCCATTTGAAGTTCCAGTCGAGTCTGGTAACTGAATATGCTGGAGTTTGTTTTTGAATAAGCTAGGAGAATTTTTCTTGAAACCCTCCCAAACAACATGTGGTGATGTAGGTGCTGTTTGACAATTTTTTTTAAAGGTTTTCTGACCCCGAGTCTCAACTATTTTCTGCAATTCTCCAGCTGTAGTCATTGGAGAGTCTTTAGCCACTCAAACGCTCCTTCTCACCATGCATTAGGATGATATAGATACACGTCCTTTTCCAGGCAGTTTTGTAACATTTTATGTTGATTGGAAATTCTTAATTATTGCCCTGATGGTGATGGAAATGGGAATTTTCACTGCTCTAGCTCTATTCTTAAAGCCACTTCACTAATTTGTGAAGCTCAATTATCTTTTGCTGCACATCAGAAATATATGCACATCAGAGCCTTCTTTGATCATATTTACCAAGGGTGCCGATATTTTTGGCCATGACTGTATATGTTTAATCAAAGATATTAACATTCTAAAGAAATTAAATACATAATCAGATGGCTGTGGGGCTGATGGCTATATGTAAATACTATATTTTACATATATAAACATGTATCCATGACCTTAATCGTTATGTTTTCCCTATTAGTTTGGCATTGTAAGCTGGGAGCATAAACTTATGTGTTATGAGACTTTAATGAGCTGAAGGACATCTGAGGACAAATGCATTCAGCCTCTGTCAGCCCCCCTCCCCGGCTCCATTACACGGCTCATTTTGATGCAGCTATAGCATCTAGTGAATTACAATTGGTGTTTGGATGATTACATTGTTGGACAGAGATATGCTCATTGCCCGGTGATCCCAGCAGTAATCAATATCTTTATGAGGACCCTCTCCGACTCCTGCATGTAAAACATTCCCAGCACACCATCTCCCATCCACCCTAACATTCATTCCCTCAAAGACATCATGGCCCTGCGGCATTGACACAGCTGCCTGGAAATCTGTCTTGTTTAACCTACACAAAAGTGGTCTCAGTTTACCAAACTGTGTCCATGTTATAGGGGAGTTTGGGGCTAGTTGTCACATATTCACTGGAGTAAAACGTGTGACAACTAACCCCGTTTTCTGTTACATATTACATGCAAATATAAATAATTACAGCAGTAATACTGTTTTACTCATAGATGGTTTTGTTCCTGTCACTTTAACACGTAGGGAATGGCACTAGCCATATTATTTTGATTCATAGGCTACCTTTAAGACAAGATGATATGGAAAAATGGGTCTAACAATGTTATTATAATAATTTTGCATAAATACACGTTGACACGAACAGTGTACAGTGTTACCAAAGTCGTATATATGACACTATAATGTAATGTAAGCTAACGATATGAGGTCAAAAAAGTATATTTACAATATCTCAAAAACATACAGCACTATTGTGAGTGTTTTGCGTATAACAAGAATTTTATATTGAGTAACTTACATTTTAGACGCAATATTGCCAGTTCCTTTCTCTGTTTTTGCTCCAAAAGTGAACATATTTCCAAACGAAGCTGCATAGTCTCACGAATACAACTATCAGTCATGTTTCGTTTCTGAATGAATCAGTGTTTTCGAACGAATCAATTATAAAATAAATGAGTCAGTGACTCTTGTCAAACAGCTTGTCGCTACTGGAAACAGACAAAGTGATAAAACAGTGAAAACAAAACAAAACAATTAAATTAAATTTAATTAAATATTAAATTAACTATTAAATTAACAAAGTCTTTCAAGTTGATTGGCTTCTGAATAGAACAAACGGCAAAGACAACTGAAAAGAAGACATTAATAATGTAACTTATATTGGAAGAGGTGTTGATGCTAATATTTAGCCTAAACCTATTTAAAATCACAGTGATTAGACTATGATCTTGTTTACTGATAACTTTGCAAAGTTTGTTCAGTGTAGCTTCAGGCAAATGAAAACAGATATCATAACAAATGACAATTCCCTAAACAGGAACAAGGTATGACATTTGACATGACACATACAATTTAACCTGACAAGAATTTTAATAGTAATCTGTAGTGCTTTCAAGATGCCCACTTCTCTTCCCTATTTTCCTGTTCTGAAAGTTTTTGGTTTATTTGTTTGTTTAAAAATGTATTTAATTGCCAACTTGAAGTATCCTAACATAAGTTTAACAGGTGAAAAAGGTATTCATACCTGATATGTTTGACATATAAAACATGTATTTTATATAAACAAGATATATTCTGATTGCATCTTAATTCATCGGTCTATGAGCAGATTTTAATCTGCCACAAACCCATGATATTGCATGAAGGGTTAATTGAAAAGCATGTCTAAAGTTTGGTAAGGAAAGTACCAAGAGAGCCATTTGATTCTGTGGATTCAGCAATCCAGAGATCATGCACAAATTAAAACAGTGCCTTAGCACATGGTGCCCATAGCAGTGTGCTGCATTAATCAGGAAATCAATAGCACTGTCGATCTGCTGCTTTGAAAGCGCAGTTGAAGACCTCAGTGGCACTAGACCAGAAAACTACCATCTCAATGGTAGAGCAGTCTGACATGGTCTTTAGCTTTATACTTTATTTTCATTTATCTGTGATATTGACTCAGATTTGTTCCACTAAATTTTCAGTTAGCCATATTATTCAATTTATTAAGTTTGTCTTGAAGATGGTAACTCTGAATGTGCATTGCAAAGTGAAATACAGAGCTCTCTACAGACAACAAACGAACATAAGAATGAATATAGCTATCAGTTGTGTATATAGCCCACATGGGCATTGTAAAGCACACATACTGTACTTCTGATTCATTAAGCTTCTGTAACTGAAGCACACATTAATATACAAAGCCCCTAAAGGGACGAGAAGCATTTAGCTGGCCCTATTGTGAAAAGGACATCATGATGGAAAAGTATGAGATCTATTTCAATGCTTTTGTATATGCTTACAAAAGTTTTGCATTCCCCTACTTTATATTCATTACCAAAACGTTTGCGTTTCACAGAGAAACTTTATATTTATTAGCTAAACCATTGTGTTTCTCCAAGAATCTTTGCAGTTTTGCTTTCCCCCTAGAAAAGTTGAATTTGTAAAAACTTTTGCGTTCCCCGAGTAACTTTGTATTCGCTTGAAAACATTTGCGTTCCTCCAAGAAACTTTGCGTTGTCTTTCAAAAATCTTCTGCTGACAAAAGTTTTTGGTAACACTTTACATTAAGGTTTCCTTTGTAATGGGTGTATAATGGTAACTCCTTTGCAAATGCATTATAAATCATCAATAAGCAGTTATAAATACATGAATAAAAAGCGTGATTTTAATGCAATACCTGTCATTGAGCCATTTTTTAACACCTGTTATAAATGCTTAATAAGTATATTTATTCATACTTATTTCACTCAAAACCAGATTCCTGATTTATTTCATGATGCAAAAATAGACTATTATAGCAAGACTGAAGGGTGTTGTATTTGTGGTTTTCTCATATAAATCTCACAACTCAAGTAAATTTTCTTATTATGTTCCTTACCAGAAGCTACTCTGTAAAAAGATCATGATGCTTACCCACAGCAATGATTAAAAATTTATATATTTTGTTTACCAAGATGAAACTGTCAAACTTTACTTTTGGGGAAGAAAATTCAATATTAATTATCTGTCAGCCTTAATGTAGGGTGAACCATTTATTAATGAGTTATAAACGTTAGTAACTTGTGAAAGTGCAGCTTAATTTAAAGTGAACACCTTTGAACCATCTATTCATGAGTTACTGCATTAAAATCACCCTTTTTATTCATTCTTTTATAACTGCTTATCAATGATTTATAATGCATTTGTAAATGAGTAATTTATGAACACCTTTATAAACCCTTTACAAATGGAATCTTAATGTAAAGTGTTTCCAAGTTGTTTTTTTTTTAATTCATGTGAGAAACTTTGCGTTTGTTGACAAAACCTTTGCTTTCCTCTAAGAAACTTTGCGTTCGCTCATGAAAGTTTTGCATTCCTGCGAAAAACTGCATTTGTCTGCAAAACTTTTGCATTTCTCTGAGAAACATTAGCCGCTTTTCCACGGTTGGGCCAAACTTTTGTCTTTGCTTAACAGTTCCATTTTCCACTGTGGGGCTGATAACAGAGCTTGTAATACAAATGTGTAATGGTGTGTGCACACCAAAAGCGAAGCGAATATTTGCATTGCATTGTCGCTGTAGACATCTCACGGGATGTTTTTGTTGTCACTCAACCGAATAAAAACGTTGCGTAATGCTCTCCTCCATTTTCTGATACAAACGGACGTGTCAAACTGGACGTGTCAATAAGCTCTTCTTTGACTGGCTTGCGCGACAACACGTCATGCAAATTTTCTACTCGGGTTGAAATTTTTCAACTTATCGCATCTTCGCGGCAATCGCGTTGCCCAATTCCCATCATTCACATTGCCCGGCGAGAATTTGCGTCTATTCGCATCTTTGTATGTAATCTACTCACGCAAATAATTAAGTTCACTTTTGATGTACACACAACAAAGCCTTTGCCTTGGTAACACAAGAGTTTATGGTATGTGATGTAAATAGTGGCAAGTTATGGAGGCTGATCAGATATTTCTGTTTACTTCACTCAAATAGCATCCTTGGCAAACTGCAGAGAGAAACTAATAGCCAGATAACAAACAAGTGACCAATCCTAAGTAGCGACATCACTACGCGCTTTCTGCCAGCATGGTTCAGTACAGTTGCCAACCTTGCTGAGAATTCCAGGCCGAGAATGTTTTGTAAGCATGCGGTGCCAAACCATGATCAAGTGGACACATAACTAGAACCATTCCTTATGATTATTAGAACCATTTGGGCCAACGGTGGAAAAAAGTACACATCGGGAACCTCAAACATCCGTCCTGACCTCATTTTCAGCCTTCAGAGAAGAGAGAAAGCTGTTTTAAAGGGGTCATATGATGCGATTTCAAGATTTGCTTTCTCTTTGGAGTGTTACAAGCTGTTTGTGCATTGTTGTGAAAGCGAAACTACTTTGTTTGGGCTTCCAAAAGAGGACACAACTAGAAATCAGTGGTTAAGTTGTTTTTACAACACTGTTCCAGAACAGTTCAATCCAAATATTAGAGTGTGTGCAGCGCATTTTAATGGAGGACTATTTCCTGAACCTGTGAGTAGCCTGCTAGCTATGCTCAAAGGCTGTTTATATAAAGTGGGGTAATTCCAACTTTGCAAGGACAGTCTGGCGCTTCTGACTCACAGCCTGTAAGTATGTTTTCATATTTGAAGAATTTGCCACTGACTATTCAAACGAGAGTTTTGAGCTGTGTAGAGTAGTGCTTGTTGTTTATCGTTTCTCCAATCACAAATGCAGACATGGTAATTGCATTGCGCTGCGTAAAAAGACAGTATAAGTCATTATAATCAGTAATTATGTCCCCACTGGATGCAACAAATGCCTCGTTTGTAATGGGTTTTTATTGTTTTTGTGTCATCGCGTGGGGACACGGCATCACAATACGGTAAGGGGCTTAACATTTCCGTCTCACGCTTGAGGTATTCAGCCAATCACAACGCACTGGATAGCTGGCCGATCAGAGCACACCTCGCATCTCAGAACGATGAGCTTTGTAAAAATCGACGCGTTTCAGAAAGTCGGGGCATAGAGGAGCAACAATAATGTACAGTATGTGGAAAATAATGTTTTTTTTTTTTTTTACCTTAAACCGCATAAACACATTATATTACACCAAATACACAAAATAATGTTATTTTTAGCAACGTCATATGACCCCTTTAAGGTAGAATCAGCTCCCAGTTGATATCTATGATGTTGAAATTGTCTCAAATGTATGACGGCAAATCAATGCCATTAATAAGCGAGCACCCCACTGATGCTGTCGCGTGCGGTAAATCACTTTCACGAGAGGAAAACAAATCTAGACGCGAAGAAACGGGAGCCCGTGAGCTCATTTCAAACCCTCGCGCACGTGTGATATGCCCTCTGCGCACAATACAAGCCCTCGCGCGCGCATAATCATTCCCCACCTGCTCGCACGAACACTTTCATTTTTGTCAGTCGTGGGGCGGGGCTTGATGGTTTAATTGTTACCTCAAATGTCATTGGTTATTCCCCTTTTCCAGAAGTCAGTATTGGACGCCTGTTATAAGATGATTCATAATTCACTTGACTTGACACATGGCTTCATCAGTGGACTAGATACATGCAAGTTATTTAATTTGCTTGTTTTATTTATTGTTGTCTTTATTTAATTGATCATAGAGTAGATATTTTCCAGATACCTCATTAACAGGAAGTCTTCTGATTACTAGTGATTGCAGTCTTGCACATTTGAACCCTTTTCACAGACTGTAATGATGCACACAGACAGACACCCACCCACACACACACACACACATATATACATATATACACACACATATATATATATATATATATATATATATATATATATATATATATATATATATATATATACATATATATCCCCTGTGGCTAATTTTACACAATGATTACAAAATTGGTCTCATTTTTAAAAAGGTTTCTATTTAATGAAAAATTTGCCTTTTTAAATGAACTGTTATTTATAAGTTGTTGTTTTTTTCCCCTTCTGGGGCCTGAAATAGAGGAATTTTGGTCAATATCGATAATTAAACAATATTTTGCTGAACAATATTTGCTCCTTGCCTGATTTAGGTCTGTCATGGATAAATAAATATGACAATAAAACCACCAGTAGGTGGCAGCAAGTTCCTGTTTTAATAAATGACTTACTGAATCATCCATGTCAAACGATTCGTTCAAAATAAAAAGAACACAACAGAAGGTATGATTTTTTTCCTTGATTAGAACTTAAAGACATTCTCCTGACATAATGTGACTGTTGAACGAATTTAAACTAGCTGATACGTACCTCTCCCGTCTCAGTTTTATTTTGTGTCACCATACTTACCCGTGTAACTACTCATGTAACCGTCTTTAAATAGGGAAAACATGGAAGTGTTTGGTGGCTTCTAAATTCATCCCTGTTTGGATCTTAAGGAATGAATGGTGCTAAGCTAAACGCTAGCATAGTGGCGCCGCGCGCTACAGCGATTAAGTGCACGCAGTGAGACGGGAGAGGTACGTATCAGCTCGTTTAAGTTGAGGTAAGAACATATTAGAATATGGAAAAACGGTGGCGTTTTCCTTTAATCTGTGTTCCTATATGAGGCGCCACCTAGGATTTAAATTAAACTTTGCTTATAAATACATACATAAAACACGTGCATATACACCTATAAATTACTCACTTATACATGTATACTATTGGATGTTCAATATATGAAATACACGTGCACACTAATATGAAATCCATACCAATATATCTTATGTTAGTAATGAATGCATATACACTTGTGAATAACTTGCGTATACATATAAACTTGACGCATGCATACACCTATAGACACTCGCTTATACATATAAACTCGATCCATGCATATACACCCACAACAACACACGCACATAACATATAAACTCGCTGCATGCAGACACACCTATACATACTCGCATATACATATAAACTTGATCCATGCATATACACCTATAACCACTCGTACATACATATAAACTCGATGCGCGCATACCCATAAAACACTCGCGCAAACATACGAAATAAAATTCACAAACGTATACAGTTCTGATAAGAAAGACGCATGCTTTAGTTGTCTATATAGGTATATGCAAGTGATTTCATATGTGGATGTGCGTGAACATTTCAATGCAAACGGAAGGCATTTCAGTGTAAAAGGAAGCAGCAGGACTTCCGGCGATTAGGCAATCAGGTAGCTATTTCAACGAGAGGGGTAATAATTTGGCAGGGGGTCGAAAATGGGCACAAGACCGGGACATTTGAAAATGCTTAACGTGGCTTAATGCATTAAAACAGTGTTTTAAAAGACCAAAATCAATAAATACATTATTAATAAAGCATACGATAGACAAGCAGATGAGTCCAGAATAAGAACGTAACGCGTTTAATTACGCGTAAAGCGTTTTCCTCCCATAATGAATAATCTTAACCTGGATTAATGTGTTAAGACAGTGTTTTTAAAATGCCAAACTCAATAAACACATTATTAATAAAATCAAACTATGTACAGTATAGTATGATTTATTAATAATGTGCTTATTGAGTTTGGCGGTTTTGGAAAAAAAAAAAAGTCATGACGTGAAAAAATATTTAAAAACGTGTATTGTAGCAGTAAATTTAAACTGGAGAAAGTTTTGAAGCGCTATTGTGCTTGATGGTTATAAGGGACCGTCTGACACGTCCGATGTATTTTTAATTAAAATTACTTTTAAAATAACACACTGTCAAACTGTAAAGCTTGTATTACTTATATATTGATTTACAGTAAGTTTTTTGCCAATACATCCCTTCATAGATGTACAGTACACAATCAATAATAATAATTTAAATGTAAGTCCAATTTTTCATGTAAAATTCTTGTGTACTGTACATAAGGGAAATATTGGAAGTATTGTCTAAGGCGAGATATTGGCAAAATGTATTTAAATATATTCAGTCAGTTTGCCCACTAGGCAAATCTCCAGATGCCAGGACATTTTAAAACGCTTAACATGGCTTTAAAAACAGTGTTTTTAAAAGACCAAACGCAATAAACACGTTATTAATAAACCATGCTATACTGTAGGGTAGGTTTAGGGTTGTGGTTGGTGTAGACATTAATAAAACATAATTTGACAGGTAGCATTTTTTGTTGTCGAATTGTACTACCTACTGTTTTAATGGGAGGTAGCAAAATCTGATAGTGCAGCACAAATCGACAGAACACCGGCATCTGGAGATGCCGCCGGAAGTCCTGCTGCTTCCTTTTACACTGAAATGCCTTCCGTTTGCACTGAAAAGTTCACGCACATCCACATAAGAAATCACTTGCATATACCTATATACACAACTAAAGCATGCGTCTTTCTTATCAGAACTGTATACGTTTGTGAATTTTATTTCGTATGTTTGCGCGAGTGTTTTATGGGTGTGTATGCGCGCATTGAGTTTATATGTATGCACGAGTGTTTATAGGTGTATATGCATGGATCAAGTTTATATGTATATGCGAGTATGTATAGGTGTGTCTGCATGCAGCGAGTTTATATGTATGTGCGTGTGTTGTTGTGGGTGTATATGCATGGATCGAGTTTATATGTATAAGCGAGTGTCTATGCATGCGTCAAGTTTATATGTATACGCAAGTTATTCACAAGTGTATATGCATTCATTATAAGATGTATTGGTATGGATTTCATATTAGTGTGCACGTGTGTTTTACATATATATATATATATATATATATATATATATATATATATATATATTGAACATCCAATAGTCTACATGTATATGTGAGTAATTTATAGGTGTATATGCACGTGTTTTATGTATGTATTGATAAGCGAAGTTTGATTTAAATCCTACTTGGCGCCTCATATTCCTATAAAACACCGGTTTCACCATGTTTGCATTTGATTTACACTGTTACAAGTCATCTGCTATCAAAATCAGTCCATTCACTATGATGTATATGAAAATTGATTCCTGTTTAATGAAAAGAAGCTTGTAATACATTCAATTCCAATGTATTTACTTATTTTATTTTTGTTGCATTGCTCTTTTTTTCCTTTGTATTTGCAGGTCGTGTACTTGAATGCAGCAAATAACAACCAGGCCTCGACATCATACCAATTGTTCTCAGAAGCAATCCAGAAATTTGGCACACTGTCAAGGCAAGAACAGAAAAGAAAAGAAAAAAACATCAGGTTTTTTTCTTTTTTTTTCTTTCTGGAAATGTATAGTTTTTTTTGTTTTTTTTTTCTTCTTTAAATCAGGGTCAAGGGAGACCAAGGACTGGAGGTTGTACAGATTGCCAGGTTCATGTTTTCTTCAGGAGGCACTGACCAACAGTTTCATATCTGGTAAAAGTGTCCATAATCAAAGGTAAAGTGATATGAGTTATGGTGACCCTGTTTTAGTTGCCCTTTCACCACACTGCTGTTCATATTTTAATCTAAGTGGATTTTTAATGATGTATTTAACTGCTAAATCTTCAGGACATAAAAGAGCCATATCTAGACTGAGACATAGCAGTGATTTTTTTTTTTTTTATTATTATTTACCCCATATTTGTAGGAAAAAAAAAAACTGACAAAGCAAACACAGTTCTTTGACAGGGAAATTAGGACCAGTTGAATTCAGCAGGTGTTTGAGTGCCCTCAACTCATCCAAACTCAAAGTGGATTAAAATTCTTGAACAACAGCTCTGAAATCTAGCTTCTAGCTATTAGCTTCTCTATTCTTTTTGTATTCTATCTATTTGTTTTCCTTTAATTATTATAAAGTTAACATAAAGCAAAAAAAGGCCTCTAACACTAGCTTGCTCTATTTATTTTCTATTCTATCTGTTTTCTTTTTATTTATTATATAATTAAAAAAAAAAAACACTTGCTACGTACCACATTAGGCTAACTGAGACTTGTCATTGCACTTGTATATCATTGCTCTTTTGTTGATTTTGATTGCTTCCATTGTCCTCATTTGTAAGTCGCTTTGGATAAAAGTGTCTGCTAAATAACTAAATGTAAATCTTCACAGGCATCATAAGAAGCTTGGCTCTTCAATATCCTAATGATTTAGCAGTTAAATACATAGTTAAAAATCCACTTTGACTAATGCATAAACAGCAGGGATACCTCTTATCTCTCGGATTGGTAAATTTTGTGTGTATCAGTCTAATGTGCCACAGCTGCTCTGAACATGGATTGCCTTCTTAGGAGAGTGCATGAAGACTCCAGGCTTCTGCAAATGTGTCGAAGTCTGCCTGAATTCTTGGGAGAAAAGTGTAATGCACACTGTAAAGGTCCTCAACCACTTATAAGTCAAGCAATCCTTCTGCCTCCAGCAAGTGCAGCATGTCTGAATACTTGTTGGTTACCATGATTCTGACATCACACCAAATGCATTCAATCCTATTAGAAACAGTAAAAATTGAAATAAATATAGGTTTAAAAATAGATCATTTATTTATTAATAAATGTAAGATATTTTGTTACTTAAAAGTGACATTGAAAAGCTACCTACAGATTACTAAAGTTACTAAATTTAGGCCTAAATGAAATTTCAGACAACTGTACTTCACCTTTGATTATGGACACTTTTACCAGATATGAAACTATGTTGGTCAGTGCCTCCTGAAGAAAACATGAACCTGGCAATCTGTACATCCTCCAGTCCTTGGTCTCCCTTGACCCTGATTTAAAGAAGAAAAAAAAAAAGCGCTATACATTTCCAGGAAAAAAACAAAAAACAAAAATTCTTTATTGTACTTGCCTTGACAGTGTGCCAAATTTCTGGATTGCTTCTGAGAAGAATTGGTATGATGTCGAGGCCCTGTTGTTATTTGCTGCATTCAAGTACACGACCTGCAAATACAAAGGAAAAAAAGAATGCTGCAAAAAAATAAAATAAGTAAATACATTGGAATGGAATGTATTACAAGCTTCTTTTCAATAAACAGGAATCAATTTTCATATACATCATAGTGAATGGACTGATTTTGATAGCAGATGACTAGTAACACTGTAAATCAAATGCAAACATGATGAAACCTGTGTTTTATAGGAACACAGACTAAACAAACCTTCATATATTACAATGTTGTATCTATTTACAAGATTAAAGATAAAACACTTTTTGAAAACTTTACTGTCATTCCTTTAACTTTATATATATATATATATATATGTGTGTGTGTGTGTGTGTGTGTGTGTGTGTGTGTGTGTGTGTACCATTACAGTCTGTGAAAAGGGTTCAAATGTGCAAGACTGCAATCAATAGTAATCAGTAGACTTCCTGTTAATGAAGTATCTGGAAAAGTTCTACTCTATGATCAATTAAATAAAGACAACAATAAATAAAAGAAGCAAATTAAATGATAACTCACATGTATCTGGTCCACTGATGAAGCCATGTGTCAAGTCTAGTGAATTATGAATCATCTTATAACAAGCGTTCAATACTGACTTCCCGGAAAAGGGGAATAACCAATGACATTTGAGGTAACAATTAAACCAGCAAGCCCCGCCCCACGACTGACAAAAATAAAAGCGTTCGCGCGAGCAGGTGAGAGAAGATCGAGCGCGAGCATATGGGGAGGAAGGGGAGAAATATACAAACCCAATTGTGTAACAATAACCAACAATATTTCAAAACAAAAATACAAATATTAGAGTTCCAAACCAGTTCAGTGTATCAAAACCGATTTCCAAATTTCAACATCAATCTCTGAAATTCAACCTCAGTTTTTTGTCCAATTTCAATATTAGTCTCTCAATAATCAAGTTCAGAAAACAGTATTCAAATCAAGTATTTTTACTTGGTTTCCAGGTACGAACAATGGGATGGCTCGCCAGTCCAAACCAGGAATAGGAATCCACGTCCTGGACAAAATTCAGGATCACAGAAGCAGTTTTTCAAACACTCGAGGAAGAGAGGAAAGGAAAACAAACAAACAAACAAAAAGGAGCAAAAAGAAAAAAAAAACCCGGCCTTGCAAAAACAAAGCCAAAAACAACCATCATTAACTCGTTCAAATAAACCGTTTCAAATGACTAAAGCGTCTGCTTCAATTATTTGCATATACGTAACACATACATGCTAGTCACCCATGTGCTCAATTAACACACTAGAGTCTAAGAACAGTGTTAGCAAAGCTAACACCACCTGGCGCACATTTCACAAGGGAAAATATCACGTCTTCACAAATAAAACACTCCTCAACAACTAGAACATAATTATATACACTCACAGATCGTATTGAAGCACAAATGAAAGCCTTTTCAACACATTTTTACATTACTCCCTCACATTCCTTGTTAACTTTACAATCTCCAATAACAGTATTCACATTCAATTTAATTTAACCCTTTAACTGATATCGCTACCGTGCGGTTGAGCTTACTTTGATAGAGAACAAATCTATCAAAAGGAAGAGATGAGAGAGCAATCTTTCCACAGCTGTACTGCCCGATCTCTGTGTCTGCTGTTGCCATGGGGGGTTTGGGTATTTCCAGTTTTCAAGTGACAGCAGCAGTTTACAAACTTCAGTCAGTCACACTGAAGGGAGAACGGTGCTGGCCAGTCATCAGATAATAGGGTCAAACAAGCAATCAAGGAAGTATGGATGAAACCATAATGTTGTTGTAAATAGGGTAGGGGGTAAAGAACAGAAATATAGCAAAATATATGAGAAATGCAAAAATGTTTATTTACCATAATTATTCAAAATCATGCATGACCGTACGGTTGATATGTCTGTAAAAGACATCATATAGCAAATATATTGCCATACGGCCATATATAGTAGGCCTATTATACAGACGCTTAAATATAATTTTTTATTTTTGTGGAGCCTGAAGGTTATGAAATGTATCCAAGATACTAATAAAGTTAAAGGAATGTTTATTATTGGAAAATAACTCCTGAAATAGTTCTCTGAATTTAAATCGAGATTTACCATGGACTGACCGCTCAACCGTACGGTAGAGTTTTATATAAAACAAATTTTAAAAAAAAAAATAAAATAAAAAAAAGTGCTTGGGGCTGTTTATTAGATGTCTACTAATAAGAATTTGAAGTTAAATAATTTTTTCATTAGCTCCTTTTAGGAGTGAAGGTTAAAGGGTTAATACATTTCTTATAACGAAATTTGTACTCACCAAGGAGAAATGTATAAGAAAAAAAAAAAAAAAATTAAGTATTCCTCCAAAGAAATACTGATTAGGCTCCATTTCATCAGCTTCTCGTCACGTCTCTTTCAGTGCTGTTTCTTGTCGCGTCTTTCTCACAGTGTGAATTTATAAGAAATGATATCTTAAGTTGGCTAAAAATCCAACACTGAATCATTAAACTGCTTGCTCTCACTCTTGCGTCGTTCGCAACTTTTTGCGTCTCTTCCATTCTCTTTCTCACACGCGCTCTTCTGGAACTTTTCCAGCAAGTGCGGAGCTAACCTTTCACCTTACCAATCAGAAATCAGTTTAGGAACTTTTTATTTCTTTTAATTTATAACAATATAAATAAATCTAACTTTGTGGGGTGGGGATTCTCAGTCTAATAATTTTACAGCGGTAAGAATAAAATACTACTTCCTATAAATACCTAGTGACCTAGATTAATGATCTGGTTTACACTCTCCTCTCTTGAATGTATGCAGGTCCTTCTGCATGCTTGAATTCAGATGGTTGCAACCGGAGAGTAATTTCTTGAGGGATTCAGGTCTTCCAAAGAGGTAGTAATTGCAGTACTTAGACTAGAGAACAGGGACTGAATAACTAAACTGAAAGGATTACCCAGCTGCGAGTAATTAAGTATGTTTGGGGGTTCACAGTGTCTTCTTGAACGTCTGAGATCTTCAGTTTCAGTTGCTTCACTTTGGTTCTCTTGAAACTCTCTGGAAATGCCACTTTCTCTTTGGGTGGAATGATTACTTCCTTCATCTTTCCCGCTTGAATTTTCAGATGATTCACTATCAGCATCTGATTTCTCTTGATCTGTCATCTGAACCATTTCCCTTTCAGATTTATCTACTGAGTTTTCATCAAGAACTTCAACTTCAGGCAGATCTGATAGGCTGCTCTCTACTGGTTGCTCTAAAGTAGGATGATCGGCCTCCTGTGCATTAAAGGATCACTCATCAGGTAAGTTTCCTTTATCAGCAGGTTCTGTCGAGATGGGACGTTCTTCATCCTTTTCCATCACAGGTTCAGCACCAGGTAAGTGAACTGCACTTATACTTTTGGAAGAAGGAATAGGTTCTGAGTTAGACAGAATTCTGGCTTCACTCTCGAAGAACTTTCCAGAGTCATAATAATCCACTGGATCATGGTCTGACTCTGAATGCTCACTCATGCTTCCAGACCCTTCAGGTTCCTCAGCGCATCTGGCTCTAGTCCTGGGTTTCCGAATCACTTTTCTTTCAATAGACTCATCAGGTGCACTTGTCGACAGGAATCCACAAGGCAGCAGCAGATCCCTGTGCAGAGTTCTCAGAGGTCCATCCTTTCTTTCGGGTTTAACCATGTAAACCGGTAAGTCACCTGCTTTCTTTGTCACCATGTAAACTTCAGGTTCCCACTTATCCGCAAGCTTGTGTTTGTCTTTCAGACAAACATTTTTCACAAGTACACGATCACCGACTTCAAGAGTGGAAATAACATGTTTGTCATACCTCTTCTTGTTTCGTTCCGCTACCTTTGCAGCATTTTTCGTTGCAACCTTGTAGCTTTCTTCCAGTCGGCTCTTGAGACCTTGGACGTACTTGGAGTGGGATTCAGATAGTCCATCCACAGGTAAACCAAATGCAAGGTCGATCAGTAGTCGCAGTTGTCTCCCGAACATTAGTTCGTATGGAGAGAATCCTGTCACGTCACTCTTTGTGCAATTGTAAGCATGCGCTAGAGATTTGACATAATCCTTCCATCTTGATTTTTCCTTGTTGTCCAAGATGTTCCTAGCATCTGTAGAAGTGTCTGATTAAAGCGTTC
Source organism: Spinibarbus caldwelli (assembly GCA_039654775.1). Lineage (NCBI taxonomy): Eukaryota > Metazoa > Chordata > Actinopteri > Cypriniformes > Cyprinidae > Spinibarbus > Spinibarbus caldwelli. Next base: position 15,019,119 of record CM077235.1, on the reverse strand, counting down.
TATCGGATTGTCTCTCAGATGGTAGGGGGTGGTTCTAGTCTTGGATATTCCAGCCACTTTGCACAGTTCTTTAATTGTGCGAGACTCGAAGTCTGTACCTTGGTCGCTATGGAGTTTTTCTGGGAATCCATAGTGCACCAGAAAATTATCCCATAAACATCTGGCTACTGTCTGTGCTTTCTGATTCCGTGTTGGCACCGCCACAGCATATTTGGTGAAATGATCGGTTATCACCAGTATGTCCTTGGTGTTAATTTGGTCCGGCTCTAGTGACAGGAAACCCATACAAACAAGCTCCAGCGGTCTGCTGGTTCTGATGTTCACCAGTGGAGCGGCTTTCTCTGGCAGAGTCTTTCGTTGAACACAATGCTCGCAGGTTTTGATCTTCTTTTCTACTGCTAAGGACATCTTAGGCCAGAAGAATCTTGATCGAACAAGGTCAAGAGTTCACTCAATCCCCATGTGACCCATTTCATCATGAAGCTCTTTCAAGACCATATCGCGAAGATCAGCCGGCAATGCTAGTTGGTACGATGAGTCTCCGTGCTCTTGTCTCCTTCTGAACAGTATGCCATTTATCAACTCCAGACGATTCCATGCTTTGAACCATGGAATTAATTCAGGTGGAATGGTCTTGAGACAGGGCTTTTCTTTGGATTCCAGTTGTTGGATGACTATTCCAACTTCTGGATCTGTTATCTGTCTTTCCCGAAGGTTTTCTTCAGACAGTTGAGGAATCTCTGTGATCTGATAAGCATCATCCTGTTGAAATGCTTGAGGTAAGGCATCCACATCAACAGTTAGGGACTCCACTAAAGTCACTGAGGGGTGTAAAAGATCAGGATCATCACAGGACTGACCAATTTGATGATGCTCACAGATAGCTTTCACAGCTTCTTCTGAAACAACCATTGATGGTTTTTCTGTCAGGTGCTGGTGAGTGAACTGTCTAATTCTTTCCCTCTCTTTCGGTGTCTCCAGGTCATCTGGAATTTCTGCTTGCGACCGTCTAGAGAGTCCATCCGCATCCTGGTTTCTACTCCCAGATCGGTACTGTATCTTGAAAGTGAATGTTTATAAACTTGACAACCATCTGTAGCTGGTGGCATCTAATTTTGCGGAGGTCAAGAAGTAGGTCAATGGGTTGCTGTCAGTTATCACCGTGAAATCAGCCCCATACAAGTAATCATTGAACTTGGTCGTCACGGCCCATTTCAACGCCAAAAATTCCAACTTGTGGGCGGGGTACTTTGATTCACTCCTGGTAAGTCCTCTACTTGCGAAGGTGATGACTCTCATCTGTCCATCTTGCTCTTGGTATAATGCTGCACCAAGGCCGGTGGTGCTAACATCTGTGTGCAACACATACGGGAGTTTGGGGCTGGCAAATCCCAACACTGGAGAAGAGGTGAGTTTCACAATGACAGTATCAAATGCCCATTGACAATTTTAAGTCCATCGTTCTCCAAACTGTTCCTTCGGATTGAAGTACTGCTTTTTCTCATGACTTTTTCTTGCGACTTTTCTGCAGTGGAGGGCACCCAGCAGTGAGATAATTAAGGGGCTTCACAATTTTCGAATAATCTTGTACAAACCTCCGATAGTAACCAGAGAATCCGAGAAAAGATCTGAGCTGCTTAAGATTCTTCGGCCTCGGCCAGGTTTTAAGAGCTTCAACCTTTGCTGGGTCAGTTTCAACTCCGTGCTAGAATACGATGTGGCCCAAGTATCTGACAGATGTTTGGCAGAACTTACACTTCTCAGGTGAGAGTTTCAGTCCGAATTCCCTTAACCTCTTGAGCACTTGAATCAGCCAAGCTTCATGTTCTTCCAGAGTTCTCGAGAAGACTATTAAATCATCAGTGAACACCAGCACTTCCTTTCGATTGAGATCTCACATACAGCACTCCATCAATCGCTGAAACGTGCTAGGTGCATTCGAGATTCCTTGCGGCATCCTGTTAAATTCCCAGAAGCCTAATGGGAATATGAAGGTCTTCTGCTTATCAGCCTCTTCCATTTCAATTTGATAGTAGCCTGACTTCAGGTCAAGAACTGAAAACCATCTTGATCCGGTTAAGACTGAAAAGGCTTCTTCCAAGTTAGGAAGGGCGTATGCGTCCTTGATTGTCTGGGAGTTTAACTTCCTGAAATCAATGCATAATCTCACAGAATGTTTTTATTTATTTTTATTTATTTATTTATATTTTTTCGCACCACAACTATAGGAGACAAGAAGTGAGATTCGGACTCTCTAATAATACCAGCTTCAAGGAGCTCTTGAAGATGTTTCCTGACAGCATCCACATCTTGCGGGTGAATCGGTCGAGCTCTGTGCTTGAATGCCATTTCATCACTGGCTTTATCCTGTGTTTTACTTGGTCAGTGTGACCATAGTCCAGATCATGTAATGCAAATATATCAGGCATGGAGTTCAGCAGTGATGTTATCCTCTTTTTCCACTCTGGTGTTAGAGAAGAATCTCCAAAGTCCATTGGAACCTTGGGCAGAATTGGCTCCATCTTTTGGCTTTCAGTATCAACTTTGGAAAACTCTTTCTCCACTCGCTGGACTGCATGGACTTCAGCTATCACAACCTTCAGGGGAATCACTAGGTCAGTTTGAGTGTCATTTCTCAATACGACTGGTAACTGCGCAAAAAGTTTCCTTGAAGGTAGACTGTGCAGGCAGCTTGCCACTAAAAGACCACCATGTAAAGAGGACGTTGTAGGTGGCTCCACTGACACCTATCACTGTCACTGTCAGCTATCTGCTGTTCAACTCAGAAATTTCATCCACATTGGGACTGCTCTTTTCTTTGTGAACAGGCTCGGTCTTCATCATGGTAATCTATGTTTGAAGTTTTGCAACTTCCCTCTTCAGGCTCTCAACTTCAGACTTTTCAACTTTGCTTTTAGACTTGGATGATTTCTACTTTGCACTTAACTGACATGGCTCTTCTTCATTGGACTCATCAGATACATCACTGCAGTAGACAAACTGTTGGTTAGTTGCTGTTCGTAACTTGAGTGGAACCGGAGCATGTCTGTTTAGTCCAAGGTGCTTCCTCATCCTTTCCTCTTTAAGAGATTGTTTATCTTCAGCAGTGCGGATGAGCACCACAAGTTCAGCAAAAGGAGGAGGTGTGGCTCTCTTTCCTTCAAGCTGTAGATCAATGATTAAGCTGTTATCCCAGCAACTTCTGCCAAATTGCTTGAGGAGACAACAGTTCTTTTCAGCTTCAGCAACACCACATTGTCTAATCGCAGTACTCAGCATTACATGAAGACGGTGAAGGTAGGTGGATGGCTTTTCTCCTTGATTTTGCAGGGCACCAATGAACTTTGCAAACAATTCATCTCCGTCCTCTACTGAGCCACAGACAGACTCCAACAGCTTCAAACACTCTAAGGGCAAAGCATATGGGCCGATGTTCTTGACGACATCCGAGGCTGGAGGTAGCAGACTGTCGAGGATCTTCCCAGTCTTGTGCAAATCAGAGAGAGACTGATCGTTCAGTAGGAAGTCCACAGTTGCACGCCAGGTGTCAAAATCTGATTCATGGCTGGGGCGAGGAATTCTTCCTGAGAAGGCTTTGAGACGAAAGGAAACATGTGAAGACATGGAGCATGTGGTAAGAACCAGTGATTCCATCACTACTCGTTGAATTCCCGGTGGATTCAAAGCACTGTATGTTCAAGGACATGGTCTCGGCAACACTGGCATCAGGGCTCCTAAGTTGGTAAGAAGACTTTGCCGGTGTGCTCTCCTTGGCAGGGTTTTCAGGTTCTCTCATATGCATACCGCTGTCATACACAGGCTGTTCCATTTCTGGCTCAGGTCTCGAAGATTCATTTTCTGAAAACATCAATGCAGAAATCTTTTGCAGCTCACTCTGAAGCACTTCCTGCAGGGTTTTTCCACTGTCTCTGGCGATGGCCTGCAGGTTCTCCAAGTAACCTTCAGTGACATTGCTACTTGTTGCAGGGGTGTACACACTTCCCAAGCTGCACACATGGAAAATCACATTTTGTATAGCAGAGTTGTGTTTGATGGAGGCAGGTTTCTAATTCTTGATCTGGATCAGAGAGGGTTAAGCCACTCACAACGACTGCATTCTGGAAATTAACTTTTTCACGTTTCACTATTTCCATTTCTGATTATTTAACTGAGTTCCCTATGTATTAACAGCTAGCACCATCTGGCGCACATTTCACAAGGGAAAATATCACGTCTTCACAAATAAAACGCCCTTCAACAACTTGGACATAATTATATACACTCACAGATCATATTGAAGCACAAATTAAAGCATTTTCAACACATTTTTACATTACTCCCTCACATTTCTTGTTTACTTTACAATCTCCAATAACAGTATTCACATTGAATTTAATTGAATACATTTCTAATAACTAAATTTGTACTCACCAAGGAGAAATGTATCAGAAAAAAAAAAAAAATTAGTATTCCTCCAAATAAATACTGATTAGGCTCCATTTCATCAGCTTCTCGTCACGTCTCTTTCAGTGCTGTTTCTTGTCACGTCTTTCTCACAATGTGAATTTATAAGAAATGATATCTTAAGTTCTCTCTTATTTGGCTAACAATCCAACACTGAATCATTAAACTGTTTGCTCTCACTCTTGCGTCGTTCGCAACTTTTCGTGTCTCTTCCATTCTCTTTCTCGCACGCGCTCTTCTGGAACTTTTCCAGCAAGGGCGGAGCTAACCTTTCACCTTACCAATCACAAATCAATTTAGGAACTTTTTATTTATTTTAATTACTTATAACAATATAAAGAAATTTAACTTTGTGGGGTGGGGATTCTCAGTCTAATAATTTTACAGCGGTAAGAATAAAATAATACTTCCTATAAATACTAGTGACCTAGATTAATGATCTGGGTTACATCAGTATTTTAACATTCTCCCTGATGTGTTCAGATGGTAGAAAATAAGGAATTCCCTGTATAGTTACCACAGATATAAGTATTGGAAACATAATTTAGGGAAAGAAATAAATCCTGCTTTTCTAAAAGGAGCGGGTGTAGCTTTTATCCACCAGGGTCCCCCTGACAGACCACGCCTCATTGGTGTTGCTCTCCCATGTGTACTTCAAACGGTTTCAGCCATCATATTCTGAGCTTGATCTGTCTGTTTGAAGATCCTCTTTATGGTCAAAGTCCTGTGTGTCCTTTGTTATTGTCAGTCAGATGGATCTCAGCTGCATAAGCTGCAGCCAAAAACAGAAGGCACAAACAACAAACAGACAAAAACAAACCAGCAGATTCGGTGCAGTATATGTGAGCTTGAGAGCTGTGATAAAGGCATATGCAAACATAATTACGGTACTAATGAGGGCTAATGACAAAATTAGCTGAATGTTGCAGCCAGGATTATTTAGTAATGCTGTGCAGTTCTTGTATATGCATTAAAGTAAAATTAAAGTGAAGTAAAATTAAAATAAACAATCATAATTATAGTATGATAGATTTCGACTTTCGAAGTCAAGTCAAACAGGACTGAAAAATGTTAAGAGAATCCTTTTAACATTTTCAAAAGTGACATCCTGTGGTTTGTTTCTGGTTCAAAATCTTGTCAAAAATATCTGACCTCCAAAAAACATTTCAGCTTCATGCTCTCTGCCTGTTTACACACAGAAACCTGACATCTACAGTTACATACATCTGCATGTATATATGCGAAAGCTAGTTGATTACATCGAATCCATCAAAATGCTTATCAGAGTTTCCCTGCTGTGAGCAGCTGCTTAATTATCTAGGAGAATCTTGTTGTAGATGCAAATGGGCCCTTTTGAACTGAGCATCATGTTCACTGTGAGTCACTAAACTCATAAGCCCCTAAACTTTTCACAGGTCATGTGACAAAATCAATATATACTGTATCTATATCAATGTACACTATATTTGTTGTCTAACTTTTTATATCTCATCAATAGCTTTACATTGTTTAAAAAAAAAAAAATCCTGTTGCATTTTACAAAATAAAACTGTTAGCTGCATGTGGTTGCCAGAATAATTCTGTAAGAAAAAAAAGTAAACATGTAAACAGCTTTACAGAGCAACCTGTACATTTTGGAGTTAAAAAATAAATAAATAAATAAATAAATACCATTAAGCCAGTAAACCCAGCATAACTGCTGTATGCTAATAAACGTTTTTGCAGCTTTACAACCATCATAACACAGATGGTAAAGAAAAAGATGCGTAGTGAATCAATTTATCACAAACAACTTTTTCACAAGCTGAGGTAAATATTATTATATAGAAAGTGCACAGTGTCATACAAATACAAAACATTAAAATGCTGACACTAAAATTGACATTAAATGCAATGCAATAAACATTCATTTAACAACATACGATGAAAATGTACATGACTGATAAGAAAAGAACTAAGATGAAATGTATTTAAATGAAAAATATCAAATGTAGTGTCACACAGGGAATCTCAATTCACATTTTCATTGTAATTTATAAGATGACTTGTTCTTTTTACTTACAAAATACTTAAATTAAACAGTATTTTACTGTAAAATTGCATTAAATGCATTTTTAAGCTATTAAATTAAATTAAATTAAAATTAAAAGTTTTCTACCTGGGAAATTCAAGAAAATACTATATTTTATATATTCTATAAGAGACATAAAACCTATTTATTTATTTATTTATTCATTCATTCATTCATTCATTCAAGATTGATGGAAACCAATCATTGCATGCGCTCAGCTCAAAACATAAAAAGGCCACAAAAAGTAAGTGAAATAAGTTTTAAAAGTCACAGTACAGCAAGTCAATAAACTGGGGTGGTGCTAAGAATAATTTCCTATGAATTCAGTGCAGCAGCTATGGGTTAAACACTGGCTCACTAAAGCTGTGATGCCCTACTGTGCCCTGGCTATAGCGACTCACAGGATGGATGGGATGATTAAACCACTCAGTGGAAAGCTTCTAACAAAACACATTAGAAACACTATGAGCAGCAAAAAATAGAGAAATGAATTCTCCTAAAGCAGCTCCGATTCTGAAATTAGAGAAAGTTCTGTTTTTGTTCCTTTGTTTCAAACCACCTATTTTCCTGAGAGGCTTTTTATTTTTATTATAAAACAAAGATGATCATGAAGGGGTTAAAGGGAGAAAGTGCAATCCAGGGACAGATGATGTGAGACTGTGCAGAGATCAGGGTGTGTTGTCTTTGAGGGCTGAAGTTTGCAAAGTTGGGAAAAATCCATATTTATGGAGGTTTTCCAAGGCACAAGGGCAGGAGGTTGTCAGCTAGAGTGGACTGTAGAAAACACTGAGTATGCAGCATGATTTAAGATAAGGGACTATTGAAAAACCCTTATAAATAACTTTAGGGCATGTATTTGTGACTAAAATGTAATATAGGCATAGAATGTCATATAGTTTCGTACACAAAAATATACACTGCAAGTATCATATTTTTATGTGCCACGCTTGCTTTCTTTTTGTTTGTGTTGCTATTTAGAATACAAAAGGCTGCAGAAAAATGCATACTGTACATACTTCAATGAAAAGTCATTCTAAACAAGAACAACTGATCAGCTGTAACCAGCAAAAGCTCATCATACTAGGAATTTCCCAACCAAAGTTAAAACTGAACCCATGCTCTTGGTATTCAGTATGAGCCAGGTGATTTCAAGAATAAATGATTTAGCTTGATTTCATTAACTCAGCATGGCAAAAGTAAATTTACTTGATGGAAAGCAATTACTATGGCTAACAGACAGGCCGAGGCAATTTGAAGGTTCTAATTTCACAAGACTTCAGATCAATTATCATTACATGAGGAGAATAGTGTTACTGTACAAGATCTAATAATGAATATGACATAAAATGGCTGAATATTTACAAAAATACCAAAGGAGACATACACTAGTGTTCAAAAGTTTGGGGTCGGTAAGATTTTTTAGCATTCTCCCCATGGCTGCATTTGGTCAAAAAAAAAAACAAAAAACAAATAAATAAATAAATAATAAAACTGTAATATTTAAAATATTTTTACAATTTAAAAAAACTGTTGTCCATTTTAATATATTTTAAAATGTAATTTATTCCTGTGATGGCAAAACCGAATTTTGAACAGCCATTACTACTTCAGTATTACATGAACATTTAGAAATCATTCTAATATGCTGATTTGGTGCTCAAGAAACGTTTCTTATTATTATAAATGTTGAAAACTTTTATTTTTGTGGAAACTTTTATTGTTTTTAGGATTCTTTGATGAATGGAAAGTTCAAAAGAACAGCATTTAAAAGTATTAAAGTAAATAACAATACATACATTTGTATTGTTTACAAAAATATAATGTAAAAGATAACATACAGTCAGCCAGCAAGTAAATTTATCACATGAAAAGAAAGAGACCACAAAGTGATATGAAAGACTAGCACAGTGTATGAAATGTATGTCATTATACAAAAGTATTTGACTGCAGAATGCCACAATTGTTCAATCAGAATCAAGTGTTCCAAAGAGCCGTATAATAACTGTGTAAGCCTATATCAATTATATACTGTACATAATCTGAAGCAACTCTACAAAAAGTAATCATTTTTAATAATATCTACAAAGAAAAAAAGTAAGGGAAATTTTAGAATCAATAATTAATATTTGGTTCTCTATATGAAATATTTAACATCTGAACATCACAGTATATGGCACTGGGATAATGAGATAAAAATCAATACACCACCTGTTTCAAAAAAGGGGGAAAAAAAAGTTTAGCAATAAGGTTAGCTGTGAATTAAAGACATTGATCAATACACCCTGTTAGATCCTTATGAAACACCACATACTTCATATTTAGCCAACTATAAACTATAATAGAAGCATATTGCATATAAACATATTGTCTAAAAAATATGTAGAACTCTTCCAGATTGTCAGTCAGCACAGAGATATTGTATCCATCGCATAGGTGAATACAATCATGATGCAAGCCAGTAACATAGCACTGTAGTGGTTTGCTCTGGGCATTTCTAAAATAAAACTGGCAGAATGGTGGTGCAAGAGTGATCTCTAATCCTTCAATTCATAAGGAAAACAGAAATCGAGGTGAAGAGTCTTGTCAAAGAGAAGGATGCTGCATGGAATGTTAAAAAGGTGGAAACTAGCGACGGCAATGGGAGACGGAGGATAATATAATGTCACATGTTCTGTTTCCTGTCTGTCAAGTCTTGAAAATCCATTCGGGCTGTATTTGTTTGTGGATGTGTGTGTTTTTGTTTTCTTTCTTCAGTTTTTACCTTCCTGGGAAAGATGCTACTTAACCGCATTGTGATAAGAATACAAATTACTAAGAGGGCTTTTTAATTAGTTTTGATTTGCAGGATGATTTTATGATAATTCTTCATCTCTTCCTCAGCTGTGGTCTTGCAGTAATGCCAATTCATTACAATCTTTTTAATTCACTATAAATAAGAAAAAAAGTCTGGGTAGTTGTAATAGTTATATGTAAAATATATGGCAACTGCCACAGTAACCATTATTGAATTATCGTAGACAGGAGCCTCCAGCTTCTCTTCAATAACAACAAACAGCTAAAGAACGTTCACAATAATGAGGCGAGGATAAAGGAAACCAGTGTTGATCAGGGCAGACTTCATTTCAATAAAAATATAGCTTGGTTATAGATGGTTAGCCTTGAGTCAGGCTTTATTAGACTGAAGAAAAATCATTGTTGGTTTATGGGAGCTTTCCTACATAATTAGTTTATTAATATAATCAGCCCGCAGCCTTTCAGGCAGCTTCATGCAGCTTAGATTAGGATTGTTGGAGGAGAAAAAAAGAAGAAAGGAAGGAAAACTTAATTATATTCATTAATAATCCTCACATATATTTTGAATGAGAAAGCAAACCAAATTAAATGAATAGGCCAGACATTATGGAATGCCATAATTAGAACTGAATGAATGAATGAATGAATGAATAAATAAATAAATAAATAAATAAATAAATGTACAAAGAAAAGTAAAAAAGCGAAAATAAATATATAAATAAATATACAAAGAAAAGTAAAAAAGCGAAAATAAATAATTATTTATAATTTTATTTCCTTATGTTTTTTTTTCATTTTTTCCCACATTAATTATTTTTTCTTTTTTTTATACATTTATTTATTTCCACTTTTATTTATTTTCACATTTATGTATTTATTTATTTATTTATTTCCACATTTATTTATTTCTACATTTATTTATTTTCACATTTATTTATTTCTACATTTCTTTGTCCGTAGGATAATGAGGAGGGCGTTTTACCTCAAGAATAGCAATCGAGCCAGAGTAGTCGAGGGGTAAGCTTTGAGGCCACAGTGACACCTTGTGGTGCACAAACGAAGCACAAGAAGTGCAGCCTACATGACGCGCCTGTTGATAGTGTGGGATGAATGACTTAGATGGGCGATATAGACAAAATTCTATATCACGGTTATTATTTCAGTTTCACGTGGGGGGTTGTTTCGGCTGGGAAGCGTGCAGTCTGTGATCGCGTGCATTTGCTGAAGCTCGCGAAAGCGTTCAATCGCTCTCTTATGCGCGCTGTTTTTTTTAGGTTTCACTTTCAACGCATACAACGCATGTTTTCAAGCTTATAGGAATAGAAGAAGGTATCAGTTACTGTAGAAGATTTGTCGCCTTGCACCAATTCCCGTATGGACAGTCACCGCATCAACTGATTATAATGGGTTCTTTTGGTGTAGACAGGGCTTTATACGGATTAATCACACGTCTTAGGCTGGAAATATCCAGAATTAGGTCAAACAAAAGGTGTCCATGGGAACGGAGCTAGTGAAACACACACGCCATGCATTGAACATACAAGCCTCATGCTCATCCAAACAGAGCCTGTCGTGTGCCCTCAGCTTTTTGAGCTAACTGCATTTTTTTAATGTAACCAAAAACCAAAAACAACATTGACAGCATCAGAAACAAACCCGTAAACTGATGTCCATGGGTATTTTTTTAAACCATATTAATGTATGCATCATGAATATGGAATGCCACGTTCTTCCAATCGATAAATTCAGTTAAAATAATAAAGGGCTGTTAAAAATCCAATCAGTGTCAACAAAAGCCATCAGAGACATCATCAGAATCAGAATCAGAATCAGAAAGAGCTTTATTGCCAAGTATGCTTGTGCATACAAGGAATTTGTTTTTGTGTCATAAACTTCCAGTACACAGAGACAACAACAGCACACAGACAATAAAATTATAATGAGAATAAAAAAATTACACATGTAAATATAAATAGACAAAATTTGAAAAAATAAATTGAGAGATAAATAAGTGGTATGTACAGTTGTGCTATAGATGATAAAATGGAATAGAATAGAATGAAAAGCAGGGATGTGGTAAGATGGAGGTGGTAACAAATATTAGGTTATTGCACATTGTTATTGCATAATGGGGGGAACATTTAACTGTTCATTAAATAGATTGCCTGGGGGAAGAAACTGTTCTTGTGCCTGGCTGTCCTGGTATTCGGTGCTTTGTAGCACCGACCAGATGGCAAGAGTTCAAAGAGGGGATGGCGTGGATGTGAGGGATCCAGAGTGATTTTCTGAGCTCTTTTCCTCACTCTGGATGTATACAGTTCTTGAAGGGTGGGCAGGGGAGCACCAATAATCCTTTCGGCAGTCCGAATCGTTCTCTGTAATCTTCTGGTGTCTGATTTTGTAGCTGAGTCAAACCAGACAGTTATTGATGTGCACAGAACAGACTCGATGACGGCTGAGTAGAACCGTTTAAGCAGCTCCTGTGGCAGGTTAAACTTCCTCAGCTGGCGAAGGAAGTACAACCTTTGTTGGGCCTTTTTTACAATGGAGTCAATGTGAGTGTCCCACTTCAGGTCCTGGGAGATGATGGACCCTAGGAACTTGAATGTCTCCACTGCTGCCACAGTGCTGTTCATGATGGTGAGTGGGGAGAGAGCAGGGGGATTCCTCCTGAAGTCCACTATCATCTCTACAGTTTTGAGCGTGTTGAGCTCCGGGTTGTTTAGACTGCACCAGACAGCCAGCTGCTCAACCTCCTGTCTGTAAGCAGACTCATCACCATCCTGGATGAGGCCGATGAGTGTGGTGTCATCTGCAAACTTCAGGAGCTTGACAGAGGGGTCTCTAGAGGTGCAGTCGTTGGTGTAGAGGGAGAAGAGCAGTGGGGAGAGAACACATCCCTGAGGGGCGCCAGTGCTGATGATGCGGCTGTTTGACATGAATTTCCCCATTCTCACTAGCTGTTGCCTATCTGTCAGAAAGCTGGTGATCCATTGACAGATAGAGCTAGGAACAGAGAGATGGGTTAGTTTGGTCTAGAGGAGTGTTGGAATGATGGTGTTGAAGGCCGAGCTGAAGTCCACAAACAGGATCCTCACATAAGTCCCTGATTTGTCCAGGTGTTGCAGGAGGTAATGCAGTCCCATGTTGACTGCATCATCCACGGACCTGATTGCTCGGTAAGCAAACTGCAGGGGGTCCAGTAGGGGTCCTGTGATGTCCTTCAGATAAGCCAGAACCAGTTTTTCAAACGACTTCATGAAGACAGACGTTAGTGCCACAGGTCTGTAGTCGTTAAGTCCTGTTATCTTGGGGCTCTTTGGGACGGGGATGATGGTGGAGCGTTTGAAGCAGACAGGGACTTCACACAACTCCAGAGATCTATTGAAGATTTGTGAAAAGATGGGGGCCAGCTCGTCAGCACAGGTTTTCAGACAGGCTGGTGTCACACCGTCTGGGCCTGGTGCTTTTCTTCTTTTGTTCTTTCTGAAGACCTGGCGCACATCATCTTCACTGATCTGCAGTGGAGGAGGGGGGGAGAGGGGGGTTGCTGGAGGTGTTAACGGTTGTGTAGAGAGATGGTCAGAATGGGTGTGGGGGGTTTCGAATCTACAGTAGAACTCATTCAGGTCTTCAACAAGTTGTTGATTCGCCTCAGTGCTGGGGGATGGTGTTTTGTAGTTGGTGATGGCTTTCAGACCTTTCCACACTGAAGCTGGGTTATCCGAAGTGAACTGATCTTCTAACCTTTTTGCATAGGTCCTTTTAGCCACTTTAATCTCCTTGTTCAGTGTGTTCCTGGCCTGATTGTACAAGGCTCTATCCCCATTTCTGTAGGCATCCTCTTTGGCTTGACGAAGATGTCTGAGTTTTGCTGTAAACCATGGCTTGTCATTGTTGAATGTTAAATAAGTCCTGGTAGGAATGCATATATCCTCACAGTAACTGATATATGAAGTTACAGTCTCTGTGAGCTCGTCCAGATCGGTGGTGGCAGTTTCAAAAACACTCCAATCAGTCGAATAGAAACAGGCTTGTAAAACCCGCTCTGTTTCTTTGGTCCATCTCTTTACAGTCTTTACTACAGGTTTAACAGATTTAAGTTTCTGCTTGTAGGTCGGTATGAGATGAACTAAACAGTGATCAGAGAGTCCTAAAGCTGCCCGTGGAACAGAGTGATATGCCTCCTTTATCGCTGTGTAACAGTGATCCAGTATATTACTGTCTCTGGTGGGAAATGTGATGTGCTGTCTGTATTTTGGCAGTTCACGGGAGAGATTGGCTTTATTAAAGTCCCCAAGAATGATTAAAACAGAGTCCGGGTGTTGTTGTTCTGTTTCTGTGATCAGATCAGCTAGTTTCTGTAAAGCTGAGCTCACGTGCGCTTGCGGAGGAATGTAAACACTCACGAGAATGAACGAGCAAAACTCCCGCGGCGAATAGAAAGGCTTGCAGTTAATGAAGAGCGTTTCTAGATCAGAACAGCACATCTTTAACACAGTTACATCTGTACACCACCTTTCATTGATGTAAAAGCATGTCCCGCCGCCGCGCGATTTCCCCGTTGATTCTGCCTCGCGATCTGCTCTAAACAGCTGAAAGCTCGGAAGATGAAGCGCGCTGTCCGGTATGGTGTCCTTCAGCCAGGTTTCCGTGAAACACAGAGCAGCAGAGTTTGAAAAGTCCCTGTTTGTCCGGGAGAGCAGAAGGAGTTCGTCCGTTTTGTTGGGTAGAGTGCGGAGATTCGCCAGATGGATGCTAGGCAACGCCGTTCTAAATCCTCGCTGTCTGAGCTTCACGAGCGCGCCGGCTCGCTTCCCCCGTCTGCGCGTCCTGAAGCTTGATCAGCGCCGCCGCTCCGCCAACTATAACGTTCAGCAAAACGTCCGAATACTCGAAAACCGGTAGAAGATTTTGTGGTGTGTTCTGCTGAATGTTCAGCAGTTCTTCCCTGGTAAAACTGATCGTGTTTGCAAAACAAAAAACAGGAAAAACTAACAAAAACACTAAAACAACTGGAGAGCTAAGCACAGTGGCTGCCATGTGCGGCGCCATCGCGTTGAGACAGATCATTACTGAATGCATTCATTCAGGCCATAGATGCAAACTAGGAGGTCACATTTGATTTTACTAAAAATAAACAAAACATAACGGAAATTTAGAACATATGTTATTTGCTATTTATCATTTCGTGGGACTAGCTATAGCATAGTTTTCATGTCAGATACAGTTAACTATGACATTTTATGCGAAATTGTATTTTTACCTTGCAAACGCATGCTCTGGATTTTTTTCTTTATTTATATCTCTGTAAAATATTTTTGATGGATCATCCAACGGGAATTCTATTACATTTTAAATTATCTTCATCATGTTTTCAACACTACCTACATGAGCTCAGTGAAATGTTCTATTGGTTGTTAATAATCTGCCCAGTAATTGGTTAAAGCCGACAAAAAGAAAAAGGTTTTTTTTTTTGTTGGTGGTTTTTTTTTAGTTTTTATATATATATATATATATATATATATATATATATATATATATATATATATATATATATATATATATATATATATATATATTTTTTTTTTTATCTCTGGCTGCGCCTGCCGCGAAGAGCCGTGGAAGCGGCAGGATTTTGGGTGCACGAGCACCGCTTGCGTACCGCCAGCGATACCGCCTACTTTCCTGCTATTCACAATTTGAATAAAAGTTTTAATAAATGAGTTTTGCTAAGCGCTATACAAATAAACTTGAACTTTGTCTACCTCATGTAGGAGATTTAATGCGGGTGTAGTTCGGGTCGGATAACGGGTTGGGTGTTCTGTCAATTACAGCTGGTGCGGCGTGCGGGTATCAAACGGGACCCGTGCAGGACTCTGCCTGGAGATGCTATGTTGAGGGAACCACATATTTTTCTCATGGCCACGAGTTTAATGCGTAAACAAACCTGAGTGACCAGCAACCTGGGATTATCAGAGATGGATTTATTAATAGGCCTATTTAATTTTGAATTAAGAGATTATGAATGAATGAATGAATTATTAGAAATTATTACATTATTAAATTATTTTAATCATAGGCCTAGGTGGGGGGGGGGGGGGGGGGCTATCTGAGGGTTGTCCCCCCCTAAAAATATGATTAAAAAACACACTGTGTATTGTAAATAATGTTTTATACTTAAAATAATTGTGTAAATAGTAAAACAACACAAACATTCAAAACATTCAAAGACTGACCTCAACACACTTAAAGACCGTTACCATCGACTGGAGCAGATTCTAGTCTTTGACAGTCAGAGAGGAGCACAAACCTAATGACTGAGTCAGTCCACTACACGACACACTTAATGACTGCAGGTCAAGACTGGACAAATTCTGCCAAACCAAAAAAAAAAAAAAAAAAAAAAAGCACTGACAAAAACCGCAGCATCTACCTGCACTCCCGCAGCCGCTCCCGCCTCACCAAAGACAACACTGCGGAAAACACCGGTGCTTAATTGAAACGTTTGATTGAAAGTTAATTGAAAGGTTTGTTTTACTTTTCTTAGTTTGTGCTTAACAGTAAACATTAGCTTTCCTTCTATGTTTGGTGTACCTAATAAATGCCATAGCAATGTGTCTTGAATATGTTTTGCATAATAAGTCCGATGCTTCTCTTTCTTTTTGAAATTATTGCTTGAGTAGACGCATTTGTCTTCTCAGTTCCCTTAATTATAACATCTCTAGCGCTATTTTTAAATGTTTAGTCAAGCAACAATATATTAATTATCTCATGTAGGCTATGTCTAAAATTAGGGATTAAAAATGAATTGGTTCTAAGTAAAAACAGTATTCGTTACTTTTCCCGAGGTTAGAACGAAATAAAACATTACTTAATCAATTCAAGGCAGCCTAATTTCCTCATCCATTTGACACAAAACTATTAGGCTATAACCTATATAATTAATACATAATAATTTTGTTTCGTCATATTCGTGATTTATGAATTTTTATTTTTTTAATGAAAACTTCGTTTTAAAGAATAGAAATAGGCTAAAATTATGTTCGTATATTAGTTTTGAAGAAAATTCGTTAGTCTAGCCTATTTGTTATTAAGTTGATTAAAAATCTTCATAACAAATTTTAAGAAGTTCAAACTTTTATTGGACTGCAGATTGAAATAAAACAATTCTTGATAATCTTTAAAATGAGAGAAATCTGCAGTGTTAACTTATGAATTAAAAGAAAGACAAGAAATAAACCACAACAACAACAATCGAGATTTTTCTTGTAATCAAGAAAAAAAATATTACAAAATTAGCTACCAAATGAATGCTGAATGATGTTTGACAGTGAACACATCTCCACTGCATATCCGCATACAATCGCTGGTGTCAGTCGCAAATATTAAACATGTTTAAAAAAATCTTTGTGAAAACGACTGGCAACGACTGGTTCTTGAATTCCAAGATTATAATCTTTAGACATCACACACTATGCGATTTTTCTGCCGACTGCAAACAGCGACTGAGCCCAACTGGAACAGACCTGGCCGACTGGGCACGATCAGCTGCCAATACCAAATACCATTCATAATCGGCCTCACAATCGTGTAGTGTGTTCTCGGCTTTACCGGAATTTTTACTGGAAGTGCAGTTTAAAGGTTGAATTTAACATATATTTAATTTTATTTCGCCTAATTAATAGACTATTAGAAATATACTGTTTCCTTAAGGAATTAATCATTTGCGTAGTTCCATTTGTAAATGAAAACACAACACGCTCATTGTCACATATAGGGGCGTAAATACACTCATAAAGTCAAAACTTCATTGGCACTTACAGTATTTGCAAAATATGGTAGCATATTAATAATGCATAATTATATAGAACTTTAATTAGGTAAAGCTCTACACGAATTCAAAGGGAAATAAGCATATATAACAATAAATATAAAAATATAGCCCTAACCAGTTAATATAATATAATTATAATATTATTATTAGCCTATAGTTTTATAATAATAATAATAATAATAATAATATACAAATATTAAATAAAAAGACACGATCAGTTAACGGATTTACAAGACTGTGGGATGGAGAAAAATGTTTTATCCATCTCTGATAATCCCAGATTGCTATGGTCACGCAGGTTTGTTTACACATTAAACTCGTGGCCACGAGAAATGGATGTTGTTCACTCAACTTCACATCGCGTGGCCACGACATAAGGATGTCCTTACCTCGACAAAATGATCTCGTGGCCACGACATATTATCAAGCTCCTACGAGTCGTGGCCACGACAAAACTAGCCTAAGTGAACCGAACATGTCTCCTCCGGTCGCAGTAAATGCTTCGTTCGACTTTTCGGAGATCAACTACTCTTCCCTGTGGATGACCTCTGACCTACTTTCTGTACGATCTGAATTTCTGCGCTTTGAATTTTAAATATTGAATTTGATGTTCCTAATTTCTTCTTCATCTTGAAAACTTGAAGCTGTATTTTTAAAAACTGGATTTTTTGCAGTCTAAGAATTCAGAACAAAAAATCCACTGTTTGAAAATATGTCTATTAAAAAACTGGCATAAAAAAATTCAATTGTGTTCAATTTCAAATGTTCATTATTCAAGTAAAAAAAAAAAAAAATCAAATTCAGAACTATGTTAAATGCCACATAATATTCAGTTTTGTTAAATGATACTTGTCAATAATTCAAATTTACACAATTCAAATTCAGATAGTTTTGTCATATTATAAGCTCCATAAATGACCAAATACATGACTGCATGTGCATTTTGAATTGTTTTAGCTAATCATCTTGTAATGTCATTTCAGTTCTACTTTCTGAGTATGAATTATCATGCAGTAAGCACTGTAAAATGTTTTTGCCACAAACTCAGCTGACTGGCTTCTCTCCTGTATGTATTCATGTCAGTCTCTTCAGATCTTAGAACTGTTATTATCATGCTGTCTATAAAAACGGGGCGTGTCGTTATGGTTGATTGGGTCTGCGGGAGTTTGGGCGGGAGTTTGATTCCGCGGCTCCACCTCACAACACTACTGGCAGACTCGGTCTCCAAACTAATGCAGACTCGGGCTCCAAATGACGTAATTTTCTCAAGATGCAACGGCTATACTGAGATGAATTGGCTTATATTCCTATAGTGGAAGGAAGTGGAGATGCATCGTCCATCTTTTTTTACAGTCTATGGAGGCATCCAGGAACAGGAACACAAACACAGGACAGATGGCCTACAGGGCGGCACCCATGGCAGGTCAGGGAGTTCAGGAGGCCATGGCGGTTCAGGGAGTTCAGGAGGCTGTGGCGGTTCAGGGAGTTCAGGAGGCCATGGCGGTGCAGGGAGCTCAGGAGGCCATGGCGGTGCAGGGAGCTCAAGAGGCCATGGCGGTTCAGGGAGCTCAGGAGGCCATGGCGGTGCAGCCCCAGCCACTACGGCACTAGCCATACTACCCCCGCCCCCCACCCCGCCAAAAAATACTTGGAGGACCTTACGGGGCTTAACTGGAGGTCAGGAGCCCTCCCTGGGCTGAACTGGGGATCAGGAGCCCTCTCTGCGCTGAACTGGGAATCAGGAGCCCTCTCTGGGCTGAACTGGGGATCAGGAGCCTCTCCTGGGCTCGACTCGGGAACTGGAGCCTCTCCTGGGCTCAACTCGGGAACTGGAGCCTCTCCTGGGCTCGATTCGGGAACTGGAGCCTCTCCTGGGCTCGATTCGGGAACTGGAGCCTCACCTGGGCTCGATTCGGGAACTGGAGCCTCTCCTGGGCTCGACTCGGGAACTGGAGCCTCTCCTGGGCTCGACTCGGGAACTAGAGCCTCTCCTCAGCTCGATTCAGGAACTGGAGCCTCACCTGGGCTCGATTCAGGAACTGGAGCCTCACCTGGGCTCGATTCAGGAACTGGAGCCCTTCTTGGGCTTGACTGGGGAACAGGAGCTGGAGTCTTCAGTGGGTGATCCTCCGGAACATGAGCCCCAATGGGGCTAGGCTCGGAATCCGAGGACCATAGTGGGCATGACTGGGGCTTACCAGCACTCCGTGTGCTGGCTGAGGCGTCAAGGGCCCTCTTAGGGGTAGACTTGGGAACCGCTTCCATAGGGGCGTCCCGCGAAGCAAGCAGCTTGGGAATGGCCACTACAAGGGAAGCTTCTGGCTTCAACGGAACCCCCACAGACAAGACATGACCGACAAGACTGGGTTCCGGAGGACTGGAGAAGACAATAGGGGACATAACCTGACTTGGGACAGGTACTGGAGGGCGCACTGGCAGGCGTGTTCTAGGTGCGGGCACTGGAGGGCGCTCTGGCAGGCGCGTTCGAGGTGCGGGCACTGGAGGGCACTCTGGCAGGCGCGTTCGAGGTGCGGGCACTGGAGGGCGCTCTGGCAGCTCTATGTCCAGGAGCGCCGAGGGAGCAGTGACCGGCGGGCTTGTGTGAGCCGCGAACAGCGGCGTGTGTGACTTCACCGCGGGCGGCGGCCTTGAGCGAGCCGCGAACAGCGGCCTTAACTTCGCCGCGGGCAGTGGCCTGGAGTGAGCCGCGAACCTCAGCGGCCTTGGGTGAGCCGTGAATGGTGGCGGGCTTGGCAGCCTCACCAGGCTGTAGTCCTTCCAGCTGGCAGGGACGAGCTGCAGACGGCGGCGGCCTTGCGTGAGCGGCGGACTTGCCATCACGGTGGGAGACAAAACCAACTAAACAAAAACTTTTACAAAACCGGAAAACAAAACACAGGGAAGGGAGCACTACTTACTTTTGTTTAGGTCGAGTATTCTGTCTGTGTTTCCCTTCCTCTTGTATGCCCATATTTGGTTAGTTTCATGTTCCTGTGTTTATTAGTTAATTATTGTCCAGCTGTGTGTGTTTAATTATCTTGTTACTTTGTGTATTTATAGTGTGTTCTGCCCTGTGTTTCCTGTCGAGTATTAATCGTCACCTCTGTCTGTCTTGTGAATGTTCCCAGCCTGTGTTGTAAGTAACCTGTTTTGATTTCAAATAAAGACTTTGTTTGATTTATTCTACGTCTCCCCGTTCCTGGTCTCTGTCTCCGTGTAATCTGTGACACCCAGAGTCTCCGCATCAGTAAGCGATAAAACGGGTATCTTCCCTCCGAAAACTTGTGTTGCATTTCGGGGGAAAAGCAAAAAAACATTGTCGAGCAATAATATAAAATGCGGGAAACTATTCATTGGTTCTTCTACAATTAATTGTATTACAAATGATACTACAACTGGAAAATACTGTAAATTGATAAATTGTTCGGCGTGATGACGTTTAATGTCTCAGACAGCACCTGTAGTCCAATTTAGCAACTTGTTAGCAACCGTCTTTTTTTTTTAAGAAACGTAACCGTTTAAAAAAATCACGAGTGGGGTGTAACTGGTGTGTTTTATGTCATAGAATAAAACGTGAAAGTATCTGGAGCCTGTGTGAACCACGGACCTTATTTAAGGGATTTAACCAAAATCCCATTCAAAAAACCTATTGACTCTGGGACGATGGAACCGGAAGTGCTAAAATGCTAACTCGTTTCCGGGTTTTTGCCTACAAAGTGACATAGTTCCATCACTCTATTAAAGGCAGTTTCTTAATTTTCCCTCGTCCTATAGGTTCATACCATACGCTTGTCAAATCTATGATTAGTCAGTTTCTGTTAGTCCCACCCATAATTATGTTTAGATGTAAGGACATGTGCGCGTTTGAAAATAGTGTTGAACTGGAAAATTTAAATTGAAAATAGTGAAACAAACATCATCCAGTCTTTAAAAAGTATATATTGGATAACCCAAATGAAAGTCTTAGCACTGTATCCGGACCGTCTACAAATGAAGTCAGACCACCTGCGGGTGATGGATATATATAGATCGGAAACTTCTGAGCCAAGCATGTTTGAAGCATCATATTATCCGCTAAATAGATGCGTCTTTTGTGGAAAGAAACACACAAACGTTGTGCTAGATACTGTTCTGCACATTTGCAGTTTTCTACTGTCCTCGATGTTTACTCTCATTTGAACCCAAACTGACAGAGACGCTGATTATGAGATCACCTAAGCCTCGTTGTCCCAGACTGAGGTACTGCTTTACAATAAACTTACTTTTGTTAACGTTAGTGAATTTATTAACAATGACCAACATTTGTTATAGCATTAACTAACATTTATTAACGTTAGTTAGCCTAATAAAAATACAGCTGTTCAGTGTTATTTTTGTTAGCTCAGGTACGAATTAGAGATAGCCTACTACTTTTAATTTTAATTATGTATTAGTAAATGTTGAAATTAAAATTTCTGTTAATCAATGGGAAGTATGATCACGCAATATTGACTGATGGATCGGCAGAGAATCGTCTTTCTGTGAGAAATTATGGTTATTATGAAATTATGAAATTATGGTAAACGTGTGAATACATAATGTGCACATTTTGGAGTGAAAGTTTGAATATTGTGTAGCGAAGCACTGGTCAAAAATAAATGGAAGCAAACGCGATTGAATATGTACAGGTTTGTGTCTCGTTATTCTATTCAAAATATCCTTACTCCGGTTGATTTTGCATTCCTGGCAGAAATAAGAACTATAGTGTCATTGTAACCAAATATCATAAATAGGTCAAATATCGAAGCTATAATATCACGGTCAAATCAGAATATTTATGAAATATAAATTATGTCAAAAACTGTAACTGCTGGCAAAAATAATCTAGGCTATATATTTATAGTTCCACTGTGATTTGTGACACATTTTCAAGGAAAAAAAATCAAAACGGTTTGTTAACAAATCACACATTTATAAGTATTGTGTAGCCTATTGAACCGTTCTGTATTTTCTGTTGGCAATTTGATACGCAGTTTTCATACCCGGTTTTATGTAGACCCACCCACTTAAACATTCTTGGCCTCGCCCCTGCTACATACTAATAACAGCCTAGATTTGTTACGTAGCCTAATTTGCGCGTATCAGAGAATCGGTTTCAAAATGCGGGGTATTAAAATTGCTTTTAAATGCAAGTGCGAGTTTTACTTTCGGTTTCGATTCAACGATTGCGCGAACTCTCGGCATTCGAGACATTAATTTTGTCAGACGCTCTGCAACGAATCCTCTAACGTTTTTTTATGGGCCAATGAGGCCCTTTTTTGTTCGCGCTGAAGTAAATTTAAAATAATAAAAAAATAGTCTGGCCAATCCGAGGCCCCTGCACACGTGGGGCCCCTAGGCTGCAGCGTAGGCAAGCCTGTGCGTTAATCCGAGCCTGCTGGCGAGACATGGATCCCTGTTCACTGTCTGTCCCGAGGAGGATCTCGCCAGCGCCACTCCGGACCCAGTGCCCCGCCTACCAACTCCCCGCTGTGCGGAGGGCATGCCTGAGCCCACCGCTGACAGAGAGCTGGAGCCTGCCACGACCGACGAGCCATCGCCGCACAGAGCGACAGAGCAACGGATCACCGCAGAGCCGGAGCTGCAAATGACGTCAGTCAAGGTGCGAGAGCCGGCAACAGAGCCTGCCAAGAGGGAGAGAGCCGTGGACAGTGAGAGCGCGGAGAGGAGCTCCGCCCCCTGCAACGCGGCTGAGGGTGAGCTGATTATGGAGCGTGGACTGTGCCACGGCAAGGGAGAGCGGGCTCCTGAGTTAAGCCCAGAGAGGGCTCCTGTTCCTGTGTTAAGCCCAGAGAGGGCTCCTGTTCCTGAGTTAAGCCCAGAGAGTGCTCCTGTTCCTGTGTTAAGCCCAGAGAGGGCTCCTGTTCCAGAGTTAAGCCCAGAGAAGGCTCCCGTTCCTGAGTTCAGCCCTGAAAGCCTGGAGGCTCACAAATTCCCGCCCTCCCACCCGTTCCTGCCTCCTCCTCAGCTGTCGTCTGACAACCCCCTGCTCTCCCTCAGCCCACCATCTATACGATGCGAGCTCCACGGGACTGCTATCCTCCAGCGTCGCCGTGGCTGGAGTATCCCTTGACTCCGCCTCTGATGCCCGGACTCCGCCTCGGCCTGTTGACCCGTCGGCTCCACTATGGCTCCTAGCTCCCTCCTCTCTGCCGTGGCCCATCTGTCCACTTGCTCTGCCGGGCTCCCTCGTCCCTCCGGCTCCGCCTTGGTCTGGCGTCGACCATCCTCCTCCGGCTGCACCTCATCCCTTCATCCCTCCGGCTCCGTCAGGCTCCTTCATCCCCTCAGCTCCTCCTCTGTTGCTCCAGCTCCACCGTGGCCATCTGGATCCGCGTCTCTGCCTCGGTCGCCGGCGCCATCTGCTCCGCCTTGGTCCTCCGGATCCTCCCTGTCGCCCTGGCTCACCGGCTCTCCGTCTCCACCTCAGGGCTCCTCCACTACCTGCTCCGCCGCCGTTGGTCGACCCCCTGGAGTCGTCAGCCCTTCCTCCACCATGATTCCTCCCTCCATTGGCTCCACCGTGGGTCGTTATTATGGCTGTGGCCTGGGTCCCATTTGGCTCCTCCTGCTCCAAGTCCCTCCTCCCTCCGTCTGATCAGCCCTGGCTCCTCCTGTTTACTCCTTGGCTTCTCCCTCCTTCGTCACCCACATGGACGCTGTCTGCTGGCCCCCTCCCGGGTGCCCGTCCTCCTCCTGAGCCTCCTCCCAATTTTCCACCCGTTCCCCCCTCTGTTGTTCTACGGCGCGAGGACGCTCCTTCCGGGAGGGCGATATGTCAGGATCATGGACCTGTTTTGCCCCGTTTCTGTTCCTGTTTTCCCTTATTTGGTCATGTTCCTGTCCTTGTTTAGTTTAATTAGTCATCCTGTGCACCTGTGTTCCTCCCAATTACCTTATGTCATGTATTTAAGTCTTAGTCTGTGTTTTCCTCCTTTGTCGGGTCTACGAGTGATGTTCGTGTGTCATTCCTCGATCCAAGTGCGGATTTACCCTGTGTGTTGAATTAAAGACCGTTTCGTTTATCCATGGCTTCTTCGTTCCTTCCGGCAGCGAAACGTGACACTCTTATCCATTCTTTGGCCTAATTTAATTCTAATTTATCATAATCTTGTCGGTTAATGATCGGTTAATGAGCTTCGGTTACAGAGCAGGTATATAAAGCGCAGAGGAGAAAGAACTGAGACCAAGCGGGAAATAAAATAAATAGTAGGGGTGCACGATAAATATCGGGCGATAATTAATGCACATCTTGTCAGTAAAGCCGGTTATCTAATCAGTGGTAAATTCCAACATGTGCATGATTTCACATAGAGCAGCATTTACTACACAGGGGTGTGTTTCCCAAAAGCATGGTTAGATAACTATGGTTGTTAGTTCCATTGAACTCTATTGGTAACGACGGAACTTGCGACCATAGTTGCTTTTGGGAAACGCACCCCCGAGCCGTTGTTAACTGACAAGCTGCGCAAATCCACGGTGATAATGAACGTGGATTTGCACTGCTTGTCAGTTAACAACGGCTCTGCATGTGTAGTAAATGCTGCTCAATGTGAAATCACGCACGTGTTGGAATTTACCGCTGATTAGAGAACCGGCTTTACTGACAAGATGCACATTAATTATCGACCGATATTTATCGTGCACCCCTAATAAATAGGCTAGCCTACAAAATGTAGGTTGATCCAAAATTATAACCTACGTGAATGGATTTAAAAGACTTTGGGATGAGATTAATATTTTAGCTTACATATTCTTTTAACATTTTTTTTTGATTTTAAGAAAGTGCAGAAATTAGGCTATATATTAGGCTACCTATATTCTTCTTCTTCTTCTCCTCCTTCTTATTATTATTAGCATATAACCTAATTACTAGGCTATCAAAATAAATAAATAAATAATGTATAGCCTAGCCTATGTTAAATTCCTGTACAGAGAACCCCTAACATTCCCGTAATTGAAAGAAAGAAAGAAAGAAAGAAAGAAAGAAAGAAAGAAAGAAATGATCACTGAATGGATTTTAAAAAGCTGGATGGATAGGAAAGATAGTAATGTTTTTCTAGGCATGTCACATGTCTTATTTTTTAAATGTATTGATTATAACAAGGTTCATAAATGTTGTCTGTGGACTGCATATATCTGCAACATATCACGCGCACAATGTACAGGTAGGTTAATATAATATTTTCTTAGTTCTGCGTTTTATTAAATTCAAAACATTTTATTAATGTATCCGTAAAATCAGTTTCTGAATATCCAAGGTTGATATGGTCACGCAGGTTCGTGCATTAAACGCATGGCCGCGAGAAATAAATGTCGTTCTCTCAACATAAGAAGTCGTGCTTCCCCGATCATGTCCCCTACCTGCCATCTTTTTGATCATTTTGTCATGAAAAGATTTTTTTATTTTTTTTTTAAATAACACATTAGACCTACATATAATTATCACAGAAACAAATCCACAGCTGAACCGCGGCAACAAGGTGTTTTCGTAATCAGCGTAACCTATTTGAAGGAATCCGGATTGAGCTCACTCGTTAAAACAGTGACTTGTTGCCACCTAGTGTCTGTTTTAGTTTCATATTAAACGTATCATTTAATTGATTGACAGACATATTTCTGCCTTCAAAATTTAAAACATTAATTTCATAACATTTTATGCATTTGTAGGCTAATTGCAGTGCAAATGCATTCAGTAATGGTGTCTCTGATGGCTTTTGTCGACACTGATTGGATTTTTACTAGTAACAGCCCTTTATAATTTTAACTGAATTTATCGATTGGAAGAACGTGGCATTCCATATTCATGATGCATACATTTAATACGGTTTTTTTTTTAATGCCCCTGGACATCAGTTTACGGGTTTGTTTCTGATGCTGTCAATTTTGCTGATGCTGATTTTGGTTTTTGATTACATTAAATAAATGCGTATGTGTTTCACTAGCTCTGTTCCCATGGACACCTTTTGTTTGACCTATTTCTGGATATTTCCAGCCTAAGACGTGTGATTAACCCGTTTAACCTCAAATTTTTCCCAGACATGAAAATATCGAAATGATGTGTCATTAGTAACCCTTTGAAATAATAACCGATAGTTATTTTTATTTTTATTTTTATTTTTTTTATTTATTTATTTTATTTTATTTTATTTATTTTTTTTGGAAAAGTGTGTGAAAATTTGTTTTATGGTCGGTCACAATTGTGACCGGTGGGATAAAATGTGTACTGAATTAACATATTTCTGCTATCATAAAAATTGTTATCTTATCCCAGCTATTTTAAACTTTGATCACATTCTAGGGTTACTAATGTGCATAAAAAACCTTATGCAATATTGGTAGGAACATTGGGATAAAAAAAAAAAAAAACAAATTCAACCATCAGCGCATTTCAAAATTGTTATTTTTTTGTGAAAATATAACACCAAATTTTTATATTAGTGCTACCAGCATTACAACATCAATATTGTAATTTTTTTGTAACATTTTTACTTTTTAACTTAACGCAGTATTTTGTCATTGCAACATTTTCGTGTAATTTTCACTAGCAAGTGCAATTGGATTTATATTGTATACCTACGTAAGTTCACTGTTATCCCACCGGTCACTATTGTGACCGTCAACATGTTAACTCATTCTATGACCACACTCAACAAAACTGAAAATATGTGAATACACATATTAATACTAGACACCTTAAAGATAATGTGTACCAAAAATCTTTGTCATATCTTTATGCTGACATACTTTACTAGCCTTTTGTTTTGGAGCTTTGATGTAGTTATCATCTTCACAAGGTGCAAACAGGAAATAAACTGCTCTGGTCATGTGACAATTTGCACTAATCATGTGAAACTGCACATATTTAATTGAGACTCTTTATTTTTTCAATATTTGCAGGAAGTGCACTAAAACATCAGTCAGTAAGGTTTTTGGAGCTTTAAAAATTGAAAACCTTTTTTACGGTCACTATTGTGACCCGTGGGATTAAATGGGTTAATCTGTATCTAAAGCCGTGTCTACACCAAGATAACCCATTATAATCAGTTGATGCGGTGACTGTCCATACGGGAAGTGGTGCGAGGTGACAAATATTCTACAGTAACTGATACCTCATTCTATTCCTATAATCTTGGAAACATGCGTTGTATGCGTTGAAGAAAAAACAGCGAGCATAAGAGAGCGATTGAATGCTTTCGCGAGCTTCAGCAAATGCACGGGATCACAGATTGCATGCTTCCCAGCCGAAACGACCCCCCCCTGCACTTCTTGTACTTCGTTTGTGTACCACAAGGTGTCACTGTGGCCTCAAAGCTTATCCCTCGACTGCTCTGGCTCGATTGCTATTCCTGAGGTAAAACACGCCCTCCTCATTACGGTCAAAGAAATGTAGAAATAAAGAAATGTGAAAATAAATAAATGTAGAAATAAATGTGTAAATAAATACATAAATGTGAAAATAAATAAAAGTGGAAATAAATAAATGTATTAATAAAAAAATGAAAAAATACAAAAATAAGAAAATAAAATTATAAATAATTATTTATTTTTGCTTTTTTACTTTAAATAAATAAATAAATAAAAGTAAAAAAGCAGAAATAATTGTTTATAATTTTATTTCCTTATTTTTGTATTTTTTCATTTTTTCCACATTTATTTGTTTGTTTGTTTGTTTGTTTGTTTGTTTGCATTCATTCCATAAGACATAATCAGACCAAAATACAAAAGTTTATGAGGATTCTCCAGGACATTTTATAAGAAAGAATTCCTATTGTTTTTTTCCCCTGTAAATATTAATAAAACATATCACATCTATTATGATTCTATGAATCAATGAACATTGTGCACTGTGTTGTGTGTTTGTTGACTTATACTGTCATCTCAGAGTTATAGTGACACCTAGTGGTGTGGATGCAGTATCACACAAAGCAAACTGATGACATTGTAGAAATTTGTCATTTTATATATTAATATAGTCAACAAGTAAAAAGTGTCCAGTAAAAGGCAGATTACAGAAAAAAGGTAATAGTATTTGCTTTGTCATGTGATCTCAACACGGCTGTCCTCATGGGGTGACCTTCTCCATGAAAAATAAAATTTCTGAGTGATTTTTTTTTTTTCAGGTTTAATACTACATCTTTTTTTTATTATTATTATTTATTTATTTTTAAGAATCTTTATTTAATTTGAGTGATTTTTTTTTCTTCCCCAGAAGTATACTCCTTTGTATATCTTATCCAATCACAATGAGGTACCCAGGGCCAGATTTACTAAACAGGGTTGCGTTTCCCAAAACCATCGTTAGCTAAATGGTTGTTAGTTCCATTGAACTCTATTGTTAACGATGGAACTTGCGACCATAGTTGCTTTTGGGAAGTGTGAGTAATCTACTATGGTACCAAAAACGGAAAAGTTTTTCTTTTGCATTTTTGAAAAGTTTTATATACAGACTACAATGTTAACAAAACGATCCCCTCTCACGTATCACGTATCCACGAAAACAACGAAAACCACTGTATTATTTAGGTTATACCAGGCCAAAGCCAGTATTGGCAATGTCACTTTGTAAACAAACATTACGAGCAAACACGTAATATATATGTGCATAACGACATTACCTTTTTTACAAGTTTGTGTTTTCCTAGTTTGCACGGAGATGATAACCGTATCGTTTTCAAACACTTGCACTTTAAAACCCATTTTAAAAAGTTTGCATTTCAGGCCATAGATTGTTTAAATGAACGGCCAAAACGTAAATGTTTTCCATTTTTAGTTGAAAATGGTGTCATATAAAGACTCTCAAGACATGCTGTGTTCTGGGTGTGAATGTTGCGTGATTTATTGAAATACTCTCCTCCCTTAAATTTGGGGTCTAAAAGGGAAATTCCTACAAATGCACACGCAATAAGGTCAGCCACAAAAAATAACTTTCACTGCATGTTTAGTAAATCCTGACAGTAGTTTTTAAATGCCGAAAGAGGGTAAGGACTTTACTGTAATTGTTAACCTAACTTTTAAACATCAACTAGGATATGCAAATATACAGATTCAGAAAGAAGAGAAATAAACTGATTTAAAAAGGGACCAACAAGCAAAAGCACTGAACATAACCATGTACCTCTTACACTCACTGTGATTTTGGCTTAGGGAGAACCGGCTCCATTCAATCACAGACAAAAGCACCAGAATGAGAAACAAGGCACGTCCAGCAGATCACAGGAGTCAGTGGAATCAAAGAGGTAAAAATCTGAACGGCTTAAGTCTGTGATGGTGAGGGCAGATAAAAGTCACTTTCATCAGGACCAATTAAAAAAAATAGAGGGCCACTGTTCTGAGACCCTCTTAACTTAATGGAGTATTTTCATACACCTAATGTTTGTATGTGTTCAAAGGCTTTGCCCACATGCCACCATCTCAGCTTTTAGAGACAATCTATAGAGGCAACAGGAAAAACAACCCAATCTACAACCAAAAGGTCAACCTTGTGCATATTTTTAAAGCTGAAGCACCATGCCTTTGCATGTACCCTTGTATTTTTGAGTGAATCGTGAATGCAACTTCCAAAGAAAAAAAAAAAAGTATTTGCATTTTTGATGACTAAGTTGCATGATTTTTGTAGACAAAAAGTGTAGATCTTAAACATCTATATTTTTATCTTTGTCTGCTGTATCTACGTCTTTTTTCTTTAAAAAGGACTGGTTATTAAAATAAAATAAAATAAAATTCAAGCTAAAATAAAAGCAATTTCAAAAAAGTGTTTGCATCTTTACTAACTAAGCTGCATGATTATTGTACGCAACAAAACTAAAATAATTAGTAATATAATAAAATGAAGTAAAGTAAAAACAGTTATATGTTACAGTTAAACAGCAAGTTGTTAAAATTTTTTTTTTTTTCTTAGTCATATCTCAGTAAAACAGCTCAAAAAAAAAAAAAAATCTAACAAAACATTACAAAATATTCTTTCAACATTAATTTAAATCTTCTTTCATTATAAAAAATATGATTGTCCAGCCTAGTTAAAATAAAATAAAATAAAAACTAAAATAAAATAATTATTTTGCATCAAGATTTGAACTCGTATCTCCTTACATGCTTAGCAAAAAGAAAAAGAAAAATCCTCTAGATTTGTAACCAGTAAGTTGTTAAAGGCATAGTTCACCCAAAAATGAAAATTTGATGTTTATCCGCTTACCCCAAGGGCATCCAATATGTAGGTGACTTTGTTTCTTCAGTAGAACACAAACGAAGGTTTTTAACTCAAACCGTTGTAGTCTGTCAGTCATATAATGCCAGTCAATGGGCACAGAATCTTTGAGAGAAAAAAAAAACATGCACAGACAAATTCAAATTAAACTTTGCAGCTCGTGACGATACATTGATGTCCTAAGACACGAAACGATCGGTTTGTGTGAGAAACTGAACAGTATTTATATCATTTTTTACCTCTGATAAACCTCAATGTCTGACTGTCACAACATCCGGTGCGTGACGCGTCAACCTGCTCTGTCACATAGATATATATACATAGATGCCTCATTAGCGACTGTGTCTATGGGCTGCGATACGTAAGGATCTACGTATATATCTATGTGTATATATATATATATATATATATATATATATATATATATATATATATATATATATATGTATGTTCCAGAGCCATTGACGCGTCACGTGCCGGATGTTGTGGATGAGCTCAGGAGAGTTGGACATTGCCTGTATCAGAGGTAAAAAATTTTTATAAATGCTGTTCAGTTTCCCACACAAACCGATCGTTTCGTGTCTTAGGACATCAATGTATCGTCACGAGCAGCAAGGTTTAATTTGGATTTGTGTGTGCATGTTTTTTTTTTTTCTCTCAAAGATTTTGTGCCCATTGACTGGCATTATAGGACTGACAGACTGCAACGGTTTGAGTTAAAAATCTTCGTTTGTGTTCTACTGAAGAAACAAAGTCACCTACATCTTGGATGCCCTGGGGGTAAGCAGATAAACATCAAATTTTCATTTTTGGGTGAACTATCCCTTTAAACCGTTTTTCTTTAGTCATATCTCACATAGGTCACAAGACTACCACGAGGGTACACTCAAAAAAGAAAAAAAATGTGCATGAAGCCCATGTTTTTAAGTGATGATTTTAGCAGACTTGTCAAAGTTTATTATGCTCAGCACACAAAGGTTTATTGGACGTGGATTTCCTATTATCCTTGCCTTTCCTGTGCGAGTAGAGCTATAAAGGAGTCCACACTTGAGTGAGTGGGATAAGGCAGTGAGTGAGCGCAGTGGAGGTGAGGGCGAATAGGTATGCGTGGCAGCTCTCAGGCAGATGGAGAAGCTGCACTTCCACACGGTGGGATGAGCCTCAGGCGTTTCTCTCTCTCCGCTGTTCCCCTGAGACATCCTCCTCCAACCTCACACTCGCTCAGTCTGCCTAATCCAGCCCTGACAGGATGAGGCCAGCACACACTCACATACACCTATGCTCAGACAAATACACACAGACACTTGACCGTCCCTCATTAACACAATTAAAACATCTCACTTTTTCACACAGAATTCATGTTTCTCGTGACATTTTGATCTGAAGATTTATGCTTAAGATGCTTGCAATTAGTTTTGTAGACAAATGTAAATTGTCCCTGAATATTAATTTCTTCTCATAACAGCAAGTTTAAGTCGCACTTTATTTTAAGGTTCAATTCTCGCTATTAACAAACCATTAACTATGACTTTTGCCTCAACAAACTATCTATCTATCTATCTATCTATCTATCTATCTATCTATCTATCTATTTTTTATTTTCATTTTTAAGTCAGAGTGTTAAGATCCTTAATATTATTCTAAAACGTGGAAAATATTAATAAAATTATATATATTTGTAGCCAAATGAAATGTTAATTTGATCAAATTTGATGAATGTAAATCAAGGTTATTGGTAGGTATATAACTAAAATAAAACTAAGACAATAAAAAGGGGGGGGGGGAATCATTATTTGAGATAAAAATAGACATTAACTGAAATAAAATTTCTCATTTTCATTGAGTTTAAACTGAAGTACTAAAATAACTAAATCTTAATCAACTAAAACTGAAAACTATATAGACATTTAAAAAAAAAACTGATTAAATTACAAAAATAGGTAGCTGAAATTGTCTGCACACTGGAAAAATACAATCACAATAAGACCAAAAAAGGTCTATCAAAACTATCTTTTTATTTTCAATATGCAAAAGTAAAAAAGCGACAAAAGTGCAAAGTGTCTTAAAAACAGACCAAGAATACACAACAAAATGAGCAAAAATCTAAAATGAAAATGAAAAAAAAAGAAAATATGAAAATAAAATCAAATTCAAAATCTTAATAAAAATTAATAGTACATTAATACTAAAATACTAAAATAACACTGATGTGAATGATTAAAAGTATCATTAATTTTGCATTGGTATCTTATGTTAACTTTGTCAATCCTAAAAATAGTTTTTTTCCCTCAAATTTTAACCCGAGTATATAAAATTTAATACAGGGAAACCACCATGTTAGGTCTGTCTAATTAAAATTAGACAGAGAAAAATTTAATAGTGTTTGTATATATCGATAATCACTCCTTTGTGGATGCCAATAATACGATACGCGTGAAAGTCTAATACCAAATGCTGTTTGTGTCTTCTGTTCCCTTCTGTTGTTTTTCACAGGTAAAGCTGCCAGTGTCATGCCACGTTGACTTTTGTCTCCATTCTCAAGGTCAGAAACTACAAGAAAAGCTGTCCAAGCAGGATCAGAACAGGACAAAGGAACTGAAGCACTGACCGCTTGTCTTAATGAATAAGAGATGACAAAACCATTCATTATTCACTGCGTGCTGTGGTGAGATTGGCCACTGACACACTTCCAAACTATGTAACTTCTAATCAATTTGCCACATGAGACGTCATAAAAGTTCATGTTTCAGCTTTCTGAAACTCAACCCATAAAACCTGTAGACTTAATCATCTATACATCAATCATCCTACATTACTGAAGGCAGAGCCTTTCATGTGCTCTCAACATAGATACATTTCATACAGCTTCAAATGATTTGAGATCATCTAATATGAATTCTTCAGTATTGTTTCTCAGTTGCTCAAAGGTCAGATGGCTCTGGGAATTACACAAGGAAAGGGTATGTAGAAAGTTTTCAGGTGTATTACAGCCCCTGTTTGGAGATCAGATCCTCTGCTATTCCGTTATATGATTCAGATTTGTATTTTAAATGGGTCTGAAAATTGAAGATGTTATGGTGTGCTATTGTCATCATCGATCAACCCGTCTCAGTGACATGATTCTTACCATAAAAGGTCTTGACTGGTGTGATTCGCTTTTATACCTTAAAATTACTCAAACAGTTGTAAGTAAGGTGGATGTTTACTCCATGTGTTCGATATTGACTGATGTCAGGCAGGTTATTGATCTGATAGATCCAAAAAATAAAGCAACCACCACAGGCTGTCGCAAATGAGATCTTTTTAATATGTATTTTTCCCCTCTCTTTGACAGCAATGAGATGAAATGGAGAGCAAATTAAGTATTTTGCTAAAAAAGACCCTAGTACATCACCTCTAGAGTTCCAACAATGTAATAAACATGTTCAGATCTGCAAATTCTGCAGTTAAGTCAAATATTTCAATATAAACCCAATTACTTCTCATCAGATTCATCCATAACTAAATAATCTGAGCTATGCTACCCACAGGCAAGTGTACAGTAGGTCAACTGCTGAATCATTGGTGTGTATTTTTATACCGCCCAAGCATCACCGTATGAGGTCACCAAGGTCCGGTCCTCCGTAAATTTTTCATGTTCAAAAATAAAATTTCTCTGAATGACTAATTTGCTGTTTAAAACTCCTCACATGAGTGTCTGCATGTATAATTCAGTTTAGACAGTTTGCAAAAATGTTTAACGTACGTGTAATGAAAATGATTGCTGCCTGCTAGACGCTGGTGGAGTGAATGAGGTTTGAGAGACTCGTGAGTGAGGGCACGGGCGCAGCCTTTACTGTGTTGCCATATCCAGCTTTTAAATCAGTAGTTTTTAACTTGTTTTTTCTAACTAATTTGACACTTTAGAAAGTTAATAAAGTGGGAAATTGCAGTCTAGGGTTAGCGATATCTTTATCTTATCTTATTTGCACAATATTTGGACTAATTTCGGATTATTTTTTATTTACTTTTCGTTTTTTATTTGTTTACATATGAGATATTGCCAGATATTGCTATCTTAACCTGTCAGTAATCAAAAAAGCCCACGGACAGGTTATTGCTGACAGGATAGCCTACAACATTCGGTAAGGAAAACGCAAAAAAAAAAAAGAAAAAAAAAAAAAGAAAACATCATAGGCCTATTATCTGTCAGAAACATTATCAAAGCTATTAATAACAGTAGCATTTACCACTAGCACACAGATCTGTAGAACAACAGGTTACAGAATGAAATGAAATATGCAAATGCTATGAAAAACGTATACTATTTTATTCAGTATAGTAGTTAAATTTTCACAAAATCATGCTAAAAACATTCGTAAAAGCACTAGATAAGTTATCTAGATAACTAGAAAGTTATCATCTAGCAATGGTTATTAATGAAAACTATAACAGTAATATAACAGTAATTTGTATTGTTGCATAAATAATAAACAACTGATAAAACTATCCACCCCTAACCAATAGTAAAGTATTAACAAATTTTGTTGCAATAAATATGGTATAATTTAACAATGTTCATCCCTTTAAAACAGAGAAAACATTTTTTACAAACATCTACGTTTGTCTTTTTTAAAGTGTTTAGTGTATATGATGAGTTGTATTTGTAGGTGTTTTTATAACACAATCCTTAACTCTACCCCAGACCTCACTAATTTTCAAACCCTGGTTATGGCCATGTGCCCAATAACTAAGAACTAAAAAAAAAAAAAAAAAAAAAATAAAAAAAAAAATAAAATAATAATAATAATAATAATAATAATAATAAAACTATTCAGTCAGTATTGTAACAATACCCTAAATGAAGGACACATTTTATTAAATAAAATTGCAGAATGTGTTAAACCAAATGATACTCAGTAATCAACTAGAACTAAGATATCCATACTGATCAGAAATCTATGAAAGCATGAATGAAATCAACATCCTCAAATGACACAGTTATGCTTTTACAAAAAAATTATTGAAGTTTCCATTTATGCTTTCTTTATGAAAGTGACAGTACATTTTAGGAACAAATTTCTGGGATAAACTGGGGTTAAGTGCCTTGCTAAAGGGGTGTGATGGTAGTAACTCATTAACAAAGCTTCTTTCAAAACAGATCAAATCACTAAGCTAAGCTACCATCTGGTAAAAGTTACTACACTACCCATAGCCCATAGTAGGCCTACACTACAAGACTTTTACATGGCGACATGTTCCTTCCTGACATTTTGATGATTTTGCAAACATCTTATTGATTATGTTCTGGATTCAGATTGATTGCATATTGAAATACAATGTATGTTTAATTAATCACAATCCACTATTTCACACAAACTACATTTTTTACTGTGTTGGTTGCAGTGATAGTAACTTGGATGATTTTTCAAGGTGAAACTGATTAAAGTAAAAAAATGGACCACTTTTATTTGGCAAGAATCAGTGGTTATTGTAAACAAACATCAAAAAGCTATTTGATGTAAGAACTGAATAAAGAACAAAGTAGACAAGGCCATGATCTCCCCCTCAGGTCACAAGAGTACTTAAAGGTCATTTTTGCTATATTTTCAACACAGAAACGGCAGCATTCTATCAGCCAAATCCTGTTCTGAGCACTATGGTATTAGCATGTCCCCTTATTCATTACGACCCTCATTTTTTGTGTGGTGTGTCTTTTATCTGTTCCTCAATCACTCAGAAGTCTCAGACTTGAAAGAGAATGTGACAGTGTTCCAATTTCACATTTGATCTCTGAGCTCAAGTACAAGCTTATCTTATCTTCATACCAAACACTTGAATCCATTACCTCACCATGCTATGTAAGCTAAAAATGATCAGAGACCTGATCTTAAGGAGGCATGATTGCTGTTGAAGTAATATTTTCCTGTTCTTTTATGAATTTAGCTGGAAGTGTCCATGTGATGTTCTAAGGCAAACTCGTCATAATTGTTTTACTAGAAAATAAGAGAATGCTGCATGTCATAGTGTTACCATTAGACAACTTTATGTAACTTTGACTGATATATTGTATTTTATTGTTGTCATTTTTCAGTTCTCATTGCAGTGCCTCAGTGGGTCTCATTTACATCAGATAAAGAAAATATGGTGAAGAGAATAATGAAGATTGAGTCATCTAACCACAAAATTATGGACAAGGAGCTGTTAGGCCATTTGCATTCAAGAGAACATTTTGCAATTGTAAGAATTTAATAGCTGTGCTCATGTTCCATGTGAACAAAATACAAATGGCTTTGTACCACCAAAAGATGTTATTCCCTCCCCTTTTGGGAGAGGTGACGGTATGTTTTCAACTGATGTCTGTTTCATGCTGTTGAATCACTTTGCTGAATCATTATTTGAGCAGAAAAAAAAAAAATCTCCGTATCTCTCATATCACTATGATTCAACATTCATTTTTTAGACTCATAAGGTCAAATGCACTGTGGTTATTTGACATAACGAAAATAAAAAATCTGAATATGTGAGCAATACTGTATATTGGTGGAACAGTGCTCTAAAAGCACTAAATTGCAGTCCAAAAGTAGCCTACTGGGACTTTTCTCTTTTTTGTATCACTCTGCCTGTTTGTGCCTTCTAGACACAATGTTGGTTTGTGCGTTAGTGGTGTTGATTTTTTACTGATTCTTTTGCAGGTTTACACCAATAGGTGGCAACAAGTGACTGTCTTTATGAGTGAATCTTTGAATCATTCATTCAAATGATTTGTTCAGATATACTGATCCATACAGGAATGAAACACATGGCTGTCTTTCTGAATGAGTCACTGAATCAGTTACTCAATAGTTCCATTCAAAATACTGATTCATTCTGATTCATCAATCTGTCTGAGTCATTGAATCATTTATTCAAGCAATACATTCACAATCGCTGATTCATTCTGGAATGAAACAAGTTGCTAAGAGAGAGTCACCAATTTACTCAACCGATTTGTTCAAAACACACATTCATTCAAGAACAAAACACCACTACTATGTGTTGCTGGAGATTCACGCAATGATTCTGCTGTGGCTTCGTAACTGTAACGTAACTGCCATCATATCAACATAACACACACCGTAAGTTAACATAATATTGTGTTTAAAATGTAAGTTATTCTGTGTGGACTTATGTTTACAATGTTTACTTATGTTCCAAATATCAGCATTTTGATTATAGTCAAATTATTTCAGAAATCTATACTGTATCTATGACCAGCATGAATGATTGTTTGGATTAAACATATGTGTGAACTGACAATAATGCAGTTATAATGCAGAGTGACTAATTCTTTATACATTACATTATATTCCAGTTTTTCACTGATAATGTGTTGCTGTCAGGTTTAATGAGCTTTTATTATGCTCATAAGTATTCATGTTCAGAAAAGCTCTGACATCAGTCCTTTGGAAAACTATTACATAACCTCTTATACATATGATATAGCCATTTAGAAGTCAAATTATTTATTGATCACAAGTCCTCTTCCATCAGAAAAGTAATTTTGATGTGGTGATGTCAAGCCAAGGAAACAGGGGAGAGCTTGATTAGGACTGTTCTCAACAGCGCAATGTCGAAAATGTACCTGTTCAGCTACTGAAGTGATTCATTTACATCAGCTAAAAGAGGGTATAGCCTGTAGTCAGACTCAATTCATCAACAGCCCGTGAAAGAGCAACAGGAAAATGGTCGGCCCTTTTGAAAAATGAGCCTGTCCTAAGTGTGATCCTCAGTCACCATGTTATAATAGATTCACAATACAAGCATCATACATCCAGGGTTTCCAATTTGTTGCTATTAACCTTGTAAATGGACCTACCATCCTTCTGCAAACCACAATTATAACCTGCCTAGTGGTTATCCATGTGATGAGGGCAAATATAATCAACACAATGTCAAATTCTAATTTAATCAATATACATATTGCAAAATATATCTAAAAACAAAATAACCTTTAAGGCAAAACATAATCATACAATTATATTTAATTTACAAACACTTGTACACAGTGCATAGAAGTTTCCAATGTAGCAAGAAAATAATGAACTCTATGTAATTACATTATCATCAAGGTGTAAGTCAGCAGGCAAGAAATGTTACAGAAGAAAGTGGATTTCTCACACTTTCTGCTGCAGCTGTGTTTAAATACATACATTCCTGCCCCAGAGGAGCTGTAGCTTGTTTAGACGCTCTTCCAGACAAGAGGAGGTGGAAGACTGAGTGCTGAGGTGTCTCCAACACACTCGTTTCCACAGATGCTCTTTCTGCCCGCTGTCAGGAAGAGACTGTCAGTAGAAATGCATACTCCCTCAGGAACTAGTTACAGAACAAACAATATGAGCCCCGCTACCTTAAAATGGCATAAACAGCCATCTTCTTGAGCCTCCCATGTACAATTGCGAGGCTTCCTGTAAGCACATTTATTGAGTCAATAAGGGAAGAATAAAACATGTTTTTCATACATTTTAGTTAGAATCAACAATTTTCTGCGAGTACTCTATATAGCCATGGAGAGATTTCTGATATTGTACATAAGAATTGTTGGTAACACTTTTTAATAAAGTCCCATTAGTTAATGTAATTAATGCATTAACTACATTAACTAAGAATGGGCAATACATTTGTTACAGTAATTAATAATTGTTAAAGGGATAGTTCACCCAAAAATGAAAATTCTGTCATTAATTACTCACTCTCATGTCGTTCCAAACCCGTAAGACCTTTGTTTATCTTCAGAACACAAATTAAAATATTTTTGATGAAATCTGAGAGCTTTCTGACCCTGCATAGACAGCAACACAGCTACCATGTTCAAGGCCCAGAAAGTTAGCAAGGACATTGTTAAAATAGAAAATTTTAACAAAAGTCATTATTTTTGTTTTAGTAAGCAAAAATAATGACTTTATTCAACATTGTTTGCACACAAAAATTATTTTTGTAGCTTCATAAAATCACAGTTACACCATGATGTCACATGGACTATTTTAATGATGTCCTTACTACCTTTCTGGGCCTTGAACATGTCAGTTGCGTTGATGTTTAGTGTTTAATGTTAGTTAATAAAAATGCAGTTTGAGGTTCATGTTAGCTCTGGTACAATAAATAATATTAAAATATACAACTTTTGATTTTAATAATGGAATAATAAATGTTATGTGAAATTAACATGAACTATGATTAATAAATGCTTCAAAAGTTTTTTCATTGTTACCGTAGTTCATGTTAACTAATGTAGTTATCTAACTAAACTTTGCTGTAAAGTTTTACAGAAATGTCAAATGTTGACCATATATAGACTTCTGTGTTCCACTGCAAAGCATTGTAAGGATGATGGCAAGCATCGTATGTTTGTGTTTACAGTAGCTACTATAGTAGTCACTTAACTATGGCCAGGGCAATCATTAAATTATTATTTTTTATTTACAACTGAAAAAAGACTGAACTTTTGCTATTTATTTTATTTATTGCAGGAGAAGGTCTCATAAGAAATGTGTGCCGAAAGCCTGTTTTGTGCAGCATGTTTTTCTATTTTCTGTAGCCCTGCATATAGTGCAAAAACAAATTCTGTGGAAGCAGCCTCTAAAAGTAAAAAAAAAAAAAAAAAAAAAAAACACATTACACAAAAGCACATATTACATATTAACCACAATATTACATACTGAACTGCTGTTGCGTATAAATGCATCAGGTGTTTGGTTCTTCACTTAAAAAATCAGGGATGAGCCAGACAGAGATGAGACGACATCACAATAAACCCTTGACAGCATTATCTAATACTTTGAAGAGGCTGGTGACTGCTCCATCACAGAAAATAAAAAAGATGACTCATGTAATTAATGCGCGAAAATGTGGAGAGTGCTGCGGTAGGGTGCTAACAAACACTTATCTGTCTGAAAAGAAAACTACTGGCAATATATGCCCCAAAAAATCCAGGAAAGGCTCCATTGTTACTTGAACAATACAGGCTACGGCCTGAACATTTTGAGTGTACTTTCCATTGCACTCAACCTGGTTGGAGAGTTCAAATCAACACTTAGCTAAAGTGAAATCTCAGTGTGAGAGAGCTCTCCCAGGTGACTGTACAGCATCACTAATGGCCTTGTTCGGGGCCTGGCCGGCACAGCCTGTCGATACAATTCGCTTCCGCCTTTTCCGGCTGCCAGGTCCCATCTGGAGCCAATTCATAATCTCAGACGGTGTGCACCTTTCACCAGCTGCTAGCTCCTGCTTGCCTGTAACATGCTCTCTCCATCCGGCAGGTTCTCTGTCCCCCATCCCCCTCCCGCCGACTCCCGTGTTCGCTGTGACAGGCCTAGAATGTGTCCCCATGAGTTAAGCTGAACTTTATTGGTTCAGGTACAGCAAAAATACTGCTGTCACTCTTGAAAGGACCCTGCAGCATAAACATCCTTTATGACTTTAGCCATTGAAAGGATATTTGCTGTTATTCTGCACTTATTCATTCAGGAAGGAAATGAATATGGATTTATAAAACATACAAAAAGCAGATTCTGCTGGATTTTTTTTGTTTCATCTAATATCCATTTTAGTAGGGATGAGCGGATGATCTGAAATATGGATGATGAAATATTAACCTTCGAACCTATATTAAGAAAATTGATCCACAAAATTATGGATTTTTAAAAAATAAATAAATAAATAAAAATACTAGTAATTCTATTATTTATTTAACATTGAAATTCATGTATATCATCCTTTGTGGAAGAAATAACAGCAAAAAATGGCAGAGAAGAGGACAAAAGGTTGTTTTCTGCTTTTTAATGCTAAATAGTTATACACTGAAAAAAAATCAATCAAGACATGGTAACATTTATTTTTCCATTACTTCAACTCTTCAAATTAATTTAACTATATAAGAGATTTATAAGAGATTCAGCTTGATTTTAGTCAGTTTATTATAATTTAAGTTGAAATACTTCAAACCAATTTGAGCAGCAACTGTATCAACTGGACTAAAGTTTTAAGTGGAAGTAGGTAGATTTATTGATTGATTAATTTATATTTTTTACATTAAAGTTACACATTTTATCCTTATAGGTACTGGTATTGGTATTAATATCAGTGAAATTGGCCTTCATTTTTTCGGTATTAAATAAAAACACACAAAACACCCATATCCACTTTTCACCAAGGTATCCTGCGATTTTGAATTTAACATGCTGCCTAAAATGGTTAACTGAAATACGCTTTGTGTAATTTAAAGGTTAATTGCTCTGAAACTTTCTCCTTATTTGGGTAGCGCTTCTTTTTTAATTTCATCAGAAGAGTTTGTGCCATTGCCATGACCAATGAAATGTCACCCATCTCATTTCTTCGGTTTCATCAGGATGTGAAAGTCAGGTGCTGCAGTCATTCTGCTGTTGCCTGGACATGCATGATTCATTCGTTTTAGACAGAGATGACCTTGATCTCATCCTCTCTGTCTCTCTCCCTCTCTTTCCTCACAGCATCACCACTCCTCTACAGACATACTGTGGATGAATCACACTTTTAGGAGTTTTAGGAGGAAGTCGTGGGAGCTGTTTTTCCCCACTGTTCAGGAGCAATGAGAAAGCAAACATTTGTTCAGTGACAATGAATAATTGTGTGAAAAATCATGTAATGGGCTTGCCACAATAAATAAAGAAAGAAGGGAATTAGAACAAAGAATTTATCAAGATTGTTTGATAATAGGTCATTTTTTAATGGCAAAGAGATGCCATCTTTTAATAAAACACATTTCCACTACATTTACTACATTTTATTAAAAAAAAAAAAAAACCTAACAAATGGTGCATTAAAATTGTGTATTGCTTTTTAATAGTGCCATTTAATGAATAAGAATTTCCTGTCATCTTTAAAAGGCTAGTTCACCCCAAAATCATTTCCTCACATTCATGTCATTCCAAACCTGTATGACCCTATTTTTTACATGGAACACAAAAGAAGACATTTTTAAGTCTCTTATTTCCATGCAATTACAATGAATGGACACTCAACAACATTTCATGGGTGAATCCAGACATTGCAGAAGAAATTTGAGTGATTGGAGTTATGGAGCTTGTGAGTGAAAAGGTTCACCATGCAGAATCTTTTGTTAATCAAGCAGATTTGCCACATCCACCAAAAGAAATCTACTTGGTTTCAAAGTGACCTCTGTGTTAGCCATACATTTTTGAATTCATCAGACACTTTTATCCAAAAGTGACTTATAATAAAGAAATTTGTCACAGAGCCAACAATGTTCGCTGTA
Organism: Spinibarbus caldwelli; assembly: GCA_039654775.1. Lineage (NCBI taxonomy): Eukaryota > Metazoa > Chordata > Actinopteri > Cypriniformes > Cyprinidae > Spinibarbus > Spinibarbus caldwelli. Next base: position 14,976,437 of record CM077235.1, on the reverse strand, counting down.
TACAATGCCACATTTATTAGAAAGCTATATTAGGAAAGAAGCTAGAGCAGAGGACAAATATAGACAAGATAAATAAAAGTATTTTTTTTTCAGTTGGTTTCGGGTTGTGGAGTGGGAAGTGCTACTGGAAAATGTCTTCAGCTGCTTCTTGAAAATTGTGTTGGTTTCAGCAGTTCGGGTGTAGGTTGGTAGCTCATTCCACTAGAGAAGAGCAGAGAGGGTGAAGGTTTTGGAAAGTGACTTTGTGGCTTGTTGTAAAGGAACAAAAATGTGCGGCTCGTTCTGTGACTGTAGCTGTAGGGAGCATACATGCATCGCTACACTATAGACAATGATCAATGGACCCTTTTTTTTTTTTTTACTTAATGTGACCACACATTAAAGCTCTCAAGCTTCAAAAGGACACAAAGGCACTATTAATATCATGCTTGTGCACTATGTTACACTCCTCTGAAGTCATATGACAGCTTTGTGTGAGAAACATACCAAAGTCTTACTTTATAATAAATACTGATAATTACTGAACACAGAGAGGGTCATATATACAGTCAAACCAAAAATCATTCAGACACCAGATATAATTTTTGATATTTTTTTTTATAGTGTGTGCAGGACACTATAGTTCATTTAAGTGAGGATAGCAAAATAAAGTAAACTGTGACATATTATACCCAAATATTCTTCATACAGTGCACTATCAGTAAAATTGATAAAAATTTGGAACCAAAAATTTGGATACTTTGACCTGACCATATTTGTTACATACCTTTCTATGTTATCTGACATTATCAAGATGAATTTGTTCTGACACAGTTTAACTCTTGAGTTATATAACTATAGTTATATATGTGAGAAATTTTGAAGGTGTCTGAATACATTTTAGTTTGACTGTAATTCATTTGTGATTATCAAGATGAATTTGTTCTGACACAGTTTAACTCTGAGTTCTTGTCATATTTTATTACCATTTTCTAAACTATAGCGAATAAACTGTGACAACGTGAGAAATGTTGAAGGTGTCTGAATAAAGTTTGGTTTGACTGTATGCAGCATGTGTGATATTAAAAAAAAAGATGCAGTCCATTTTGAACAACCTAGTACTGTGACAAACATATTTCATTCAGTCATGATATTCAGGGTCATGTTCTGTTGACCTAATCAGAATTCTAAATTATGGTTGATCTGAATTAATATATTCCCCACTGGTTTATACCTCTGTAGAGCTCGCAGTCACAGCCTTGTTACACATGAGTCAGCGTGAGGCTATAAGATAATTATTAGAGTGAACATTGTGATTCTGAATTGAGTTCAGTTTGAAGATTTTAACAACAGAACACTTGTCCCCTGACAGGAATAATTTTTTTGCCTTATTTTGTCAATTTAATATGCAAATATTATAATTTGAACATCGATGCCCTAAAAGAATGTAAATGATTTAAGCCAGGATGCTGGTTTAGCCAATTTCTAAAGTGTTGGTTAGCTGTAGAGAAATTAACAAAGGAAAATTAACTTCTGAAATATTGTTTATGTGCCAGATCCCACTCATCTCTTGGCTTTTATTTACAGTCTGCAACTCATATTTCAATAATTTTAATTAGTTATCACAAATTAGTCAATGGGATTTCTGTGGAATTAATTGTATGGCAGACGAATATAGCCTAAGTCTAATCATTTGAGGTAAAATTCATGCTTTTAGAACAAACAGTTCATGCAACACTTATTAAAGTTTCAGTATAAGCAACAAAAATTGGGTTGCTTTGCTTAGCAAGATGATTAATTATTAATTCCATTGAGTTCTGAAATGTACTTTTCACTACAAGGCCACATAATACACTACCATGAAAATGTTTATATGTTTTAAAAATGTATTTGATCAAAAATACAGTACATCAACAATATTGTGAAATATTATTACAATTTAAAATATCAGTCTTCTATTTTATTTGAAAATGTAATTTATTCCTGCAATGGCTAAGATGAATTTTCAACAGCTTTTACTCCAATCTACAGTGTCACACGATCCTTCAGACATGCTAAAGAACATTTCCAATATTTAAAACAATTTCTGCTTTATGGTTTTATGGAGATTGTGTGAACAGAAAGTTCAGAAGAACAGCATTTATTTGAAATAGACATCCTTTGCAACATTTTGTAAATTTGAGGTATTGAATAAAAATTTACTGCTGAATAAAAGTATACATTTAGTTGAAAAATAAATAAATAAATAAATATTCATACCCATGTCATAAATCAAACGAGTATGACAACATAAAGTATTCATTAAACATGATGAGAGGTAAAACTATAGCTCATCTCTCACTGATATAAGAAAATGAGACACATTCATCTCTGTCTATCAGGCACATCGATAGCTCTGGTGAAAATTTACCCACGTCTAGTCTTAGATGAAATGAAAAAGAGAGCAGACCACCAAGGCAGCAAAAAATCCCACTGGAAAACTTGTCAATCCATCAGAGAGAACTGGATCTGAGTCAGACTCATTTCCCCACTGGACCTATAGAGTGTTATTACATAGCTGGTTTAATATCCCTGGGCTCCTTTGGTAGGGATGGGATGGATCCATTGATGTGTGAATCTGAGGATCACATTTAAACATTTAGCATGGATGAAATGAGATCATATGCAGCGATTCATGGCTGTTTGTAATCATTCCACTGATTAACCACATATTATACAAGCTGCAAGCTTAGCAACCATCATTTAAAATAAAATTATAGTATAACCTAAGGTTGCAGACCATCCTTTCCCTTTTCACTACTATGGTTCCAATAAACATCGCCATCAACATCACCATCTAAATACAGCCTAAATACTCACAGAAGCTCTTTTGAAAGCAGAGCTGCCAGTGAGCTAGAGAACACCCGCTTGTTTGGCTTATCTTTTTCTTTGAAGGGCATACAAAAAGGACAACAGAGACAGGCATGTAATTTGAGGTAAGTGAGTGCATCAAAGAGCAGAGTTTAATCCCTGATTTATTCTAAATTGGAACATGGAGGGTTGTCAAAGCAGCTCTTTTGAGAATGAATTTGGCGACATCATCTTTTCTTCTGGATTAAATGTATCTGCTTGGTTCAGCCTAAAGGGCGACATCAACAACCCAATGTAAGCACAGACAATCACTTGGCTTTTTGCATAACTTCTCAGTGACAAATCGTTGAATTTGCCTCACTTACAAACCTTGAGTCCCATTCACACCAAGATAATTATAAAGATAACAATGTCAATGTTTTTAATCATTCATCAGCTGGTCAACATTTTTGGAAGTCATTGAGGTGATATTTTTCCAGTGTGCCGTTATCGTTATATTCAACTGTCTGAAAACAAACAGGGTTCACAGGGTTCACAACCGTCTAAATATGTTCACCTTGGTCCATTTATGTACATAATAAAAGTATAAACTATCTATAAAATCGCATCTTAGAAAGATATGAGACAACATTTGAACTGCTTTAAACATTTGTACTGTTAGATACCCAAGTACTGTAAGTTGAAACCCAATACTTGTGTATTTCTCTCAAAATCTCCTGTCGTCACCAGCGTGCATTGAATCTTGAGATAGTCTGGGCGTGAAGGGTCTATTTGTTTGGGCCTATTTGTTTTATTCTTTGTGGCTCGAGAAACGAAGGGCACATTTCGAGGCTGCATTTGAAGAAGCCTTCAAAACGTGCTGCTGTGACGCATTTGGTCTTGGGCTGCACTCTTTGAAGGATGCAGCCTCCAAATTGGGACACATCTGTAATTATCATCCTTGGTATAAAAGCAACTTTATTTTTCTGTCCAACATTTACATTTATGCATTTAGCAGACGCTTTTATCCAAAGCGACTTACATTGCATTCAAATTACAGTTTTGTTTTTTTTTTACATTTTATCAGCTTGCTTTCCCTGGGAATCGAACCCATGATCTTGGCATTGCTAGCGCCATGCTCTACTATTTGAGCTACAGGAAAGCTGCATTTTCTCTGATGCTTTTTTCCTGATCAAAAGACCATTGACATGTCAAATATACAGTATTTATTCTGAATGTTATGGATATGACAAATAAATAAATGAATCTGAATATATGAACATTTTATGTGGCACAAAGCTAAATGACAAATGTATGGCCACAATGAACTAATGAGGCCATTAAAACAAGAAACTAAAGAAAAAAAACTGCTGTCAGAATCACAGAGCCATCACAGAGCTTTGAACAAAATAGATTAATTAATAAATTACACTTTTAGTGTCAGTATTGCATTTCAGTCTTTCCCTCAGCTGTCTCACAAAATTGTTTTACACATAAAAAAATAGGACAGAATGCAATTTTTGGAGGTTTTTGAGATCCATGGAACTATCATTAGATCTCATGTAGCAGGTTGTTCTCTGTAATGTATTATAATCTAATTCTGTAGCAATGTAACTGATCCAGGCCAAGACCTAGGGCAGGTCGTAAAAAATGTTCATGTGCTGTAACTATTAACTCCAGTAAGCTACATGATGTACAGGTGCATCTCAATAAATTAGAATGTCGTGGAAAAGTTCATTTATTTCAGTAATTCAACTCAAATTGTGAAACTCGTGTATTAAATAAATTCAGTGCACACAGACTGAAGTAGTTTAAGTCTTTGATTCTTTTAATTGTGATGATTTTGGCTCACATTTAACAAAAACCCACCAATTCACTATCTCAACAAATTAGAATACTTCATAAGACCAATAAAAAAAAAACCTTTTTAGTGAATTGTTGGCCTTCTGGAAAGTATGTTCATTTACTGTATTTGTACTCAATACTTGGTAGGGGCTCCTTTTGCTTTAATTACTGCCTCAATTCAGCGTGGCATGGAGGTGATCAGTTTGTGGCACTGCTGAGGTGGTATGGAAGCCTAGGATTCTTTGACAGTGGCCTTCAGCTCATCTGTATTTTTTGGTCTCTTGTTTCTCATTTTCCTCTTGACAATACCCCATAGATTCTCTATGGGGTTCAGGTCTGGTGAGTTTGCTGGCCAGTCAAGCACACCAACACCATGGTCATTTAACCAACTTTTGGTGCTTTTGGCAGTGTGGGCAGGTGCCAAATCCTGCTGGAAATGAAATCAGCTAAAAAGCTGGTCAGCAGAAGGAAGCATGAAGTGCTCCAAAATTTCTTGGTAAACGGGTGCAGTGACTTTGGTTTTCAAAAAACACAATGGACCAACACCAGCAGATGACATTGCACCCCAAATCATCACAGACTGTGGAAACTTAACACTGGACTTCAAGCAACTTGAGCTATGAGCTTCTCCACCCTTCCTCCAGACTCTAAGACCTTGGTTTCCAAATGAAATACAAAACTTGCTCTCATCTGAAAAGAGGACTTTGGACCACTGGGCAACAGTCCAGTTCTTCTTCTCCTTAGCCCAGGTAAGACGCCTCTGACGTTGTCTGTGGTTCAGGAGTGGCTTAACACGAGGAATACGACAACTGTAGCCAAATTCCTTGACACGTCTGTGTGTGGTGGCTCTTGATGCCTTGACCCCAGCCTCAGTCCATTCCTTGTGAAGTTCACCCAAATTATTGAATCGATTTTGCTTGACAATCCTCATAAGGCTGCGGTTCTCTCGGTCGGTTGTGCATCTTTTTCTTCCACACTTTTTCTTTCCACTCAACTTTCTGTTAACATGTTTGGATACAGCACTCTGTGAACAGCCAGCTTCTTTGGCAATGAATGTTTGTGGCTTACCCTCCTTGTGAAGGGTGTCAATGATTGTCTTCTGGACACCTGTCAGATCAGCAGTCTTCCCCATGATTGTGTAGCCTAGTGAACCAAACTGAGAGACCATTTTGAAGGCTTAGGAAACCTTTGCAGGTCTTTTGAGTTGATTAGATAGTGAATTGGTGGGTTTTTGTTAAATGTGAGCCAAAATCATCACAATTAAAAGAACCAAAGTCTTAAACTACTTCAGTCTGTGTGCATTGAATTTATTTAATACACGAGTTTCACAATTTGTGTTGAATTACTGAAATAAACTAACTTTTCCACGACATTCTAATTTATTGAGATGCACCTGTATCTCTCTTACCAGTCTTGAAAATGACAACTGGCTGCCTTCTTAATGTCAGACCTGCGTTTCCTGTGTTTTGTTGTTCCCTTCCTCTCGTGCCTTTTTTGGTCTGTTTCCTTTCCTCGTCTTGTTCTCATTATTAGTTAATTAATCTCCAGCCGTGTTTGTTTAATTATCTTGTTAAATTATCTCCTTCCCTTTTTAAGTCCTATGCTTCCCTGCCTCTGTGTCCGCTGTTAAACGTCATACCTGGTCTCCGTGTTCTATGTTCCTAAAGATAATTAAAGTGTTTTGTGTTTGAAGTCAACTCCTCGGTCCTTGCTCCCCGGAGCAGAACGTGACACTTAAGAATTTCAAATATTTTTAGTAATATCTTCCTACAATCTCCCACAATTTGCATCCGTATAGTTGCTTTCTTTGCACTTTGTTTACTGAAAACCAGTTCATCTGGTTACATCACAGACACCATTAGATCACATATACATCTACAAGGATTAATTTCACTGAGAGATGAAACCACAACTCACGGCCCTCATGGGCATTGTTTAAATATATTATTGGCTTGTTGAATTTCCATTCTGTGTGCAGCATGGCAAAAACCCACTATTTTTCGGCAAATGCACTCTACAATTAGCCTTCCCCTGTGGCGTCTTCATTCATTATTTACGCTGATGACATCCACTTAATTCCACCTATTATAATGCTTGTATTGTCTCAAGTACTTTGGTTCTTTTATAGTAATGCCCATTCAAGGTCAATTGTTCATGGCATTTAAATGATGAGTGCTGCTGAGTCTGAGTGAGATGTGGTCACTTCATAGAACAAAGTGTACTTTTCAGTTTTCGGCTTTGGTTTCACAATGAAAATGAAAATAAAAGACATTTTTAAACAATGAGAATGTAGTATTGTTTGTATCTGTTTGTATACCCCATGTTGATTATTTTTCATTTTGCCCTGTCAAATTGAAAGATAAATGAATGAAAGACAGAAAGAAAGTATGTTTTGAAACTACATGTGTTCTGTTGCTTGGTAGAATGATAATATCACTTTGCGAGATCTCAGAAATAAAAAAAAAGATCAGATCACTCCTGCCGTCACAGGAAAAAAAAGCTAGAAAAAGGTTTTTAAGAACTGGCACATTTCTGAAACTTTCTTGTAGCAAAATGGAAGCACTCCTCACAGATTTTGCCTTTGTGGGAAAATGGCTGCAAGGAAGCTTCTCAAAAAAGTCTGAACTTAAGTTACACCTGGAGTTTGCTAGAAGCCCTGTGACAAAACCCGAAACCAACTGAAGAAAATTGTAAGAGTTAATGAAACTAAAGTTGAGCTTGAGTATGAGGTATAAAGCTACTTCCATAAAACAAGTCCCTAATGAAAGGATTTAGTGGAATGTGAATGCTAAAATGTTCTACTCATCAAAATGAATGATGCCATCCATCATAACAGGCAATATGGCTTAGGTGCCTGGGAGATGGGCATGATGCCTGCTCTTCACCAGACAGAGTCAGACGGCTCACAACCACTTTATTCTGATTCTGCTCTAAAAACGAGATCAGTTACACTGCATGAAATAGAGACAAAAAGAAGACTTTTATCCTCATATCACTTCTCTTGAGTATATGTCATAGTTAAAACAAGGATGCAAATTTTTCTTCCACACCTGTCAATGCAAAGAATTCACCAGCCATAAATATTTCTGACTAGCTATGAAAATTTGATTTGCATTATTTAATAGATAGATATATAGACAGCTAGACAGACAGACAGACAGACAGACACTATAGTTCTAGTGACAGAACTGACAGAAATAACAGTTTGAGACTGTTTTGTACAGTACATAACTTTGTGTCTATAATTTGAATCCTCACAGTTTGACTTAACCCATGTATTATTTTTCAGTTTATAGCCAATAATGAGTAACTTTGTTTTGTTTACTTTTTATTTACTGTACTTTCTCAACTTAGTTTATTTATTTATTTATTTATTTTTACAAGCATTTGGTGTTTGGTGAGTGTTTGGACCCTGATTACAACTTTTAAAAAATCTTAGATTTAATATGGGAAAGGCAGATAATAATCAGAGTGCATCCCTCCAATGCCCTACTGAAAGGACACATGAGTAATCCTTATCTACTACCTCTACATAACATAACTGACAATATAAGTCACTGAAATAAAGACAGTTGCTAGGGAAGGGAACGGTGGCACAGTAGTGTTTCTGCATTCTTTGATACGGTGATGTTTTTATGAAGTTTTAAGGTCTTTCTCATAGCGAAGCAACAAGAACAATTCAGCTCCCAGATGTCTCAACTGCACTCTGTGTTGCTTACATTGTGTGGGAGGTTGTAACTGATAAAAGCCATGGCAGGTGGGCTTCTCTTTGAAGCCATCAATAGACCCGAGAGCTAAACAGGACTCAAAACTTTTCAGTCCCCCATAACAGGTGTCGGGCCAAGAACAGGGAATTATGGTAAGTGATGCATGCAAAAGTCAACAAAACAACCACACAATCAACCAAACATCATGCTAAACTTGTCGCTTAGTAAGGTAATCCAGTTGGAATAAATCAAAAGAGACTCGGCTATCAGAAAATATAGACGGTTAGCAGCAAACCACTGATGCTGGCAGCATCCATAGAGCCCAATATTGATCCAATCAAAGCAAACCACACAAATGCAGGGCTTGAGCTCATGTGACTGACCGGTAGCTAGTGTAGTGGTTAAGCTGATTCAGTGATCAAAGATTTAATAGAAATGTCAAGTACAGCGCAACGCTGACTGCAAGCAAAGGCTGCACCTTCCAGTGTTCACCAAGTTGTGTGCTTCAGTCAAATGTTAATAGCTATTCAGGACTTGGCTGCTGTGAAATCCCCTTCATCAGAATGGAAATTGCCTTGCAACTTTTTAATGGGTTTATAGGGCTTTGTTGCATATAAATGGCTTAGGTAATCAATAACAATGTGTGCTTGTGGAGTCACACGTGAGATCGCAATCACACAGGATCTCTATCAGCAAAGACATGCATTTTAAAGTCATTTGTATTGCAAAGATAAAGCCTTTACAAGCATTCTCCACTTACGCTAGAGCCAGTTCTTTTAAATGTACACGTCAGTTGTCTTTAAGCAAGCCACAACACAGTAGTTTGTATTTCCCTCACTCTCTCTTATAAGCAAATTTACTCACTCTAGCATCATTAAAATCTAAATATGAAATTATCAATATCATAGGAAACACTATAGGCAATTGACATTTCCTTCAAGGCACAGTTCACCCAAAAATTAAAATTTGCATAATTTACTCACCCTCATGTCATTCCAAATGAGACTTTTTTTCTTCTGTAGATCTTCAGCTTAAGAAGATGTTTTGTAGAATATTAGCAACCAGAACATTTTGGTTACCACTGACTTCCATTATTTCCATTATAATGGCAAATAACATTTCTCAAAGTATCTTCTTTTATGTTCCACAGAAAAAAGAATCTCATACAGTTTTGCAACAGCATGAGGATGAGTAAAGTTATTATTTTTGGGTGAAGTACCCCTTTAACCTTTGCAATTCAGCTCATTCATTTTGGTGTATAAACTGCCCACACCCTGAAAATGTAAAATTACAAACCTACCCTCATGTGATCTCATGTTGAACTTGTAATAATTTGTAGTTAAACAGATGGCAAAATCATATGATGCAATATGAGTTTGCTCATATGAAATGTACAACTTCTCCTCCCCTTGAGGAAAATCAATAGATTTTCAAATTAATCAAAATCAGACTGTGCATTTTTTTTCTAAGGCTAACTGCAACCCCAACGTTGCAACCTAACCAGGATTTAATTTAAGATACATCAAGAAGAGTGCATTTTCTTTCATTTTCAATGCAAGAAATGTGAATAGGAACTGGATCTGTCATGCACAAAAAAAGGACAAAACATACCATGAATGTCCATATGATTCATTCACTACATTCCAAGCCTTCTGATGCCATGTGACAGCTTTCAAATCTAGTACATTCAAATCTGCCTTACTTATGATAGGCACAAGAATTTGAGATAAATTTGAATGTGAGAGATTTGAATGTTATCATATGGCTTCAGAGAGGACTTGGAATACAGGACAGCTCGTATGGAACATTTTGTCATTTTTGGAGTCTGACAGCCCCAGTTGTCATTTAATATACAGCATAAGCAAAAAAGATAAGACACGAGGAAGAATTAATGACAGTTTCTTCATGTGGCTGTAGGATTTGATCTAAAAGATTTAAGATTATATTCCACTGAACTGCAATATAAGCAAGAGAGTGTTAAGAGAAAATGCATGAGCTGCTGTTAATTGCAGCGTTTGTATTGTGTAAACCAAGTCTCGTTGTTGAGAGTTACAGCCTCTAAATATCAAATTTATCAATAAACGAAAGGTTTCATCTTAACTTTCAGGTAATTTGCACTAAAAACGGAAAACAGTGTGCAAGTAATCATTAAAATGCGTGGAGTCGATGTACATGCTCATGTCGAAGTATCACTGCTGCTCATTCAACATGCGCGCGATCTGAACTCTGCTGAAAACACTTGCGAGGAAGGAGATATGGTCCTCATCTTCAGCCCTAAGAGGTCAATGGAAAACAACATGTTTTAGCTATTTCTGTAAGACATAGCAAAGGTCAGTAACCGTCCATTACTATTCAAAAATAACAGCTTTATGTAAGCGACTTTAGTGTCACTTAATTGAATTTACGCGGATGCATGTTTGAAAACGATCATGATCTCTTTGCTACTTTAATAAATGGCAATTAAAAATCTCCATGCTGACTATTCTATTGGATATGTTTAGCAAAATTAATAGAGGCTATGATTTTTTTTATATATATATCACTGACAATGCATACTATAGAACTTAACAGTGGTTCCCATAATGGACAACATGTTGTCTTAAAACAGCCTGTATGTAGGCTATAGGTATCTGAAAGGTTAACCTGGTTAAACAGATGTCCAAATGTTCTCGCGGCTGAGGGTCCTTTAGGACCCAGAGGAGAGCTCAAGTGCGCGGCTTGAATGCGCTTCATTCCCTCAAACTTACATTTGGAGATGATCGCTTTCAGCAGGTTAGTTGTTCTCTCCCGGGCAGGATAGGTAAGCGCTGGCAGCAACTGAATTTAACTGGAGGTTTGGCTGTAATAACTCGCATTTCACGGACTGAGTGTCATTACAATGACTTTTATTGACAAAGGCTGGAGTTGTTATCACTAAAGTATGTTCAGCTGGCTGATGAACATTTGACAGACGTGTAGGAGAACCAGTGCACTGGATTCAGTCAATTGCTGTGGAGTAACATTTCTGGGACATGATCTGATCAGTAAAGACCAGATTCATTCACTGGATGTTTTCTGTCTGGAAAACTGTCAAGGTAGGTTATTTTTGTCTCTCGCATGTTGCATGAACCAAAAAGAGTCTAATCATCATCCATGTAGGCTACAGGTATTTTCTCAGCATACCTGGAGGAAATCTACTGAGGCAGGTATAAATACTTACCGTTCTGTATAATATGACCCTTGTTCTATATAACAGATCGTTCAGGTGTTTTCTGTCTAATTAGTTCTTTTATTTCTGACACCTCCAATTTGTCCATTAATCAATAGCTCAACGGTTTTATTCAAATTTAGAACTAAATTTCCCTCTAGACTGCACGGTTTACCTGTTCTTACAATGATAGTCATTATTTTTGCTTTCTGTTTTAAAAGAATGCATATCGCACTTTCAGTTTGTAATTCGTATAACTTGACCACAAGCTCATATTATTTCATTACCTTTCCGCTCCTCATGCGCACGAGCGTTCCAGGTGCGGTTTGGTTAAGACATTGAAGATCAACAGTGTTTTGTCTCCTAAAGAAAGCGTTTTGTCTAGTGCTTTGTAGTTGAAGACTGTTACCCTGTTGCTCTTTCTCGTTCACACTCTTAAAAATAAAGGTTTCGATTAGAAACAAAAAAAAAAAGCGTTTGTGGTTGCTGCATCAGGAGAATAAGTTTAAAAGCCCCTTTTTATTCTGTACTTATCTAAATTATCAATATGTACAGGTGTTGTAAAAAACTCTGAAACTATTGTACTGAACTGAAGAACCTTAATGAAACATTTCAATTAATCTTTAAAGGGGTCATATGATGCGATTTCAAGTTTCCCTTTCTCTCTGGAGTGTTACAAGCTGTTTGTGCATAGATAAGATCCCTGAAGTTGCAAAGACTAAAGCCTCAAACCCAAAGAGATATTCTTTATAAAAGTTTAGACTCGACCACGCCCCCCTAAAACGGCTCGTTTAAACACGCCCCCACATGTCTACGTCACGGTGCGGGGGTGTGGGGAGATTTTCAAAACACCGCCCAAATGTATACGCAATGAAAGAAGGCATAACTTTTATTCTCTGTAGTATTGTTGCTGCCGCCGGAGCCATGTCCTGCAGATGCTGTGTTTCATAGTGAAAGCGAAACTACTTTGTTTGGGCTTCCAAAAGTGGACACAACTAGAAATCAGTGGTTAAGTTGTATTTACAACACTGTTCCAGAACAGTTCAACCCAAATATTCGAGTGCGTGCATCGCATTTTACAGAGGACTGTTTCCTGAACCTGGGAGTAGCCTGCCAGTTGTGCTCAAAGACTATTTCTATAAAGTGGGGCAATTCCAACTTTGCAAGGACAGTCTGGCGCTTCTGACTCACAGCCTGTAAGTATGTTTTCATATTTAAAGAATTTGCCACTGACTATTCAAACGAGAGTTATGAGCTGTGTAGAGTAGCGCTTGTTTGTCGTTTCTCCGATCACAAATGCAGACATGGTAATGTTTACGCGGCGCGATGCAACGCAACACGTAAAAAGACAGAACAAGTCATTATAATCAGTAATTATGTCCCCACTGGATGCAACAAATGCCTCGTTTGTAATGGGTTTTATTGTTTTTGTGTCGTCGCGCTGGGACAGGGCATCACAATACGGTAAGGGGCGTAACATTTCCATCTCACACTTGAGGTATTCGGCCAATCACAACGCACTGGATAGCTGGCCAATCAAAGCACACCTGGCTTCTCAGAATGATGAGCTTTGTAAAAATTGGCGCGTTTCAGAAAGGCGGGGCATAGAGGAGCAACAATAATGTACAGTATGTGGAAAATAATGTGATTTTTGAACCTTAACCCGCATAAACATTGCATTACACCAAATACACAAAATAATGTTCTTTTTAGCAACGTCATATGACCTCTTTTAAAACCATACAGTATATGAAGCCTATACTGCTAATGAGAAGAAGGATCTTTACTCAGCCTAGCATAACACCATTGAAAAACCTTTATTTTTAATAATAAGAGACTGTCCATTAATCATGAATGTCATAACTATATTGGACGGTTTTTCATTTAAAAATCTTATAAGGGAAGATTACAGATAGATCACGTTTCAGTCCCTTAATGATTATTCATTAATTGCCATTTGTTTCCCTCTTAACTGGAGCTCAACACAGATATATTACTTCAATGGAGTTAACTGGAAGGATGTGACTATGTGGTGATCTCAGCGGTGTGGAGGTACATCAGTAAGGGAATGAGAGTAGCACTTTAGACCTCATGTCACTGTGCGTGTGTCGGAGCATGCAAACCTTTCAGGAAAGAGGCATTTAATTATGCATGTTCCTCTGGTATGTGGTGAATATGGTCCGATGGGAAGCAAGCGACGGGTTGATTGGCATTACTCATGGAAAGATTAATGCATTCATACATGTTTGGAAGAACATGCCAAGCACTTTATATGTGTGAAGCTTCCCGCAAAGTTTAGCAGCTTGCTTTATACAAAAAAAAAAGAGATTTAGATTTGAAATCTACACTCTTAAAAATAAAGGTTCTTTATTGGCATCTATTGTTCCATGATAAACATCTACATAAACTTGCCATTGCATTACTTTTTTTTTTCTTTACATTGCAGTCGAAAAGGTTCTTTAGATTATTAAAATGTTCTTCAGAATAATAATAAAAAAAAAAACTGTTCTTTTAAGAACTTTTCATTGAACAGTTGGGAATCCAAAATGGTTCTTCTATGGCATGGCTGTGAAACCCGCCTTTATGATGTTTTATTTTTAAGCGTGCAGATATGCTCGATTCTTCTTTTTCTTACTGACATCATTAACACCATAGCAGATGCTAATCTGTCAGTTCAGAAACTGACAGAAAACAAAGCTTCACAACCTTAAAAAAGATTACAGGGTGCAAAGCTGTTAGAGCTTGTTTCAATTTCAGCACCTGAACAGCTCCAGTCCCATTGCGCTCAAAGCTACCATGTAAAGCATGTGGTAGTGTGTGTTTGAGAGGAAGAGAACAGCGCAGAGGGGGTTAAGGGAAAAAGTAGGAATGATCAAGGCATGTCAGCAGCTTTGACACTGTGAGGGACAACAAGGTTAGTGGAAAGACCATTGAATAAATAGAAGTATTCACAGCGGTTTTACAGGGTGCCTGAGAGGCTGTAACCAAAGCGAGCCATGTGCTATGAGTGTCTACTGACTTAAAAACACTTTGGTATGCTTCGGTTGCCTGGGGAGTAAAATACAAGTGGACACGGGGGTGTTTTCAGAGGTTCTGAGAAAATAACAAAAGTAGGGATAAAAAAATACCCAAGCCACCACTACACTTTTTTACGCGAACATATGGGACACTTGTAAAACATTCATGGTCCTTTTTTCATAGCAAAATCTCTTATTTTGCTGCTGTTGGAATCAAGCATCAGTGTAAAAAATGTGCTGCTCTCTGTGCAGCAGAGAAATATGAGAATCTTTCAAATGGAATTTGCCCCTCTTAAAGGGATAGTTCGCCCAAAAAATAAAAGATTGTCATTTGTTCGACCTTATTTTTCCATGGTCTCTTCTGTGCAATACAAAACAAAGTTTTGAGGAATGTAGTGGTTGATCTTTTTGATGCAATTAAAATAAATGACCACTGAAGCTTTCAAGAAAAAAGACAAAAGAACCATAAAAGTATCATAAAAGTACTTCATAGAACTCATGAACTAGATTAAATTTCAGTAGTTATTCACTAATAATCTTTACCTTAACAGAGCTTCTAATATATCCTTTTGTGGTCCATGGAAGAAAGAAAGTCATATGGTTTTGGAACTTGAGGTTTCATCATCCATGAATTCTGAAAGTTCCTTTTTGGGTGAATTATTCCTTTGAGATTAAGGATGTACTGACATTACAGTTCTGGCAATAATTATTATGTTATGGCTGATAACTGACAAATAACCAATTCAATAATAATTACATTTTGTGAAAAATAAATTAGTATAATACATTAAAAAGTGAATTTAGGCAATAACTGCAATTATGAAAGTTGGATGTTCATTTTGAGATCTGCTTAAGATTGCATACCGACAAATAAAAAAAAGTAATATAAAAATAAACAAAAAATAATAAAATAAAACTAACATTTAGTTTTATTTATTTTGATGTTATGACAGATAACTGACAAATGGGCAATTTTGCACTATTTAAAAAAAAAATTAATATAAAAATAGAGGCAACAAGTGAATTTAAGCATCACAACAATATAATTAAAGATGTATATGGAGATCTGCTGAAGATTACATACTGATATTAAAAATAATAAAAAATAAAATAAAACATTGGCCAATAACCAAAATGATACCAATACATATTACATCCCTATTGACGATGACATAAAGACAGGGCAGTGTTGTGAGAAAGGTTTTTACATATGAATCTCAATACCAATGTGGCGAGAAAGCCACTTCTGACCAATTTTGGAAAGACCCTCCTGTTATTTGTGATGAGCTGGCGCTTCCATAGTTTCCATTCATCTCTAGAAAATTCCAGGAAGCTCTCATTCCTCTTTTATCTCCCTCCGATATATTAGTTTCCTCTCTAATGCAAGCCTGATAAACTCACACTTCTCAAATTCCTAGTGTTAAGTGCATGGGGAAAAAAAGTCTCTCCCATCTCTACTGTAACCCAATCACAGGACTGGGAGTCTGAAGCTTTATCTGGATTAGGAGTGTGATAAAACGCTTGTATGATATCGGACCGCACCTTATCTATCCCTCTATCCATGACTGCCGCCTTTAACTTATCGCCTGTTCTTGTGCTTTAGAGCAACCACTATTTCAGTCCTATTACTGACATTTTTTATGAAACCCATGATGCTGACGGCTATACAGTAATGTCTTATTAATCACATCCTGCCCCGTGCCAGGGGCTGAACGGGGTAATTGGCTCCTTGTTAGACGTCAGCATGATTGACAAAGCACATTTAGAGGATGCTCTGTCTCATCTATCATGGCTCGTCCCCCTATTTGAGGGGGCATAGACCTAATCAAGTCAACCAATCATACCCCAACATCAAGGATTCCTTATTTTGATGGATATGATGGAGGAGTGCATTCTGAACCCTGTTTTTTCATACTGTATGGCCAATGTGTGTGCATGTTTTTGTTATTGATTTTAAATGATTGATAGTTGCTGATACACTGCAAAATGTGAAAATGTTACTCTAAAGGACTAGTTCACCCAAAATGAACATTCTGTCATTATTTACTCACTCTCATACTGTTCCAAACTTTCTTTCTTATGTGGAACACAAAAGGAGACATTTAGTAGAATGTTCACCCTGCTCTTTTCCACATAGTGAATGGTGCCGCAGAACCTGATTTTACCAAGTGTGGTAACAACATTGGAACCCTGGAACAACATTGTGATTAACTAATCAGATTTGAAGAACCAGTTTATAGTTTTTGTGAAGTTTAGGCTTATAATCAGTGTTTGGTGCTTGTACATCAGTGTCATTCATCTATCATTTCCTCTGATTTTAGGGATTACTCATGAGTAAGGTTAGGTTTAGGTGTAGAGATAAGGTCAAGACTAAATTTTTGGATTAAAATGTTGTTCCAGGGTCAACAAAATATGTTGACCTAGGAACACATCTAACTCCGCAAAATCAGGATGTGTGAATGGTGACAAGGGACTTTCAAGCCGAAATGTGAAAACACCATAAAAGAAGTATACATTAAGGTCCGTTCACACCAAGACCAATAAAGAGAACAATATTACTATCCACACCAGTGGAAGATAATGCTATGTTTATTATAAGTGTGCATTGCAAATATGTTATTTGCCACTTTAAAAACTCTTTAAAGCAGGATGGATTATGATCGGTTGTCAATGTTTTTATAACTCATCAGCTAGAAAAATTGCTCTGCAAGCGATTCCAGTGATATCATTCTACTGTGTCTTTATCATTGACTTCAGTATTCTCATAGAATTAGATCAGTTATTAAAACTTTTTAGTTATGTGTAGTTATTCTTGATCTGATCAGGCTTTTACTTACTGTGCATGCTATATTCCAAGTCTTCTGAAACCATATGATTGCTTTGCATGAGGAAAACGCAGAAATTTATTAAAAGCCATTATTAATTGATAATCTGTTCCTTCAGTGCACCTTTCAAACCTCATTAATGTTCATGTATATTCAAATATGGTGCGTTAAAATGTGTCACAGCAGGTTTGATGCCAATAATGCCAAAGGTCATTGTTTCTTATGTGTTGTAAATGATCTCAATGTACCAAATTTGAATATGTGCATATTTAAAAAAAAAAAAAGAAAAAAAAGAAAGAGAGAGATTTGAGAGCTACGATAGATTTTATGAATACCTACTTACGTTCTCTTCAGTTCCTGACACAAAGCTTTTGAATGACTTTAGAAGACTTAAATGCAGTGCTTAAATCATACAGACCACTTTGATGAAACTTTTATGATGCTTTTTTGTCACATTTGGAACTTGACAGCCCCTGGTCATGAGGGTGAGTAAAGGATGACAGAAATTTCATTTTTAGGTGAACTAGCCCGACAGCTATTTCAACCTGACCTGACCCTTAAAACTGACTTTCATTTGCTGTAACCTACTGTGGCCTGGTTGATTCAGTCATATTAAATGGATCCAATTAAACATTTTTACTTGTATAAAACCAGTTACTTTTATGTTATCGCATGAAGCACATTTTAGGCCACCTGACAAAATATTTTTTTGCAGTGTAGCACTAGTAATAAGGGCATCTGTCTCTGACAATAAAAGGTCTATTAAATCCATTAAGATCTATGAAATATGAAGTATGCATACCATTTCTATATCTAGAAAAAAATACTGGCCTCTTTCCACCACTGCTTGCCTCACACTAGAATAGAATCCTTGAAATCTCAAATTGCTGAGAGACTTTTGAGGGTTGCACTGTGGAAAGATGTGCAGACTTGCACGGTCTGTTTGTGCCAGCAGGGATGTTTGGCTATTTGTCTTCCGTAATAAGCAGGTATTTTTAGGATATTTCTCTATGAAGTCCGTCTCAGCTATAGAAAACACTTGACCTGCACCTCCTCACCTTTTCCACCAGGCTCCTCGTTATTCGCACAACACCAGTCCTGAAATCTCCTACACTGACACATTCTTGTTTTCCTCTCTTTTTGTTCTTATCCCCCACAGACTGCGGAGAGCATACGGGAAACAGCGATGGACAGGCGGATGATCTGCAATGGCCTCCACTAATGGCTTCAAGAAGGAATTAATATCATTCTTTCACACCGGTGACCCGCACTTACCGCAACTTTGTCAAAACACATTCAGGCGCCCCTGCAACACAATCAGCCAAAAAGAAACAAATGAGTGAAATTAGAGCGACCTAAGGAAGCCGAGTCAAAGCTGACACAGATGCCAGCCTTTTTTCCCCTTTAAAGTTCAATGTTACCATAGAGGTGGTCTGCCTCATCATCCTCTGCCTGCTTATTATCTATCAGACTCCATTTAATGAGGCATCAGAAGAAAGGCGCAACCATGTACTTACTGCTAGTGTTTGTACTACAGGCCCTGTGGGTGAGTTGGTGTCAAGCCACACAGCATTACCCAGCCTCATGGGGGCACTATGATGTTTGTAAGTCCCAGGTTTATGCAGAGGACCGCCTGGCCTGGCACTACATGGCCTGCCAGCCTGAGGCCACTGATATGACCAAATACCTGACAGTGTCTCTGGACCCACCCAACATTACCTGCGGAGACCCACCTGAGATGTACTGCGCCCTGGTGAGTTTCATACATTTTTATAAACTTGATGAGTGACTAATACAATCACATAACTAGTATATACAACAACACACTACATTGCTTGTATTACGTGGCTAGAATACTTGATTCTGATTGGTCAATCGTGGCATTCAGCAGTCAACATTTTTGTATAGAGACCACTTAAACTATATGTTTATCCATTGTGGCAGGCAACGATTTTCTACATGACTTTGCTAGTTTTATGTCTCTCGTATATCTCATGAAAAACAAAACAAAACAAAGAAAATCACCAAACAAATTTAATGCTCAACATCAATTGATAAATAGTATTTTACTGAACATAAATATAAAGTGACAACAGAATACCAAAGTGCACTAACAAAAAATAAAAAATAAATAAGAATAATTAATTAAAATAAATAATTTAAAAAAAAAGTAACACTAAAGAAAGTCCTTTTTTTATTGCACTTCGGTATACTGTTTTCACTTTATATGATAATCTTCAGTATACTATTTTTCAATGGATCATGAATTTTAAAGTAGTTTGGTGTGCAGTTTTTAAGTTTGTTTTTTTTTTTTTTTTTAACTGAATCTATGTACTCAAAAATATTTTTCATGAACAAATTGGCACATCATATCTCTTATCATCAGTCATCTTCTTCTCACATAATGAAACAATTTAAACTTAAATCAATATTTCACATCCATTTATTTATTTATTTGATAAGTAGCCACATTCAGCAAGGATGCATTCAATTTATCAATTTATAATGTTACAAAAGATTTCTATTCAGGGCTGGACTGGGACAAAAAATCGGCCTTGGCATTTTTTGGTCCAGGCAGCCCACCACCATATATATATATATATGATAAACACTACCAGTCAAAAGTTTTTGAACAGTAAGATTTTTAATGTTTTTTTTTAAAAGAAGTGTCTTCTGCTCACCAAGCCTGCATTTATTTAATTCAAAATACAGCAAAAGCAGTAATATTGTGAAATATTTTTAGTATTTAAAATAACTGTTTTCTATTTGAATATATTTAATGTAGCAAATTTAGCTCAAAAGGGAAATGTATATAAATAATTACAATTAATTATGATTAATTACAATTATTTATATTGGCTGACAGTAATAAACTAGCAGAATTAAATTGCCATCAGCTGATCTCTTCGTCCAGTGAACATTCAGTGTAAATTCATATCAACTCAAAGAAAGGATATTTCCGTGGTCACAGAAAATACTTTCCTAAGTATTAATGCATTAGAGCATGTAGTAAGGATCAAAATCGTAAAGGGACATTAATATGCAAGGCAGAATCAGAAACTTATGTAATTTGTGCACACAAGTTTTATTAACTAAACACTATCATAAACTAGTCTAACAAACAAACAAACAAACATACAATCACTCATGCATGGGGAAAGGGCAAATGAGAATTGATGGATGAAACCATCAGGAAACCAGAGAATGAAGCTATGAAAAGAGTCAGTTAACCATCTGAGTAAAACCATCAGCGCCGTTCATAACGGGGTCTATAACTTATACTAAACCTCTGTTTCATTTAGTTAAATGTACTATACTTGCACTGCCTTGGTCGCTGACGAGTGTCCAGAATGCAGTCTCGGATGAAAGTCTTGATGGTTTCAAGGTTTTGGACTTGCAATCACGTTCTTCCTGGGTTGAAGAGTGATGAATTCCAAAGATGTTCTGACTCGATGGTGATTTGGAGTTTCTTCCCAGGTGAAAAGTGAAGAAGAGTTAAGAGACATCAGCCAAGATCCGAGAATCCTTGGTTGAATAGAAAGACAAGGCCGCAAGGCCTGGCACAAAAACTTAAGGGTCCAGAAGAGTTCTAGCTCACACCCTCTTCTTCTCAGAATCTAAAAGATCCGCAGACTGGGTGTGCTGAGGCCTGCCAGACGCGGTAGCGCCGGCCCTAGCAACCAGAAGAGGGGATGGGAGATGAGTGAAGAGACTAAAAGCTTAAAACTAAAATCTAAAAACCTAAACTAAAACAAAACTAGGCGGGTCACTGAAGTGAGGTCTTTTAAACCCTGTGGAGGTCACACCTCTGGGGTGTCAAAGAGCCAATGGAATCCTGAACCTTTGGAGGGAAGGTTTTACGACTCTTTGTCTCTGAGCATGGTAATTTGCATGGGGTTGGATTGGAAGTTGATATACAAACTATTAAAGATTCTTAGAACACTTATATGTTGCATAGGTAGCAAAATATAATATACATTCTCAATTAGATCATCTGAAGACGAATTGATAGAGATCAAACATGGTATAAGTGGGGTAATATTAACTAGTGATCTATCATAAGCATGCATAAAACAGGATACAGTACAAAAGACAATATACAAGAACAGTAACAATATACACAATGACCTGAGGATGTGTGTGTTCATTCAAAGAAAGGTTTTTCAATTAATTAATTAGAGAAGAGTCCATTCTTATGTGCCTTATGTGTCTTTCCTATGGAAAGGGTAGGGAGAGGGAGAGCTCTCAACATGCCATTAGGTCGTAAAGTTTATCTGGCCTGGCAAAAGTCTCCTGGTTGCCATGGTAACCAGGGGCCTGGACTTCGTTCACAGACATATAGGCACCGAGTCTGGTGTTGGGTGAGGGGTCTGTCACTGTTAATCTAAGGAATAACTGATTTGTTAAATCTAATGAACAAATGTATGTCTGATTGGTCCAAATGCTACATTAAAAATGTAATTTATTCCTGTGATTTCAAAGCTGAATTTTGAGCATCATTACTCCAGTCTTCAGTGTCACATGATCCTTCAGAAATCATTGTAATATTCTGATTTGCTACTCAAAAAAAAAACATTTATTATATTATTATGTTGAAAACAGCAGAGTAAAATGTTTTTCCAGGTTTCTTTGATGAATAGAAATTTCAGAAGAATAGCATTGATCTGAAATAGAAATCTTGTGTAACATTTAAATGTCTTTATTATCATTTTTGATCAATTGAAAGCATCCTTGCTAAATAAAAGTATTGATTTCTATAATTTCTTTCCCAAAAAACAAAACAAAAATAATACTAACTCCAAGCTTTTGAATGGTATAGTGTATAATGTTACAAAAACTTTTTTTTATTTTAGATAAATGCTGATCTTTGGATCTTTCTATTCGTCAAAGAATCCAGAAAAAAATGTACTCAGCTGTTTTAAATATTGATAATAATAATAATAGTAATAATAATAATAATAATAATAATAATAATAATAATAATAATAAATGTTTCTTGAACAGCAAATCAGCATATTAGAGTGATTTCTGAAGGATCATGTGACACTGAAGACTGGAGTAATGATGCTGAAAATACAGCTTTGATTACAGAAATAAATTTTAAAATATATTCAAACAAAACAGATATTTTAAATAGTAAAAATATTTCACAATATTACTGCTTTTGCTGTATTTTGGATCAAATAAATGCAAGCTTGGTGAGCAGAAGAGAATTCTTTAAAAAACATTCAAAATCTTACCGTTCAAAAACTTTTGACTGGTAGTGTAGATATTTATCATTGCATCTAGTTGTTTTGGATAAGAAAAAAACGTCAGGTCCGACAATATTCTCTTTTTTTATTATTTAAATCTAGATTTATTCAGATTGGCCCATGGAAACCTCTTGAGTTGACTTGGCTAAAAAATCACGGGGGACGACTTTACGTTTTATTAAAAAGTGTTTGCGTATTCTACACTCGTGGCGTGCGCACACGTTAGGATAGGTTAGATGCCTGCCTCCGTTGCGAGTCCCTATCAAGCACTTTACCAATTCAACAGCTCTCTTCTCCTCCTCCTGCCTGGCTCTTTGGCCCACATCACCCACCGCAGAGCAAACCTGTTCTTGATAAAGCTGCTGTGAAACTTGGGAAAAGCCGACGAGGAAGAAGTTGGGGTGAAGCGATCTTTATATAGGCAGAGCAAAATACTTCATCGCTCCGTCTATAGCGCATTGTGATTGGGTGGTTTACACGCTCTGTCAATACAGGAGAAAAACTAATGCTCGCTGTCCTTGCGTGATGGTCCTTGGCAAAAGCAAAAAAAAAAAAAAGAAAAAAGAAAAAACCTTCTGTCAGCCCCTTAAGTGCGTCGGCCCATTGGGAAAATGCCCGATTACCAATCCAGCCCTGTTTCTATTTCAAATATATGTATCACCGTTTCCACCAAATTCAAAGCAGTGCAACTGTTTTCAGCATTTATAATAATAATCAGCATGTTAGATTTCTGAAGGATCATGTGACACTGAAGACTAGAGAAATGACTGCTGAAAATTCAGCTTTGCCATCACAGGAATAAATTACACTTTAAAATATATTACTGTACAAAACAAATTATTTTAAACTGTAATATTTCAAAATATTATTGTTTTATTGTATTTTTGATCAAATAAATGCAGCTTTGGTGAGCATAAGGGGCTTCTTTCAAAAACATTTGAACATCAGATAGCAATAATATAATAAATTAAACACTGGGCAAAATAAACCCAGGTGAAGCATATAAATCTTTATCCATGCAGGATGTTACTTTGTGTTTTTTTTTTTTTTTTCTTTTTCTTTTTTGAAATGTGTACAGCATTGGCACCACACATACACTGAAGGAGGCAAGGTCATAAAATGTTCTTTAAATATTAATCTATTTCATGCTCACTGAATTCACAACATAGTCTGTGAAAATCTCACAGATGGTCAACAGAACTGCTGCAAGGTGTTAATGTGCTAGCATGATAAGTACAGTTAATACCAACAGGCTGAATTATCAACACATCACATAACAGTATACTAATAAAATGATACTACTAAAAATGTGCATACATATGTTTAATAAAACTAATAAACATATTTTCCATTATAATTCAATTATATATAAATTTTAGTGGACACATAGACCTTTACAGTTTCAATGACATTTACAATAAACTATGGATCAGCAAATCAAGCCGGAGAAAGTGTGAGAGACTCTTGGCATGTAGAGTGACAGATCACCTGATATAAGTGAAACATGAATTATTTAACATGTTTGAAGGTAATGTATTTTATTCATGAGGGGTTTTATTCAGAAGTGCATCCAAGAAATAGTGTCAAGCAGTGATAAACTGTCAGAAATAGGAAAGCGGTAAATGGACCTTTGGTCTCTATATACTGTACAGTAGAGACCGGAGCTAGTTGTCACAGATCTAAGTAAGTATAGGGTTTTGAGTTCAATTACACAAATGTTCATTTTCTCTAGCATTTGTTTTGTATGTTGGTTTCAACTACCTTGTTAATTAGAACATTTATTTAACAACAATATTATAGAATAATGTTGGAGTAGTAACAAAAATACTCCAATATCATCACATTTTTGATGGTGGACCGTAAGCATAGGTATAATTTTGTGACAAGGGTATTTTTCATAAATGTCTGGTCAGGGAAAGTTGTAGTTTTAAGATTTATACATTTTATATTATTTATAAATGTAATAAAATCACAATGTCTTGTGGCCAAAACATTTTTTTTTTCTTGTTTCATAATTGCTTTTGCTGAAAAGTCTATAACAGGCAGGTTCTGCCTTTGACAACTTACCCCATATAGTGTGACAACACACACATCATGTCAACCTTACCCTACACAAACTGACTTTTTCAAAAATAAATCTACCCTGACAAATATTCACTGGATTTAAGTAGACTGGTTGTCACATTACTAGACAACAAGTTTCCTCTACTACATTATTATGGTGAAAACTAGCCTTTATTTATTTATTTATTTATTTATTTTTTTTTTTTCTGTAATTCTTCTCGGGATCACAAACCAGTTTGTTATTTGTCCAATATATCTATCCACTGTGTGCATCTTCGTATTAGGTAAATTACAGCCAGCTATAGCTTGTAAAATATTGACTCGTTTTCATTACAGTAATCTGACAACAAACTGACAGTCAGTCTAATGGACTTCAGCATTACTGTGCTCGTGGTCAGTCTAACCTATGTAAGGTCAGCATCATTTGAGGTAACAAGCCAGTCACAGAGGTCCATGCTGATCTTGTGGCCAGTGAAGCAATGAGAGCTGATTTTTCTATTCCGTTGTGCCTTGGACGAAGTGAGGTTGGGGAAACAGGGGTGTCATG
The DNA here is from genome assembly GCA_039654775.1 of Spinibarbus caldwelli. Classification (NCBI taxonomy): domain Eukaryota; kingdom Metazoa; phylum Chordata; class Actinopteri; order Cypriniformes; family Cyprinidae; genus Spinibarbus; species Spinibarbus caldwelli. The sequence continues at coordinate 14,951,185 of CM077235.1, read as the reverse complement.
TAACAGCAATGAGGAGTTATGTGTTAAGTGCAGTGCTCAAGGGCACAATGCAATGCTCAGTGGTTGCTGGTACAGAACACAGAGTATCTTGTTACTCAGCAATATTTTCTCTTGATGCCTCATTAGGCTTTTTATAGTGGGAGGCGAGTGCAATATTTCTGATATAATTACACAGTTAAACTAATTTACTAACTCCACACCATGGCTTCAATCCATTAAAAGATTCAATCAGTTGTGTTTGCTAAGAAGCTTAAACTTCCTGGCATGATCAAATATGATAAAGCGAAAAGGAACAGCAGATGGTTAATTTAAGATGCTATCAAATTTTTATGAGTAACCCCCCTAATGTGAGATAAAAGAACACAGATGATTGGTGTAAAGTAAACAAGGAAATAAAGCACTGCTGTGGGCCCCTTCCCAACATGCTCAACAGTTCACCTTGTGTGGAACATAAATTCAATGAACACACACACACGCACACACATTGGTACATCTATCATTATGAGAACTTCCCTTATACGCAATGGTTTTTATACTGAGCTAATGATATTTTTTTATCCTCTTAAATATGACCCTCACGGAAATCGTTATGCATTTTTACAAATGAATGAATAAACTGAATAAACACTACATATATACATACAGTGGTGTGAAAAATTGTTTGCCCCCTTCCTGATTTTTTATTTTTTTGCATGTTTGTCACAGTTTAATGTTTCAGATCATCAAAAAATTTAAATATTAATCAAAGACAACACAAGTAAACACAACATGCAGTTTTTAAATGAAGTTTTTTTTATTATGAAGGGAAAACAAAATCCAAACCAACATGGCCCTGTGTGAAAAAGTGCTTGCCCCCTAAACCTAATAACTGGTTGGGCCACCCTTAGCAGCAACAACTGCAATCAAGCGTTTGCGATAACTTGCAATGAGTCTGTTACAGCGCTGTGGCCCAACTCATCTTTGCAGAATTGTTGTAATTCAGCCACATTGGAGGGTTTTCGAGCATGAACCGCCTTTTTAAGGTCATGCCACAGCATCTCAATAGGATTCAAGTCAGGACTTTGACTAGGCCACTCCAAAGTCTTCATTTTGTTTTTCTTCAGCCATTCAGAGGTGGACTTGCTGGTGTGTTTTGGATCATTGTCCTGCTGCAGAACCCAAGTTCGCTTAAGCTTGAGGTCACGAACAGATGGCCGGACATTGTCCTTCAAGATTTTTTGGTAGACAGCAGAATTCATGGTTCCATTTATCACAGCAAGTCTTCCAGGTCCTGAAGCAGCAAAGTAGCCCCAGACCATCACACTACCACCACCATATTTTACTGTTGGTATGATGTTCTTTTTCTGAAATGCTGTGTTACTTTTACGCCAGATGTAATGGGACACACACCTTCCAAAAAGTTCAACTTTTGTCTCGTCAGTCCACAGAGTACTTTCCCAAAAGTCTTGGGGATCATCAAGATGTTTTCTGGCAAAACTGAGACGAGCCTTTATGTTCTTTTTGCTCAGCAGCGGTTTTTGTCTTGGAACTCTGCCATGCAGGCCATTTTTGCCCAGTCTCTTTCTTATGGTGGAGTCATGAACACTGACCTTAACTGAGGCAAGTGAGGCCTGCAGTTCTTTGGATGTTGTTCTGGGGTCTTTTGTGACCTCTTGGATGAGTCGTCGCTGCACTCTTGGGGTAATTTTGGTCGGCGGCCACTCCTGGGAAGGTTCACCACTGTTCCATGTTTACGCCATTTGTGGATAATGGCTCTCACTGTGGTTCGCTGGAGTCCCAAAGCTTTAGAAATGGCTTTATAACCTTTTCCAGACTGATAGATCTCAATTACTTTCTTTCTCATTTGTTCCTGAACACTTTTTCACACAGGGCCATGTGGGTTTGGATTTTATTTTCCCTTCATAAAAAAAAACCTTCATTTAAAAACTGCATGTTGTGTTTACTTGTGTTATATTTGATTAATATTTAAATTTGTTTGATGATCTGAAAGCGTGTGTAAAGTGTGACAAACATGCAAAAAAAAAAAAAATCAGGAAGGGGGCAAACAATTTTTTCACACCACTGTATATATATATATATATATACACCGCCAGTCAAAAGTTTGGGCTCAGTAAGATTTTTTATGTTTTTTTTTAATGGAGTCTCTTATGCTCATCAAGGCTGTATTTATAAAGTACAGAAAAAAATAATAATAATATTGTGAAATATTATTGCAATTTCTATTATTGGATTCCTATTTTCATCAGCCATTACTCCAGTCTTCAGTGTCACATGATCATTCAGAAATCATTCTAATATGCTGATTTATTATCAGTGTTGAAACTGTTGTGCTGCTTTTTTTTCTTTCTTTTTTTTCTTTTTTTTTTGTGGAACCTGTGATACTTTTTTCTTTGATTCTTTGATGAATAAAAAGTTAAAAAGATTTTATTCAGCATTTATTCAAGATAGAAATGTTTACTAACAATATAAGTCTTTACTATCACTTTTTATCCATTTAACAAATCATTGCTGAATAAAAGCATCGATTTCTTTGAAAAAAAAAAAGAAAAAGTAAAAGAAAAAATTACTGACCCCAAACTTTTGAATAGTAGTATATATTGTAACACAAAATTTCTATTTTGAATAAATGCTGTTCTTTTTAAATTTTTATTTATCAAAGAATCATGAAAAAGTAGGTCTCTCACAGGTCTCAAAAAATATTAAGCAGCACATCTGTTTCCAACACTGATTATAAATCAGCATATTACAATGATTTCTGAAGGATCATGTGACACTGAAGACTGGAGTAATGATGCTAAAAATTCAGCTTTGATTCACATAAATCATATTTAAAGTATATTAATGTATATACAGTGCCTTGCGAAAGTATTCATACCCCTTTATTTTTTTCACAATTTATTGTTGCTGCCTTATGTTAAACTGCTTTAAATTACTTTTTCTCCACATCAATCTACACTTCATACACCATAATGGCAAAGCAAAATACTGGTTTTTAACATCTTTGCATCTTTAAAAAAAAAAAAAAAAACTTAAATGATTCCATTGCATAAGTACTCATACCCTTATCTGGGACAGTTGAAATTTAGCTCAGGAGCATTCATATTGCTTGTAAATGTTACTACACTTCGTGTGAAGTTAACCTGTGGCAAATTCAATTGAATGGGTATGATTTGGAAAGGCACACACGTCTTAATAAAAGGTCTAACAGCTGATAATGCATATCAGAGCAAAAACCAAGCCCTGAGGTCCAAAGAACTGCTTGTAGAGCTCAGAAACAGGTTTGCGTCAAATCTGGAGAATTTTCAGAAAAAAAAAAAAAATTCTGCTTCATTGAAGGGTCATAGAAGCATGTAGTCTCTGTTACCCTTAATAGAAGAAGTTTGAAACAACCAGGACTCTTCCTAGAGCTGGCCTCCTGGCAAAATTGAGCAATTGATGGAGAAGGGCTTTGGTTAGTGTGGTGAACAAGAAGCTGATGGTCACTCTAGTTGAGCTCCATGATCATATGTGGAGATAGGAGAAATCTACAGAGGGACAAACATCACTGCAACACTCCACCGATCTGGGCTTTATGCCGGTGTGGCAAGACTCAATCCTCTCCTCAGTGAAGACACATGAAAACACACTTGGAATTTGCAAAACAGCACCTAAAGGACCCTCAGACTGTGAGAAACAAGATTCTCTGGTCTGATGATCTTCAATTCCAAGCATCATGTTTGAAGGAAAGCTCTGCTCATCACCTGCAGAGTACCATCCCAAAAGTAAAGTGTGCTGGTAGCAGCCTCATGCTGTGGGGCTGTTTTTCAGCGGCAGGGACTGAGGGACTCATCAGAGTAGAAGAAAAGCTCAGTGCACCAAAATATTGAGATAGCCTTAATGAAAACCCAGTCCAGAGCATTCAGAACCTCAGACTGGGCAGAAGGTTCACCTTCCAACAGGACAACGACCCTAAGCACACAGCAAGAGTGGCTTATAGACAACTCTGTGAATGTCCTTGAGTGGCCCAACCACAGCCTGGGATTGAACACAATCAAATATTTCTGGAGAAACCTGAAAATGTGCCCCCAAATGTCTGCCCCCATCCAACCTGACAGAGCTTGAGAGGTGAAGAGGCGATGAGAAGAATGGCAGATAATACCCAAATGATGAAGAGAAAAGCTTGTCGCATCAAACAAAAAAGACTAGGCTGTAAAGGTGCTTCAGCTAAATATTTCGTTAAGGGTATGAATACTTATGCAATGTACTTATTTCAGTTTTTTTTATTTTTAATAAATTTACAAAGTTGTGACAATTCTGTTTTTGCTTTGTCAGTATGGTGTATGGGGTGTAGATTGATGTGGGAAAAAAGTAATTTAAAGAAGTTTAACATAAGGCAGCAACATAACAAAACGTGAAAAAAATGCTTTTGCAAGGCACTGTGTATATATATATATATATATATATATATATATATATATATATATATATATATATATATATATATAAAGTTTTATTCTATATCGAGAAGTTTGCCATCAGACATATTAAAATGTTCTAAATAAAACATTTTACAAGAAAACATGATTTTAATATATTGTAATATATTTCAGTCTTTCTACTTCAAAATTTTACATTTAATTCAGTGTTACTTGCAATTTCTTTGTAATTAACTGTGAAATTCACTAGTAGATCACGAGTGAAAACTGTTTCTACACAAATTTTTTCAAGTATTTTAATTATATCTTAACTGTTTATGATTTCTATAGTGGAATCGGTAACTGAATACTTTTTCATTAGCATGATTCTGCATTCACATAAGTAGGTGTAAGTTAAGTCCAAGATGATTTTCATATCAGTCAGCACAAGAAAAGCAAAAGAAAATGACTGCACCTTTAAATATAGATAAAACCCCATTAAGCATTTGTATTGTGACACATAGGCATAGTTATGAGAAAAGATATTTTCCTTAAAATTTCCCACCAGTAGAATATTCTGTCTATAAGTGAATAACCATTTAAAATACCCCGTATAATTTACTGTTTCTCGAAAATTAAGTATGTCTGTGGGGAAATCTGACTCAAACTTATCTTATTGAAGTTACTGTTTTCCTGAAGATGTCTTAGATTTCAGAAAAGTCTGCCCACAGGTAGAATCATGACAGGAATTTTAAGCAGCTAGTGGTGCAAGACTTAAAACATATTCCTGGGGAGAGAGATTGTTTGAAATAATCTAAGCTAAAAACACAAAAGGCATCTCATGAACCCAGCCAGTGGTTATATTCCAGTGTGGATCAGTAGTATCGTCTCTAATAACACTAAAGAGAAGGGAAACTTTCATGCCCATTGCATATTCCATTTGCATAATCAGTATACTGCAAATGCAATATGGAAAATAAATGTGAAAAACCTTGGACTTGTCCAGCCACCCATTTGTATTAACATTATATAAGTCATTTATATTAATTATATATATGTATATATATGTATATCCCTGTATGAGTCATTTATATTAATTATATATATGTATATATATGTATATCCCTGTATGAGACATCTACTGTGTATATATGTATATATATATATATATATATATATATATATATATATATATATATATATATACATATATACACAGTAGATGTCTCATACAGGGATTATGGGAATGTCTCTTTATGGTTTTTCAGCATAAATTATCCAGTAATTCATATTTTTACTTGCAAAAACCATAAATTAGATAGTATTTCACAGTGAAATTTACTCACCCTGAGGCCATCCAAGATGTAGACGAGTTTGTTTCTTCATCAGAACAAATGTGGAGAAATTTAGCATTAGTATTATTTTGGGGGTACAACAGATTGGGAAGTATTATCTTGTTTTCATGAAAAATGAATCATTAAAATATTATTGTAATGTTTGTAAGTGATGTAATGTAATGCAATGTAATGTAAGTTTCTCCAAATCTGTTCCAAAGAAACTAAATTCCTATAGCAAACATTATTATTATTATTATTATTATTATTATTATTATTATTATTATTTATTTTTAATTAATTGAAAAAAAAGTCATACTACATGGTTGGGTCGAAGATGACTAAAAATGTATGTGAGTACATAACTTCTAATTGATTAGCAATTATCAAAGATCCAAATATTTTTTTAGAAGCTGCAATTAAATTCAACTTGGTTTCATGTCTGAGATGATGCATTCCCTCAAACGAAATGGCCATGATGCTGCTGGTCATCGTGTCCTTAGTAAAGTGACACTGGACACAATTATTACAAAAAGAAAACAAACAGTTATTGTTGGTCTAATTTGTGCACCCTAAATATTACCTCACTCTACATGAAGCTTGAGCATGAGGACAATATGACCTGTGGTTCCACAATAGCAATGAATCTGTTGTGTTTTATGATCTATCACCTCTTTCGCTCATTTATCACCTACACAGAGGTGGGAGTCTGGGCTGCACACACACACATAGCAGAAGATGGAGTGTATGGGACAGCTTTTTTTGCAGCAGGGAGTTAACCCTGATATTATTTTTAGCTGCAGCAACAAGGGAATGTGTCCAAAAACATGTAGATGAGCCTTTTCTCCTCTAGTTCTCTCTCACCTTACATCTTCAGCTTGTTTGCAACATCAACAAAAATACAGCATAAAACACAAAACAATGCAACGTTCTTTCCCTTTGTCCATTCATTGTATTGCGCAAACAAGCATACAGAACGACCTGTTGGGGATGATAATTTGATATCGAGGCTTCACAACATAATTTTGCCCACAAAGCTAGATTGTGCTATTAATAAAACAGTTTTAACATAACACATTAATCTTATTAATTAAAACAAAATGTTCAATTACTCTACATCTATTCTAATTGTTTTGGGGAGGGGCCGTGAGTACAAGGATGTTCTTGCAAGATTTTAAAGATCAATTATGAATACTAAAGTGGGACAAGCAGAGCACCTAAGAGACGCTGGTACTTCTGAAGTCTAGCAAATATTAAATCATTTCAAAGAATGCTGAAAAATCTACAAGGAAAGACTCGGCATTATAAATAAACTTAATTGCTTTTTCATCAAATTCGAATAGCTTGTTCTATTTAAAGTGTTAACGGTTATGCGTATATGACACAATTCCTAGTGTTTGGATGCTGAATGCCAGTACATACATTAAGTAAATGGAGCACACATGCTGCATTTGTTTCAAACCTGTATGAGTTTCTTTCTTCTGTTGAACACCTAGGTGCCATTCTAGGTGTATATCACTTTCTTCTTTCAGATGAATGCAATCGGAGTTATATTTAAAAAGAAAAAATGTCCTGGCTCTTCCAAGCGTTATAAATGCAGTGAATGGGTATTGAGATTTTGAAGTCTGAGATTTTGTGGAGTGCTTTTTAAGATGGATGGATGCACTTTCTTGGACTTCAAAATCTCAACAGCCATTCACTCCCATTATAAAGCTTGAAAGAGCCAGGACATATTTTAATGTAACTCTGATTGCATTCATCTGAAAGAATAAAGTCATATACACCTAGGATGGCTTGAGGGTGAGTAAATCATGATGTAATTTTCATTTCTGGGTGAACTATCCCTTTAATGGCTGTGATGTAAACTGAAGGCTATTTGCTTTTTAAAAAAAACAGGGACAAGCCCTCTTAACATGTTACTTCAAGTTCCTGTCTCAAAAGTAAGCATAATAGCAGGAAAAACGTATTAAGCATTTTTACTGGGTTTTGCAAAAAAGAGTTGCTAGTAGCTATTGACATTGATTTCCATTGACTTCCCCTGCAGTGAATGGGTGCCGTCAGAATGAGAGTCCAAAAATCTGATAAAAACATCACAATAATACACAAGTAATCCACAAGACTTCAGTCCATCAAGGCGAATTAAAACTAAATTTCTCCAAATCTGTTCCAATAAACAAGCTCATCTACATCTTGGGTGGCTCTGCACAACAAATACTAAGACCACAAAATAACACTGAACTATTAGTCCATCTATTAGAAATCACGTTGAAATACTACTTCTAATTTGAATTTGCTTCAGAGTGGTCCAGACCCGAAACTGAGACTCCTTTAGCTCGAAGCATCAGAACTAATGAGCATTTGTAGCACAATGGTCAGCAGCGCTCTGAGTCACTAGATTACTCTAATTCTTCTGAACTCTGACCTGCTCTCACAGAATGCATGAAACAGAAGTGCCAGATTACCATGTGGTCCCCAAGCAGTTTAAGCAAGGAACCGAGGATGAGCGTGCAGCTTAGAGCTGCTCTGATATCATCTGAATATTGACAGGCTTTATGGCAGAACTGTCTTTGTTTGACAATGATAAGCAAAGCTATTTATAGAGCCTCTTGTTTGGTGGTTCAATTGTCAGTCACTGAATTTAGTACAAAACACTCTACGGACAATGACAACATGACAAGCCCTGACAAGGTGGCTTTTGGTCTGAGAACCAGACTTGTGCAACTATTCAATAAGGGCGAACAATTTCATGCTCAATAAGGCCACAAAGGCAATTTCCTGTCAGAACTATTCTTATGTGCAATTTTTCTGTAAGCCATATGGTACTCTCTCTCAGCCTGTATTTGGATGAGGATAAAATGCCATTGTGCAGGGACATATGACTTTGAAGCATCTAGACGTTTAATTTCTCAGTGAATATGCAAAGATAACGAGATAAATAATGCAGAGATGTATAAACAAGTCTGGTGGTTTCCAGGACCAGTAATCCCATTGTGGATGTGCTGAGAATGAGATTGAGATGTAAAATACCAAAATATGAATAATCCACTGATTTCTGTTATTTATTCATGAATAATCCACAGATTTATGTTATTTAAAAAGTATAAAAATTAAAATAGTTATGTATAAGCAATATGGTGTATCTACCTATCTATATCTATACATCTATATATGTCTGTGTCTATATCTATCTATCTATCTATCTATCTATATATATATATATATATATATATATATATATTACTTGAATGATTTAAAAAATAAGAAAATAAAACATTCTGAGGGCCATTTTGTCTTGACTCTTTCCAATTCATTGCATTTGACTGACTGCATCTGTGTGATGATAATCTGTCTGTACAAAAAGTCCTGTCCCAAAGCTATCTTGATTAATAAAACAATGTAATAGATAGATAGACAGACATATAGATACACAGACATAGGCAGATAGATAGATAGATAGATAGATAGATAGATAGATAGATAGATAGATAGATAGATAGATAGATAGATAGATAGATAGATAGAAGACACAGAATTCTGTTTTTATTTAACAGATTTCATTGAAAATCTGGTACAATGCTCTAAGATGTCTAAAAACTTTAGTCTAAAAAATTAGTTGTGTATTAGAAATAATGCATATTATTGTATACACTATGGCTGTTAATGCGGTTTCCCAAAATGAATTACTCCTCACTCTTTTAATTTTATTCCACCACACGCTATACATTACTTGCTTGCTGTTATGGGAAAAACAACCAGACATAAATTACCAGGAATCAACTTGCCTTATCAGTCTCATTTCCCCAAAAAGACAAGTTGAAGCCAAGATCCAGCAAATAAATTAATGAAACTAAGGGCTTTTGGCAATCCAGCGCAAACTGTTTGCCAGCAACGCGCTCCAGACGGCAAGGGATTCCTTTCAGAGTCTGGCCTGCTGGCTGGCATTGTGAATTTCCCATCCTCCTTCTGATCTGAGCAGCTTGGCAGTCTTTGAGGCAGAACCTCATGAGCATGTGTCAGACCTGCATCCGAAGAGAGTGAGTGCTGGACTGAAGGCTTGTTCAGGATCACAGGGGTCACAGATGCTGAAAGCCTCTTCACTCAGAGAAATACAAAAGCACTGAAGCAATAGAATGATGCTTTTGTTTGGACAGTTTCTGGAGTTAGTTTATGAGTAATGTACTTCATAAAATGCCACGGTCATAAACACTGGATCACTTCATGTGGTGTGTGGGGACAACAGTTGCTTTAATGACTTGAGACTTTTCTTTAGTGCAAGTACTAGTGTCATTCTTCAACTATTCCATGTGGACTTGTCAGCCTGAGGTGTTGCTGGGCCTGAGAAACCTGTGTGAGTGGCTTAAGGAGAGGAACTGACAGTGCCCTGTGTAAGTTTGGCAGTGAAGGGAGAGTGGCAAGTAGCCACTCTTAAAATGCATTATATAGTTTACATTTACATTTAATCATTTAGTAGACGCTTTTATCCAAAGCGACATACAAATGAGAACAATAGAAGCAATCAGACCATCGAGAGTGCAGCAGTATACAAGTGCCATGACAAGTCTCAGTTAGTCTAGCACAGTACATGTAGCTAGTTTTTTTTTTTCTTAAATAAATAGAATAGGAAAGTGTTAATATTAGTTGGTCAGGTCCTGGCGAAAAAGATGTGTCTTTAGATGATTTTTGAAAATGGTTAAAGACTCAGCTGTTCGAATTGAGATCGGGAGGTCATTCCACCAGCTGGGCACAGTCCAGGAAAAGGTCCGCGAGAGAGATTTGATACCTCTTTAGGATGGCACCACAAGGCGTCGTTCACTTACAGAGCGCAAGCTTCTGGAGGGTGCATAAGTTTGAACTAGTGAGTTTAGATACGTTGGTGCAACGCTAGTTGTTGTCTTGTAGGTAAACATCGGTACCTTGAATTTAATGCGAGCGGCTATTGGTAGCCAGTGTAACCTGATGAAGAGAGGGGTAACGTGAGCTTTTTCTGTTCATTAAAGACCACTCTGGCTGCTGCATTCTGGATCAGTTGCAGAGGCTTGATAGTACTAGCGGGAAGGCCCGCCAAGAGAGCATTACAATAGTCCAGTCTGGAGAGAACAAGAGCTTGGACAAGGAGTTGTGCGGCTTGCTCTGACAGGAAGGGTCTAATCTTCCTAATGTTGTATAAGGCAAATCTGCAGGACCAGGCCGTTGTAGCAATATGGTCTGTGAAGCTTAACTGATCATCGATCACAACTCCAAGGTTCCTGGCCGTCCTGGAAGGAGTTATAGTTGACGAAGACCAGCTGTATAGAGAAGTTTTGGTGAAGTGATGGGTTGGCTGAGACCATGAGCAGTTATGTCTTAGCAAGGTTGAGCTGAAGGTGATGATCCTTCATCCAGCTAGAAATGTCACTCAGACAGGCTGCAATGCGAGCAGCTACCGTCGGATCATCTGGTTGGTATGAGAAGTAGAGTTGAGTGTCATCAGCATAGAAGTGATAAGAAAAGCCATGCTTCTGAATGACCGATCCTAATGACGACATGTAGATGGAGAAGAGAAGTGTTCCAAGCACTGAGCCTTGAGGAACTCCAGTAGCAAGTTGTTGTGACTTCGAAACCTCACCCCTCCAAGACACCCTGAAGGACCTATTTGAGAGGTAAGACTCGAACCACAGAAGTGTGGTTCCTGAGATGCCCATCTTTCTGAGGGTGGACAGGAGGATCTGGTGGTTAATATTCAATATCATATTCGAGGGTGTACATAAGTTTTTCAGTCTGGTTCTCATGAGAACACCTGGAGATTTGGTTTGGTGCTCACACTGCACATATGTGACCCATTATATATATATAACTATAAAATTAAAATAATTAATAATAGCAATAATAGTATTATTGCAACAAAATTGTTTAATATTAATAATATCAAAAGTATTTAAACATAATAATAAATAAATTGAGATATTGTTATATTTTAAAAAGTGAGTATTAAATAAAAATACAATTATTTTATAGTACGCTTAAAAATACAGTGCTAAAATACTTTTTCTTTTATTTCTTTTTTATTTTTTACATGAATTTTCATAATTTTTAAACCTAAAATCAGCAAGCTTTTATTTTGGCAAGTTGCCGGCAAGTAAGTATATGCACTGCCTATGCATTTTAGCACTGCTGAGTGAAGCGTGTCAGTAAATGAAATATCACAGTTTTGTGTTTTGCTCTGAAACCAGCAGCGCATTGCTTAGGTTTATGTTTTCAGTTCGATTGGAAAACTTATACAGTATTGCAGTTAGTTAATCTAAAACTGTGATTGTGCATTAACAGCTGTCAACCACGTCGGTATGCAAATGAGTGGTCTGAACTTATTTTCCCAGCACTTTTTTATCTTAGTTGTGCATGTGCACCTGTGCACCAATTATGTGCATCCCTGATTATATTGAAATTTTAGTTTCACAAAATTAAGAATGAAAAGATTTAGGAGTTTGAACTAGGTGTTTGAAACAAACATTTTAAACCACTGCTACAGAAAGAGAAAGAAAGAAAAAAAAAAGATATAGCCTAAGCTCTCTCCTTATTAATATAATACAGAAGACAATGATTTTTTGATGTTGATACACATACACTTACACATTTTAACTACAACTTTGGGTTGTAGTCTACCTAATGTCTGCTGTGACACTGTGAGTTGTACCTATAACTTTCTTCAGGATGCTTAGTTCTGCAGCCAGGTTTCTGAGCTAGTCGCCTGAGTCAAATAAATATACAATGTGACTAATCACCCTAGAGCTGCAGGAAAATTACATCAGCACTGAAAAAAATGACATCTGTCGATATTGATCTTGCCTTAATAGGGCAGTGTTGAGTTCCCCCGACAACATAAGTAGCCCCAGCTATCAATCAATACTTGAGAAAACTTTACATCTCAAATAGCCAACCATTTATTTTTGATATTATTATTATTATTATTATTATTATTATTATTATTATTATTATTATTATTATTATATTAAAAAAAAAAAACATTCACATTTTTGCTTTGGCTCACTTGTCCGCTAGATTCCCATTATAAGTGTATTACAGTAAAATCTATTCCTAGTTTGTTCATACTGAGGGATGTGCTGAAATTACCATTGTCATATGTGGCAGCATACCACAGATCTAGTACTTACAGACAAGGTTGAAAATAACTGAATATTCCTATGGGCAATAATACAAGGTGGTGACAGCTTTGCAATTTGTAGTATTAATTGGCAGCTAAAAAAAAGGATTCTTCCTAAATCTCTTAGTAGCTTCACCTGCTATAGCCTTGTGAAAACACTTTGCACATGTGATGTGTAAAACAGGCTGTTATTATGAGAGATTTGTTGAAAGCCTGCATATTATGGAGAGCTTCTTGGAAAAAAAAAAAAAAAAAAAAACTGGGAGAGATCTGGGGTGTGCTTCCCAAAAGCATCGTTAACCAACTATGATCAAAAGTTCCATTGTTACCAACATAGCAATTTACAGCATCACAATGTTGTGCGGCTGGAACTACAGTTCTCGGCCTATGGTTCGAAGCATTGTTTCTTGTCATATGACATGGTCTCAAATAGATCATGTGCTTGAGCAAAAAAAGTAAGCTAACATGTAGTACAATCATTCCATACATTTAAACATTTTATTATACATTTTTTAGTTTGTAGAGTTTAGCGAATTAAAGAGAATTTGAAGAGTGTGCATGTTTGTATGTGCTCTAGTACCACAGGGGAACCCGCAAACCCACATGTTCGCTATTTAAAGCAATAATCTGACATTAATTTGATCTTAAAGTAATTAATTAGCAGAAGTTATCACACCACCACCTGACTGATATCATTAACGACAGTTTGAGCGCGAATATGCGACGCGGATGTGCGATGCAACTTTTTTGCACCAAAAGCCCTTAAGGAAATAGCTGTCTAGCTAGTTAGTTTCTCCAAAAATTCATCGTACCATGATAGTTAAGCAGTGAGTTACATCATAGTTCGAGAAATAGACCCCTTGTCTATAATACCTAAAAAAAAAATCTGTTTTTTGTCCATTGGCTGTTGGTTGCATGACACAAGACCCTCTGGAATTACATGGTTTGAAATGTGACATCTTTGCTCAAGGAGGTACTAGTAATAATCACTCTGAAGCTGCATGAAAAATGACATCATGACAATGCTGATTGGTTGATGACACTAGGAGAAGATGGAAAATAAATCATTGGACCCTCTCTACTAGCCTATAACCCCACTTCACAACTTCAAGAGTATTATTTTGAATTTCTGAACCCTAAACTGAAAATGAGCATCAAAATTTGATCGCTCCCATTTCAAAGGTAGTAGTATTTCACTTTAACGTTCTGACACAGACACTACGCTGAAAACAAGCATTACAATTTGATCGCTCCCATTATATATTTTTGCAAAAAAAAAAAGGTTTGTGCACAGGGACCTTTGACAACACTTGGTGTGGTGTAAGAAAGTGAGAACTTAATATTAACCCTTAAATGCATACCTCGGGTCTTTAGCGACCCGGTACATCATTCTCCATCCTCTCCCTCCTTCATTTTTTAAAGTTAGACATCAACTTTCTTATTATTGCTCAATCTATTCATTATAAACAATATAACAAGAAAAAAATAGTCAAATATAAAAGAATACCTGTTTTCTGATTATTTTTTTGTAAAAAGTGTATAGGGTCGCTAGAGACCCGAGGTATGTAAATGTGTATTTTTTTTTTTTCTGCGCAACAATATTTACATATCTGATGACTCAATACGTGCAATGCATCTTTTTTCCTCACTGTTTGATACACAATGATGACGTGATGTTTCACTCATAATTACTGCAGGCATAAAACAAACGAATATCATCAGCAAAAACTGAACTGGTTTGAATGGCTTTACTGCTGAGCAATTACTATACGCCAGTGATTTACAATCCTGTTCCTCGGGACTCACTGCTCTGCACATTTTGCATGTCTCCCTTATCTGACACACTCATTTGAGTTCATGGAGCTCTTTCCTAATGAGCTGATGATCTGAATCAGGTGTGTAAATTAGGGAGACATGCAAAATGTGCAGAGCTATGGGTCCTCAGGAACAAGTTTGAAAACCACTGCTATACGCAATGAAATATAAATGTCACTGCCATTTGATGCTGGATGTGGTAAATAAGCTGCCAGTGATCAAAATATTGAAAGCGATCGTTTTGAGAATATGGTTGAGATCGTGAATATGAGGCAGATGCTGAATGTACCGTGGAAGTGCGCTCTGACGATGACAGCGATGGTAAAATCATCTGCTCAAATTGAACCCTTTTAAGTTTCAAAAGGTAACGAAATATGCTTTATTTTATTCTTCTGTAATTGTTCTTAAATATCAAGAGAGTTTTGTGCTATTGCAGCAGTTAGAGATCCATCCGTGCTGGATATATGGGTCTGGGTCGCTAAAGACCCGAATATGTAATAATGATTGGTGAAACACTCATGCATTTAAGGGTTAATCAGAATGAGTCACAGTGCTTAAACTCATCTTCAGTTTCGCCACTAGAGCTGAGCTGGTTTGAGAAACAGCTCATTAATCATGCTATGAAATTTCTATGACTAACCCTACAGTAAAGTGGCAATCAAGAATACATGAATAGTCAGATGGTTAATCAGCTGAGTCTGTTGTATAATTCTCTTCATAAGTGTGACATATTTAAATTATTAGCGAGGGTCACTTGTTTTACAGAAACTACCTCTGTATTGTTCAATGCGACACCGAGAGTTTAGAGCTGATATGACTCAGAGCCGCATTTGTGTTATACAATGAAATAACAAAGAGGTGAAAGGGGAGTAATGTGTCAGGAAGGGCAGATGTGAAAGTTCAAGGAGCACAAATATAACAGCTATGTTGTGGTATGGGTGAACAACAGTGGTGATGGGCTCAAAAGGTCACTGGCTTGCTGGCAGCCCTGCCATGTGCCACACATGAACCTCAAGGACATTTTATGCATGAACCAGGAGAAAGCATAGAAAAGATGTGATAATGATATATTCATGGCAGCAGCGATGAGGCATAATATCTATCACTTGCATGCATTGTGCACAAATAAAAATACAATGCTTCTGTTGTAAGCCCATTTCCACCACAGAATTAAAAAAAAAAAAAATAAAATATCATGCTTTGGTAAGTTATAACTATGAGATAAAAATGAACCAAAATGTTGAAATTATGAGAGAAAAGGATGAAAAGTTTGTCAAGACTGACTTTTTATCTCGTAATTTCAACTTTTTGTCTTATAATTATAACTTAGTATCTCAAAATTTCAACATTTTGTCAGAATTATGATTTACCAAAGCTTATATGTGTGTGTGTGTGTGTGTGTGTGTGTGTGTGTGTGGCAGAAATGAGCTTCTATTTAGATCTCCTTGTCATTACGAAAGAGGATTAAGGCCAAACAATTAAAAAAAAAAAAACCAAAAAAAAACATTGAGATTAAAGTCAATATAATGCAAGATTAAATTCACAGTTTTTCAATAAAAAAAGACTAAACAAAATTTTGGGAATAAACTCATTCAATTTTGAGAATAAAGTCAATGTTTCACAAAAAACCTTTAAAAAAAAGTTTAAATAAAATGTTGAGAATAAACTCATAAAATTTAGAGGGAAAAAGTCATTGTGTTTAGAGAAAAAAAAAAAAAACATGCTACATTTTGAGTAAAAACGTTTAAATAAAATGTTGAGAATAAACTCATACTTTGAGAATAAACTTGTTGTGTTTTGAGAAAAATGTAGCATGATGCGATCAACCCGAGTTCAAATCCGCCGTTTGCCGAACTTGCTCTTCCTCCTTTTCTCATCACAAATAACATTGGAAAAGTGGAAATCAATTGCCTAACGAGTGTTTAATAATGATGTATTAATTGGGCAGGTTTAGGGGTAGGAAGGCTATAGGGAGGGCTTTGTTGTTCCAATAAGGCAGTGTCTATGTAATAATTTTAATAAAACCATTTACATTTTATATTATTGCATCCTGTTAATGTACAACAATACTGAGGTGCAAATAGTATCTGTCACTGTTTTTAAGTATATAGCATCTAATTACTATTTACACTTATTGCAAAGATCTGCTACTTTTACATAGCATAAATAGAATTGCTGTTGTCACTTAGTGTAAATAGAACATATCACTATTTTCACTTATAGTGTAAACAGTATCTACTGCTATTTTCACTTAGTGCAAATAGCCTCTGCCCTAAACTAAAACTATACGGCACTGGCATTAATGGCTGTACATATGGTCTCGTTATATGGATAGAGGCGTACACAACAATCAATGATCCTAAAGTAATAGCCAGTTTTTTCTCGAAACACAACGACTTTTTTCTTGTAATTTAATGAGTTTATTCTCAGCATTTTATTTTGACTTTTTTTCTTGAAATGTAACAAGTTTTTCTCAAAACACAATAACTTTTTTTTCTCATAATTGAGTTTATTCGCAATATTTTTTGTAGACCTTTATTATCTAACACGTTTTTTTTTTTTCTTTCTTTTTTTGCGGAACAATGACTTTATTCTCGAAATGTAATGATTTTATTCTCAACATTTTATTTAAACTTTTTCTTGAAATTTCACAAGTTTAATCTCACGTTATGACTTTAATATCAAGATGGTTTTATTTTTTATTATAGCTTGGCCATAATCATCTTCTGTACATCATGGGTAGTTGATATGAGTTAAAAAGCATAAACGGAGCATAATAATAGCTGAAAAACATAACTAAAATAAATAGAACAAATGAATAATGAATGATTGAATGTATAAATAAATGAATTAATGAAATAAAATCAATCAATGTATGAATTAAAATTTAAATAAATATTATTTAACTAAATTACAATACATTCTTCATTTTTTGTTGAAAAAAAAAAAAATCTGATTACGTTCCACATTATATCACATAAAGAAATAGGCAGGAAGTAAGTCAACCCAACCCAACCCAAATCCGTGTGGTGTTAAACATGAGAGACAGAAGACTAGCACAGTGAAGTGGTATGAAGAACTGTTGATTGAATTCTGACAGCTTGGTGTATCCGGTCTCTTCCACCCCCTCTGGATAATGAAGTGGTGATAAGTTTACCCCAGCCGGACGAAGCCCCATGGGATAGATAATGAGGCCAGTTGTTAATTAATGTGAAGTTCTCCTGGTCTCTGTATGCTCTGTGAATCCCAATTAGTCTGAAGCTTAACAACATGTTGCACTTGATTTTTTTTAGTTCACTTCAAAGCTCAGGCTCCTTCTGCTGTTTTCAGAGTCCCTGCTTTCTCAGAGCCTTTATACTAAAGGGCACGCTGCATGGCGTGGAGGAAAGACAGCAATGTGTACACTTCTGCATAGATGCAACCGCAGCTTCTACCACTCACGTCAAATCATTATAATAACACCTTGTCCTAACTAGAGGAGACTAGATGAAGTAATTTATCTGTCTGCACTAAATGTGAAAATGGTGCATGATTCAACACAATCACAAATCACAGCCAACCAGAACAGTGTGTGGAAGAGTTCTGTCTGTTTGCATGCACAGATTCTTGGATTCACAACACTCTGCACAGCAGAAACCACATACCTTGTATTTTTAGGACTTTGCAATGCTTCTCCAGACAGCAGCATCCTTTTTAAGGGTTTCCTTGTGGAAGATGATGGATTTGTTATGTAATATCTAATACTTTTAACTTACAAAATCAGTCTCTTCTCACAGATGTTGGATGATTAATATACATAAGGAGAGGTACTTTGGTCCAAAGAAATGTTGGTCTGACACTGCAGAAATAGAAACAACACAATAATAATAGGATATAATACCCATGAATTTGGCATACTTGATATGTTTCATTGTTGCTGTAACTTTTGATCAATTTAATGTGTTCTAGGTATTTTTTATTTTTTTTGAATGGTATGGTATATAATGGCAGCACGACTCTTCAAATCCATCATTTTTTCCCCTAGCTTATCAGATCCGTGTTGTATTTCCTGTGTGACCCATTGCCACAAATATTTAACACACTGAGATCCTGTGGGGATTTACTTGGCCCAGGATCTTATCATAATGTTTTCATTTTACGGCCAATGAAGTGATTTCCAGATATCCAATCGGCAATCTGTCAGGCCTACGCCACAGATCTTATTCTGCAGAGTGTGCAGGTCTCGCTGGCTTCACAGTTCACCACCGCTTTGCTTCATTTCTCCCATGGTCAGTGGGGTAAGTCCTGCACTGCAGTAAAGCACCTCGATGACTATGGACCATTAAAGCGCTATTGAGTTTCTGTCAAATCGCCAGCACCTACAATCTCTCACTGTCCCTGCTCTCAGCCCTCTCCATTATCAGGCCCCTCCAGCCAGCATGGCTCAACATCACCATAGACATAGCTAAGACTGCCATACCTTGACAGAGTCTGCATTAGTTTCAGCCATCGAAACCTTGCTTTAAGGTCTGTGTGAGGCAGGATGTGATGTATCCTTGTGATTCTGGGCTAACCCATAACCCTTTGTCAATATAAGCCTTAGCAATTCTTTTCCTCTGGGAGAGATTGGGGACTCAGTCTTATATAGTTGCTTGTGAAGACCCTTGTAGTAATTGAAACGAGGCTCTGCGTCATGACACAGATGAGTGAATCCTTCCCATAGCAGTGGGGAAGGCCTTTTCTGAAGAGCAGATAAAGAAGAAATCATTGGTTTCAGAGATGGGAATGATGTGAAGAAGTTTGACAGACACACAGTGGGTTCATAACAAGGGCTCGAGGTTTGGCTAGTTAGCATGATGCAGTTACCCCCTGCTGGCAGATACTAGAACTACACCATCTGCTTTTCAAATCTTTCCCCATTGGGGAAAATTGTCCAGTTGGGGCCTATTTGAAAAGAACCGTGTATTCTGACTAAACATATATTTTGCAAGCAACATGTATACAGTATAACTTTTCTATAGTGGATTTCAAACTGAAGTATATTTTAAGTTATGGAATAGTTCACCCAAAAAAGAAAGTTTGCTGAAAATTGACACACCCTCAGGCCATCCTAGATGTTGGTGAGCTTGTTCCTTCATCAGAAGGGATTTGGAGAAATTAAGTATTACTTCACTTGTCCACCAATGGATCCTTTGCAGTGAATGGGTGCCGTCAGAATGAGAGTCCAAACAGCCGATAAAGGGCCAGTTTTACTAACAGCTTGCGCCAGCACAAACCGTCTTTTGGCGTTAAAATAGTACTGTCAGGATTTACTAAAGACGTGCAGTGATGAATTAGCACTGAAAAGGCGTGGACACAGTTATTTTTGCACCTCACCTTATTGAATATGCATTTGTAAGAGTTTCCCTTTCAGACTCAAAATTTATGGGAGGAGAGTATTCAAATGAATCACGCAACGAGATTTACTAACGTTTGCGCTCATCAAATTACTGGTATTTGCACCATTATTTAACGCCCAAAAAAAGCATGTCTTAAACTATTTTGCGCTTGAAATGGCTGCAGTTATTGGAGGCACCTCAGAGAACAGCACGTGGTAGAAGAGAGAAAATCCTCGTTCCACACATATTAATTTATTTGGAATGCCAGAAGAATACATTATCCGAACATATCATTTGCCAGAACATGTTATTTTTAATTTGCTTCAGGAAATAAAAGACGACTCGGAACCCCTAACTAGGAGTCACGCAATACCAGGTCTATCAAAACTTCTTGCAACCCTTCATTTTTTTGGCCTCCGGTTCTTTTCAGTGTACTGTGGCTTCTTTATTTCTTTATTCTTTATTTGCGACTACGCTAATTTGTGCTGCGCTTGGTATATTGCGTTGGTTGATATGTAAATGAGGTGTTGCATCTGTGTTCTTTAATTTGCGTGTTGTTAGTAAATCACCCGCAGAAATTTCCACACCCGTTTGCGCTGTTTTGGAATTGTGCTCTCGCGCTAATTTGCCCTGTTTAGTAAAACTGGCCCAAAAACATCACAGTAATCCACATAACCCAGTCCATCAATTAAATTCAATACATTTTTTTAATCTTTTTTTTTTTTTTTTTTTTTTTGAGCCACTGCACACTATATATTACGACAGCGTTTTAGTGTCAGAATCACGAGATTAAAGTCACAATATTTTGAGAAAAAGTCAAAATTACGAGAATAAAGTCATAGCAATTACGAGATTAAAGTTACAATATTTTGATAGTATAGCCTATATTGTGCATACAAATGGCCCAGATTGGGAGAACCAGGAGAAATCATCAGAAGGCATGAAAAAACAATATAATTTAATTAAATGAATGTCTCATTGTAATCGAAAAGATTATTTATTTTTTAACGTGGCACTAAAACACCATCGTACTACATGATGTAGCATTATTACACAAAAACACAATATTTGCATTAGTTTGATAGCTTCACTTTCCCAAAAAATTGGACCGATAGAACATGTCAAAGTTTCTTATTCTTGAAGTCTGCATTTATTTGATCAATACAGTAAATACTAATTAGTGAAAAATTACTATTTTAAATTCTATTTCAGTATATTTGAAAAAGTAATTTATTCCTGTGATGGCAAAGCTGAATTTTTAGCAGCCATTTCTGCAGGCTTCAGTGTCCCTTGATCCTTTAAAAATCATTCTAATATGCTAATTTGATGCTCAAGAAACTTTTCTGATTATTTCAAGGTTGAAAACAATTGTGCTGCTTTTTTATTATTATTCATTTATTTATTTTTTTCAGGATATATGATGGATGGAAAGTTTTTAAAAAAAAACAGCATTTATTTGAAAAAACAAATTCTAATAATAATATTTTATTTCAGATTTATTTCAGTTAATGAGTTTAAGTTTATGAATGGAAATGTTAATACTAACCCTTTCTGGCTATTACCAGACTAATAACCACAATGTCAAATATTTGTTTTATTGCATTAGATCTATTAATAACATGACAAAGATTTCCATGCTTAAAGAAACTGAATTGTAAGTAAAACATTAACACTCTTGCTTCATCAATTCCACAAGGAGCATATCCCATCTTTGTCTAGGAAGGAAACAAGAGAGATTAATAAAGACGAGTAATCAGACGTGACGTTAAAGCCAGACTTCCTCAGGCATTCCCTTGATCAGAATCTAAACAGTGAATCACACAACCTCCTCTGTTATAGTACTCCGAAATTTCATTGAAAGGCCTTTTCTTTTCTTTACGTGAAACACAAATTGCATGCATGGGTTTCAGTGAATTTTATCACAGCACACAGTTTGTTCCTTAAAAACTTGGTCTAGGTTGCAGGTAGTGATTCGGTGCATAGTAAGAATGGGAAATTTAGAGGCTTTAGTGTGTGATCTGGGGTGCGATTTTCAAACATTTGTCACATCAGCTGATTTGTGGGGCAGCTTGGACCTATTTATCAGGCCCTGCTGTCACTGGGCAATGAATTTATGTTCCTCATCCACATACTCTGTGCCAGACCGCATCAACAGAGGCTCCGCCTGTCAATCTTACAGCCTTCATGTCTATCACATCTGCTGTTGTTGTTGTTTTCTCTATATGATGAAGAATTATTAGACAAAAACACAATGTTTGCACTAGTTTGATAGCCTAATTTATTCCTGTAATGACAAAGCTGAATTTTTAGCAGTCATTACTCCAGTCTTCACTGTTGTATGATGCTTCAAAAATCATTCTATTATGCTGATTTGGTTTTTAAGAAACATTTCTCATTATTATCAATATTGAAAAGAGTTACAATATTGATTGTGCTAAAGTGGAACTATTGCAATTATACTTCAGGTACACTTTAAATATCTTGCATTTAAAGACCAATATTATTCAAAGATCGTGCAATCCTCGTCAATAGTGACATTAAAACACATTTTAGGCTTAATATTAAGAAATGTGCATTGTGCACAAGTAGTACTCCAAATAAAGTTTAACTATATTTTTTTTTAATATCATTAAGTCTCAAACAATATGTCAGTAGATATGTTAATAATTGAACTATACTTAGTATGAAATAAAAATTAGTATGAAAAAAAAAGTATTTTAAATGTATTGCTTTCTTACTAGGGGTTTGATGAATAAAAAGTTAAATTAGATTTTTGGTAATATTCTAAATGTCTTTACAGGCACTTTTGATCAATTTAATGCATCCTTGCTAAATAAAAAGTATTATTTTCCTTTTAAAAAAAAATCTCAGTGACCCCAAACTTTTGAACAGTAGTGTATAGTTTAATTTATTCATTGATTATTTATTTGATTATCTTTTAATTTCAGTTATTGTTGCTATGATGTCTTAGCAAACCTTTTGATGTAAGAATCAAAATAATGATCAAAGTACATTTTGATAAAAATGACAATCCTAATTAAGCTGTTAACATCATTCAACAGAATTTAGATTCAGTTCTAGTCATACAATAATGGTTTATTGTCAGAATTACAAAAGATGATGTTGTGTTCAGTGTTATCGAAAATGAACTCAATAGTACAACAATTTATATACTTAATTGAAGGCTTGTGTCAGTGGCCAAATGATTAGAAATACGTTTGATATATCATATACCATATATATTAATCTATCAATTCTGTACCATAATTCATTTTAAGTTTGAAATTTACAACCTGTTTTTCTGCTCCGGGTCAGTTGGGGTAATAACATCAAACGCTTTCAGTGGAGCACAGCACACAAATACTCAATTAACACAGGCTCGTATGATAAACGCCCTAACATCCAAGTTCAAACCATTGGCCCGCTCACAGAGACACAATATTGGATTGCCCCTTTGGCTTTATGAGGCAGGACCTCATTAGCGACCAGTCTAACATGACCTTTATGTTGAAGTGTCTGTGATGCACACTTCTATGGTGGTAGTCTAATCAACAGGGATTAATAGAGAGCAGCTTTGGAAATTACTGCTGTGGTCCAGTGCCACTGATGGAGATGTCAGCTATTCTAATGAGACCACTGCACTGTCTTTCCTCCTCTAACAGAGACCTTATGTGGAATGGGATATAATCTACATCGGTTTTTCAATGGCCACCTTCAACACTGGTCACTCTATCCCCAAGTGTTTAGAGAAGAGAGCGTATTGATCGTGATAAGGCAGCTGCTTTTGATCAGGGAGCCACTGCAGGAGAATCCAGTGGAAGGTCTGTCCCTCTTTGCCACATTAAGCCACTCAGTTTTGTCTATATCAGGGTATGTAAGTGCTGTAATGTGGTGGAGGAAGAAATTAATGATAGTGTGTGTGCAGGTGGTAATTCACTCCTCTACTTTACATGCACACAGATGGGAGACCGATAATTTAGTAACATGTAGACTTACAATAGTTAAGCTAAAATGGCCCTTATCTTCCTCATATTGTTCTTAAATCAGTGAATATTTTTCATGGCTATGTTAAATCTTGAATTCAAGAACTGACTAAATTTTAATTTCATGAGTGAACTTTAATTCAATTTACCACATCCAACAGGAAGACAAACTGTAGTTTTAATTAGATTCAAAAAAGAGAATTTATCCAATAACAATTCTGAGAAATTCAGCAGGTACTGGCATTCTGGGAGATTAAGTTTTCCATCTTGGTCCATAAATTGGTTTAATAAAAATAATGGTCACACTTTATTTTAAGGTCCAATTCTTGCTATTAACAAACCATTAACTACGAATTTTGCCTCAAACTCCTAATTTGCTGCTCATTAATAGTTAGTAAGGTAGTTGTTTAGTTTAAGTATTGAGTAGGATTAGGGATGTAGAATATGGTCATGCAGAATATGTGCTTTATAAGTACTAAAAAACAGCCAATATCTTAATAATAGCCATGCTAATAAGCAACTAGTTAATAGTGAGAATTGCTCCCTATACTAAAGTGTTACCAAAATAATTATATATTAAAGTATACAGTTCTGAGACTTCCAATCAATTAGTAGCTATAGGTATATAAGGATAACAATGTGCTGTTAAAGGTACTACTATTATACTACTACTGTTCACAGTATTAACATGTTTATTATTACAATAATAAATAAAATAATATGATATCAAATAGCAGTTTGCAACATCAAGCTGCATAACAGACAGCTAACTGGAAGTGGCTGACATCTGAAATCTTGCATATTCCAGTTAAAAATGGTAGAGTCTGCTTTTATGTTAAAAACAAGGAAGAAGGTTGCATTTCAAACAGATCCAAACTGTCTTTTATAAAAACCTTCAAAAGTGTTTTTAAATGACTTTCAGACCAAATCATCATTCAAATTCGAATTGTAATTCTGCATTCTGCACTACTGTTTGCTACCACATTTCAGTTTCAGGAATCAAATTTTAAAATCAATTCTGAACTGTGCACAGTTATGCCAGAAGTAGGAGAAGGAATATGACTTTTTTTTTTCCACACACTAATATTGCAGATTGAAAACCACTGGTTACTATGAACTGTTTTTGTATAGCAAGAATTGTGTAAAGACTCTTTGTGCTTCATGGAAACCAGTATATGGGTTTGGAGTGACATGAATAGCAGTAAATTAATTTTCCTTTAAAGATGTGTTTATTCTGCCTCACTAAACATTTGTGCCCATCTTTGCTCAGCACAGCATCTAAGATCCAGTCTCCCTGTGAACATTCCTGGACTAAACAAACAAGGGAAATACATTTTGATCCAACAACGCATAGTAGATAATTAATTTGATGAGAGAAAGCATCACAATCTGTCAGTTCTTCCACTGACAGCAGCGATGGGGATAAAATTATTCCACAAACAAAGCTGAATATTTTGTCCCAAGAGCCTTTAGATGTTATGCATCTTTTGTAATTGCATTCCGCCGCTATTTGTGCCTGAAACAAAACAAGATTTATGACAATTGCAGCTGATCAAACATGTATACAAGACGGAAATTAATGGCCGTCTCCTCAAAGTTCATGGCTGATTGTCATTTGCGCTATAGCTCAGAGGTGTGCAGAATGTTAATGAAAAAGTTGATCTGAAACACAGTGGCTCAGCGGTGCAGGGCAGACACAGATGCATGAAAAATGCATGGAGCTCCGTGTGTACCTCCAACTTCACTCATCGGAATTCCACTCCCATTCCAACTGGCCAACAAGCAAGAATATCAATTATATTAGCAATTTGGGTGGTAGTGAGCGAGCGGGTAACCGTTGAGCAGCTCTCATGAGGCACACTGCTCTGAAAGCAGGCGATGGCTATTCAGAGCACCATTTTCAGCAGTCAGCTCAGGAAAACGTCCAACTTACTGCGTTAATGGAGGCTGAAGTGTTTTCACCAAAGAATATGTTCATTAATATTGTGATTCATGTGGAGAATCAAACATCTCAGTGTGGGTTGCCTAGGTTCACCTCAAACGAGTGACACTGTCAAACGGGAAACATATACTATTAGCATACTGCATAATTAACACATCCGGTCTCTCTGTGTGTGTTTCAGGAAAACCCATATATGTGTAATAACGAATGTGACGCTGATACCGAAGAGCTGGCCCACCCGCCCGAGCTTATGTTTGACTCTGAAGGACGAAACCCAACCACGTTCTGGCAGTCGACCTCCTGGAAGAAATACCCCAAGCCCCTTCAGGTCAACATCACGCTGTCCTGGAACAAAACAATAGAGCTCACAGATGACATCGTCCTCACCTTCGAGTCTGGGCGACCCGAGCAGTTGGTCTTGGAGAAGTCGCTGGATTACGGTCGTACGTGGCAGCCGTACCAGTTTTACGCATCTGACTGTTTGGATGCCTTTACTATGGAGCCAAAAGCAGTACATCAGCTGACCCCAAGCACCATGCTAGAAATCATCTGCACTGAGGCCTATTCAACAGGCTACGTGTGGAAGTATGATAAGACTGTACGCTTCGAAATTAAAGACCGCTTTGCCCTTCTTGCTGGCCCGAGACTGCACAACATGGCTTCTCTGTATGGGCAGCTGGACACCACCAAGAACCTAAGGGATTTCTTCACCCTCACTGACCTTCGCATTAGACTTCTACGGCCTGCCACCGGAGCTACAATGGTGGATGAGAACAACCTTTCTAGATACTTCTATGCCATCTCGGACATTAAAGTGCAGGGCAGGTAAGTTAATTCCTCTTTGAGTCTTAATTGAATAGAGCATGCCTAACACTGGGTTTTAAGTATTTTTGCTTAATTCCTTCTAAAAATAAAAATGCTAAATTAAAACATCAGTATATAAATAAAATGTAAATAAAATGTCCGTTAAAAACAAATATGCGATTGAGGATTAATTACTCAGTATAGGTTCTTTGGAAGAACCTGCCTCTACCTAAATATTTGCACAACTTACATACAATTCACTGCAATGCAATTATGATTACGGGGCAAATTATCATTTAATGAAGAATTATTTTCATGCAGTTTCTTGCAAAATACTAGGTTATGATCTCAAAATACTTTTACATCATTTGCATGATTTTACATTAACAAATCATGCATCTTGATGTTTGCATAACATAACTAGATCTGTATGTATGGCTTTTCTGACATGGTAAACTTGCTCGGCAGCTCACCTGGTACAGCATCTACTGTATTTGTGGTGCAGAGTGCTCAGGTACACATCCTGTGAAACAAGTCTCGATAAAAGAGCTCAAAGACTTGTAGAAGCAAGCTAAAACAAGGTTTTTTTTTTGTTTGTTTTTTTTTTTGTTTTAATCTCATGCCTGCTTTTATTAACACTGCTTTCATTAACATGTTGATTTTGGGTTTAAGGTAGGGTTTCGTGTAGGTGGTAAGTATTTTTCAAATGCCATAGAGCATTAAAAATAATCAACACAACAAAATGTTGTGACATGAAAGTGTCACAAAACATATGAGATGCTACATAATGTCATATGCCAGAAATATTTGATAACAATATTTGATGTAACTTCTTAAGGGTTACAATTACTTCAGGGGCACAATTAATGCAATGAACCAAGCACAGAATCTGCCAAATGTTACTTAAAACTAAAAATGTTAATAAAAAAATATTTTATTTAAAAAAAATGACTAGATGGAAACATTGGTATATGAATAATATCCAAATAAAATGTGCCTTAAAGGATTATATGCACGATTGAGATTAATATTTGTTAAGAAGCACATTTACAGATTAATTCCTTGACAGAAACATAATTTTGTGCCACAAGTGGCCAAAAAACAAACTGCATAATGACAATGCAAAAAAAAAAAAAGGATCTGCAAAGGATCTACCTAACAGTATTTTATTTTATTTTATTATTATTTTTTTTTATCTGAAAGCTCAGCTGTTTGTACTCAAACTTTCAGGATGAAATTATTGCAAAGTTTTATGCCTGTAGTCCCAGCCCAGCTTTTGCAGGGCTCCACATGGTGTCAAATGACAGAATAAGCATAATGAGTGACCACTCATATTCTTCTCTAAAATTAGAAATCAAGCCGGATGGAGGGACAATGGGCAATAAAGAACAAAATGGACCTCAAAGGTCTCATTTAGCCGGCATAAAAAAAGCAAAAAAGTGCAGCATGACTTCACAATGTCTTCACAAGTCGAATAATGGCACAATAGAAACAAAAACACAGCAGCTGCTCTCCAAATTGGGCCGGAATGGCTCATAAGCAGTTGGTTTATGTGAGAATAACTTGGTTCATAATGACGCATTTGATTGGTCCCCTGTGAATCTAAATGCACAGCTCTAAATTAGGATTCAAAGGACTGCAGTGGTAGATTAGGGCAATTACAGAGTGAGCTAATTGGAAAGAGACTAATCTACTAATTAAGACCATTTACTGCTGATTAAATAATAACCACTGGGGACACATCACCATGCAAGTGTGCCTGTTGGGCGACATTAATATGACTTTGCATCTGTAATGATTACTGAGGGTATTTTATGTAGATGGTGGTTCATAGTTTTTGATACTTCATATTTTACTCCTTTAGCATTTAGAGCACACGTTTTCATTTGAAGACCCATTGCACAATATTTCAAACTGATTTTATAGTTCAAAGGAAGTTGTACACATGCACGCCCCAGTAGACAGCACTCCTCTTGTGTCAGGAATTGTTTGCTTATTGAGTTGAATGAGCCGACAAATCTTAAGTTAGGCTTGAAAAATCATGCTCATGGTCCATCATTGAGGCATAAACAAACAAAATAAGAGAAGGAAAATGTTTGACATTTGGCAAATTGTTTTACCTGATGCAAACAGTTGTCTCAACAATACAATATTACAAAATGTCCTAGAGTGTCTTTACTTTTCTTTAAACATTTACCTTTTAAAAGGACAGTTCATCATTCTGTCAATTCTGTCATCATTTATTCACCCTCATGTCCTTCCAAACCTGTATGTCCAAATTCATTAACAAGATTTCCCTTAAAAAGAGATTGTCAACTTTGAGCAGGCAATCAATTCTAAATATGTTTGTGTAAAAAGACATTGAACATGCAGATCTAAAATGAGTTTGTCAGCACCCCTCACATTCACTTTTGGAACTTAAAATAGAGCAAAGAGGAGATAAGTGGCTGCTCTATGTCTTAATGAAGGCATGAGGGGCTGCTGTTATTTGGCTTTGATGTGTTCAGAGTCTGTAAGAAGAGGGAGGTGTGGAAGGTGCAGTGCTTGATGTTGGGAAGGACCTCCACCTACAGTATAGTCTCCTTATGAACTACGGCTTTCACACAGTCTAGACAAAATTATTGCAGGAAGTCTTAGGTTCATTAAAAACTACAATTCTGTAAAAAAATTAATAAATAAATAAGGCTATGATTGTGATGCATCAATTAAAATTTACTGGCAAATTTACTTTTGTGATAAAAGAATGAGGTTCTTTGATCTTCTGTTTTAACAGTGTAAGGAGGAAGTCCTATAATGGACAAATTTATCTATTCAAATGAAGAAAAACTACTTTAGGTTATAGAAAGGAAGGAAAAGTGATGTATGTTTCAGGAAACAACTTTTGTTTTTCGATTAAAGAGTTAAATCTGAGGTTTCTGCTTCTTTGCAGTCGACATATTTTGCCATTTAT
This sequence comes from Spinibarbus caldwelli, assembly GCA_039654775.1. Lineage (NCBI taxonomy): Eukaryota > Metazoa > Chordata > Actinopteri > Cypriniformes > Cyprinidae > Spinibarbus > Spinibarbus caldwelli. The sequence goes on along the minus strand of CM077235.1, from coordinate 14,921,468 downwards.
TAGTTCCTGAGGCAAATCAGAGGTGAATACAGGTACATCCAATAACTTCTCCTGCCTGTGGGTTTTCAATTCAATTTAATCCTAAAAATCTCTGACACAGAGAAGAATATTACAGAGGAGGTCTTTTGACCAGGGTTGTGTAGTTATTCACTTGGATGGGGTTAGTAGTGTTGAAGAAAGCATTGCCTCAAAAGTCCCCAGCACTCCGCAGAGCTTAGAAAGGTATGATTCCTAACAAGATCTGCATCTACATAATAATGTTATACTGTAAATTAATTAATGTTTTTCATTTACATTCAATGGCAGATTGATGAAACTGCAGTCATGCCCTTCAAACATTTTTAAAGCTAAGATTGAGTGTGTTTACAACACTAAGAATGAAAAATAAGACTCATTAAAATGACCTGATAAGTCTGAAATCATCAGGTTGTTCTCCAGTTTTTCTGTCAAAACATAAATGGACATGTACGTGCTAATTAACATGCAAAGCTAAACTGTGGAAATGAAGAAAAATGTGTATGTGCTAAACACGTTTTTCTTCAACTGTTTATGACCTTTACTTGTGTACAATGTACAATGTCATGTTGCTAAACTTAATCATGCATATAAGATGCAAAGAAAATTGTCTTTATTTACTCACTGCTTGTTTGTTCAAATAATGTAAACTATATTATTGCCTAGCACTGTATACTATATATATAGCATACCCAACTTTATCCACATATATACGGTACACTCATGTAAAGCGATATATACAATATAGCAAATCTCCATTACTTGATTTATGATGATGTCACAAAATGTAAGCTATTTTATCACCCAACTCCTTTATAAAGTTGGATATATAAGTATACTCATATAGGACAATATATACTATATAGCAAATGCTTGATTGCTTATACAGTTGCAAAATGTAAGCTTTATCATCGCCCAACATTAATATGCTAAAATTAGCGTGATACCGCAATCCCATAAAAGAGCCGATGGGAGTGGAAAGTTCTGTTGGTGATCTACTGACAATGCACAATAATCAGGGTTAACCTACTAACAACACAGCAGCAAAATGGGTTAATACATGCTTTTTGGGCTATTATGTAATGGCACAAAAACAGACCTGGCTCAATGTTTATTGTGAAAAGTGCTACAGAAATAAATTTCACTTGACTTGACAAAGCTGCCATACTTCTTAGACTTTGAATATAGTGCATGAGTTGTATGAACCACTTTTATGATATTTTGATTACTTTTTGAAAAAGGAATCAACGTTTATCGTAACTGCATATAGAAAAGAGCATCCAGCACATTCTTCAGAATTTACCATCTGTGTTCATACAAGAAATTCATACAGGTTTGGAATGACATGGGGGTTAATAAATGATGACAAGGCTTTCATCCATAGGTGAATTATCCCTATATTGACTGCTATTCAGTAGATTTTTAACAGCTAAATGAAAACTGGTTATGCAAGGACTCAAAAACTGCCTTCAAGATCCCTTTCCATAGCACTCCACTTTTAGGATTATCTCATATTCAATAAAATATATTTTTAGGCCATTCCAATTTTTCCTCCCAATTTAAATATGCATGATCTGAGGAGAGATTATTCAGATGAAATGGTCCAAAGGAAAAATCCCTGAAAAAAGCTGCATCACTTTGGCTGTTTCTGTCCCAGCAGACTCTCACGTTGTAATACTAAAATAAATGCTTCACACGTCAAAGAGTGCCAACTTACAGCATCTCGCACAAAGATCTACCTAGTCGTTCAACCCTTCTGTTATCCTCATTTTTCACTCATGTGATTTATGAGTGAATATGAAAACATTTCAGAAATGTTTTTTCAGAAACTATCAACAATCACAGTTTCTCAATTTAATTCATAAACACTGAATTAGTTTTATATTGAATGTAAGATTTTATTCAGAAGGTGTCAGTCGATGATAACATGCCCTCGTGAACTCTTCGGAGTGCAATTCAGAATGGCAATTCAGATTGTTAAACTGCAAATTGTTCTATTCGCATGAGGCTTGATTTGAAAGTCACAGGCTGAGCTTTGAGTACAGATGTTTGTCACAACTGACCATGTTCCCTGCCAATCATTTCTGATTCACATCTAAGATATTTAATTATGCCTAATGAGAAGCTTTGCTGCAGTCATCAATAATAAACGAGCAACTGGAAAAAAAAATAACATCAACATAAACTCTCCCTTGAGGCACTGCAGTAAACTTGAATATCAACACATTTTGCGCTCTCAAAAATAACACTACATTATTCATTTATCCCAGCTGCTTTAGAGCCAGCATTATGCAAGTTTTCTTTTATAACAGAACTTACGTGAATATAAACACAGATGCATATGCTGATCAAATTAGATTGAAAAGCACGGTAATGTCAATCATTTCTATTATATTTACGTGCCATTTAATTCCCCATTTTCCAGAAACCGTTCTGCCGCTATACTTATCAATAATCATAGCACTTGATCACATACTTCCACATATGCTGTGTCCCCACTTCACTGTTTATCTAAGCAGCTTTGAAGATGAGGGAGAGATTGTGTTTGATCAAAGCAGGGATGGGACAGAGTCCCTTATTAGCATAATATTCATGCAGATCAGAGTAAATGCTCCATAATAGGGCCTGTCGTTGAAACAAATTGCAGGCGTAGCTCTCAGCAATGCCAACCAGAGTGCCACAAATTCAAATCGGATTTGGCTGCAGTGGAATAATCAGAGTAGGCGAATTATGCTGTGATGAATTCCTAATATTTCCCCGGAAATCTGGAGAGCCCCTCCAGGGTCGACTACATTTTGAGGTGAGACACAAACAATTTGCCTGAGATGTATTACATTCCACCCAGACGAGTGAGGAAATTGGCCACCGCGCAGAGTCAGTCAGTCCTAATAGGAATCCTCATTTCTACAGCATCACAATGGCGAATTATGTGGCTATGACTTTTAGGGTCATTATTGAAGTTTCAATACACCCAAGGCACAGGGCATGTCAAAATACAATTGTGAGACTTGTGCATTGCTGCTTATAGTATCATGCAAAACTGAATAAAGGAATAACATAGGCTAGACTTAAAGTATTTGACTGGAGCTGCTGTTGTGTTGTGGATGACAGCTAAACATAGTAGCTGACCTCAGTCTACTGTTCATGGTCATATACAGTATTGTTTACACTTTTTTTTTTTTGTCTTTTGAAGGCAAAACCCTGTAAATTGAATTAAAATTTCATCATCCTGTCATATTTCCTGATAATTTACTCACCCCCGTGTAATCCAAGATGTTCATGTCTTTCTTGGATGACATGCGGTTGAGTAAATTCAGAAAATTTTAATTCTGGAGTGATTTTTTTTTTAAGTGTTGTTCATGTAAAATACTAAATCAACTATTCTATTTAAAACTGTATTTTTTTATTTATTTATTTTTTTGAACCACCATTTCATCTTACAGGCTCCATACCTTCATTATCATTGATGAAAAATAAATACAAACATTTTTCTTCAGCAATTTTGTTAACGAGACTCTCACTTCTACATTTTTTCCTTTTCCTTCTGCACATTTCCTTTACTCCCGTCTTCACTTGTGTTGTGTTTACTTCTCCTCTCGATACGGGTCACATCATAGTTGTCTCTCAACAAAAGCTGTTAGGGCAGATGTCGGGAGCCAGGCAGGTTCTCCAGTAACTAAGGTTGGTTGACATATAAAAGCGAGCGAACCTTCAGCTACATCTGTGAAGTTCAGGAAGACGAACAGCTACGGCATTCTCTCGCCTTCCTTTTTGATGAGATGGCTGTCAGATGTCTCTGTGCCTCCACTAGAGTTTACATTTGGAGTCCAAGTCTGCTTCTCGCTACAAAGACATCTAAGACTCTCTAATCCTCAAGGCCAAGAAGGTGAAGAAAGTTTCCAGGGGTCAAACAGCATGAGTAAAACTATGACTTTCACAGACACTGGTAAAGTTTACTTACTGGACATGCTCAAAATTCTTCTAAGCTCTCTTAAAAATATTTCAGTTTTACCTGCTGCAGGTATGAGTTCAATGTACATGTATGCAGTGATGGCATATATCACTCCAGAAAATACGTATATCATTCAGCTTTTAAGATTTACACATTTAAATTGCACGACAGATGTTTCATTAAATGATCAATATTCTGAATTTAAAATATGTAATATATTTAATTCAAATAAATTAAAATATGAACTCTTAAGCCTTAGAAAAAGTTTCAAAATTTTAAACAATGCAGTTTGTTGAATGGCAAAGCAACAACATTTTCTTTGGCATTAATAAACACATTTATTTAATAAACAAAGTCAAGCATTTTTCAACACATGAAGTTTAAACTATTTGTTTAAATTATAGGTTTGCCAGAAATTATTTAATTTATTTGGTCCAGACAGTTACATTACACACTTCTGCAGGCAAAGAGCATCTTTGAGCATTGACTGCCATTTAAAGTTAGCCATGTATTTTGACAAAGACATTTTTTGCAAACAACATATAAATTAATATTTTATAATAGATGTTTCCCTTTCGATATTTCCACTCGTACTGCGTCTGTAAGATGCTTGTATGGGAAAACCTCTTTTTTCCTCTTCAACTGAAGCCTTTTCAATCACGCAGTGAAACTGCACGTCCATTGGTTTGTGCAGTGCTATAAAAATCGAACCAATGGCTCGACGGCGGCGCTGAGCGAGCCTATGGCTATGCAGCCCGCCATAGCCCGCCAAAATGGGCAGGGTCTCTGGCTATATGAGCGGCCGCTTCGCCACCACATCACAGATTTCTTCTCTTCAGAGACGAAGCTTCTTCCTCGCTGACTCTTCGCTGACGCCGAGATTCGCCCGTTGAAACGCCTCAGCAACCGGATTGGACCTTTTGCAGCGCTCAGCTCACAGATCCCGGTCTATCCCCTGCCGCCATCCGGCGACTATCTAAAAGAGCCTCACAAAAGAGCAAATTTTGACGGCGTTGTTTCAAATGACGCGCCGTCACTGTAAGACGTGCAGGACTCCCCTGCACGCTGATGATGGTCACGCTGAGTGCGTGTCATGCTTGGGGAAATCCCACGCTGACGCTGCGCTCAGCGGGACTGACTACTCTCATTGCGAGAGTTTCAGTCTCGCCTCTCTGCGCTTGCGGATAGCTTTCTTTTTAGAAAGCGACTCCGCCCCTCACGCCCTCCCGTCTTTTTCCTCCCAGGGACCTGCGAGGAAAAGACAGCGTGGCAGAGGATTCGAGCGGCCGGAGACGAGCAAGCTCACGTCGGCGCAGTGCCCGCGTGCCTCGCCGTCACTGCAGAGAGAGGATTCGCCGGTCCTCTTCACTCAACCTGATCAGTGTCCCTCCGCGGATGCGAGCGACATGATCTCGTTTGGTGGGAGTGACGATGAGATGGATGACAGCCTTTCTCTGTCGGCTTCGGACGCGGAGTTGTTATCGGGCTCGTTGTCTGACCCCGCCCTCTTGCCGCCGTCCTCTTCACGCAGCGCCAGACCCAGATGACTAAGGCTGTCAGTCTCCGCCTGAGGAGCCGTCTTGCAGCAGGCTGGACGAGTGGTTTCTCCCGGGGCGCCAACAAGCCCCCCGCCAACGCTCGTCCCCCTTCTTCCCCAAAGTCCACGATGAGCTCACTAAATCGTGGCGCGCCCCCTACTCATCTCGCATCCGTCCTTCTGCTTCCTCTGCCCTCACCTCCGTTGATGGCGCTGAAGAGAAGGGATACGAGCACCTGCCCCCTCTGGATGAGTCCGTGGCTGCGCATCTCTGCTCGCCCACGGCTATCGGATGGAAAGCGAGGACGAGCCATCCGTCCAAGCCGTGCAGAGCCACGTCTGCACTCTCTGGACGCACCTACTCGGCGGCTGGACAAGCGGCTTCGGCGCTGCACTCTATGGCTGTGCTCCAGCTCTTCTAGGCCAAGATGCTCGCCAGTGAGGAGGCGGTCTCGATGCAGCTTCACTCAGGGACCTGAGAAGCGCAACGGACCTGGCCCTGCGCGCCACCAAAGCCACCACCCAGGCCATCGGCGGTCGATGTCCAGCCTGGTAGTATTGGAACGCCACCTTTGGCTCACGTTGACGGAGATGAAAAAGACAGATAAAGTTCCCTTCCTCAACGCTCCGGTCTCGTTGAACAGCCTGTTCGGGCCAGCTGTGGAGGGTTTTGCGGAGCGTTTTACGGAGGCTCAGAAGTCATCTCAAGCGATGCGACACTTACTCCCGAAACACGGCAGCTCTTCTGCTGCTTCTAGATGCCCCAAGCCTGCGCCGACTCAGCAGCCCGCCAAGCCAACACCGGCCACTCCCGAGCCCCAACCTAAGGATCGGTAGGATAGAGGGCGTTCCCGCTCGGCAAGACGCTACCCCTTCCCGAAGCGTCAAGGACCCCGGCCCAAGGTCGCCTTGGATCCGGCGCCTCTGAAGTCCTCCTGATCAGCCAGGCAGAAAGAGGAGGGGCCCGAGTCTTGCTACCACCAGACCACCCCGTAAGCAGCCTCTAATGGGCCTCTTGTCACCCCGTTCAGCGCTGGGTGCAGAGGGAAGTGTGTTATTGGTTCCCCACGCGCCCACTCTAGTGCTCGGGCATCCAACCGCAGTGATAGCAGACAAAATAAAACACATACATTTTCGAAAAGAGAGCAAATATCCTCTTCTGCCTACCATAAGCATCCTGCCCTTATGCAGCCAGTCTTTAGAGCCTGTTCAACCTCTTGCCACACAGGCCGAGGCCTGGCAGGCCATCCCTGGTGTGTCAGAGTGGGTAATGGCTACGATAAGACGAGGTTATTCACTCCAATTCGCTCGAAGACCACCACGCTTCCGCAGGGTGGTCACCACCACAGTGCGCAGCGAGGACGCTCAAGTCCTGCACGCAGAGGTGATGAATCTGCTGGTAAAGGGAGCCATAGAAGTCGTTCCTCCAGCCCAGAGCGAGTCAGGCTTCTACAGCCGCTACTTCCTCGTCCCCAGAAAAGACGGTGGCCTGCGACCTATTCTAGATCTCAGACTCCTGAATCGTGCCCTGGTAAAAAGGTCGTTCAGGATGATCACATTGAAGCAGATCCTCTCGCAAATATGCCCAGGGGACTGGTTCATGTCTCTGGATCTGAAAGACGCATACTTTCACATCCAGGTAGCCACCCATCACATACGATTATTGAGATTCGCATTCGAGGGGGTGGCATATCAATACAAGGTCCTCCCGTTTGGGCTGTCCCTGGCTCCCCGCACTTTTACGCGATGCATGGATGCGGCTCTCTCCCCTCGGCGACAGATGGGAATCCGCATCCTCAACTACCTCGACAGCTGGCTCATTCTGGCCCAGTCAGAGGCAGTTTCAACATCGCACAAGACCCTCCTCCTCAGCCACTTAGATTGCCTGGGGCTCAGGGTCAACTTTGCCAAGAGCATACTGTCACCCAACCAATGAGTGTCGTTCCTGGGGACAGTTATCGACTCAGTGCAGATGACAGCAGCTGTCTCAGTGGAACGAGCCATGACGATTCAGTGCCGCGCGGCCTCCTTCAAGGAAGGGACCGCCCACCCGCTCAAGGCCTTCCAGAAAATGCTGGGCCTTATGGCAGCAGCTTCGCCAGTACTTCAGTTGGGCCTGCTTCACATGCGACACATCCAGTTCTGGCTGAAGCAGAGGGTTCCATCCGTGGCTTGGCGTCATGGTCGCCATCACATAACAGTGACTCGGGCCTGTGTATCATTCCTGGCCCGTTAGAGGGACCCCCTCTGGCTGAAGCGGGGTGTGATCGGTGCACAGAAGGAAGGTTGTCATGACAGACGTGTCCAACAAGGGTTGGGGAGCGCTGTGCGAAGGCAAACCGACCTTCGGTCTTTGGTCCGAAGAAGAGTCAGGTCTGCACATCAACTGCCTAGAGATGCTAGCAGTGTGCCGTGCCTGTCAATTCTTCCTGCCGGATATAAGGGGACACCATGTGCTAATACACTCAGACAGCAGGTCCGTGGTGTCATACATAAATCACCAGGGCGGCCTCGTCTCAAAGCACCTCTGCACGCTGGCGAACGACCTTCTTGTTGGGGCTCAGACCAATCTGCTCTCACTGAAGGCGACATGTGTCGGGCAAAATGAACCAAGGAGCGAACATGTTGTTGAGGAACAACGTCTCGCTCTATGCATTCCCTCCAATTGCTCTGCTACCGCAGGTACTCCGACGAGTCAGGGAACAATGGCATAGGCTTCTTCTAATAGCCCCCCTCTGTGGCCCCCACGCTGTAGCATCCACGGCCCGAGTTATGGGCCCTGCATGTGTGGCCACTCCATATTATATGGACACCGCTCAACGGGAGCCTTTCGACCTCCCAGAGTGTGTCTTGAACACTATGGCAGAAGCTAGAGCCCCATCTACCAGGCGCCTCTATGCTCTGAAATGGTCTATTTTCTCGGCTTGGTGCCAAGACCGCGACTTAGATCCGGTTACCTCTGATGTATCAGTGGTTCTTTCGTTTCTGCAGGAGAGGCTAGATAATCAGCGTTCCTCATCCACCATCAAAGTTTACACGGCAGCCATAGCGGCTTTCTATGCCCCTATTGCTGGCCAATCGGTGGGCAGGAATAGTGCGGTGGTCCAGTTTATACGAGGCGCCAGGAGAATTAACCCCCGCGTCCTCGTACAGTTCCACCTTGGGACTTACTAACCGTACTAAGGGCCTTGAAAGGCTCCCCATTTGAACCATTGCAATCCACGAGCCTCAGATCACTCTCATTTAAAACCGCCTTGCTGTTAGCGCTGGCGTCGGTTAAGCGAGTAGGGGACCTACAGGCCCTTTCCATCAACCCTGCTTGCCTGGAATTCGGGCCTAACGACTCCAAGGTCGTCCTGAAACCAAGGCTGGGTTATGTACCTAAGGTGCTCTCCACTCCGTTCAGAGCCCAGGTCATAGCGCTTTCCGCGCTTTCCCCTTTGACGGATGACCAGGAATTGTCCCTGCTTTGCCCCGTCAGGGCCCTGAGGGTATACATCGAGCGTTCTGCCTCATACAGGAGATCAGAACAGCTTTTTGTCAGCTTCGGTAACAGCGCTAAGGGTCGCCCTGTTACGAAGCAAAGAATTTCCAGGTGGTTAGTGGAGGCTATCACCCTGGCATACTCCTCCTTTGGCTTGCAGTGCCCCATCGGAGTCAGAGCCCATTCCAGAGGCATTGCCTCATCCTGGGCATGGTTCAGCGGGGTGTCCATTTTGGAAATTTGTGAGGCGGCCGGCAGGTCCTCGCTGTCCACATTTGTAAGGTTTTACAACCTGGACGTCCCTGCCTTGCAGGCCAGAGTCCTTTCTGCTTAGTTCGCCGCCTCCGGCTAGTTAAGTAGTCTTATGGGTTTACTTGACCAACATTGTTTAAGTCCCTCCTTCACTTGGACGGTCCATATTATATGGACACCAAGTATCAACTATACGGGACGACACCCAGGCCACGGATGAGACTGAGGGCTCAGCCTGTGCTTGGTGTATTTTATTAACTCCCCTGGGTCTTACTCCCACGTGAGTTATGGTTTTGAGTCGTTCCCCGTCATAGCACGGCGTGATTGTACTGGTTCCCATACAAGCGTCTTACAGACGCAGTACGAGTGGAAATATCGAAAGGGAACGTACTCAGTTACTATCGTAACCTCGGTTCCCTGAGATATGGGAACGAGTACTGCATTCCTGGCCGTGCTATGAGCTGCACGCCTCAGTCGCTTCATTCGAAGAAATCTGAGATGCGGCGGCGAAGCGGCCGCTTATATAGCCAGAGACCCTGCCCATTTTGGCGGGCTGCATAGCCATAGGCTCGCTCAGCGCCGCCGCTGAGCCATTGGTTCGATTTTATAGCACTGCACGAACCAAGGGACGTGCAGTTTCACTGCGTGATTGAAAAGGCTTCAGTTGAAGAGGAAAAAAGAGTTTTTCCCATACAAGCGTCTTACAGACGCAGTACTCGTTCACATATCTCAGGGAACCGAGGTTACGATAGTAACCGAGTACGTTTACCAGTACTAAGTCACAGCTCATGATACACATTAGAGAAGGGTCATGTGATCTTCCAGTGAGGTGACCCGCTTCATGTAAAATAAAACAGCTTTTATTATAATATATATTTATCATTTAAAAAAAAAAAAAAAAAGTACTAATAATTTCTTCTTTGGGCAAAACTTTTTAACGAGGTAAAAATTACACCTTTAACTTATATCTAATGACATTATGATTTCATCTTTGAACAATTAGCTTTGCCTGATAAGACTTCACATTACAGCCTTCATAGCCTTGGGCATTTGCAAACAATAGAAAATAAGGTTGACAATTGATAGTAAACAGCAGGACTGTGATGAGCCTGTGATACACATCAGCTTGAAAATAACTCTTTCATTTAGTCTCATTTGCAGAGGCCATTAAGTAATAAAACTACAAGATAACATGCATTCTATTCAGCAATAAACTTATGGTATTCAAGCACAATAACAATTGCCACACAATAGTTTTTGTTATTTGTTTTCTCATACTGGAATTATTCTTTATGAGACATAGAGCATCATAAAAAGGAAAACATAAAACAAGAAACTATTAGATGCTAAGTACAAATATCTTGGCATAAAGACAGCAGAGCTTGCAGAGTCAAATTTCTTATATTACATCCTGATTCCCTAGTAAAAAAATAAATAAATAAAAAGTAATATATTAAAAAAAAACATTTATTTCATAAGTATAGTTCAAATCTATGTATTTGTTGACACATCGATCGAGATTTACTGATATAAAAAATTATAATTCAACTCTATTTGGAGTACTACTTGTGCACAGTGCACAATGCACATTTCTTAATATTAAGCCTAAAATGTGTTTTAATGTCACTAATGGTGAGGACTGTATGATTTTTTTTAATAATATCAGTCTTTAAATGCAAGATATTTAAAGTGTACCTAAAGTATTCTTGCAATAGTTCTACTTTAACACAATCAAATATACTTCAGTATATCTTTAGTTGGACTTCAGCACTACTTCCACACAATTGAAGTGCATTAAGTACAAAATTAGTTGTTCCAAATTAGCAGACATTAAGTATACCAGTTTAGTATAATAAAAGTACAATTGCAGGGTATTTTTATTGAGTACATATATATGTAAATGTATTTGTAGTATACTTAGCATGAAATAAATGTAATTCAAATACATTTTTGTATATTAATTTTTCACTAAGGCGAAAACTAAATATATATATATATATATATATATATATATATACACACACAGAGAGAGAGAGAGAGTTTTACAATAATTTAAATATGTAATTTAATTAATATATAGTTTGTTTGTTTTTTTAAATATAGCAATTGTAAAGGATGTATTTTATAGCGGGTCTCACAAATACTGTGCATTGAGCTATAGAGAAGTCAAACATAGAGAAAACTGAAAATGGTAGAGGCTTCTGAAGGAAAACATATTCCAGGAGAAACCAAGGTCAGGATGAAACATAACAAGAGGAACGGACATGAAAGTCTGCTTTCTACTTCCTCTGAAGACAGACAATAAATTTCAGACATTGCTATGTTTCATAGTAATGGGGCATGGGAGTATAGACGCCTCTGTGTGAGGGCTAACGTTTAGACAGTGTTGCATCATAAGATTTCATAATGTAAGCCATACACGTCTTCTGTTAAAACGTTAAAAAAGCAGGGTATATTATTCTTATTCAAAACCATTTCTCAGATTCATTCGAATAGTGAAAAGAAGCCCCTTTGTGGCCAAAATTCATGAATATGAGTTATGAACTACACCTCACAGACAATGCCGCTCAGTATAACACCCTGAGCCATATCTTTAGAGAGCGAGCGTGCAAAGCAAAACACTTACGTCCTCGATTCATAACAGGAGGGAGGAGAGTGGAGTTAAATGAGTCACTGAGTGGTGCCACTCTTAGATAATGGCCAAAGCCCACTGTGGGAGAGCAAGGCGAAAAAAGGCCAATAAAGAATTATTAAATGGATTTTCATCTTTCTGCCAGCACAAACGCTTGCCGTGCCAGGCATTCTCCCAGCGGCACCCGCCGAATGATATCCAACGGTCCCTCCAATTTCAATATGACAATGCCAACGGCAAAAGCATCATGTCCCTCGCCGCTGCGCCGCAGATACACTGAACTTGGTGACATCGGCTTGATGATCCAGTTTCGGCTGGTTTTTAATTAACCCGAGGGTCAGATCTCAAAGCACACCACTTTAGGGAATTTTACTATCTGGATGAAGGACGGTTAGATACATCCACAGATTAGAGATATGGAAGAGATTTAATTGACTAGCCTTTATGATACTCCAGAGAGGCGATGAATACGTGTACTTCCGTAATGCTGAAATTGGAAAGTAGCCTATTCGTATTAATGCATAAACATACACTGCCTAGTAATACCAAATGCTCTATTGAAAAAAAATAGGGTATATAGAGGATATTGAATGGGTCCATCAAAGTCAATGCCGATGAAGGCACTTACTGTAGCTCTATTTGACGTTAAATAGACCATCATGAAAGCTGAAATTAGAGGCTTTGTTCCGCTGTTTTCCCGCAGTTATTAATCATTTATACGCAATGTCACGAAAAGTAGAAAGTCAATTGGAATGGATGTATTTCTGTAACACGTCTGTCTCGGGTTCACAGCAGGAGGCAGCCACGTATCCTCACCGCCGCGGTTCTCCAAAGAGCAAAAGTCCTCCCTCGAACGCATTGCAGAAAAACAAATACTGCCTTGATATCATACCGAGCATAAACCCTCCAGAGAGGTGTAGCATATCCTGAATGCTCAATGATCTCATTAACCGCTGCCCATCACACAGGGAGGCGGAGGTCAGAAGTACACAACACGGTTGTAACCTTTTGTCTCCTGGCAAAATCAATGACTGCAAATTATATTTAGAGTAGATATGGAAAGTGAGACCACTCATCTCGAGTGGCAGCTAAGATAATCATCCGCAATTGCCCGAGTGTCTCTGAAGCTCTCGCCGTTTTAACTAGGAAATTAGGATGAATAACTACACATGCACTGAAAACAAATTTCACAAACAACGAATTCAACATGAAATTTAGGAAAGCTGGAACAGTGTTTCCTTGTAAAATGTACTCCAATAATCTAAAAATAAAGTTGCAGCTTAGAAAAGTCACTGCATGTGTCATCCTATGAAATAAAATTCATGGAAAGCATCCTTGTTTTGACATAGACTTCACAAAGCATGATTTGATCTTACATTTAATGCTCTCTAAACACTCTGAAACAACAGTGACTCTGTCAAAATTTCTTTCCCAGCAGACATCAGAGGAACTTTGAAGAGGTGCTGTTAGTGTCGATAGACTTTCCACTTCTTTTATTCTTTCCCTTTTTTCAATGTTAAAGCCCAACCACTGAGAGGCTTTCATTCTGCTTTTGTGTCACAGATGTGACCCACGCTTCTATTCAGTATCTCCGCAGGGGCACACTCAAATGAGCTCTGTTTTTAACGGCATAATGAAGCTCTCTTCCGCAGAATCATGGGAAGCCAACGTTAAAGGTTGGAGTTTGTAATGGATATGACACAAAGAGCCTCCAAACGCATCGCGAAAGAAATTAATATTACGTCTCGGATAAGACATCAAACATTGCGGCTGGTACTTTGTTCGTGCCACCAGCATAGCAACGGTAGCCTGGGCTGACATTTCCCGTTTGTTATGATGTTTTGTTCTTCATCCTGCTAGGTGCAAGTGCAATCTGCATGCCAACAGCTGTGTTTTTGACAAAGGGAAGCTGGGGTGCGAGTGCGAGCACAACACCACGGGGCCGGATTGCGCACGCTGCAAGAGACACTACCAGGGTCGAGCCTGGAGTATGGGCTCCTACCTGCCCATCCCCAAGGGTACTGCCAATATCTGTGAGTACATCCTGCCATCTCCTTGTCGACATGACTCATGGGAAAGCATAGTGCTCCATCAAGCACCGAAATGTGACCTTTTCAGTCGTGTTCCAAATGACATTTTATTTTCAGTGCAACAAAAAAAGGACCAACAATAAGCCTGTAGGCAGCACATATTACAGAAACTCAGGTTTTTATACAGCACCTAGTGGTGTATGGCAGACTTCTGAAATCAGTGATATACTATTATATGTTTTGTGAATATTTTGAATTAGAATTTTTTTTTTTTTTTTTAATTTATTTTATTTAAAAGTTTTTAGTATTTTTTTTTCTTTTCTTTTCTTTTCTTTTAATGGACAGTTCACCCAAAAATGAAAATTCTGTCATTAATTACTCACCCTCCTGTTCTTCCAAATCCTTAAGACCTTTTTTCATCTTCGCAACAAATTAAGATATTTTTGATGAAATCCGAGAGCTTTCTGGCCCTCCATAGGCAGCAACACAACTGACATGTTCAAGGCCCAGAAAGGTATTAAGGATATCATTAAAATTGTCCATGTGACATCAATGGTTCAGACTTAATTTTATGAAGCTACGAGAATACTTTTTGTGTTCAAAGAAAACAAAAATAACGACTTTATTAAACAATTTCTTCTCTTCCACGTCAGTCTTTGACTTACATTCAGAAGAGTATCATGATGCATTTTAAGTGAACTATAAGGTGGTTTAGTTTTATTTAGTTAACCGTAATAGTTTTAGTTTTAGTTAACTATAATAGCCCTGCCTGAAATTAGGAGATAAAGACATAAACAAACATTTTAAATTAAAAAACATGTACATTAAAAAACGTGTTTAAACATTATTGCATCATCATCTGAAACTTGCAATTAAATGGTGTTATTTTGAACTTTCTATTCATCAAAGAATCCTTAAAAAAAAAAAAAAAATCACAGGTTTCACAAAAATATTAAATAGCACATCTATTTTTACATTGGTAATAAAAAAGAAACTGAGCACCAAATCAGCATATTAGACTGATTTCTGAAGGATCATGTGATACTGAAAACTTTAATGACTACTGTAAATTCAGCTTTGCTATCACAAATAAATTACATTTTAAAATATATTCTTTTCAATTTAATTAATTTTAATATTAGTAATATAGTCATTTTAAATTGTAATAACATTCACAATATACTGTTGCATTGTATTTTTATCTTTAATATAATATTTATTTTTCTGTATTTTCTCACCTGAACTGCCACTCTTGCCACCTCAGACACCCCTGATATAAATTCTAAAATCTTCTGTTATTAGCTTGTTTGTGCTTCTCCCAACCTGTGAGAGTCAGAAGTCATCCTCTTCTTTAGCTTCATCTTGGCATTGAGCAGTGGCACATCTGTCAAGTTCTCAACCCAAGGCAGGGGGCTCATTGCGCTAATAAATCTAATGAAGTCAGTAACTGTAGCTCAGGGACAGCGAGAGGCTCAGCACTGTCCAGATGGTGGGAGGAGAACCCTCTGGCCCCCTCAGCGCAGGTCCTCTCAAAACTTAGTCACTGCCATCAAGCACAAGCCATATACTTTTGCAGTCCCAAGCAAAGGACGTTTTACAGGATGCTGCATCACAAGGAGGAATGCGGCAGCGACATTTCAGTTTATGAATGTTCTTTTCTGCATTTTAAACACTGCAGTGATGCATGCGTGATCTTTTATGGCAATATTAGATTCAGTGCACCTGAAGTGCTTTTGTGTGAGTGTGTAGGTGGTTGTGTATGAGTATACATGCTTTTGAAAGCCTTTAATATTGCTCTAGCCTCTCCCCCCCCCCCATTATGAAGGCCCTCATAATGCAGGGGCAAAGCTCAGACTGGCAGCCATTTATTAAAAACCCAATACCAGGACACATCTGTGCCCAACAGAGGAAACCAAGGACTACCTATATCAAAAGCAATATTAGCACCTGTTTTGGCAAGAAATCCACAATGCAACAGGCTTGCATATGAAATCAAAATAACATTATTGCCCCTGCAGGTTTGGTGAAATCAATAGTCCTCGACTGTTGCGTTGTTCCCCTTCCCAACAAATGAGCACGATCGCAGCGACATGCCACTTCTGCTCGTATTACATGTGAGGTTATAAAACATATGGCTCTCACATAAAGATAAATTTGCTGAAAGTGCAGAATTTAATTAAGCTGTAATAGCTTTCATTTGTCATCAAGTCTTCTGCCATGATCACAAGGGTAGTTTATCTCTGGTTAAGATTCATGGTATGCAGGACCCTGCTCATGCAGATATATAGCTACATGTGACCTCACGTCTAATAATTTTGCAGGAAATGAAATCCATGTCTTTGTCTGGTGGGATGGGCCTAGAGAGTCAGGAGGGAACATTTCGTGTGAGAGCAAAAGTGTCCTGCTGTGCCTTTACACCAGCACCATACTGCCAGGCAGAGTAGAGGAGATTTTTCTATGTATAAAACAAGGCTGGAAAGGGACAAGTTTTTGAGTACACCGGGTTTGGGTTACTGGTCAGTTTTTATCATTGTGGTTGATGTTTGAGAAAATGTGTTTTAAACTCCAATTTATTTCTTGAGTTTAAATTAGATTTTTAACATTGCATTTTTATTTTATGAAGGGCACTATATATATTCAAATAAATTTCTCAGTGTATTTGTGTGATCATATACATAACATACCTGTATGTTGTTTTCATTACAATGAATGCTATTATTGTTAATGAAAATAACATACATGTTTGTTATGTGTATGATCACATTTAACATTAATGGTAACACTATAGAATAGGGAAAACATATTCACTATTAATTTAAGGGTCATGAAACCGTAAAACACATTTTTTGAAATGTTAACATACTGTATATGTACGGGTTGCACATCAGTGAAAGCAACAATAGCAATCATTCTTAAAGGGGTCATGAAAAATCTTTCTCGTCAGTCTAAAATCAGATTATATTGAAGCCAGTATGCCAAAATGACAGGTTGTGGAATGTACCACTCTATGATGTAATAGTGCTGCTAAACACCGCCTCAGCAGAAGAAGATCAGCTCCTGCTTCTACATCACTGCCTGTTTAGCCCCGCCCACAGATTCCTGTGGCAAACACAGGTCTACGCAGAAACCAGTTGATAAACTTTATTTGATGAACTTTATTTTTACTTAAGTTCCAAACTGTGTCAGTAAGAACTTGGTCCTTTGTTCACTTCATTTTATAAATTTGTTTACAAGGCACATTTCGACGCGGGATTTTCAGAAAGACTAAAAGAGATGCTGTGCCGACTGTGTATATTGGATTTTGCCAGGAGACAGTCATGTCGCACCACAGAAGCAGTAAATGCTTTCATTACGTGGTCACTGTTGCTTTGTCTGTTGTTACAGGTCGTTTGATATGTAGGCTACTGAGTATTTATGCGTTTTTAACCTAAAACAGCAGCATCAATCTAGGAAAGATGTAGGATGTGGAACATACACGACTATTAGCCAATCATAGCAGTGGGCGTTTACTTCCGAGTCTACAATTCGCCACACCTATTAAAACAGAGTGTTCTGATGAGGGGGGTTAAAAACAGGACATAAAATAGCCTATTACTTCTAAATTATGATGTTTTTTGATGTAAAAATCTTGATAACATTATAAGTGGACCTCAGTAATAAAAAAGGCAGTTCATGACCCTTTTAAGGGAAAAGTGGTTATTTATTTATTTATTTTTATTTATTTATTTATTTATTTTTTTGGAGCCATTTTGTTCTTCCGGTTCAAAAAGCAAAGTTGAATATGTATATGCGTTAATTTGAGTGGTAATTGGATGCCGTGGCTGGAGAGTATGAATCTGCGTCATCAGTTTTCTGAGCTTTTCTCAGTATTATTCATGAGAATGAACTCTTATGATCGAATCAATGATCCAAATTTTCTATGAACAAATTCCGAATTTGTTCCTTTTTAATAGTGAGTAAGTTAGTTGTTTAGTTTAGGTATGGGGTAGAATTAAGGCACCTAAAATATGGTCATGCAGAATAAGGCATTAATATGTGCTTTATAAGCACTAATAAACAGCCAATATTAATATGCATGCTAATAAGCAACTAGTGAGAATTGGTCCTTAAAGTGTTACCACATTTTTTATTTTTTTTTTCCCTCACTGAATTTAATGTGTTACATGTCTGAATATATAGACACAATCTAAATATATATGTAAATCCGAATATATAGACATCAAGTATATATTCTTATTTGTATATTTATATTTATAACTATATATTCAGATTTTTGGTCGTTCATAATATATATGCATAGGGTGGTATGTATGCTTTAATTTTAATTTACCTTCCAGCTTTCAGTTAGGGCATCAGATATGCAGGGAAAAAAATAAATAAAACATAAATAAAAAAAAGCAATCAAACAAGATTCTGGACAGTGTCTGTAATGTTCTGATTATAATGAGCAGTTGCAGATTCCACAGCATCACAGGCAATGACAGAGCTGAATAGTTTCAAGAGTCAAACCACATGAAACCTAAGAAGTTCTCTGTACTTGCATTAGTCCGAAAGAACAACACAATGGGCAATTCTTCTGTTGTGCGACTGCATTAAGTTTCTTTGTATTGCAGTTCTGTAAATTCCTCTTCCTGTCATTCCAATTCAAATTCCAATTCAGCATCCCATGGGACGTGACAAATTCAATTGAAATTCTAGCTCATGAACTGAAAGGACGCCAATTTCATTTCATGAAATTCATGCCCATGAATTTATGCTCTGTGTACTACAATATATATTAGTTTTGTGGAATAGATCGTATTCGTTTATGTACAAATGTCACATTAGCATTGCATACAGCTGCATTCTTCATATAAACAGCAAAAATGCCTGAAATACTTATAATGCATGTGTGCCAGCCTTAACCAGACACAACCTTAAGATCTTGATCTTATGTTTGCAGAGGAGGATTTTCAATTCTATGCTCTTGTTGTGTCCCATGTGGGAAGAACAGGTGCTTGAGAAGCGAAGAATTATGTGTGTTCGGTACTTTTGTGATAAATAAGATGTGTGTTGGTTTAATCAATGCACACTGAGCTCATCTACCAGCTGTCCACTTCTGCCTGTTTTCCAGACTTGTCATTCATAGCTCAGGTGAGCAGAATTCCCAATTAGCTTTGAGTCGCTAACGCAGTAATGAGGCCTATGATGTGTCGGGAGAGTTGAACGCTAGAAATTCAACCACGTCTGAGTCTGAACTCTTTTGGGGCTAAACATAATGTGGCAATAAAATATCTGTTAGTCTCAGTTGCTAGGTTAAGCATTGTACTAAAAAACCTGGAAACTATAATACAAAAGATCACATAAAGTGTAAAGCACCTCAGTGGTCTGTAGTTCTAAAGCAATTGCATGCTGGGATATTCAGTGCTGTTATTCTTTGAACAGTGTTCTATAGACTGACTGGAGAGCAGCACGTAGGTACAATGGTTTGAAATGTCAGGCCTGTCATAATAGTTGATGATTGAAAATAATAATACAAAAAAGAATCTGATGGATAGAAAAGTTAAATCAATTATTAAATGTGTACTAACTAACAGCACCGCTGATTAATGAATAATAAATAACATAAAACACTCTGGCAGGCTGCATGTACTCTAGCAGTTAAAAGAATGAGCTACACAATTAATTTTCTAGACAAACGCAAGTTGTTCCTATGCCTTTAATCACAAAATTAACATTTGTATTTATTATAAATGTTGGACTGGATAGTAAAGGAAAAACACACTTGGTTTAAAAAAAATCCTGTCATTTGTGTTATTTCATAATGTGATGAAACAACATACATTAATTTACATGTATCCCATAATTTTCTAATGTACTACTGTCCTTGAGTTTCAACCCTGTTTAATTAAAAATATCCTTTAGAAATAAAACCTAACAGCTGCTGGGGAAAAAAAAAAAAAAAAAAAAAAAAAAAATTGTATGTATGAATGAATAAATAAATAACATTTAAACATGAGATACTGGCCCAAAAGGTCAAGAAAAGGGAAAAAAAAATAAAACTCATCGTTGAGCTCTGCCAATGCAAGTGTGCTTTTTGAAGCAAACAACAGATTTCAACCCAGTTTTGTAATTGCCAGTGATGATACTGTGGCACACAGAACTGCTCATTACAATCAGAGAGTGGCCAAAATCATATGAGCTGGTTTGATTATGTTTTTTCCTCCATATCTGATGTCCTCACTGAAAACATGAAGCTGTGAAGCAAGGTTATCACATATGTATCTGACTTCTTGAAAAGCTTCTATAAATGTTGTTTAATTGATGCTAGTTCTTTCTTTTTTTTTTTTCTCAGGTATCCTGAATAATCTTGGCACCTCTGGTGAGTTTTTCACTCATGGCGTAATCATTTGTATTGTATTTATATAGATAAGGACACTTCAATATGTAAAACAGAATTCTATCAAATATTCAAACATACTAATTCAAGGTCTGTTGAAAACAGTGACTGAAACCCAGTTGTGAACACTAGATTATTAAATAATACTGAGCAAAAACCCAATAAATAATTTGATTCTTATTTTTCATTTCATCAAGTTCGACCAAATGCTTCTTCACTTGGAGCAGCAAACCGAAATCAAGGTAAGACTTTGAGAAATCATCTCATTAATGCCTGTAAAACATCCAACAACAGATTTTTTTTTTTCCAGCTTGAGGATCCAAACCCTCATACTAACAAAGCGCCTTTGTTTGTGTATACTTTGATCTCCTCTACGATTTCAGTCCAGCCTCAAATCTCAAAAGACTGTCCAAGAAACAGTTTTGAGTGACTCATTGTCTGCGGTTAGTTTGTTATTAGGTTGTTGATGACAACGATATGCTTAAAATTAGAAAACAATAACATGAAAAATGTTAACGTTGTCATATTCAAAAACCCATCATGGCAATGTGATTAGATAGTTTCTAATGCTAGTCAGAGGCTGGTAAAATGTATTTTGTCACTAGCATATAGATGGTCTCAAAGCTTAAGGATGAACTAAAAGCGACACAACTCTTTAAGAAAAGAGGATTGAAAAAAACTGAAGGCTTCTCATTTTCAGCACTCCTGCTGATTGTGAGTGACAGAGAGTGGTCTCTTTTCTGTCAGGACCAGAAGCAGAACAAAACAGAGGATTGTGAGATTGTGAGAATCTGTCTGGTTGTTCAACATCTTATCTTCTAGATCCAAACCTTCTTTTAGTAAGCAGCCAGCGGACAGTAGTGTTTAATGATGACCTCCCGGATATCAGGCTCTTCTAACCTGTGAGAATTAACCATTCTAATCAGTGTTTTTTTTTTTTAAATGGTGGGTAACTGCCTGAAAATTTCTTACAGGTCTAACCATATAAATGTGCCTTGTTCAGATAGCTAGATAAATAGGTTTATTCAGTATATTTTATTTAAATAAATTAAAAAATAAAACAATAAAAACTACAATCATGAATAATGTACAGTATGGAAAGTGGATAGTTTTGTTGAGATTTGTTAAAGATTACATTTAACAGTGAAAACAAAAAAATATCCCTTACTAGAAACAATATTTTGTACAATGAGCAATTTTGGTACTGCACTGGTGACTTAATGTCCAAATTTTAAAAAACTGGGTCCTGAAACAAAACCAGTCGAGAACCACTGATCTAAGCAATACAGTGCAGGACCATTAAAATCATTTACAAACTACTAAATAACTGTGATAAATTATTAAATATTACCAATTATACAACAATCTAATTGGCTGATAAGAGTGCGATATTCTAATGATATCGGAACTCCAACCGTTTCACTGTTTGTATCATTTTGCTTATTTTTCTTGAGGTTTTTCTTACAGCAACTGTCATGGCGGACGCCCAAATCCATATAATTTTATAAATAATACTGTTTCTGTGTCGCAGAATGTAGTTTTAAGAGTTTTTTAGGTGAGAATGTACTTGTTTAGACTTTAGACAAATATGTGGTTTGTTAGTAAAGATAACCTTTATTTGAAAATTTGCTTTGATGTTTTCAGAGATGTGAGCTCCAGGGCGTAAGCGGTCATTCAGCGCTCATGAACTCACCGAGAGAACATTTACCTTGGCCAGATCTTCAGGAAATTACCACTGGCTTTGATGTCTCTATAGTGGTTAAAGATGATATCATTTGTTTTGGGTAAATCTAACGGGTAGTCTTTGGTCTCATTAATTTATTATTTGTTTCATAGCAAATAGTATAGGCTGAGGGCAAAATTTCATCACGTTATATTTTGTGTATCTTCAGTGCTGTATATCAGAGCGCTGCCTTTGTACTTTTGATTGAATTGAATTGTCGTTTTCGAGTTAGTAACAGAGGCTTGGGCTCTGTGGAAGAAGGAAGTAGTTCTGCACAAAAGAGGTTTTTTAAAAACACTCCGTTGTTGTTTACTATGTATTTACACAGTCGTGTCGTCGAACTGTTGTATAAACACAATATCACACTTGTAGTCGTGCGATATGGCTGTATATCGGCATGCTGTGATTACCTACAGCACTTGTGTGATATTGCTCATTTAATTAATAACCACAACATTAACATATCTGATTTGTGAGCAAAAATGTAATTACCAAAGTGTTACCTAGTTACTCTGCAGTAACTTCTCGTGAACTGGACCAGTATTTTTGAAAATATTGGGCCAGATCACTAGTAGTTCCTGCAGGGTAACTAGGTAACACTTGAATAAATAATGGTGCATTTTATAATCATGTTCACAGTAAAACAGACAATTGTTCACATCTAGGACTTAATTAATTGGTAATTCTGTATGATTTTCGTAGTTACTTAAAGAGGTCATATGATGTGATTTCAAGTTTTCCTTTCTCTTTGGAGTGTTACAAGCTGTTTGTGCATAGATAAGATCCCTGAAGTTGCAAAGACTAAAGTCTCAAAACCAAAGAGATATTCTTTATAAAAGTTAAGATTCGACCACGCCCTCCTAAAACGGCTCATTCAAACACGCCCCCACATGTCTACGTCACGGTGTGGGGAGATTTTCAAAACACTGCCCAAACGTATACATAAAAGAGGGCGGGACTTTTATTCTCGCTGTAGTGTTGTTGCTGCCGCCGGCGCCATGTCCTGGAGACGCTGTGTTTCATTGTGAAAGCGAAACTACTTTGTTTGGGCTTCCAAAAGAGGACACACTAGAAATCAGTGGTTAAGTTGTATTTACAACACTGTTCCAGAACAGATCAACCCAAATATTCGAGTGTGTGCATCGCATTTTACAGAGGACTGTTTCCTGAACCTGGGAGTAGCCTGCCAGCTGTGCTCAAAGGCTGTTTCTATAAAGTGGGGCAATTCTAACTTTGCAAGGACAGTCTGGCACTTCTGACTCACAGCCTGTAAGTATGTTTTCATATTTAAAGAATTTGCCACTGACTATTCAAACGCGAGCGGTGTAGAGTAGTGCTTGTTGTTTGTCGTTTCTCCGATCACAAATGCAGACATGGTAATGTTTACGCGGCGCGATGCAATGTGACACGTAAAAAGACAGTATAAGTCATTATAATCAGTAATTATGTCCCCACTGGATGCAACAAATGCCTCGTTTGTAATGGGTTTTATTGCTTTTGTGTCATCGTGCCGGGACACGGCATCACAACACGGTGAAGGGCGTAACATTTCCATCTCACGCTTGAGGTATTCGGCCAATCACAACTCACTGGATAGCTGGCCAATCAAAGCATGCCTCACTTCTCAGAACGATGAGCTTTGTAAAAATTGGCACGTTTCAGAAAGGCGGGGCATAGAGGAGCAACAATAATGTACAGTATGTGGAAAATAATGTGTTTTTTTAACCTTAAACCGCATAAACACATTGCATTACACCAAATACACAAAATAATGTTCTTTTTAGCAACATCATATGACCCCTTTAATAGCTTAATCTCATGTAGAAATTACTGATTACCTAATTAAGAACTATCTCAGTCCTCGCTGTTATTAGTTATTCCTGTTTCCATATTAGTTAATAGTACAGTAGCTGAAGTGCTACTGTAGTACTGCATAGTTACCTATTAATGACTCACCATTATTCTAAAGCATTACCACTGAAGAAGATCTTTAGTCTCATTCATAATAGTACACCACTTTGAGATTGTTCATCTCAGTAAGGAACACTGAAACCTCTTTTCTGACCTGTCAGGGAACAAACAGATCTGTTGTATGCATGCGTCACTATTGCTCAACTCAGGAGCTGCCTATTCTGTTCTGTTAGTGTGTGAAAAAGTCACCATACTCAGCGAAGGTGCGATACAGCACATATGTCTCCTAGGGAGAGACAGACCTCGGCCAGGGTTCACACCTCAGTTTTTTCTTAGGTCAGAAGGTAAAGCGCAACACAAGTGCAAATGCAATCTACGCCACTGTACACTACATGTGACGGATGACCTTGCACGTCTTTCACAATGAAAATGAAGACAGGGAAAGACATGAGTGTCTGTGTGTTCAGTGCTCCCTCGGTGCGCATGTACATATTTGAAGAAAGAAGCAGTCAAAGGAGCAGCAGCGGGTCTGTCTTCTGGGTACACTTGAACCACACCCTTCACTCGAATCTAATCTTGGGTACAGATGCTCATGGAAAGACAATAGCTCTGTAGGGTCCTCTGGAGGCCTGTCAGCATTTGGATAATCCTATACACAGTGAACAAAGTAAACTCCAAGCCTGGAGATTTAAAGTTTAAATCCCAGTAAAATCTTTCCAGAGTTGTCGATCAAAATGGACTCTGAGCTTTTCTGAGCACCAGTTAAACCATGCCAGATGGGCTTTTCGTGGAGAGATATGATAAAAAAAAAAAAGTGATATTTCAGTGTTAAAATTGCCCTCAGCACTTAAAATGCTTAAAAGTGTCTCTTTTGAAGAGATGCATTTCAGTTTGTTTGTTTGTATAATAGCAGAATTGCAGTAATAGTGCAGAAAAACTATCTATATTTAAACTATGGAAAAGCAGAGAGAAAATAATAAAACAGTAAAATCACTGTGGATATATATTACATTTTCAATAACATTTATATTTTTAATAAATGGTTAAATGGATTCTGTTTGATCAATACACTGTTCCAGCAATGCTAAAATGCATATTATAATAACAATTTTGATGTGAAAAATTTTTTGCAGCTCACACAGCCAATCATTATAAAAAATAAAATACAAATTTGTGTCCTATAATAAGTTTAATCATTTTTTGTGGCCATGTTATGTTGTAAACACTTGTTGGGCTTAATAGTGCCTTTTAAATGTGACTACATTCATGAATTAGCACAGCTTCTCATACTGTATATTCTCTACTGACAAAAACATTTGAAACCAGCAAAAGTTGGTTTGCTGGTCTTAATTAATCTCCCTGACTGGGTAATGTTTCCCAAAATCAATGTTATTCAACTACAGTATGTTTGAAAGTTCCGTCAGTATCAACATATTGCAGTTCAACGATTCAGTGTTTCCCAAAACCATAGTTCCAACAAACATTTACAAACAGCATCCAAAATTTGTATGATTGGAAATACAGCTCTCGATCTGTGGCTAGAAACGTGGTTTCTTGTTAGTACAACATGTGGGTCTAAATAGATCATGCTTTTGAGCAAAATAAGCAAGCTAACATGTAGTACAATCTGTATTTTTCAGTTTATAAACACAAATCTCTACGTCTTTTAGTTTGTGAAGAGAATGAAGAGTGTGCATGTGCATAAGTGCCTTAATACCACAAGAAGCTTAGGAGAATGACGTGAGAGAGAACTCGCAACTGGATAATTCAATTCAATTCAATTCAAGTTTATTTGTATAGCGCTTTTCACAATACAAATCGTTGCAAAGCAGCTTTACAGGAAATTAAGTTTCTACAATATATTTATATATTGTAGAAACTTAATATATTTAACTTATGGCGAAATTTGGTAGTTCTGTATGTTGTCTGAGGGTTGGCATCATCTGAGGTCCTCTGAGGGGCTGGCATCATCTCTTCTCAGGTGTTCTGGATCCAGACTGAAGCTTGTGTAAATCCTAGTTACCACGGGATGTTAATCCCATGGCAGAAACAGAGATACAGATAGAGACATAATTAGCGTAGCTGCTCTTCCAACCAAGCAAAAATGATTTGTTCAATCCAAGCTAAAGAACAATAATGTGTGTTTGATCAGATATAACTGCAGTACAAGATTATGAGATGCATTATTTGAATGCTTGGCTAAAGAGATGTGTCTTTAATCTAGATTTAAACAGAGAGAGTGTGTCTGAACCCCGAACGTTATCAGGAAGGCTATTCCAGAGTTTGGGAGTCAAAGGTGAAAAGGCTCTAGTTCCTTTAGTTCACTTTGTTATCCTAGGTACTACCAAAAGTCCAGAGTTTTGCGACCTTAGGGAGCGTGATGGATTGTAGTGTGGTAGAAGACTAGTTAGGTACGCAGGAGCTAAACCATTAAGGGCCTTATAGGTAAGTAATAATATTTTGTAACTGATGCAGAACTTAATAGGTAGCCAGTGCAGAGACTGTAAAATTGGGGTAATATGATCATATTTTCTTGACCTGGTAAGGACTCTAGCCGCTGCATTTTGGACTACCTGTAGCTTGTTTATTGAAGATGCAGGACAACCAGCTAGCAGTGCATTACAATAGTCCAGTCTAGAGGTCATGAATGCATGAACTATCTTTTCTGCATCAGAAACAGGTAACATGTTTCGTAGCTTGGCAATGTTTCTAAGATGGAAGAATGCTGTTTTTGTAACATGGGAAATATGATTTTCAAAAGATAAGTTGCTGTCTAATATAACACCCAGATTTTTGACTGTAGAGGAAGTAACAGTACATCCGTCTTGTTGCAAATTATAATCCAAGAGATTCTGTGTACTGTTTTTTGGTCCAATAAGTAATATCTCTGTCTTATCTGAATTTAATAGGAGAAAATTATTGGTCATCCAATCTTTTATATTTTTAACACACTCTGTTAGCTTAGATAATTTAGAAGTTTCATCTGGTCATATTGAGATATATAGTTGAGTATCATCAGCATAACAATGGAAACTAATCCCGTATTTTCTAATAATATTACCAAGGGGCAACATGTATATTGAAAATAGCAGAGGACCTAGGACAGATCCTTGTGGTACTCCATACTTTACTGGTGATAATTGAGATGACTCCCTGTTTAAATAAACAAAGTGGTAGCGATCAGACAGGTAGGATCTAAAACATCTTAAAGCCTGCCCTTGAATTCCTGTATAGTTTTGTAATCAATCTATGAGTATGTCATGATCTATAGTGTCGAACGCAACACTAAGATCAAGTAAAACTAGCAATGAGATGCAGCCTTGGTCTGACGCAAGAAGCAAGTCATTTGTAATTTTAACAAGTGCGGTTTCTGTGCTATGGTGGGGCCTGAAACCTGACTGAAATTCTTCATAGAGATCATTTTTTTGCAAAAAAAATAAATAAATAAATAAAACATCTGGAAATAAAGCAAAACAATGGAGAACAAATAGCGAAGTATTCTTCAGATGATTATTTACAACAATAATCTGACATGAATTCCATCTTGAACTGATTAATTTTTCAAAGTTATTACTCCACTGCCAGCTTGATGTCATTAACAACAGTTCTTGATTATTGAAGCAATGTGGCTTGAACAACGACTGTGCAGAGTTACCGCAGTTTAGGCAAATAGCCATGACTAGCTAGTTAATTTCTCCAATAATGCGGTGTTGTTAATGTTAGTTAAGTGGCGAGTTACATCTTATGTATGGGAAACAAACCTCTGGTCAAGCTGGTTTTGGAGAGTCAGCTAAAAAAAAAAAAACTAAACCAGTTAAGCACTAGTTTGGGCAGACTGGGAGACCATCGTACACCTGACTAAGACCTAAGCTGGCTGGTTTAAGTGGGGGTTTTCTTTAGTTTTGTTCTGTCCCTGCTTCTCAGAGGACCAAGATGAAATCCATCTAAATGAAGAAAGCAGCATGTAATTACACCCAGTTTCTGAGCAAATAGTCCTGTCTCTCCTCCCAAAGCAAATATTTTCCTCAATAATGGAAGCTAGTACAATGCAATAGCAATCATCTTTTTTTCACTAAAGAGCTTGTTTACAGGTCAAGGGAAGGGAGATTAGAGAAATTCAGACTGGATTGGCACCATGACGTATATTCTCCCTGTTTGTCTTGAATTTGAACTTGAAATTTGAAGGGGTGGAAATGCCTTGAATCTTAATTATGTGACGTTATTTTTCATTTCACAATGATTAGATTATGGATCCAACATCAGAAGTGTCAAAGCATTGTTGAACGGTTCATTTAGCAATATTTGTTGACTGAGTTTGCTGTAACCTTCACATGCTAAAAAGCACTAATCAACCTGGAGTTACCAGCCCATGCAGCATCAACCCGATTTTACAAGGTGATCTCATTTGCATTCATATGAAAATGAATGATTTTTAGAAAAAAACAGTAATACGTATAGGGACCAGTTCTCACTAGTTGCTTATTAACATGCTATTATTAACATATTTGCTGTTTATTAGTGCTTATAAAGCACATATTCTGCATGACCATATTCTACATCCCTAATCCTACCCAATACCAAAACGTAACAACCTAAACGTACCTTACTAACTATTAATAAGCAGCAAATTAGGAATTTATTGAGGCAAAAGTCAAAGTTAATGGTTTGTTTTTAGCAAGAATTGGACCTTAAATAAAGGGTGACCAAAAAAATAATAATTTTGTAGTAAAATTCAGATTAATTAGCCAAAATGTAAAATAGTTACGAATTGCCGTGAAATTGTGTTGGCAGCATTTGGACTTTCACTAGTAGCTTCATGCCAGGTATTTGGCAAAAGTCAGCAGTGGTGTTTTCGATTTTGGTCACACACTGAAAAATGTGTCACACAAAGATATATTTCCTGCCCCAAATCCCACTTCTCACTCTATGATTAATCATATCACTTCTGCAATATTACAGTGGGACTAACATCCCCCGTGGTGTCCTTAAAAGACACTGCTGAGCCTCTCGCCAGCCCCCATCATAAACAATCACACACACAGCAACCTGATGATCATCTTGATGGATGCACTTTTTTTCCTGGAAAGTGTTTCCTGGCAGGTGGAGGGAAGCGATGCGTGTTCACCTCTCTTTTTCTCTGCTCCCCACAGCTCGAGTGTGTGACAACGTGCTCCTGCGCTGTCAGAACGGTGGCGTGTGTCACCACCACCAGCGCTGCCAGTGTCCGGCCGGTTTCGGCGGCGTACTGTGTGAGAAGGCCCAGTGCCAGGGTGACTCTTGCGAGGATCTGCAATCCTGCCATCCGTCCCTCCGCCCCCCGCCCGTGGCCCAGACTCTCCCGCTGGCTCTTCTATCTCTCATCCCCTCCCTGCTGGCCACCCGGGGCCTTACATCACTCTGAAGGGAACGCTTTCGCCCCAAAGACATTCTCTACGGGGGCTCCAATCATGACTTCCTGTTAGAGGACACACAACGACTGAAAAGAAATGCTCTTTTGATGTGGAAGAAAAAAACAAAATTTCTTTTTAGGAAACCGTAAAGTTTTCTATTCAGTACTATGTCAATTAAAGTTTGCCAGGGATGATGGATAAACTGAAAAACTAGAGAAACTGCGAGAGGAAATTTACAAAAAAAACAAGAACAACAACATAAAAAAAGCTGACACTAATGACCGTCTTTGTCTTTGTTGAAAATGTTAGGAAGAAATCAAATCAATACATTGTTACACTGCTTTGAAGCCATCCGTCAGATAAAACTATATCTCAAGCCTCAGAGCGCAGAAACACTGCAATACAATTTTTTTTGGAGACAAATCATCGATGTGAAGATGAATCAAGATGTACTCGTAGACTGCCACCTGAATTTACGCACACACCACCACGACTGGTTGTCAAACTTCTCACATTTTACCTTTTCCTGACCCTCTCTCTTCTTCTTGTAACTCTGTGAAGTCATGTAAAAGACCCATAATGTATGCCACACAAGAATTGATCCAGATTATCAGTGTAAGATCAAATATACAGTAACATGAGAGACAACTGTTGACATTTTGTATTGGGATATTTTCATGACAATGAGAATTAGAACAAGAAGAAAGACCCTGATCAGCAACGTGACTTTTTGCATCACTGCAACAACCTGTAGATTTTGGGTTGGTCCTTTATTGCCCTGATGGAGTTGAATATCTCTGTTCAGTTGCTAATCGTTTTGCTTAAAACATACGTTTACATTCTCACCAACTGAACTGTACGAAAGGTTTCACCAAAGGGCTTTGGTGAGAAATCCTTTGTTGCTTGAAGCCAACTATGTTTGTGAATTAAAGATGAAAAAAGAACTTTATTGCCATTTCATGAAAGCAAATCTTCAAAGATAGCAGGTGATTTCTGTTCATGTGTGTTCTCAGAAGTTCAGGCATGTTTTCAAAGCTCTTAGAAACCATACAAATTGCTCTCCAAAACATTACGATTGTTAAGAAAGGTGTAAAAATGCTAGAAACGTTCATTTGCCAAAGAATACACGTTTTGAACTCCAAATTGAAAATTGACAACAAAATTGATATAGATGAAAGACATGTTCAGCCTCATTATATCAGTGTTCTGGAATAAGAATTTAAACATGATGGGCCTCATAGACAAATTCTGTTTAGACTTAATTAGCTAACATACAGTAACGACTGATATGCTTGTAAGGTAAAGTCATTATCCAGCCAGTCATAATCACAAAATAAACCCCATCAGTGTGATCAAAGAGTATGACCACTTGACAGTATCATTATCCTGCTTATTAGATGGCAAACTGAAACATTGCAACTATACTATATAGCCCGATAATATATACACTGCTGATGAAAAGTCTGGGAACAGAAAGATTTTTTTAATTAAGACTTTTATTCAGCAAGGATGTAATAAATTGATCAAAAGTGACAGTAAAGAAAATGTTACAAAGGACTTCTATTTAAAATGCTGTTCTTTTGAACTTTCAATTCAAAGAATCCTGAAAAAAAAAATGCATCATGGATTCCACAAAAAAATATTAAGTTGCAACATTAACCATTTTCAACACTGATAATAATAAGAAATGTTTCTTAAGCACCAAATTAGCATATTAGAATAGGTGCTAGAAATGCAGCTTTGACATCACCAAATTAACATTTTACGACATATTAAAACAGAAAACAATTTATTTAAATTTGAATAATATTTCAAAATATTACTATTTTCACTGTATTTTTGATCAAATACATGCAGTATTGCTGACTTTCAAAAACAACCCCATGCTTTTGAATGGTAGTATTTAATATAGTGTATTATATAATATATACTGTATTTATCAAACATCTTTAGCTCTATTTTAAGTTCTCTCTCTTTGTGAGTAAATGATTGGGTGAACTATGTCTTTAATGTACCCAAATTATCAATTACTGGATGATATTCCTGTAACTCAAACTGTAAAACATGATACTAGCAACACTAATGGTCATGGGTTCAATTACATGAAATGGTAAAATTTAAAAACCTTCAAATGCAATGGAAGTCGCTTTGGCTAAAAGTGTGTGCAAAATGAATAGGTGTTAATGTAGATGACCATATTACTCAATACAGTAGCTGGTACTCTACAGTCAAGGCATAATTTCTGAAAGCTCAAATTTCAACTGAAATCTGTTCATTAAAAATAGTACTAACAGGGCCGGATCTGAGGACATGGCAATAAAAGTTTTCCAGCAGAGACTGAAATCAAATGTAAATCACAAAACGAGTGAGTAAGAGAAGTGTGTTGACGAAATATGGATTGGAGAATGTCACTCACTGCGAGGCATAACGTAGTCGTGATACGGCAATCATTTTCAAGTCCACGCTGGGCACTCAAATGGAAATGAAGTCATTCTGTGCCTGTGACACACGGTGAAAGCGGGTCTGAGGCTGGATAGATTACATTAGTGAGATTAGGCCTCTTCATTTCAATCAAATTAAATCCTCTATCGCCCTTGATCTTAATAACTTTTCTCCCAAAAGACAAGTATAAGTGAAGATGTCATTTTATTTTGAGAAATAACTGCCATGTCCATTTACTCCATTGTAAAATCCATTGATGACTGGGTCCAGGTTCACCATTTTTGTTCGACTCATTTCATTCAGCTTAATAGATGCGGTCAAATAATTAGAAACGCTTTGCACTTCCAAGATGGAAATTTAAGATTGGCCAGATAAATGAGTATAAACATTGCACCCCCCAAAAAACAAGCTGTACCGCATCTCATTAGGTTTGAATGCAAATGCTGTCAGAATGCTAATGAGTCTGTAATGAGACTGAATACAAACTCCCCCCAGCAAACTACCACCTCTATTTCTGACGGACATCAGGGGTCAATGAGGGTAACATGGCGTTCCTCATTCCTCATACTTTACAATAATAACTGGATGCTCTTTAGAAAACAGCTTCTTTTTCAATTGTTATACATTTTAGCAGCTATTTTTACACAATGCGTCCCTGATTGTGCATTTCGAAAGCTCTGCATACTAAAAAGGTGAAACAATTCTTTGACTTTCCCTCAAGCTGTGAATGAATCCTGAGGCTATTATTTGTCACCTGTTGGAAACAACATCGAGTATATACACACAAACTCTAGATGAATCATTTTACAGTGCTATTTCACTGGTCTTTATAACATCACTGTGGGATTATCAGTGGCTTACAAAACTAATGGCTCATTCTCAAGGTCCCATTTTTCAAAGCAGCAGAACGGCACGAGGAGCTTCCCACTTGAGACTGTCCCTGACAATGTTACTAGGCCAAGATGTCCCACACCTGAGATGAGAAAGAACATGTGGTACATTTCAGCAAGGCTGTAAAACATCTTTTTTATGCCTTCCTGCTTCTCCTCCAACTTTCTGGACCATTTTTAAACTTTTAAAGGTTATAGTGTATCAGGAATGTGTGCATAGCTCATGGACATGCACTTGATGGATGATTATTGAAGCACAATGTTTTTCAAAGTACAGGAGACTCAGCAGAGTAGATACCATAACACTGCCATAAAACATTGTGCTTTTTTTTTCAAGAATGCAAGAATGATGCTTTTCTCGGAATAATGGCCACATCCATCTCTGAGGAACAGGACTGTAATGCCTTATTCAAAGCAGGGTGTGACACTTTGTGAAAGCAGCTGCTCATTTACACATTTTAGAGTAAAAACCTGCTCACAGTACATTAGAGATGCAGCTCGCCCTTTTCCCTTATGGCATATACAGTGGGGTCCAAAAGTCTGAGACCACTAGTGAAATTGTTTCTGTTTTCTGATTTATTAATAATAATAAACTAATCATGACAAATTATATTATCAATCTGTGCTACAATGGAAGTGTCACAAATCTGCTTATTTGATTAATTGCCAAAAAAAAAGAAGTAGAAGAAGACGAAGAAACATTTCTTATTAATGTCATAACATTTATTTTCATCAGTTTTTCAAACTTGTTTATTTATTCATGTTTAAATTGGATTTTGAATATCTGATCCCCTGATCAGATTTGAATCTCTCAAATACGTGCTGCAGATTCTTATTAGAAGATTAAACACCATATATACTATCAATACACTATCAGTTTTTACATTTTTGAAAAAAGTCTCTCCAAGGCTGCATTTCTTTGACCAAACATACAGCAAAACAGTAATATTGTGAAATATTTTAATACATTTAAGCTGAATTTTCAGCAGTCATTACTCCAGTCTTCAGTGTCACATGATTCTTAAGAAATCATTGTAATATGCTGATTTGGTGCCCAAGAAATATTTCTTGTTATTATCAATGCTGAAATCAGCTGCTTAATATTTTTGTGGAAACCATGGAAGATTTCTCATTCAGGATTCTTTGATAAATATAAATTATAAATGTATTTACTGTCACTTTTGATCAGTTTAATGCATCCTTGCTCTAGAAGTATATATATCAGGGGCATTTTATCTGAGGAGGCAAGGGAGGCAATGCCTCCTCAAAATATTGGATGAGAAAAAAAAACGTAGTACAAAAATAAAATAACGCCAATTTTACAAAATATAACCTTAAAAAGTGTATAATTACAACAGTGACACCAGCAGACAAAGTTACAGTGGGAGTCCTCAACTCTCTCGCCTCCCCTGAGCCCATTGAGTTTTAACAGAGAGGGGGTGAGTTTGGTTGGGGGTAAATGAGAATGAATGGGGAAAAGTCATGTGACAGGAGGCAATGCCTTCGTCGCAGTATGATTGGATATGACTGGTTATGTTCAGTTGTGATTGGTTTATGCGATAAATCCCGCCTCCCATGTTCCACGTATCAGTCTGAATGAACAATATAATGCCATTAACTAGAAGTCTAATTTTATAAAGTAAGTAAACAACTCAAACACTTAAATATAACCACTTTGTTACATCAAAATAAGACCTGAAATGGCTTGAAAACATGATCTGTAGGAGTTTTTAGTGAGTAATCAGCTTGGTGAAATTTAAAGTAAATCTTCATGTCTGTGACCAATATTTATAAAGCTTTGATGACTGGCAATCCAAAAAATTCAAAAATAATTAAAAGTTAACTATTAGCAAAGCTGAACATAAGTTCACAAATAAAAATATATTGTTTATATTGTTACTGCCTTGAGTTATTATTTTTGGAATAAATGTAAAATGCTTAAGAATACTAAGTTGATGAGATTCATACTTCATACTTTAATATATATATATATATATATATATATATATATATATATATATATGTGTGTGTGTGTGTGTGTGTGTGTGTGTGTGTGTGTGTGTATATACTCTAATAATATTCCTGACTGTCCTTTTTTGAAAAGATCAGTGCTGATTATCTTAATGGGAGCTAAACGCTATCATGACCACAAAGGAGAAGACATGCCAAAGACAAGGAGGCTTCCGTGCTGGATATTAAACACAGAGAGCTTCGCTTCAGTTGTCTGGCCCAGTGTGTGCCATGCCTTTCAATTCTCTTCAAGGACTAAAGGGTGGGACATATTTAGTCAATGCATTCTTTGGATCATGCCAGTCTGCATTATATTATATATAATTAAAACATGATTAATCCAACTGGAGACCTGCAATTAATTGTCCATAAGCAAATACTGTATGGGGTATATGGGCGTTATCTAGTGAGCAACAATAACTTACTGCCTTACTAAAAATTTTTAAAAATTGATTAAGAAAATTGCCACACAATGGTTGTGATTCTTTAAATAGCAGCCATAACAATGCATACATTTTTTCTGTTTCAGTTTAGTCTGGTTAGGTTTCATTTAATCAGGTTACTTCCCATCCTGGTAAATCAATATAGTGTAAATCTAAAAGGATTAAATCCGAATGTTGTAGTTGTATGCGAGGTGAGGGAGATGTGACACCGTTATACATTTTCCATTTAGGAGACAGTTTTAGGGTTTTATAAGCACTCTACTCAGGGTCAAAGCCATTAGCGAGCATCTGAGATCTTTTTTCACGTCTCTTGCAATGTATATTTCAGTTGTTGGAACCTTCTCTTCTGCAATAAGGGAAACATAATTAGATTGCAGCTGTTGTTGTGAGGGCAGCTACTGTGTTTTTCTGGCTCTCCTCAGTGCTTAAGTGAAGGGCATACAGGTTCAGAAGGGAAAGTGCAGGGATGCATTAATACTAAAATACTAAATTGGGATTAAAACATTATTAACCAGGGGTTAAACTGAGTCAGCATTAATACTTAATTAGTCATTTTTGTCTTGTTTTGCAGAGGGGGGAAAAAATCAAAAGATCCTTAAAACAAGATCAATTTATTTGAAACGCAAAACTGTGTAAAACTTAACTACCATTCAAAAATGTGGGTCAGTAAGATTTAGTTTTTCTTTTTTCAGCAAGGATGCATTAAACTGTACAAATGTGACAATAATGACATTTATAACATAACAAAAGATTTCTGTTTCAAATAAACGCTGTTAAATATCATGGTTTTTGCAAAATATTAGGCTGTTTTCAACATTGATAATAATAAGAAATATTTCTTGAGCACCAAATTAGCATATTAGTATTATTTCTGAAGAAACATGTGACAATGAAGACTAGACTAATGACTGCTGAAAATTCAGCTGTGCCATATACATTACATTTTTTAAATAAATAAAAATAGAAATGCTATTTTAAATTGCATTTTTTAAAAAAAAAAAAAATATTACTAATTAAATGTAGTTTTGCTCTAATAAGTGTATACTTCTCACAAAAAAAAAAAAAAAACTTATTGACCCCAAACTTTCGATTTGTAGCATATGTGGGGCTGCATATTTTTCAAAAACATATATTTTTTTGTTTTGTTTTGTTTTTTTTCTTTTCTTTTCTTTTCTTTCCTCGTCCCACTCTTTCTTGTTTTAAACAAATGCCTCACTGCTATCATTTGTTGGATTTTATGCATAAAAACAGACACACTTAATTTCCCAATGGGGCTGAAAAAATCAAGATTAAAACACAAATATACAGTGGACTAAAAAAGTTTGGAAATGCCTTCGGCCAAGTTTAAATCAGCATAATTCCTTTTTGGCATAACTTGCGATTGTCGCTGAAGACCAGCAACAATTA
Source organism: Spinibarbus caldwelli (assembly GCA_039654775.1). Lineage (NCBI taxonomy): Eukaryota > Metazoa > Chordata > Actinopteri > Cypriniformes > Cyprinidae > Spinibarbus > Spinibarbus caldwelli. Next base: position 14,884,971 of record CM077235.1, on the reverse strand, counting down.
ATTCTTCTTTGATTACATACTATAATAATGATAGACACATCACAGTCAGTCATGCTTCTTTGTCAGCTGTGATGCCTGATTGCTGTATTAAACAACTTTCTTGTTTTATAAGGTCAGAACATCATCAGTTTTACTGATTGATTGCCAATTTAGATTAGAACACAACAGACCAATTAGAACACAGTTTAGATGGTTCACAGACAGTTTCAGTATTCCTATGCTGTTTGTTTGGAAAGAATTGCATTCTCAATCTTATTAAAACACGAAAATATAAATTCTGGGTTTTTCTACAAAAAAAAAAAAAAAACATAAGTTGCAAATGACATGTGGCCACACACAAGACATTATGCAAGAGCCCAGAATGGAAGGCTGTATGCAATGATTTTGTTAGTTAGTGCACACAATGAACAACTAATCCACTTTCAGCTGTAGCTAAGCACTATTGCATATAAAAACGCTGCTGAACTAAAATAGCCATATGGTTAGAAACCGAAAGGATGAAAGAACTCCGAAAGATTCGCTCTTAAAAGGAGGACAAGACTACATTCTTCATCAACATCCGCCTTATCAGATATAATGAGTACATTTGCATATAACCTTTATCTCACTTGTAGCTTGTTGATGGAGGCTGCAAAATTACAATGAAGAAAAAGAGAGAGCGAATGGAGCCATAGTGAAGAGTAGTAATGAAGATTGTGGGGTTCCATATGTGACATACATTCTGCTTATTTATCAGTGTAAACAAAGTCAAAGAATTAGTAGGGTTTTCTATTCCCTTATATTGTAGACAAACACATATTAGAAAGGGGACACAAGTTGCCTCAATTTGAACAGGCAAGACGCTTCTGAACAAGTATAATGAGAAAACCATTCGTGAAAAAACATAAATCAATGCATTTCATTCTACAGTGAGCTCTGTGCTATTAGTTCAGAAGGGGTTGTATTTAGCAATGATTCATCAAAAGCGCTTCACGAAGACAGTTTGATGGACATGGCATCATTAATGCATAATGTAGCACGCTTAGGTCACTCAGTCATCAAATATTCAGCAGTTAACACAAGCACTTAGACGTGAGTGTCACGAAAACATGCATTATGTTCTAATTGAACTTTTGTGTTATGTGAAGACTGAATATGAGTACGTTTTGCTCATAGTTATGTATAGGGTATAATCACACAGAAAGCCGCACTGCTAAGGTCAAACTTCGATTCAAGTTGTCCAGCGACACCAGAGTTACAAGCCTCATCATTCCTGAAATGGATTTTAAAAATGACTGAACATGCAGCAGAACTTCTGCTTTCTTTAAACCGGAAAGACGTATATAGGAGAGTCCAGGGCTAGATGTCACACAGGCATGTTGTTGCAAAATCTCAGTAATTTAGCTAAAGGTTTTGAGTCAAATGTCCAATTACACAAATGCGTTTTCCTCTGGTGGTTTTGCAAACATCTAATTGAAAACTTCAGACACCTGTGTTGAGTGTAAGAAATTTATAGATGGCATCATTTGTTGGCCAGAAATATGTTATGTACATTATATTTAACCTTTTACTGTTTAAAATTAGTTGAAAACCCTATGAAAGCTGTTAAATCAGATTCTATTGTGACATTTTACAACTTACCCCATACTCTGTGATATTTTACTAAATAGTACATATATTTTATGTCTGCCAGTTATATAACCAAAAAAAGTAACACTTTACCATAAGGTTACATTTTAACTACATTAGTTAACATTTTTTATTAGTTAACTGCATTAGTTAAGATGAACTAACAATAAAAAATACTTCTACTGCATTTATTAATCTTAGCTAATGTTAATCTCAGAATTTACTAATACAATTTTAAGATCAAAAGCTGTGTCTGTTAATATTAATTAAAGGGGTCATATGATGCGATTTCAAGTTTTCCTTTCTCTTTGGAGTGTTACAAGCTGTTTGTGCATAGATAAGATCCCTAAAGTTGCAAAGACTAAAGTCTCAAAACCAAAGATATTTTCTTTATAAAAGTTGACTCGACCACGCCCCCCTAAAATGGCTCATTCAAACACGCCCCCACATGTCTACGTCACGGTGTGGGGAGATTTGCAAAACACCGCCCAAATGTATACGCAAAGAAAGAGGGCGGGACTTTTATTCTCGCTGTTGTGTTGTTGCTCTCACAACGCAATCACAATGCACTGGATAGCTGGCCAATCAGAGCACGCCTCGCTTATCAGAACAATGAGCTTTGTAAAAATCGGCGTGTTTCAGAAAGGCGGGGCCTAGAGGAGCAACAATAATGTACAGTATGTGGAAAATAATGTGTTTTTTGCACCTTAAACCACATAAACACATTGCATTATACCAAATACACAAAATAATGTTCTTTTTAGCAACGTCATATGACCCCTTTAATGCACTGTGAACTAACATGAACATTTTTAAGTACCATTACCAATGGTTAATAAATGTTGTAAAAAATATGTTGTTCATTGTTAGTCAATGTTAGTTAATGCATAATCATAGGAATTACAATATATTACAAAATTATGAAACTAAAAAAACCATTCAATTAAAATAAATATATGATTTTATTATCATTTTTAAATATTAATAACATTTCTGGAATATTTTCCGGAGTCTCTATTTACACTAAGTGCAAATAGCCCGCCTTGTTGGCAGAGGCTATACTTACACTAACTCTGCCCACCAACGTCTGATTGGGATAGTCAACACTGAAAAAAGATGCATAGTACATATAAGTGTCAGTGTCGTAGCTGGTAAGGCATGTGCTTTTTGACACGAATGACCCGAGTTCGAACCTGCCTTTTGCCAAACTTTTTTTCTCCCTTTTCAAATCTCATATCGCATCGGAAAGGCATTTATTTTCCATAAAAATGAAGGAAATAATCAAAAAGTTGAAAATAAAGTATCGGGTAGGGTTAGGGTATGTGTAGGGAGGGCTTTATTGTCCCTATAAGGTGGCATCCTTTTAATAATTTGAATTAAAATTATAATTTACACTCAATACGTTATTATTGTGTACTGTTTTATAGTGTACTACAATACTGAGGTGCAGATAATTGTCACTCTTTGCAATAAGTAGTATATATAGCAGAAAATCTTGCTATTTTAACATAGTGTAAATAGAATCTAACTATTTGCACTTAGCGTAAATAGAATCTAATTGCTATTTACACAGTGTAGGTAGCATCTATTGCTATTTGCACTTAATGTAAATAGCATTTATCACTATTTACACTTAGTGTAAATAGTTAGTGTAAATAGCATCTATCACTATTTACACTAAGTGCAAATAGCAATAGATGCTATTTACACTAAGTGCAAATAGCAATAAATACTATTTACAGTAAGTGTACATAGCAATTAGATCCTATTTACACTAAGTGCAAATAGTGATAGATGCTATTTAGACTAAGTGCAAATAGCAATGGATGCTATTTACACTAAGTGCAAATAGCAATAGATGCTATTTACACTGTGTAAATAGCAATTAGATTCCATTTACAGTAAGTGCAAATAGCATATTTTCTTGGCGATAGATGCTATTTACACTAAGTGCAAATAGCGATAGATGCTGTTTACACTAAGTACAAATAGCAATAAATGCTATTTATACCATGTGTAAATAGCAATTAGATGCTATTTACACTAAGTGTAAATAGCATCTATCGCTATTTACACTTAGTGCAAATAGGCGCTGCCAATATTTTCTCTGTCATGGCCTGATACTATGGACTGAGATGGTTCAGTGCTTCACATTTCAGTTATGCGCAGAATACACAGTTATGCATTATATACACAGAATTCGGAGGCGGCTCAGAGCCTTCACGAGTCAGCCTTAAACCTGCTGTACAAATAAGCCTTTACAAGATCACTAATTGCCTGCCAGACAGTTTAACCAATCATAAGCACTCTTGCGTTCTTATGAAATCCATTTTGCATATCTGAATCATTTAGTGTCTCCAGCCCTGAATCTCTTTAAACGGTGCACTGCAACCACCCTCTGATTTGCTAGCATGGCATATCGTAGTACTGGTTTGTATTTTAAATAGCAGCTCAATGGCATAAGAAGCATCTCCAGACTTAAATTGCAAATCACCTCCCCAATCCCACCCCCACCAGCCCTCTGGAACAAATTATTTATGTATCACACCAACTGAGACTATAAATAATATATTGTGCCCCAGATCCCATGTCTGGAATGAAAGCATTTATTCTCTTTTGAAAACATGTAGTGGTATCAGAGCACAAGGGAGACTTTCTGTAAGTGCAACAAGGGCTGAATCATACGGAAAAAAAACAAAAACATACAAATAACTTAAACACAAGTGTGACTAAATTGCTATGTTTGGAGAGCGAGAGGAAGAGGCCTGGAGGAAATATCAGGGTGTAAAAAAGAGAGTGTGAAGACAGAATCAATAAAACCAGATGGCGAGAAATGACACTTTCTTGATGGAGGGACATCCTGTCAAGTTTAGCTAACAGTGTGAGAATGCTAGTTCAGAGCCTGGATATACTTTCTTAATAAACTGACGAGATGAACTTATTGTTTTATCATTGTCTATGAAAACAATGGATTATTCATTAAAATTGCTATTACAGTTTTTCTTGATTGCTAAAACACTATAACCAGGCTTTTGAACTAAAATTTCAAAACCATAACGCCATTTTTCAAAAAGCACACCCATTTCCCTAAACTCTACTCCCCTGTTTTGACACATGAGTCATATTTGGTGAACTGTTACTGCAAAACTCTACACACAAATCCCTACATTTCTCAGTGCTTACACCATGTGGTCATTTAGAAAGCACTAGCATTCAATATTGTTCACTCAAGTCTGCAAAGCTTGAGCCCAATTAGCACACAGTTACCCAAGTGGAAACACTAGGAGTCAAAATTTATCACACCAGTCAAAACCTTCGATGTATAGATAAAAGGGCCAAAGTCAGCTTACAGTTTTTCTCAGTGGCTTTGGTGCATTTCTCGAATCAGAAATGAAATTCTCAAAACTACTTGTTCAATCTCCACATCATCTAGTCACTCGTGCACATCATACAGTTTTTCTCGATTGCTAACACACAATTCATGAAACAATTCACCATTTTCTCACAACTATAAACACAATCTCAAAACTACACACCCAATTGTGCAAACTTCAAACTTCCAGCTCAAAGTCAAACATTTTCGTCAAAAACACATTCTCTTTTGTCAGAATCTAATCTTTGGCTTCAGATGACACACAAAGCTATCAAATACATAGACTATTTTCCTGACTAGAGAACACTAGTGAGATCAATTCAGAACACTCTTACAAAAACCTCCTTTTGGGAAATAGGAATCCTTTTGCTTGTCAATGTCTGTTACAGTATACGGCATAAATAGAGGGGTGCAGATACAGTCAAATTCAGCAATAAACATTAAGAAATGTTTACTTTCATTATACTACTATAAAGTTATCTTACAGTAGATGAAAAACACTAGAAGAGAAAAGTACAAAAACCAAACAACTGCATATACAGTGAACACATTGGAATATACTGTCAGTTACTGTACAGCAATAAACAAACAAGCAAACAAATAAATAAATAAATACTGCATCCTCTGCCAAGCTGCATTACAGTATTGGTAATATCATTATATGTTATACTGTACTATAGCAGTTTCTTAGTCTTCTGACAAAAGACTTTCTCTGCCTTCCCTAGACAGTCGTCTCTCAGTTCTGCACAAATACATGTAAGAAGTACTTGGCTACAAATCAATTCAACAGTTACGAGTTTGAGGGTTTGTGCTACAGTATTTACAGGACAAGTTCTCTCATCTGAAGTACTGCTGCTATATACTGTAATTGTAATGTGTAAGTAGTGTAAAAACCCTGTAGATGATCCTGCAGGCAGCTTTCCTTATGATCATTCCATGCAGAAGAACATGCTCAACTATAGTGCTTTACATTTCATCAGCAACAAATGACCTAGTCCCCTTCATTTTTCTTTTCTCCTCCTATTCCTCTTTGTATCCCACTACCAGGATTAATTTTTCAAAACTCATAATCACCTGTGCTCCTGTTCATATCATCCTGAGATTCTGACTGCTATGTCATCAGTTTTGCTACTGAATGTTCACACATGGATAAATGTGTGCTGTTTGTGTTCATTTTGTGATTCTTGAGGTAGTTATATTGTGTGTTTGTGCAACCTAAACGAGAACATGGTTAAACCTGTGCAAAATGATGCCATTCTTATGTAGAGTTTTGCAGAAAACACTGAGCAAATCAGAACGTGTGAAAGTAGGTGAAATGTGTTAAACGTTTTGAGAAACGTGTCTTTGTTTCAAGAACTGTATGAATGGTTTGGAAAACTGTGCCAAATGAATCAGTTATAGTGTGTTAGCAATCGAGAAAAACTGTAAAACGTTTCTCATTCTTTTGATCAAGTTGTGATTGCTTTGGCACATTCACGCAACTGATTATGTACATTTGTCTGTGGTTTCCTACATTATCAGTTGCTATTGTCATGTTGCTCAAGATGTATTATATAGTTCTCTGTGCTATAGTCTTACCCTTCAAAACATCAAGTCAATAGTTCATCATATAAGTCATTACGGTAAAGGCAAACTGGTTGATCTAGTTGTCATACGTAAACTGTCAAGCAAATTTTCTACACATTTCAATTAGATTTTTTATAAATTTGCCATGAATTGTTGAAGTGAATCTTGACTTTCACTAATGAAGAGAATATAGATCAACCAATTATAAACCAGTTCTCTGAAATAGCTCAAAGGTACATCTCATGAACCTTCAATTGGAAAGCATATATAGACAGAGAACAACACAGTGGACTTTCTAATTTTTATTTTCGCCTTTGTGCACATATTTGTTTTTGTTTTCTATTTCACAATGACGTTGTAAGGGTTTTTTTATTTTTATATATATATATATATTTTTTTTTTTTTTTTTGGGTCAGACCACTAGTAAAAGTGTAATTGTGTATCATATCCAGTCTTTTTCAATCAATATCCCACATACAGTAATGTATTTTGAAATGGATATATGGCATACATAAGAAGTGCAGCCTTCTGCATTTCAATACAGTAACTGTCATCCAAACTGTTGCCATAGTTTACAGCAGGTAATGCTAACAGAGTGCAGTGTTATATTGACAACATTACTACATTACTTGTTTGTGAACAATGACACAAGGACATCAGGCATGCAAGAGGATTTTACCCCTGATGTTGATGTTGAAGAGGTTCTTTGGCCTGTTCCAGACCAAAGACGTGATGCTGGGGCAGAATTATTATTTTTGTTGTTGTTTGCTGTATTGTACTGTACTCTACAGTACATTAAATTGAGGAATAAAACATTTGGGGAGTACCACACTTATTACCGGTTTTTGTAGTATTGTTTTGAATTTATCTTATCAGTGTGTAAGACTGTGTTGTAGTGTGTGTGTGTGTTTTTGACTGTTTGTGTGTCATGTCTGAGAGCAAAGTTTGGTTTTTCAGCAAGATTGAGTTGTTTTGAGTGGAGAGCTTCATTTTGACCTGAATATAGGAAGTTTGGGGAATTGAGTTAGAAGTTATGGATTTGTGTTTTTATTGTTTTGAGAATACGAGGCATAGTTTCAAGAAATGTGTTTAAGCAATCGAGAAAAACTGTAAATAAAAGTATTATGATCTAAACAAAGAGTGAATTAAACAAAACAAATTAACATTTATTGTGTGAAATATTATTTGTTTGTATTTTTCAAAAATTACAACTATGAAAGCACCAACCCGATCTCAATTCAGGCAATTCGTACATATTTTACGAAGTGGCTAATTCGTACAAATTCATACGATTTTTGCTAAATCGTTTGTATTTTACAGCTTCCCCAATTTGTATGAATTTGTACAAGTAACCTACCCCTAACTCCACCCCTAAACCTACCCGTCACTGGGGTCTAGACAAAACGTACAAAATCTTACAAGTGAGGTCGTACGAATTCGTATGAATTAGCCACCTCATAAAATATGTACAAATTGGTTGTGAGATAGTGTTGGAAAGCACATACGTCTATCAAGTGTCAATTGTATTTACTTTGTTGCATTCTGTTGCAGTTAGCTACGGTCATTAAATTTGATTGGCTGATATTTTGTCCACACCACTGGGACTGGTTTTAACTGGCAGAGCAAAAAATACAAAATAGTGTAGTGATGGCAGAAACAAAAACTTTGAATCAGATAAATAAATTCCTTTGCAAAATGATTCACTATTAAAAGCAATGTGAACATAACCTAAATGTTAATAAAACATCTTTTACAAACCAAATGTAAATGTTTTCACGTTTGATGTATTAAATGTGATCTATAAACCAAAACTACCATTTGTGACCCTGGACCACAAAATCAGTCTTTTGTAGTAATAGCAAAAAATACATTGTATGGGTCAAAATTATAGATTTTTCTTTTATGCTAAAAATCATTAGGATATTAAGTAAAAATCATGCTCCATGAAGATATTTTGTAAATTTCCTACCGTAAATATATCAAAACTTAATTTTTGATTAGTAATACTAAGAACTTCATTTGGACAACTTTAAAGGCAATTTTCTCAATATTTTTATTTTTTTGCACCCTCTGATTCCAGATTTTCAAATAGTTGTATCTCGGCCAAATATTCTAACATCCATACATCAATGGAAAGCTTATGTATTCAACATTCAGATGATGTATAAATCTCAATTTCGAAAAATAGACACTTATGACTGGTTTTGTGGTCCAGAATCACATTCGTTCTTTAATTTGCAATGCTTGTTTGATGTATTTATAGGCAGGATTTGTCTAATTAGGCCAATCAGAAACTATTACTTATCCCTCTCCCATTTTTATTATGCATGCATGTTTATTAAAATTCATTAAAACTGAACCAACATCCTAAAGCTGACCAGAAATCTGTTAAAACCATATATTAGGCCATGGTTCATTGGTTAGGCAGGGAACCATTAAAATGTTCAAAAACCAAGGTTTGAATCAGTTGATGAAATAAAGCCTTGTTTGCTGAAATGATGTGACTTGGCCAGTTTAATATGTGCTCTGAACCACTGATTTTGAAACAAAAGGTTTGCAAAGGTTTCAAAGCTTCATGAAACATTGTTTGGAATGCACCCACCGCTACAACACTTTGCAAGTTAATAAATATTAAAGTTTTGTTTTATGAACTGTTAACTGCTATTCTTTTTTTCGATCAGTTTTTAACTACAGTGGAGCAGCAGTTGAGTATGTAGTACTCAGAACCCTCTTGAGTACTGAGGTTTGTTACCGCAAGTATGTGCAACTGCACTATGCACTCGCAATGCATTGCAACTTCTGTTTGTGGGCTTAATGGCAGATGTATTACAAAGTGCAAAGCCCAAAGGGCCAATGTGTGCATGAGGACACCCATCCAAGGTTGGATCGGGGGGATTCATTGTGGTCCACTCAGGATTTGTTCCCTTCAACAGCTTTGATCTTCAAGTGTTTATTTACTCAGTAGTGCTGATGAAGTCCTTGAGGCGTTCAACCTCAGTCCTATCAGACATACAGTACAGGGCTTTATTGAGTTTCCCTCCCACTCTCCCCATCTACAGTTGCTGAATTGGTAAAGACAGTGTGGTGAGGTAAGTCACACCCATATAACACATAACTCTTCACCCGTTCCTGTCTCGTATTCAACACCAAGAGGTGACACTTTCAGGTCATACGATTGAGGGATGCTCTCTCTCTCCCTCTCTCTCTCTGTCTCTTTCTTTTTCTCTGAAGTCTCCTGCTGTCAGTTCACACCTTTCTGAAGTGGAGAGAGATAGACCTGCTTCCATCCTCTGGCAAACAAGACTGGCCATCAATCACTGCTGCGCTGCAGCGCGGCCCTCATGGCTTTTTCTGAACATGCCTCAGGTTAAATCTCAACTACTGTTCCTACTCAGCTCAGCTAAGATGAGAGCATTACTGGGAATTTGTGACAAAAACACTAGAATTCTGAAAAAAAGAACAAAATAATCAAAACAATCCCCCAAAAGAAACATATTCAAACACAGGAGCTATATGACATGAAAATAAAATATCACTTACAACATCTGTGTATATTTAGGAGCATTAACAAGTTTTACTGGGTTAGTCATTGCTCAGTAAGCGATTGAGAGTTATCTTACATAAAGATGTCAACTTGAAAGTAATTTAGATATTTAAAGTGATCAGACAGGATAGAATAATTCAGAGTGAGATAAACCAACTAACCCTACAAACCACAGAAAAAGTCAAATCAAAGAAGCTCATAAAATCCATCACTAATACTTACTCATGTTTATGCTGTTGTTTTCCCTCCAAAATGATGTCACTTCCTGGTGGATTATGTCACTGAGGAAGTGGCTTAAAGAGATTATTAAAAGGGGGGGGGGGGTTGTGGGGGGACGACTAACTGGATGGAAAGGATATGGAGGGAAACCTATAAATTGGTTACCAATAATAATATTCCCAAGAAAAACAATTGTTGACAAAACGAAAATTACATGAAGGAAAAATATATAGAAAAAAACTGTGTATGATGTATCAGTTTATATTATTTCATTATATTACAGTTTATATAATGGGAACATGAAAATGTTCTGAATAACAGTTAATATATTGATGTGTTGAGATTTGTGTACATTTATAGCTGGAGGATACTGATCTCATCACTGGACAGAGACCACAATCTCATCATTTTTAAATAAGTACCATGTAGACCCAATATAGAGCCAAGGCCCAAAATTCTCATTTGCCAAGCACCAAAAGTAAAATGCAGAGTTGGCCATAACTTGATTAGGAACTCCAACATAATGAATATTTTAAAAATTTATCATCAAAAGTTTGTTTTTCCCATGAGAATAATATTTCTCAAAAAAAAATATGAGGAACAATATCTGGACTAACTCAGGAAAAAAACAAATATACAAGGAAAATCAGCTAAATAATGCCACTGTAATGGGTACAATTAATTTAATCAAAGTAGTACAAAATAGTTTCATGGCCAGTGAGAAATGCATTTATATCCAGTCAATTTTTTCATAACATTGGCAAAAAGTTAAATTTGGTCCCTGTACACAGCCATACAATATTCACTCGCTAAACAGTGTGAAACAAGTGATAATTTACATTTATTCTGAAGAAAACCAGGCAACATGAATGCATAGAAGGTGCATTCTTAAGAAGTATAACAGCAGTGAAAATGAAATTTCTGTAAATATCTATACTAAGAAAATTATATGACCTAGATTTTAGCAAATAACGCAGCTTGTAACGTGTGTCCATTTAAAGAGCAACTTCCTTTACAAACAACTTACAAAAATGTTTTAAAAGTTCATCTGTGAGGAAAGTCCTCTGCCAAATTCAAGGGGAGCTGATATATCTATTACAGTGCAAAAATCCTATTCTATATAAGTTTTTGTCTTGTTTTCCAGTAAAAACATCTACAAATCCTCATAAGATAAGCATACCTGAGAAGTAAAATGACACACAATATTAATACTTATTTTCAGAGAAACTATCTTAAACATATACTACCATTCAAAATTTGGGGGTTTACAAGATTTTTTTTTAAGTTTTTTAACCATGAATATATAACCTGAATATATCTGAAAATGTAATTTATTCCTGTGATACAAAGCTGAATTTTCAGCAGTCATTACTCCAGTTTTCAGTGTCACATGATCCTTCAGAAATCATTCTAATATGCTGATTTGCTGAAAGTAACATTTCTAATTATTATCAATGTTGAAAACAGTTGTGCTTCTTAATATTTTTTGTGTAAATTGTGATACAATTTTTTCAATATTCTTAAATGAATAGAAAGTTCAATAAAACAGCATTTATTTGAAATACAAATCTTTCGTAACATACTGCCACTTAATGTGTCCCTGATGAATAAAAGTATTCATTTCTTTAAAAAATAAAATCTTACTGACTGATTTTGTATTTTTCCATTGGCATAAACCTCGCAAATATTTTTTGCAGTGTCTAGGAGCCTTAGTGCCCCAAACACCACAGCATTAACAAGTCGTTCTGTTGCATGACAAGAGAAGAAATTGACTTCGGTCCAAAATCAGTGCCAACATTCTGCTCGGGAGCACCTGAGGTTCAGAAACAGACAGAGCGATGACTGATCACAGCGCAGCGCGTTAGGCCGGCTAAGATGGATATCGCACTGAACGGCAGGCCTCCTGTCACCATGCAGCGCTCCAAGCGCCCTGAGAGAGCAGTGCCGCTAAGTGTTATCAGGGCTGAAGAGGAGGAGGCAGGGAGGAAGGCTTCGTGACAGCACAGCGCTCCGTCTCGCCCCAGCCAAACTTTGCCGAGTCAGACGGGCGAATGAAATCATCAATTATAGCACAAGGTGAGCTGAAAGCACCGCGGAAAGGTCGCCGAGTGGAGGGAAAAAACGGCCAGCTCAGGGCTTTTCTCTCTGCGTGCCACTCCTGAGTTTATGGGAGGTCCGGCACAGCACAGAAATGGAGTTTAAATTTTAAACAGGCAGAGAGAGGGGGGCCCCAGGCCCTGTGTGAAGATTTCAGGAGGTGACAGGGTGAGAGGGAGGAAAAGAGTGAGAGAAAAAGATGTCTGGACTGAATGTGGAGCAGCGAGGGACATTCATAACTAATTAAACAGTCAAAGCCGACGGGGCCTCAGATGCATCACACTGCAGGTCTCAACCGCAGTCCACTGGATCCCATTAGAGGAGGCTGATAATTGCTGTGTTTGTGGTGCTTTGCTCAAATAAGGGTGCACTGTTCGCTATTACGTTTCTTGTCCAAAGCCAATAAAAGTGGCCTATCACTGTCACAGCATAGAGAGGATGACTTCCTGCGTTGATCACTCCTCTTCCTCCACATAAGTTGAAGGGAACCATCCCACCTGTAATATAAACAGCATCAATAAACATTACTGAAAACTAACGGAGCGTATCTCTTCATCTCTGTGACTAGTTTGAGAGCTCTTGTGGGTCAGATCTGATAATGACATGTGCAGAAGAATCATTAAGAGTCATTCTGCCATCTTCTGTCATCACTTCCAGTTAATCATCTCTCTTAGAAACGCACTTGAGCGTATGAAATGAAGAAAATCGAATGTAATAAGGCTTGAGGAAAGATTCAGGTGTCTTGGAGAGTCAAGATCAGCTATATTGCAGGGGAATGTTGGGCTAAAGTCTAATTTCAATCTCAAATGTCAATCACAGTGTACCACCTCTATATTGCTATGTCATTTGCTTGTGTCCTAACCAAAATTCAATTGCTTTTGGATCTGTGGTATGTTTTAAAAAAGTATTTTACTATAAACATGAGTACCGCTGATATCTGTTTATCACCACAAAATATAACATCAACGGGGCCTGAAACACAGACTGTGTTTTAGATTCATGACCATATTGATTACAGCATCGTTAATATGTTTAAAATTAGTTAACGTATAATTTCTAAAGTATTAAAAATAAATAAATAAATATATTATTACAATATAAAAGAATATGCATTACTGTTATATATCATATACATTAAAGTTGGGGTTGGTAAAATTTTTTAATGTTTTGAAAGAATTCCCTCTTATCAAAGCTGTATTTATTTGATCAAAAATACAGTAAAATAGTAATATTGCAAAATATACCAATAACGGTTTTCTATTTTAATACAAAAAAAAAAAATTATTTATTTATTCCAGTGATGGTAAAGCTGAATTTTCAGCAACTATTATTCCAGTCTTCAATGTTACATGATCTTTCAGAAATCATTATAATATGCTGATTTGGTGTTCAAGAAACACTTATTATTATCAATGACCAAAACAGTTGTGTTGCCTTATATTTTTGTGAAAATCATCATACAGTTTTAAAGAACGTTCAAATGAACAGCATTTATTTGAAATAGAAATATTTCACAACATTATAATCAGGGATGGGCACTATTAGTAAAATACTATTAGTATTTTTGTATTTTCAAAATACATTTAATACTTTTTGCCAATCAACCTTATTAGACTGCTGATTTCCTGTATCAAGTAGACAAAAATACTAAATACAAAAATACTAATATTAAATGTATTTAAATACAAAATACATTTGCTTTTTTCCAAAGGTATTTAAATACAAAATAGTATTTCAAATACATGTATTTGAAATCCTGCCCATCCCTGCAAGAAATCAGCAGTCTAATAAGGAGGTTGATTACCGTATGTATTTTGAAAATTCTAAAATACTAAGATTAAATGTATTTAAATGCAAAATACATTTGATTTTTTTCCCAAAGGTATTTAAATACAAAATAGTATTTTGTATTTCAAATACATGTATTTGAAATACTGCCCATCCCTGATTATAACTATGCCTTCAGTGTTACTTTTGATCACTTTAATGCATCCTCGCTGAAAAGTATTAATTTCTTTTAAAAAAATATTAGACCCCAAACTTTTGAACAGTAGTATAAATATAAAATATTAGCAAATAAAAATATTAAATAAAATAACTGACTAATAATTTAATAACTATAACAGAATACAGAGCTATTGGTAACACTTTACAGCAAGCTTCGATTTGTCAAAATAAGTACTGCATGTATATTATGTATCATGTTCAACATTCTTACAGTATTTGTTAATGTAAGATATTAAAATCTATCTGTGAACTGATCACTAGCCAATATTACGATTCTTCTAAACTCTTCTGGTTATATAATTATGTTGTCATTTCTTAATATCTGACCGACAGAACTGGATTTAGCACTCTGGCAACCATTTTTTGCTGCTGTGTGCTTAGTGTTTCCCTTTGAGGAACCATGAACTGTGATTCGCACGGAAGGGCAAGAGTTCAGTTCCATGATGTGCAATGTTGGAAGAAAAGCTTCACACTATCTAAACAAACATGAAAGCATCAAACCTCTAGAGAACTGCTTTCATACTTGAGCTTCACATGAATAAAGGTATTTAAGAGTGATTTTCCTCACCTGCCCATTGACTTCACCTTTCCACCATCCATTGGTACACTTGATATAGATCTTCACCAGGTCACCCACCTGCAGAGAGAGTTCCCGTGTATCTCTGGAGCTGAAATCATATCGTGCAACTGCAATGCCAGTCACTCTCGGGGTCAAAACTGAGAGAGAAGGGGACAAAAATAAGTTGTTAGAAAAAAGACAAGAGTGAGAAACACCATTGTTTTCATAAGACATGCCAAGTAGGACAATGTGAACGTGCAACAAGATGATTGGAGATTTGGAGCAAAAATGGCACAAATGGCATTGCATCATGCATAGACATTTTCACACACAAAATGTGAATACAGATCCACTCTCTCCGCAGCACTCAGAAAGCACACACACTACAGAGAGCTGAAGCAAACACAGGGAGAAGGGACTGAGATGGCTGGACGGGGAAATGAATAAGACAGGTGGCTGATAGCTGTACCTGACCAGAAGGGGGAGGGGGAGGGAGGAACAAAACTGTAGCTGGTGGGACTCAAAGCGGAAAGCCCACACAGCACTGGAGCTTAAGATCCAAGCCGAGGCAGAGCAAAGAAAATAAGAACACAAAAACCCAGAGATCTTAACAGAGACATTTTCAACAAAACAAACATATGCTGATATAATGAACTCCACACAGCAATGGGCAAATGAGCACTCTCCCTGAAATATGCCATAATAATAATTAACAACAATTATTAACTATTATGTTGTTAATTATTAAGAACATAATTAACAACAAAAAAATGCATTTTAATTTTTCATTTAACTTTTAATTTTTTTGGCAAAACAACTTGTATACTGGATTAATTAAAATATGGACAAAAATATATTGGTTGTATGATATTTCTTAAAATACTGACAATAATAAATTACCAATGTGATATTTTCAATATTACTGCAATATTATTATTAATAACTGCGGTACACTTTCACACAGACACGCAGAATATGCATACTTTTTAGCAACACACATCTGATCGTCTAAAAGATTAGATTCATCGAAAATTAGATTAATATCGGTACCATGGATTTATTTTTTCAAATAAATATGGACATACATTTATTGCACAGCCCTATTTCAGACACAACTGACCTTTATTATATGGACAAAAACACATTTCTCAAAATATTTTCTTTCATGTTCCACAGAAGAAAGAAACTCATGCAGGTTTGAAATGACATGAAGGTGTATAAATGATGACAGAAAAGACCAAAATTTAGACATTGGCCATTTCAGCCATATGGACTACTTTTATGAACCACATACTGCATTATTTGGGCAGAAGCAGCTGAGATACCTTTGGAAAAAAAATCATACAGGTTGGAAATTACATAGGCAACCCATTCCTGTAAGTATCAAGGTTTTTTATTTATTTACTTATTTTCTTGGCTTTTTTCTTTTGGCTTTTGCCAAGAACACATGAGTGTGTGCTCCTGGCCCTGTCACTGACGCAGCTGTGATAGCGTTCATACAGAGCGTGAGTCCTGTTACCATCTGAACGCCCATCTGCGCATCCAGGACTTTCTAATATGTAAACTAGCAAATGTCAAATCCACAATATGTTTGCCTGCCTGCTTTGCATCTCCTTTGGGGGAAACGAAGCAGTGGGCGATGAGCCAACTACTTTTCCCGTGACACTGTCACTCAGAAATCACCTGCAGAAATCGTGCAGAATAGTCAGAATTGAAACCGATGCGCTATCTCTGTCTAGTAAATAACATTCCTCACATTAGCTTATCAAACACAACCCTGATATCTCCCTTTGTGTTCAACGTGTTTACCAAACACTCAGCGCCTGCAGACGTGTCAGCGCCCACACGCCGAACGATCTGTCAGAGTATTTGCGCGTGTTTTGGTTTGGGGCACATCAGCGAGAGCGCTGTCCCAGGATGCATCAAGGGCCCGGATTTTCTGCTGAGGTTCGTGAAAGGATGCATCACTGAGAGTGGCAGTCGAACATAAACACCTCTAACAAGCCGAGGATGCTGAAGAAAAAAGGACAAATAGAACAGCGAAATCCCCAATTCACAATCCCCACTATCCCATTCTTTCTATCAACAGAGCCGCACTCGTTCGCTAAGCCTTTTTCTATGTGATACGTCTCTCTCTGTTCAATAAAGCTGACTTTCCGTGTCTCCACTAGTTGCCCTTTCATTTCTCAGTGCAGGGACTGTTTTTTCTCTTAGCTGTGAGAGAGAAAAGCAGAGGGGGAGCTTAGCATCCATCATGGCTTTTTCCTGTAACTCAAAGCAAACTAGCATGTCATGTCAGAGAGCTTGCCGGTGCTACTTGAGCACAGTTTTGTTTGGCCCAGTCCTCTCTCTCGCTGCGTCGCCTGCAGCAGCGGCTGCAGAGCCAGACACAAACAGCCATTTTCCTGCTGCCAGGTGCCGAGTGCGTACGACTCGCTTCACAGCATCTGTCTGTCTCTTTGAGGAGCCATCTTGGGCAATGAGAGCTGAAGTAAACATGTACTTTGAAAGCAACACGTGTATATGCACACTCTATGTTTTCACCCAACCTTTATACAGTATTTAATCAAAAGACTCTGAGAGGTGTCGGAACGCATGAGCAAGTCACCAGCTAAAAACACATCCTGAGAGTCAGCTATGCCTCCTGGCATTAAAAGAGGACCTGTCTGAAGACCCGTTCACACTGACGGTGATTTTAATCGCTGAAGGTCGACAGGTCACTGTACTGTTCACCGCTAGTAGACATTCCTGCTGCTGGATGCCCTAGTGTTACTGGCCGTAACTCTTCGAACTGTATTGTCAGTGCAAATTAATATGTCTTTCTATTTTGGCAACAAATCAGTTTTGTTAAAAACTCACGTTCTGCAAGGGAACGGTTTTGTATGTTTAGATATAAATTACAGCAGTGCATACAGTAATGCATTATATCATATCAGTGGTGGGAAGTAGTCAAGTATTTTGCACTTGTATTTGCATCTGTACTTTATCTGAATGTTTTTACTGTATTTTGGCAAATGTTTACTTATTTCATTACATTCCAAAGCATAGTATCACTCTTTTTACTTCACTACATTTCATAAACAGTTCTGTCATGACAACTCTTGAGAGTTTAGCATGGTAATATACATGGCATGTTAATGTGTTTGGTCTTGGCGGAATAGGCCTGCTATGCTGCTGCTGAGACTTGCTACTGCTAATACATCCACAGATATGCTGCTGTGAGCATGTTAGAAATACTGCTGCTGCACATATAAAATATATGAAATAACCCCCATATATATCATACATTAAATCTGCATCCAAAATGTCCAAGTCCAAGTCTGAGTCCATTTGAGTCCTTCCGAGTCCATTCATAATTGCAGTTTGAGTCCAAGTCCCGAGTCCAAGTACCCCAAGACTGCAGGCAAATCGGATTTTGTGACTGACTGTATGCACTATTAATTGCAAGTGATCAAATCCGATTTGTGTGCATCATCTCGATCTCCAAATAAGTGCCCTATCGAGTCATGGTGCAGAACTCCTCTGTCGCACAAGAAAAACTCAGCAACGGAGGAGACTGGTATACATTGGGATGTTCTGTCATAACTTCGAAGCTTCAGCTTCATTTGAATACTGTATACTGCAAAATACTTCTGGCATTTTCATCACCAGTTTGATGTTATTGTTGTGTGTCACATTAAGAGTAATGCAAAATACTATTTGAAATCCGATTTGAGCAGCCAGAGAATCCAGACTGAGATGCATCTGTAAAAGTCCGATTGGAATTGCACTTCAAACCACCTCCATGTGTGTTTTGAATTAAATTTGAAAAAAATCAGCTGACTGTTTTTTGCTCACAGTCTAAACTATTGTCATCATATAGTCATAATGAATCTAAACAAGGTGTACAATACTCACCAGCAGGTGTGAGTCCACTTCCAAGTTCCTTATAGGGCACCTGTAGAGTAGTGTCCAGAGTACGGAAACCCTCTTTCAGAGAGTGCTGTTTGTAATACTCAACCAGTCCCTGGACAGAAAAATCACAAGTTTAAAAGCTTTCTTCAGGAATTCCCAAAATGTTTTGCCAGCTGAACCTCTTTGACCTAAAATATTTACTTGACCCTGTAATTTTAATACTTCAATAATTTAACAACACATTCACGTTCACGGTTCTCTTTTTTTTGTTGTTGGTTAATGGTTAAATCACACACAGGTAAACAAATAAAATATATAATCTTTTTAGTGTTTCATGTTATTTATTTTTATTTATTTTCACACTTCACTTTTCACTTCAACAGTATGTATATTTGGTGTGCGGTCCGAGGGGAGGCATCCAAGATCAGAATATAGCCCGAACCCAGAGAACTCCCCATTTCCCTAAGCTGGGACAAGAATAGTTAGGAATGAGGAGGGATGCCAGAAAAACTGTTGTGGGAAAGAAGTAAGTTAGCTGTATATACAGGTGCATCTCAATAAATTAGAATGTCGTGGAGAAGTTCATTAATTTCAGTAGTTCAACTCAAATTGTGAAACTCGTGTATTAAATAAATTCAATGCACACAGACTGAAGTAGTTTAAGTCTTTGGTTCTTTTAATTGTGATTATTTTGGCTCACATTTAACAAAAACCCACCAATTCACTATCTCAACAAATTAGAATACTTCATAAGACCAATAAAAAAAAACATTTTTAGTGAATTTTTGGCCTTCTGGAAAGTATGTTCATTTACTGTATATGTACTCAATACTTGGTAGGGGCTCCTTTTGCTTTAATTACTGCCTCAATTCTGCGTGGCATGGAGGTGATCAGTTTGTGGCACTGCTGAGGTGGTATGGAAGCCCAGGTTTCCTTGTGGCTTACCCTCGTTGTGAAGGGTGTCAATGATTGTCTTCTGGACAACTGTCAGATCAGCAGTCTTCCCCATGATTGTGTAGCCTAGTGAACCAAACTGAGAGACCTTTTTGAAGGCTAAGGAAACCTTTGCAGGTGTTTTGAGTTGATTAGCTGATTGGCATGTCACCATATTCTAATTTGTTGAGGTGAATTGGTGTCCCATTCCTGTCCCAGTGAATTGGTGGGTTTTTGTTAAATGTGAGTCAAAATCATCACAATTAAAAGAACCAAAGACTTAATCTACTTCAGTCTGTGTGCATTGAATTTATTTAATACACGAGTTTCACAATTTGAGTTGAATTACTGAAATAAATTAACTTTTCCACGACATTCTAATTTATTGAGATGCACCTGTATATTTACATGTACAATCATGCTAATTAAGTTGATTATCTGAACGTGCTCCACCTGTGCTGAACCTGCTCCTCCCAAACTTTGTTAATAAAATTTAATTTAATTGTACATTTTTATTTTATTAGTTAATTCATTATTACCTTTCCAACAACTGCAGTTGGGAAACCCTGCCTTATTTTATCTTTAATGGAACAGCTACAATTGCCTATAGACGCTCACACATACAGTACAAAAACACACATACATTGTTTTATGGATGCGCACCGTGGTAATACTATTCTTTGACACACCCTGGAGTACCATATGAATTAATAATCATTCAGTACTATTGTATACATTAAAGCTTTCCTTGTTACATGCCGTCACTCACCACAGTATACACAGTATAAACACACAGTATAAGCACAATAAGTTTGCAGTAGTATTGATGACTCTGATGGATTAATAGCTGGACTCACATTATTAATTATGCTAATGAAATACAGAAATATGCAGATCAGCACATGTTCTGGTTTTTCGATAAAAAAAGCTCAGGTCTCTGCAGCACAGCTAGCGACACTAAATTATAGCACCCTACATATGTATTCATATGGTGATGATAAATAGAGCAAATGATGATGAAGGCCATTGCTTCTGTGCAACTCAAACCCACTTACTAACACAGTCTTGAACGTCCTGCTTTCAGCAATGTAGAAGCAGCCCTCCTTGGTGAGGATCTTAATGTGCTTTACATCGTTGTTGTATCTGCAAATGGCAAAGAATTACTGTAACCATTCCAAGATTGTCATAATTTCCACTTCAACAAGATGAGCAATAAGTGAGTGTTAAAGGGACAGGTCACCTAAAAAAGTGAATTGAGTGAATGATGACAGAATTTCCATTTCTGTGTGAACTATTCCTATAAATACTGGTTCTAAAGATGTCACGAGAAGGAGAAAAATCTAATGTTCAGCGGTAGGTTATTCCATAACCTTGAACCACATATATAAAATCCACAATCCCCTTTAAACTTTAAACATGAGCTTGTTATGGAGAGTTAACTATAACCTGAGGATGTGGAATAGTGCTGTCAGTCCCTGACCACAGGTCAGCACATTTAGAGGATAAAATATTTTGACAAAGACCTTGTGATTGGTTTAAGCATGAGACACACAACTATTAAATGTTCTGAGGTGATAAAGCCCACAGTAAGTATGTATGTGATTACTCACTGACCACATCTATGCTACACATTAGTAGCTGTATGCAAATTCCATGATGCATAATGCATTGGGTTGACATTGGGAAATGCATGAAGAAATCTAAGCTTTGCATGCAGAAGGACGTTCATGCAAGGACCTCACGACCATTCGTCACGCCATTTTTATGCGCAATAAAAACACGCTGGCTCAAATATATGAAGTGGGATAATAGCTACACATACTTGATGCTGATAGCGTACTCTCTGCTCTCCCGGCTCCTGTATCGCACCAGGTAGGTGCTGGTCTCTCTCTCCATGAGCTCAGACTCTGCGTGGTGCCTCTCCATGGGCCCCGCAAACCTGCTCGCACAATCCAACATGCACGTGGTTAAAACCACAACAACTCAAGCACATGCAGTCATGCAGGCTATTTTGTGTCATGTGGATATTAGAATAAATGTGGTCAAACATTTACTGTTGAGACGTACCAGGGCTGAGCTGAATAGGTGGCTGTCCTCGGTACCTGAGGATAAGAAACATTATAAACAATGTCAGAAATATATACAATACAAGTTATACCCATTTAAGTTTTTCATTATATATAAACATTTTGACTAATCCTTCAGAAATCATTCTAATATGCTGATTTGGAAGCATGTGTTAGCACATGTATAATGTTACAAAACAATTCTAATTCAAATAAATGTTTTTCAATGAACTTGCTTTTCAATAAAGCATCCTGAAAAAAATCACGGCTTTCACAAAACTACTAAGCAGTAAAAAGGGTTTTCAACATTGATAATATGAACTATTTTTAATAACTGAGCACCAACTCAGCATATTAGAATGATTTCTTAAGAATCATGTGACACTAAAGACTGGAGTAATGGCTGCTGAAAATTCAGCTATGCCATCACAGGAATAAATTACATTTTCAAATATATTCAAATAGAAACAGTTATTTTAAATTGTACTAATACTTAACAATACTCCTATTTTACTGTATTTTTGATCAAATAAATGAAGCCTTGGTGAGCATAAGAGACTTCTTTCAAACACATTTAATAATCATAATTATTCAAAACTTTTGGCCGCCGATGTACTGTATATAGTTCACACAAATAGAAATCAACAGCATTAAAATGATTATGCAAGTCATACAAATATACATACTTACACATGGGCAGGGCTTGACTGCATCACTTGGAAAGAAGCCGGTCTCTTGCGTTGTCAGGATTTTGCCCTGCCAAGACGTGTGGTTGTTAATTGCATTATATTTGCCTTGAGGCAATGCTCCCCCTCCCCTTTGCTTTAATAAATCTAAGACAATTAGCTCACAACAAGCAGTGAATCTCATTTAGAGCCACAGTTAATTACTTTTCAGCCCCTACCCACGGTTAAACTCCGTTACGCATCAGAATGAAAGCATCATCTAATGCTGAATAATCATACAGCTTCTACGGCAGAACCTCGTGAATCACGACACTCGCCAATAAGCCATTGTTTGATATTGCTGCTCCGAGCATATTTGGATTTATGAATTACATTAGACCCGGGTTTGGTATTATGTCCTCGTGCAATAGATCGTATTGAGTGATCGCAGGCCGGGTGCCAGTTTTAAAATAGGCTCATTTCTTGCATGGCTTCAGCCACAATTATCTGTGTATTTTTGGATAAAAACCGACAATTCCCCCCGACTCGGTATGAAACAACAGCTGGGAGATTATAATGCGCTGTGAATGCAGTGGAACCAGATGTCAAAATTTAGCAGCCTATGATTGATTGCGAGTTTGGCTGAAGGTTTGTCTGAGAGTGTAATGAGCCTCTTCTCAAGCAACTATACTATGAAATATATATATTTTTCTTTCCTGGCTCTCTTTAAGATCATCTTTAAAAAGTATGAAATGAATTTCAGAAAAATGCACCTCTACCCCAAATTAGATTGGAGCCCCAAACTGGAACTGTATTCATGATTTATTCAGCTTAATAATGTTTCACCGTAGCTTTTGAAAGCCCTTTATATTTGTTACGCCACAGATAAGCGTATGATAAAGATTAAACTTATTACCCCATTAGAGTAAACAGTTGGCAGCCTAAAGGATCAAATTAAATTACAGTGATCGATTGCACTGTTCTGGCAACGGGACAGAGATAATTGTCTTCCAGTAACATGGGAGATGGATGCTTAGTGCTCTGTAATTCCATTCTTTGATGTCATGGGACCCTGAAGATTTAGTAGCCTTATTAAGAGTTAAGTGTCGTTTCACACAAGATAAAATAAACCAGTGATGTGCATTATCATTCAACAGCAGTGCTTCTCGCTCCCCTCTATGACCTGCCTGGTGCGTGGAGAACCACGGCTGACACGCACGTCTAGCCGCTGCCTGGTTCGGTGAATCTCATGGCATCCATTTTTGAGCTGTAGGGCTTTTTCTACCTCAGTGTGTGCTATCAGGCAGAAATGGCCCAGCATAAAGCATGGGAAATCTCGCTAAGTGTCTATTCCCCGCCGAGCTGTTCAAGACGCGACGGCCAGATTGGAGCAACACCAGGAGGAAGATGAGGTTTTAGTGCCACCATAAACCATAGAGGAAAACAGCCACAACAGCCCAGCACGAGCCAGAAATAAATAACGCGGGAACAGTCTGTGACAATAAGCTTGAGACAAAACGGCAATGCCGAAACATGCCTGAACAAAGACTATGCTCTGTAGTCACTATATCTCATGGCTCATTTAGGAATCAGTTCATATTAGAAAGTAATGTGAAAAAAAGAAAGTCTCAATAATAATCAAATATTATAATATTAAAACATATTATAGCACTGTGAGTACTGAGTACTATTAATTAATTAGATAATTGAACAAATTAATGATTGATTATTCTATCAAGTTGTTTCTTATACTAGGCTAACAGACAACAACAATAGCTATAAATACAGTGCCCTCCACTAATATTGGCACCCTTGGTAAATATGAGCAAATGCGGCTGTGAAAATAAATCTGCATTGTTTATCCTTTTAATCTTTCATTCAAAAAAACCTATCATTGAAGTAAAACAATTGAAAGTGGGGTGAATATCACACTGTGAAATAAATGTTTTTCTCTAATGCATGCTGGCCACAATTATTGGCACCCTTATAAATTCTTATGAGTAAAATATCTCTGAAGTATATTCCCATTCAAATTTACATTTTTAGCACACCAGGGTGACTAGGAGCATGCAACTGTCCAGCCATGACTTCCTGTTACACAGGATTATATATATGAGGAACACAAAAGGCCAAATTCCCTTAATCATCCATCAAAAGGAGTAAAACCAAACAATATAGTTCTGATGTGCAGCAAAAGATAACTGAGCTTCACAAAATAGAAACTGGCTGTAAGAAAAGAGCTAAAGCATTGAAAATCCCCATTTCCACCATCAGGGCAACAATTAAGAGGTTCCAATCAACTAAAGATGTTACAAATCTGCCTGGAAGAGGACGTGTGTCTATATTGTCCTAATGCACGGTGAGGAGGAGAGTTTGAGTGGCCAAAGACTCTCCAAGGATCACAGCTGGAGAACTGCAGAGATTAATTGAGTCTTGGGGTCAGAAACCTAAAAAAAACAAAAAAAAAACAAACAGCCCCTACATCACCACATGTTGGTCGGGAGAGTTTCATGAAAAATTCTCCTTGCTCATCCAAAAACAAACGCCAACATATTCAGTTGTCAGACACGATTGGAACTTCAATTGACACTGGCTTCTATGGTCAGATGAAACTAAAAAAAAGAGCTTTTTGGCAGCAAACCCACAAGATGGGTTTAGTACAAACAGGGATAAAAAGTACCCCATGTCCACGGTTAAATATACTGCTGGATCTTTAATGTTGCTGGCCTGTTTTTCTGCCGGAGGTCTTAGACGTCTTGTTCAGATGCATGGCATCATGGATTCAATCAAATACCAACAGATAAAAAATCTAAACCTGACTGCCTCTGTTAGAAATCTTATATGGGCCGTGGTTTGATCTCCTATCAGGACAATAATCCAAAACAAACATCAAAATCAACACAAAAATGGGTCACTGAGCACAAAATGAATCTTTTACCATGGCTGTCCCTGTCCACTGCCCTGAACCCTATAGAAAATGAGTGGGGTGAACTGAAGAGAAGAAGCACCAACATGGAGCTGTGAATCTGAAGGATCTGGAGAGATTCTGTATGAAGAAAATGGTCTCTGATCTCTTATCAGGTGTTCTGCAAACTCTTCAGGCAATATAGGAGAAAACTCAGAGCTGTCACCCTGGGAACAGGACGTTGCAATAATTGGGTGCCAATAATTGTGGCCAACATGAACTAGAGAAAGCATTTATTTCACAATGAGATATTCACCCCACTTTCAGTTGTTTTACTTCAATGATAGGTTAGAATTTTGTGATTTTTTTTGAATAAAAGATTAAAAGGATAAACAATGCAGATTTATTTTCACAGCCACTTTTGCTCATATTTACCAAGGGTGCCAATATTAGTGGAGGGCACTGTATATACAGTAAAATAAAATGAACTTAAAACCTTTGTAACAATGTAAAAGTCTTTGCTCTCAGTTTGAATCAATTTAATGCATCGTTGCAGAATAAATGTATTAATTTTCAAAATAATAATAATAATAATAAAATTAAAATATTTTTTTAAAAAATGAATAAAAACTTGCCTTAAAAAAACTGGTTATTGCATTTATCATTTGGTTGAAATGTCACGAGACATACAGGTGCATCTCAATAAATTAGAATGTAGTGGAAAAGTTCATTTATTTCAGTAATTCAACTCAAACTGTGAAACTTGTGTATTAAATAAATTCAATGCACACAGACTGAAGTAGTTTAAGTCTTTGGTTCTTTTAATTGTGATGATTTTGGATCACATTTAACAAAAACCCACCAATTCACTATCTCAACAAATTAGAATATTTCATAAGACCAATAAAAAAAAAACATTTTTAGTGAACTGTTGGCCTTCTGGAAAGTATGTTCATTTACTGTATATGTACTCAATACTTGGTAGGGGCTCCTTTTGCTTTAATTACTGCCTCAGTTTGGCGTGGCATGGAGGTGATCAGTTTGTGGCACTGCTGAGGTGGTATGGAAGCCCAGGTTTCTTTGACAGTGGCATTCAGCTCATCTGCATTTTTTGGTCTCTTGTTTCACATTTTCCTCTTGACAATACCCCATAGATTCTCTATGGGGTTCAGGTCTGGTGAGTTTGCTGGCCAGTCAAGCACACCAACACCATGGTCATTTAACCAACTTTTGGTGCTTTTGGCAGTGTGGGCAGGTGCCAAATCCTGCTGGAAAATGAAATCAGCATCTTTAAAAAGCTGGTCAGCAGAAGGAAGCATGAAGTGCTCCAAAATTTCTTGGTAAACGGGTGCAGTGACTTTGGTTTTCAAAAAACAAAATGGACCAACACCAGCAGATGACATTGCACCCCAAATCATCACAGACTGTGGAAACTTAACACTGGACTTCAAACAACTTGGGCTATGAGCTTCTCCACCCTTCCTCCAGACTCTAGGACCTTGGTTTCCAAATGAAATACAAAACTTGCTCTCATCTGAAAAGAGGACTTTGGACCACTGGGCAACAGTCCAGTTCTTCTTCTCCTTAGCCCAGGTAAGACACCTCTGACGTTGTCTGTGGTTCAGGAGTGGCTTAACAAGAGGAATACGACAACTGTAGCCAAATTCCTTGACACGTTTGTGTGTGGTGGCTCTTGATGCCTTGACCCCAGCCTCAGTACATTCCTTGTGAAGTTCACCCAAATTCTTGAATCGATTTTGCTTGACAATCCTCATAAAGCTGCAGTTTTCTCGGTTGGTTGTGCATCTTTTTCTTCCACATTTTTTCCTTCCACTCAACTTTCTGTTAACATGCTTGGATACAGCACTCTGTGAACAGCCAGCTTCTTTGGCAATGAATGTTTGTGGCTTACCCTCCTTGTGAAGGGTGTCAATGATTGTCTTCTGGACAACTGTCAGATCAGCAGTCTTCCCCATGATTGTGTAGCCTAGTGAACCAAACTGAGAGACCATTTTGAAGGCTCAGGAAACCTTTGCAGGTGTTTTGAGTTGATTAGCTGATTGGCATGTCACCATATTCTAATTTGTTGAGATGCACCTGTATTTGTAGAAAAGGTTATGTGTGCCCTATTATGTGTGTGATGTTGTGATCAAGCTTCAGGGTCCCATGACACCACAGAACACAATTCCGCTATTTGGTGTTTAAATACTGCTGTACTTTATCTGACCTGCCACCAGGAGCTGTGAGGATCGGCATAGATGACCTCTATGACATCACCAATTTGAGAATTCAGAGGCGGTCCGCCTGGAGGAACGGGAACCCCAAAATAGTCTCTGATGACCAGCATTTTTGGCAAACCTGTAAAAACAAAATGTGACAAAATCAATATCAGCACTATTCCTTAAACATGTTCCTGGTATTATATTGTATGTTGTATTTGTATACATATTTCCAAAGAAAAGATTTTTGATCCACTTCAATTCTGAAAAGTTTTGATTTTTGCTGACATCAACAACCCTTTTATTTTTCAAAAATTTGGCTCCATTTTGGTACTTAGCCAATTTTCACAGTCAGCAATTTATTTCCAATGGAAACAATCACGTCACACTCATTTTCTAATTGAATGCGTCAGATTACATACGCCAAATGGCTTGAGTACAAGTTTACATTAAATACAGTATAATGAGGAATTATGAAAAAGATTATAGATGATGCATCTTATGAAACTGTCAAAAGAGAGAGCAATTAGGCAAAATACCTCTCCCAAAGAAAAAAAATACAAATAAAGCAAAAAATAAAGCTAGAAAAATAACTCCCAAACCAGCAATTAAAGAAAAGTATACCCCATATGCTTATGCTACACTTATTAATAACTATTCTTAGTGGCCTTTTATTAACAGTTTATGAAAATTAATTAATACATCAAGCAACACAAGTGTTTTTGCTCCTCTACAGCATTGTGCTGGACCTCAGTGGGTGGCCCTTCCAACCCAAAGCGAATGTCCACTTTTGTCTTTCACAAAGGACAAATAAAGTGACGCAGAGCAGCAATTGTTGTTTCCACAACCCCATCCACTAAATCAGAGGCAGTGACACTAACCAATGAGAGAGAAGATCATCTGAGGCCGTTTCTTACCCTAGAGCCTCAGTGTACGGCAGTAAATAAACTCCCCCTGAAGCCTTAGACTGAGGCTGGGGGTTTCTCCTAGCATAAAATAGCTCCTTAGTATCCAGTCTATAAACTTGTTGTTTTTAATACTGCCAGGTGCCCGGGTCTTAAACTAGACACTAAAAACAGTTGTTTTACATGTATTGGAGAAGTTTATGGAGATCTATGCCTCTAGACTGAACTGAATGGTTCCTCTGTTACTAAAGTATGGTTCTTGCCTTTGCTTTCATACAGTATACTGTATAAAAGCTAAATGCTATGTGATCATTAAGCCTTTTGACATGATTAATATAGTTAATTTAAATATGATAGTTATAGAGACTTTTACAACTAAAGACCTTTTACAACCAGCAATTGATTTTGCAACAGCCAAGGCATGTTTCTGGTAGTGATATACAGTATAGTGGCATATGTATGTATGTATGTATGTGTACTGTATACACTACCATTTTTACCATTTTTTTTTTTTTTGTCTCTTATGCTTTCCATGGCTGCATTTATTTGATCAAAAATACAGTAAAAACAGCAATACTGTAAATATTATTACAATTATAATAACTCTTTTCTATTTTAATAGATTTTAAAATGTAATTTGTCATTACTCCAGTCTTCAGTGTCACATAATCATCAGTGTCACAGAAATAATGATTCAGTACTCAAAAAAAAAAATCTTCTTATATACATAGCCCAAAGATGTTAATAAAATAATAGGTAAATTTCAGTTATTTAAATTCAATACTATTACTAAACAAAATAAATAAATTCATTGATTCATTAAATAAAAATTTTAAAAAATATTTTTAAACGATACAAGATTTAGTGAGAATTAGATAATTGCAAAGTAAAATTATTCTTCATGTAAAACAGAGTTAAATATATACATACACTACCGTTCAAAAGTTTTAAATCAGTAAGACTTGTAATGTTTTTTAAAGAAGTCTCTTATGCTCATCAAGGCAAATTACTCACAGTAATCTTGCAAAATGTTATTACAATATAAAATAATGGTTTCTGTTTTCAGCTTTGCATCACAGAAATAAATTATATTTTAAAGTATATTAAAATAGAAACCATTATTTTATATTGTAATAACATTTTGCAAGATTACTGGTTTTTTTTCTGTATTTTTGATCAAATAAATGCAGCCTTGATGAGCATAAGAGACTTCTTTAAAATACATTAAAGTCTTACTGATCTAAAACTTTTGAACGGTAGTGCATAAATATATATATATATATATATATATAAAAAAAATACTCCATTTTACATGAAGAATTTTATTATTAATTTTTTTTTTTTTTTTACTTTGCCATTATCTAATTCTCACTAAATCTTGTATATGGGTATATTTATGGGTAGTAACTGATTACATGTAATCTGGATAATCTGGATTATAAAAAAATATATATATTTTAATAATTAAGTAGCACATTTGCTTGTTCATGTTCACATGGTTAATGATCACATGATATGCAGGTAAACAAATAAAATATTTAAAAAAAAAAAATTTAGTAAGTGTTAGAAGTTTTTTTTATTATTATTATTGATTGATGTTATTTTAAAATGATTTATTTTAATTTTACTTTTATAAGATTTAATGAATTATTAGGTTTTCATTAAACTCACGAACCCCCTGCAGGTCCTTCATGAACCCCAGTTTGGGAAACTTTGACATAATATAATGTTTAATGCACGTCATGTTGTTAATAACAACAAATGGAATATATTTTTTTACTCTTTGTATTTTTATATCAGCATGGTACAGGATTATACTATTTAAATCAATGTGATAATCAAGTTAGGTCAAAAGTAATTTACAATCAAAAAGTAGTCCGATTTTACCTAAAATGTGTAATGTAATGGATTATGTTACTTACTACAATTTTTGTCATGTAATTTGAAATCAGTAACGGATTACAATTTGTAAGTAATCTACCCAGCTCTGTATATATATATATATATAAACACACACATGCATTTCCTCATGCACAACTATACTCTGTTTTAAGCTGAGGTGTTCTGAATAGTGAACAATAACATGGTACAGTAATGGCAATAACAGTGTAATGTGACCACTACTGACTGTCAGACAGCACAGAGGAGGAGTTTTCCTGCCAATACAGCCCGCTCAATTGACCCTGGCAGCTTTGATTGGTGCTCAGCAGCCCTTGCCTGAAGCAAACTAAAAGGATCACACATATTTGACACCCCAGGTGTTTTATGTGGTGTTCACCAGGAGTGTCAAATTTGTGACAAAATTCTTAAACCATAACATACAAGTACAGTTTTCTCAAAGCAGATCTGTGGAAGAGAAAAGTGTTGCAGTTAGTAATCCTGAAACAACCTATCCATGTGAGGAAACTGAGGATGATATTGAAGAAGATGAGTATATCCCATGTTGTGTTCTTGGATAACTTATAACGTGACTTGTTATCTTCAGTTTATCAACTGCCTAAATCAAGGAGATGTTCAACCTGCTGAAACTGGTGTGAACATTAGACGTCCTGTGGAAATTAATTTACGAATGTGTTCAGATCACACTTTCTCAATACAAACACTTAATCTGCTGCAGTTACTGAGAACTACAACGTTGTAAAAGCGAATGCTCCAATTAACACAGCCAAATGTGCCAGAGCGGTTTTTTTTTTTTTTTTTTAACATTAGAAAGAACTGTGTAAGTAATGAAGATAATAAAACTGTGAGCTTCTATCACTTCAGTTGTCAGCACACTTGAGCTTATTTAAAAGTAACACATTGGTCAAAACACTCTGTTAAATCAGAAATGTATCATTCAAATTACACAGTAATAAAATAAGCAAGGTAATTTTGTTCTGTTTCTATAATATACTGTTTTTGACCATTTCTACTTCCCATCAACAAAGACACCCCTTCCAACCTCGACAGCATGTGAAAGTCTCTTCAGCACTTCAGGATTGTTATTTAGTCCCAGAAGAGCAAAACTGAACTGCAGCAATTTTGAAAATCAGCACTTGTTTAAGCTGAGCATGAAGTTTCACCATTCTGAAAATAAAATGATGTGGCAGTGTTTTTGGAGGAAAATGAGAATCTCTCCTGACTGTTTACAAGTAATTGTTCGGAGAATGACAAAACGCATAACAAGGACGGCACACAGTTGCCATCTAACTTTACTTTCAAACTACTTTAATTGTTTTCTTACTAGAAGCGTGATGTTTTGAGCTGATTGCTCATTTTGTTTTTGGTTGTGCATATGTTTGTGACATGTTTCTGAGAATCATCATGACTTGTGATATACAGAATATTCTGCGATGCAATTCAATAGAAAATTTGTTCAATTCAATAGAAAGATTGAGTTTTTTTAAGGTAAATGATTTGTGTATATGTATTGGTTGTATGTCGATTTCATAGCACACACAAAACATTATAATAAGTGGTTATGTTATTTTTTAATTAAATTACATATTATAGTCTGTTATCACTCTTATTTTATAAATAATATAATTCTTATTTTAAAATTCTTCTATTTTTTTCCACTTTTTTATTTAATATGTGGACTTATTGGAGCCTGATCTCATGCCGAAAACGGACCTGTGCGCAAGAAGCGAAATACGTACCGCCATGTACGTTTCGTGACATATTCGACGTGAAATATCCACTGAGTGGCACTAAAAGTGTGTTAGTTTTTTTTTCCCAGAGCAGATGAACATACATATGTAATGTTTTATGAGATGTTGGTTTTGTACATGAGTGGGGCTATAACTCTAATGCTCCATGACGTTTTAAAATAATAGTATGTACGATAGTATAAACAAAAGCGAATGTGACGTAAAAGCGCAATCGCAAACATGCCGTGTTAGCTTGATTTTCGATCTCTCATCTTTCAGTTCTCTCATCATGAGTCATGTTTTTGATATGATTCGTACCCATTCCACATCCTAAGTCCAATACCGTACCAGCTGAGCTACCGAGCAAGCTTGTTACATCCGGAAAGTGAAACATATGGAGCTGTAATCATAACTGTGTACGAAAACGAAACAGCAGTGATATGTACTTATTGGTACGTATTTTGCGTCTAGCGAAAAAGTTCCCAGAGGTACGTTTTCATCATGAGACCAGGTTGACTTATTGACTTGACAAGACAGTAAAGAGATCTCACACACCATGCTAAACTTTTGCTCTATGGACTGAAAACTATTTGTTATAAAATAAATTATTTAAACAGGTGCAGGAAGGAGCTGCGGTAGACTGCCAATAGTAAATGTGTAGTTGGCAAATAATACATACATGGGGTTTTTTTCCAACACTATAGTTTACAGTTTATATGAATGCACTTTCTTTAAGTTTCTCACCATTTTTATTACTATTCGGCCTTTGTCAGTTCCTTTTAAACAGTCCAGCAGTGTGACAAATGAATTTGAAAAAGTACAAATTATGTATTAATAAGAGGTCATAAAAGCAAGTGCATCATAATTGCTGTTTAAAGTAGTTTTAGATGGAGTATGTTACACACTGCACAAACATTCCCAGAAGTATTTCAACTACCCAAATATTATTGCATGATAATGGAGACAACCCTCATCCTCATCAACATTCTGATGATATAATGTGTACTGGGACGGCCACATGGATCTGAATTCAAAGAATTACTCACTGAGGCCCCAGAAATTAGCACCTGAATGAACCTCCTCATATGAACAACAATAAGGTTGATGATGCAGAACAAAAGATTGTGTGTAGCACATTAAATGTTTAAAATAAAAATATATAAAAGAGTTTTACACCAATCTTGACAACTTCACAGTCCATATACAGAAGCATGCTGAAGAGAAAGACACCTACCTGGGTCTTCTAGTTTCCCAGGTGTTGTCTTTCTCTGTGAAATAAGAGAAGGGAGAGAATATCATTATGAACACACTCAGCTATTATTATCTGCTTTTTGCAACATTGGTAAAAATATTGTCAAGATGAATTTACACACCGTCACAAAGAAAACAATCTAACAACAATTATGTTATTCCTATTTAAGACTGCATTCTGTCAGTACAAAAACATACATTTAAATGAAAATAAAACATACTTCAGACAACGTTATACAATAATTTTTTAATCTTTGGATTCTTCCAAATAGCCATTAAGGAAGATCATTTTATATTGCAGTCTGGAAATTGCATGTGCTATCTTTGAAGTATATTATATGGACAAACAGTTTAGATTTAGATGAATTTGTCTGTGGTTTCACCTGTGCTTTTTGAATCGCAGCACCTGAAATCATGATGAGAGAGTAAAAGAAAAATGTAAAGAAAGCAAAAAGGCTGTACATATAAAATTATAACATATAAAAATTACAACTTCTTTTAACTTGAGAGTCACAAAAGATGCAAGTGGTCAAATATTTACATAAAAAACAAAGGATATGCAGCACAGTGGAATGCAAAAGCATTCTGTGTGGAATATATCTGTGCTTTTATTCCTATAGTAAAGGAACATTCAAGCTCTGTGTTACCTTCAGACTATGGTATGACAGTTACAGTGCAACATTCACTAAAATATTTATGTTATTTCGAAAAACCCATGAATCTGACATGAAAAAGAATCTGAAATCATCTGGGTATAAACTCCAGGAATGCATATAATTTTCTGAACAGTGAAATATGAAATGCCAACTTGGTTAATGCAGAGGCTCTTTATTGACCATTACCTGCCCTTCCACAGTCTCCTAGTTTTCCAAGACAACCCTTATGAGCCCCGTTTCCGCATTTATGACAAAGGTAGCCTTGGTTAAAAATTCCCCTGAAGAGCAGAAGTATCATGGGTCAACGCTGGCTTCATTTATTTACATACATGTAGCATAAATGGCTATTACAGACCAAGTTTTGTGGCTTTCAGTTTATGTCATTTAGCTTTAAAGTGATAGTTCACTCAAAAATGAAATTCTGCCATCTTTGTAGGTTACACACCCTCATGTTGTTCCAAATTTGTAAGACTTTTGTTCAACTTTCGAAACACAAATCAAGATAGCTTTAATAAAACCTAGGAGATTTCTGCACCATTCAAGTCTTCTGAAGAGACATGACCACATGATGAACAGATTTAATTTAGGATTTTATTTACAAACACTGATCAATGCACATACACGGAGCTCATAAAATACAGTTGAAGCTGAACCCTACTTGCTTGACGTGTATATAAAATCATTTACAGAAGACTCGGATTAAATCATTCGATTCATATGGACTACTTTTTACAATCTTTGAATCATCAAATTTGTGGTTACCTGGACTGTCAGTAAAGGGACAGAAATCTCTCAGCTTTAATTCAAAATATCTTCAATTGTGTTTTGAAGATGAACAAAAGTTTGGAACAACATGAAAGTGAATAAACAATGACAATGATTTTGTGTGAACTATCTATTTAGTTGGCATAAAAGTTGGCATAAAATAAAAAAAAAATCTGTTTTTTAAATGCATATTAAAGAAGTTTTTTTTTTAAATAATTCATCCATGCATATTGTATGTTCTATTTATTTATTTATTTTTTTGACCTTGTAATGTTTCATCAAAATGTAGCTTTTGGTGAAAACAGAGACTTCTTCAAAACTCTAAAGGGATAGTTCACCCAAAAATGAACATTTTTCATCATTTACTCACCCTCATGTCATTCCAAACCTGTATGAGTTTCTTTCTTATGTTGAACATAAAAGAAGATATTTTGAAGAATGCTGGTAATCAAACAGTTAATGGTCCCCATTGACATTGACCCCATAGTATTTTTTCCCTACTATGGAATCAATGGGGACCAATAACTGTTTGGTTCTTCAAAGTTCTTCAGAATATCTTCTTTTGTGTTCAACATAAGAAAGAAACTCATACAGGTTTGGAACGACATGAGGGTGAGTAAATGATGACAACATTTTCATTTTTGGGTGACCTACTCCTTTAAGGCTACCAATATGCTAGTCAATACCCTAGTTTGACAAAAGTATATTTTAAATGATTTATACACATTTAAAATCTGTTTTCTCTGACAAAAATGGAACAAAATGTTGATGTTGCATATTTTCCAACAAATTTTTGTGTAATAAGATTGTCAAGGCACAGAAAACACAAGACAGAAAGAAAACTGAATGGTTAATTTTGGTTAATACTGATTAACTTATTTCAGCACACAAAATTTCTTAGAAGTGCAAACAAAGTCAGTTCACCTGAGAAGCATATGACAGGAGCTGCAGCTGGTGGCCCTCTCGAAAGTGTGCATCCTGAAGTGGTGAGAGTTAAAAGTGGCATTCTCAGGCCGAATATTAGATCTGAAATGGAAAATCAGAAATATGGTAAAGCAATGGTGCAAAGTTGGCTGATTGGAAAAATGAGAATGTGACAAACTGCATGTTTAAGAGGCCAGAGTGAATGAGGGCCAAGCGTCAGTGAATGTTGTGGCCCACGGGGCCAGGACCAGACCTTTCAATTCTGGGCACGAATCAGAGCAGTGGGGAAGCTCTTTACCCGAATGACTCTAAGATTGATTCTTGCATCAAGAGAGCTGTGTGCATGCGGCAGGTGTAATTTGTTGTTTGAATTCACCCTTCAGATCATCACGCAGTCAACCACACGTATGCGTGCTTGTACAGAAACACATTTTTAAAGGGTGACATATGAATCAAGCGGGAGAGGAAACATCATTACAGACTCTTGGCACAAGGGACGGCGTATCCTCTTTAACCTACACAATTTCCAAATCAGAACTCTCGTTAGTTTTCCTCTCTGTCTCTCTTTTCGTATCTTCCAGTGTAAATAGAATGTGCTATCAAATCTCAACAACATCCCAGGCACAGGATGTCACCACATACTAGAACGAAGTAAGCTGCTTGACATCAAATGACATCATTATAAACACGTTGAATGCCTTATTGAATGTAAGATGATGTGTGCAAACATTTCCTCTCTCTTAACTTAAAAACAGTAGATATTGTGCACTGTTCTGGAATTTGCATTTATCAAAGTTCCATGGAGCTTTTGAATGCAGTTTGAAAGGTCACTTCAAATTTTCACATTTAAAAGTTAAGGCATTTTAACTTTGAACAATCGCTTCTGGCAGAATATAAGTGCAAAAATTCTTTCTTCAGTGAAAAAGTCAATCCGCTGTCCTCTCACATCAAAATCCACTGAAATATTTCTTTAAAATCTTTTTTTGTTATAAATCCCCTTGTTTTGGACTCCTATTTTCAAGGTGAGCTCCAGTTTCCTGTGTCAAATCTTGTCCCTTTGAAGTCTTTTTATTGATTGGTTTCATTGATTGTCTTCCCTGATGTGTCTTGTTAGCCCTTGCCCTGTATGTATATATTATGTATTATGTATATAAACCCCAGTGTTTCTCTGGCCCATACACCAGTACAGTAGATGGCAGAAATGCACCTTAAATATTAGTTGCCATCTGCCATTAAGAGGAGAAGAAGATGTTGTTTCTGGTTGGTTGCTGTCTTTTCTGTACCCCTTGCATTTAGGTCCTGCATTACAATTCTGAGTTTGTCACGCATTACAGAACAGGACCACACTTGTGAGTTTTGGATCTTTCACACCAATCACATTTTCCAAGCAGTTTGCTCATCTCTTTTTATATCACTGGACTTAATCACCCATTAAAAACACAACCACTCTATCATGGTCTTCGAGAATTTGTGGAGAGTGCGCTTAACCTAAGTAGATCCCACTTCATGGTGGGAGTAGTGGTAGACAATCCTGTGACAAACGCTCAAAACCCCCCTAAGTATTTTTTGTGGAGGGCTATAAGGCTAAAGCTCAAATGGCCATGGAGCTTGGCCCACCACAGATTTCACCCACCGGAGGCTATTTCTGAATTCTCTGACATTCTGAAATCTGTTTGCCTCGTCGCACCTCCATCTTGGTCTCCAGCACCACCAGCCGAAGCATTTTGGTCTCCATCTTCACTGTGGTGATCTCCTTAAAGTGTTAGTTCACCCCAAAATGAAAATTATGTCATTAATTACTCACCCTCATGTCGTTCCAAACCCGTAAGACCTTCGTTCATCTTCGGAACACAAATTAATATATTTTTGATTAAATCGGAGAGCTATCTGACCCTCCATAGACAGCAACGCAACTGAAATGTTCCCAGGTCCAGAAACGTAGTAAATACATCAGTAAAACAGTCCACGTGACATCAGTGGCTCAGCTTCAGTTTTGCAATGCTACGAGAATACTTTTTTTGCGCAAAGAAAACAAAAATAACAATTTACTCAACAATTCTTCTTCCCCGAGTTACATCTTCCACCATTTTGGAGAGTACCCAAGAACATATTTGACATAATCAGCGTTATTTACTTTTGGGGGGAAAACGTGCATGAACGTATAATCTGAGTAATAAGCGTTGTTTACGCTTAGGGGAAAGCATGCGTATGTATTGTGATACTCTCTAAAATGGCAGAAGACGTAACTCGGGGGAGAAGAATGGTTGAGTAAATTATGTTATTTTGTTTTCTTTGCACAAAAAAAAAAGTATTCTCTTGTCGCAAAACTGAAGCTGAGCCACTGATGTTACATGGACTGTTTTACTGATGTATTTACTACGTTTCTGGACCTGGGAACATTTCAGTTGCATTGCTGTCTATGGAGGGTCAAATAGCTCTCCGATTTAATCAAAAATATCTTAATTTGTGTTCCGAAGATGAACGAAGGTCTTACGGGTTTGGAATGACATGAGGGTGAGTAATTAATGACATCATTTTCATTTTGGGATGAACTAACCCTTTAACTCTTCGGTTATGCCCTGATGGTCATCTCCACCGGTGCCACCCTGCTGCTCTTCATTTCTGTCAGGTCCATCTTAGTCCCCAGCTCCACCAGCCCCACTATGGTGGTCTTCATCTCCACCAGATCCATCATGGTGGTTTCCATCTCCACTGTTGTGGTTTTCTGCTCTGCTGTGATTTTGGTTCCACTGTGGTGGCCTTCGGCTCCATCCTGGTGGTCATCTCCACTGGCTCCGCTGTGGTCACCATCTTTTCTGTGGTCACCAGTTCCTCCCTGGCTCCAGGCTCTACCTGCTTTGCCCTGGCTCCCCACTCTACCAGCTCCACTTTTGACTCCTGCTCTGCCTACTGGCTCTCCCTCTTAGCCCTTGCCCTGTATATTAAATCTAGCATTTCTTATTTTCCTGTTTTTTTTATTTCACAGAGTGTTACAGTTTTGGACTGTAAACATTGCTTGATCTGTGCATATTTCTCTCCTGATTCGGATGATTTTTTTTTTACTGGAGAAAGCAATATTATGGACAGAGGACTATTTAGCCATTAGCGATAGTTTGAAAAATTCTTAATGACGGATTTGTTTATAACAAACTCACAGCTTTTTACTTCACTGGAGTCATGTGGATTACTTGTGGATTATTGTGATGTTTTTATCAGCTGTTTGGACACTCATTCTGACGGCACCTATTTACTGCTGTTCTGTTAGTGAGCAAGTGATGTAATGCTAAAATTCTCCGAATCCGAAGAACAAACAAGCTCATATACATCTTGAATGGCCTGATGGTACGTTTTCAGCAAATTTTCATATTTGGGTGAACTATTCCTTAAAATTAATTGATTGATTCAGTTCACAAATCGCATGTTTCTTAAATGATTTGAATGAGATGGACTCAGTGATTCAGTTTACATTTCAATGAAGGGGAAGATTATTACTGAACTGACTTAAATGTATACTTTTATGCCTTTCAATAACTTTTGTGTTTTTTTAAGCTTGAAAACTCTGGTTCTTCTTTATTGAAATTGCACAGGAAAGTGCAAAATAAAATTTCTCATTTTGTGTTCCACTGAGCAATGAAAGTCATAAAGGTTTGGGACAACATGAAGCTGGTGACAGAATTGTGATTTGGGGTTTCAAACTCACATGGCCATCTCAAACTGGTCCAGCCATTTCTTCTTCAGCTCTTTTGTCTTGAACAGGAACTCAAATCCACTCTGCCCCTGCTGGTGAGTGAGGTAGAACCCGTAGCACCACTACCAGAGGACAAGACAAATAGCAAAATAACTGCTTAAAAATACAAATTACACTTACATGTAAAGATCTAACTTTTTCAATGTGAATATATTTACATTTTGTAAAAGAAAAAAAAAAAGACAAATTTGCTGTATTGGAATATAAAGGGGTTATGGTGTTTGGTTTAAAGCTGAGATGGGTGATGGCAGCGAGGGTTGGTGGGTGAGGGAAAAGGGGGCTCATTTTATTTTATAAAGCAATAGACAGCCAGAGGCAACCTTGGGGGAGTGGACACATTCATCACTATTACCATTCAGTGTGTATGTGAAAATGTGTGTGTTCATGTGTAAGTTTGTGTGGTGTGGCATTTATGAATACTACTGAGGGCTACGTTGCAGCATCCCACCCTAGCTGCTAACCAGTCCAGTGTTGTTATTGTTAACTAAAGCTGAAACTAGTAAACTTATTTTTTTTTTCAGTAATTGAAATAAAATGAAATAAAATACAAATATTAGATTAAAAACTTAAAAAATTGAAGTGTTGCCCTAGCAACTATCTGAAATAAGTAATAAGCTTGAATACTAAAATTACTAAAACTGAAATATTTTTTAAAAGGTAATAAAAATGACAAAAACAATTTTTTTCAAACGAACTAAAATTAAATTGAAAAAATACTGTTTAAGCTAATTCAAAATATGAATAAATACTAAAACAAAATCCTTAAATCACTGCAGTCAACGAAACTGCACTCCGTTTTTTTTTTGTTTGTTTTTTTTGTTTTTTTTTTGAAGCCCTAACATGTTTGCAATATAAGCAAGCAAACCACAGATTGTGGCATCAATTTACCATTACAAACTTTTCTTTCCTCTAAAACTACTGTTTTGAGCATTATGTAATGTGATAATATTTATAAAAGTTATTAATGATTATTGTTGTGAAGTTTTACTATATTCTTACAGATGTTTAATGTGTCAAAGTCTGTGTGCATGTGTTTTGGAGACAGTTTGCAGTTGTGTACAGGTCTTGTCAAAGACGTGAAGGAATAAGATCCATCAGTGTATTAAATGTGTGTATGTGTCCTGAGGAGGGGCAGAAAGGCACTTCAAACAGAAAAGCCAGCGGGGCTTTGCCTGGCCAAGGTCTCCTTGAAACAGATTTCACCAGACCATCTGTTCAGAAGAAACCTTCCTTTTGGTGAAAGGCATAAAAGGGAAAAAAATATCAAAAGTTTAAAGACACATCCGCATTATTTTTACATCTGTATCACTATTGCCAAGCCCAAAAAGAACATCAGAAACCAAAGGTAACCTGAGGTTGAGCTGTCCACCTTTACAGACTGATACAGTCTGAACCTCTATACACAGTACACTTACTATAGCCACCTCTGATTCACATGATGTGGAAAACTCTGCACAATGAACACAGACTTCACATTGTTTATCGTCAAAAGCTACCAAGTCTTTCCACAGCTGCTGGTTCAGCATGCAGAATTTGACTTGACATGCTGCAGCAATCCGTCACCATCCATCAACCCTCATAAAGAGCAGTAACATCTGTCTGCCACAGTCTGCAATTGACTCTCCAGCCTGATCTTAGTTACACTCACTATTACAGTCTAAGGGACAGGCCTGGCTGTTAAAATCTCAGGTTGTTGAATGATGAGTGACTCGCATGTTGACTCACAGTTCACACACACACAGTATTTTTATTATTTTTTTTTTTTAAGTAAATACACTGCCGTTCAAAAGTTTGGGATCAGTAAGATTTTTAATGTTTTTTAAAGAAGTTTTTTATGCTCATCATGGCTGTATCTATTTGATCAAAAATACAGAAAAAAAACTAATTTCGTGAAATATTATTGCAATTTAAAATAACAGTTTTCTATTTTAATATACTTTAAAATATAATTTATTTCTGTGAAGCAAAGCGGAATTTTCAGCATCATTACTCCAGTGTCTTCAGTGTCACACGATCCTTCAGAAATCATTCTAATATGCTGATTTATAAGCAATGTTGGAAACAGTAGTGCTACTTAATATTTTTTGGGACCTGTGATACTTTTTCAGGATTCTTTGATAAATAAAAAGTTAAAAAGAACAATGTTTATTCAAAATATAAATTGTGTGTTACAATATATACTTCTTTTCAAAATTTAGTTTTTTTTTTTAAGAAAATTAATACTTAGAAAAGTAGTGAAAATATTTATATTTTGAATAAATGCTGTTCTTTTTAACGTTTTATTCATCAAAGAATCCTGAAAAAAATATCACAGGTTCCAAAAAATATTAAGCAGCACAACAGTTTCAACACTGATAATAAATCAGTATATTAGAATGATTTCTGAAGGATCATGTGACACTGGCTGATGAAAATTCAGTGCTGCGTCACATAAAAAAAATTATAGTAAAATAGCAAACCAATATTAGAAATTACAATAATATTCCACAATATTACTGTTTTTTTCTGTATTTTTGATCAAATACACAGAGCCTTGATGAGCATAAGAGACTCCATTAAAAAACATGAAAAATCTTACACTTTTCAATGGTAGTGTATATACATACACATATAATACTTAAAACATATTTAAAAACTGTACTGCTGTTGGTGTATCAATTTTAAATATTTAAATTAAATAACTTGAATAGTAATAGGAATAATGACCTGAATAGTTTTGTGAAAGTTGTTTTCTTTATTTACATGGTTTTAAATAGTTCAGTATTATGTTCTTCATCTCTGTAAGAAATGTATATAGAGTGCAAAGACAACAACAAAAAGGGCATCGCATGAATGCTCATCTCATGAATACTCAGGAAACAACACTCACACAATCTTTTTTTAGTGTAAGCCTATTTAAACTAAGAAATGCATTAATCCAACTCAGCTGCTATATCTGTTGGCATAAAAAAAAGATGATATTGTAATTGAAAAGCTGCATTGAGAAGCAGTAGTTCCGGAAAGTTGTTCACATTTTTTAGCATTATTTATTTGATCTAAGAACATTTTTAAAGTGTGTATTTAATCAGGAATGATAAAGACCTCAACTTTTCCTATGTTCTGCATGTGAACATTTTACTGACTTAGGCGGTTTTAAAGAGCTTACAACAGCACAACTAATTTGCATAAAAATGCTCTTTGGTAAGTCACACTGTCCTTAAAATGGTTTGGATATTACTGGAATATCCTACAACAACCTAGAGGACATAAACATTTTAACAGAGGAAAAAAATCAGCAAAGACTTCATTCTATGACACACTAACAGTTCAAAGGATATCTAAAGGAGAGTTACTGGAGCCATCTGTGGAAAAGGCAAGTACCGGAGTGATTTCTATTCTACAGAACACTTGAATTGTGCTAGTCCGACCTCTTTAAAACCCTTAAGAACGGAACAATATGATGGATAGCAGATGCTGGGATCATGAGAAAAATATGACTGTTTGATGTTTGGGTGCAGTTTTCTGAGCCTACAAACATTCCTGTTACTGTGTTTCCCACTGACCTTTCTGCAGTCCTTATCAGTAGTGGGGTTATTGGTGATCTTGAAATTGTTGAGATCGATCACTTCCTTCATCTCATAGTTGTCCCCGCGCCTCTTGCAGACGATTACAGCAACGTCGAACAAAAAAATATGTCTGCAACATCGACAAGTCATGACATGGCATGAAAGTAAAAATAAGAGTGGATTGCAGTAAAGGTTTTTTTGCCTTAAGCCTCACCTGTCTTGTCTGCGCTTGTCCACATTTGACACCAAACGGACTTCACCATCACCCTTCGGTCTTCCATAAGAAAGTAAGCACTGGTTCTGTGAAGGGACATTCATGGACAGACAGGAAAACAATGATGATGTGAGTAAACTACGCTTTTGAAAGCAGAGGTCATGTTTATAATGTACAACTTACCAAATTCTCAATGGATCTCTGATACTGATCAATCTCCCTTAGAGTCTCAATGTCTCTTTTCACCTCATTTACATACTGGGCTAAGTCCTGTTTAATGAAGGAAAAGAAATCTGACCAAGATTCATGCACATATCATATGTATACACTAATTTATAGGGGAAAATCCAAGTAAAAAATACATTTTCAGCTTCAGTCTTCAGTGTCACAAGATCCTTTAGAAGTCATTAATAATATCCTGATTTGGTATTCAAGAATATTTTTTTATTATTATCAATGTTGAAAACAGTTGTGCTGCTTAATATTTTAGTGGAAACCATGATACATTTTTTCAGGATTCTTTAATGAATAGAACGTTCAAAAGAACAGCATTTATATAACATTATGGATGTCTTTATTGTCATTTTTGATCAATTAAATGCATCCTTGCCGAGTAAAAATAAATTATTCAGCAAGGTAGTATTAAATTGATCATAAGTAAAATATACAGTATATATAAAAAAGGTAAAATAAAAAAAAAAAAGTTCAGGGCTTGAGTGCTGCTGTCATTAAAGCAAAAGAGAGACAAAGCAAATACTAAAAGACATTGTGAAAATCATGTCGTTTTCATGAAAATCTGTTCTCAAATTGCTGATAATAGAGTATAATTAGTAACAAAAGAATTATGAAATGAATGAAAAACATCATGTTTTGAATAAAAAATATATCCAGTATTTATCTCTCCACATTTCATTTCATCAGTGAGTACAAACATCTCCAAATACTGAAAAAGGCCTTTCAAAGGACCCCACTGGGATGACATGGATCTCAGCTGATTTTCATTTTAAAAGGCAGCCTTTGCTCACTCACTCACTTATGAGTCTAAATTAAACACACCATTTTACAGACAGGCAGGTAGATGAGTTCAGTCTCTGTCTGAGCAACTCTCACAGCTCCCATCCGGCTAAACCAATCAACACTGAGATGATAATTCCAACAAATTAAATCATCGCAGGCCTCTGTTCCATTACGCCATCTCACATAGCCATTAA
This sequence comes from Spinibarbus caldwelli, assembly GCA_039654775.1. Taxonomy (NCBI): domain Eukaryota; kingdom Metazoa; phylum Chordata; class Actinopteri; order Cypriniformes; family Cyprinidae; genus Spinibarbus; species Spinibarbus caldwelli. The sequence continues at coordinate 14,840,468 of CM077235.1, read as the reverse complement.
TCTGCTTTCCACCTACTCTGCCAGTGAGACTGAAATGAGCAGTTGACATCACTTCACATACTAGAACCTCATAATCTCATCGATATTAAAGAAAACATTACCAAGTATACGCAGGGATGATCTTATATTGATGCCATGCTAAAGAGAAATCAAGGCTGGTAATGAGCATAACAGAGTTTTTGTCTTTTAGTTTCTCTGCGATAGCATTGAGCTCATCTAGTGTACTCCTGAACATTGATGAAACTGCACAGTATTTCCTAAAATTTACATACGACCTGCAACCAGCTAGCAAGCAGCCATTCGTAGTTCATAACTGTGACGAAATGAAAGCCTATTGGCTACTTTTAAAGGGAAAAGCTCTGACAAACATTCAGGTTCAGTAGGAAATACAGTGGCGGCCAAAATTATTAGAACACTAGTATTTTCACCAACTAAAAAAATGGTTTTGAGTCAGTTATTTCTATCTTTTGCTGTAGTGTGTCAGTAGAAAATATCAGTTCACATTTCCATTCATTTTGCCATTGTGATAATCCAGTGAGATTTTTGTTTGCACAAGGAGTCTGACAACAGCCAGTGCTCTGATCTCATCATCATCCAGTCCGTCTGAAAGGACATGAAGAGACAGAACAAACTGAGACAGACTAAATCCAGAAGAACTGTGGCAACGTCTCCAAGATGATTCAAGAGACCTAATGGCAAAGCTACCTGAAAAACTATGTGCAAGTGCACCTAGGGCAAAAGCTGCTTTAAACGCAAAGGATGGTCACACCAAATGTTGATTTAATTTAGTTAATAGAAGTTAATTGATTAAGAAAAACTAGTGTTCTAATAATTTTGGCCACCACTGTACATCAAGTAGGGAATAAAACTGCATTTGTAAAGATATTTTATGTGTTCTTTAAGCATTTAATGATCTCTAAGAATGTCTAAAAATCTGTACTTTCTGAAAGATTTTGCTGTAGATTCCATAAGAAATCTATACTTACTCTCATGGCATCAAGGGCTAATCGTAGGTTGCTCTTTTCTGTGTTGTCACTAGTATATTTCACCAATTCCTATATTAAAAAATGAGAGAAAATGACTTAAATACACCTCTTGTAATATGAGCATGTTTTTAATTTTTGAAATAAATTTTGGAGCCGTGATGATATGATGATACACTGTCCAGATATGATAAAGAAGAAATAAAATCCTCATTAAAACTGGGAAATTCTTGAAAAGAAAGAAGTAGCATGGCATAGTATTTATTATTTCTTAATAGAAAAAAATAAAACAATGAATTAGAAACAGACATGACATGTACGTAAAAAAATAAGTTATCACCACACATTTTATTAATTCTTTCCATCATTTTGGGTCAATCATGGCCATGTTGTACTAATATGTTCCCTCAGTTTAGTTTAGTTAAATTGCGGCCACAATATCTTGTTCCCATATGACACCTGTGGCTCTGTACAAAAGTGCTTAACTGATTATTAGTATTAGTAAAAAATATATATATTTTTGTGAAAATATAAACAAGTTTTTGCAAACCATTTAAAGCATATTTATTTTTAATTTGATGTGTTTTTTAAACTAATTTTTTTTTTTTTTTTTTTTTGAATGATTTATCCTTTTCTTTATCATAGTCACACATTGGAACAGAGTCCGACTTATGTTCAGTCCCTGAGTCCCTTCTGAAAAACCCAGGGACAGAACAGAGTGACCACAGTGCCAAGTTTCCAATGAGCACGGCAGGTCATTTTTGAGGGAATGCCGAACAATTTGATTTGAACCAGATTTATTCCACAATATGGAGAAGAACGTCAACAGAACCTTTTGAGATCCGCGCTATAACATAACTAATTAACTTGATAAACAAATCTGGCCTTTGGATTTGTGCGCAAACAGACTCGCGAGCACACAAACACACTGGGAGAGAAATGGTGTTGTTCCAAGTGTGAAATCTGTGCAGCTCATCAGAAACATGCATTTGTTTTCAGAGTGCAATTGAATGCTGCTGGAGAGAGACAGCCCAATCGCAGCGAGTAAACAAGGTGATTAGAAAGTTCAGCACTCTTTCCAGATTTACATTCTGACCCAGACCACTGCTGTGACTTTGATGGAAGCTCAAGCGTGTACGTTTGGGAATGTGTGTGTGTGAGGACGTGCACCTAGACTCAGGTGTGCGTATATTCCTAAACGTATTGGAGGTATAACATGGAGCAGGAGCTTATGGAGACCCAATTATCTACCTTACGGATGAATGAGATTTCAGTAAATCCTGCCCCTTTCACACATTCGGTCTCAAAACTCACTGATAGTGGTGATCTGTATCTGGACCATTAGTTTTTTTATCTACACTGTCTTTTTGCAAATTATGAAATCGGATTCATTTGTTCAGACAGTATACAGTAGTCAATATCTACCCTAGTTGCTATAAGAATGACTTATGCATCAGCACAAACACAAGAAATGCAAGATGAAGAGAGGACTGAAAACAACATAACATCAATGACATAAGCATCAGACTGTATTTACTACATTTACACAACAGTGAATATGCAGTGTCTAAAACTCTATTGTTCGCTCATTTCTCATTCAAAATATACTGAATGCCACATAAGAGCAATGTGTGACGTTACAATCGCATCACATCATAAATCATAAAAAAAATCACTCAAATTTTCAAAAATACAAATTTAATCTGATTATCTTATTAAATTTCAACTAAAGATGTTTAAAAACAACAAAACATTTTCTTTACTTGAAATAAAAAATATGAAATGAACTGAAATAAAATAAAACTTACTTTTAAATAAAATTAATAAAAACCATATATTTAAAACAAATGAACAGAAGCGCACAACATATTTACTAATAATTACTTTAAATTAAAATGAAAACAGAAAATCTAAAAATATAAGCTAATTAAAAATGTTAATAAAAACATTTTGAATTAGTATCTCAATGATACTAAAATAAAACTGCATCACATATGAAACAACATATTTATGTGGTTCATACTGAGTTTGTAAAAACTAGGCTGTTATCAACTTCAAACATGGAAATATGCAAAACAAATTCTGATATGCTACAATAGGATATTAAAAAGTATGTTTGCGTCACTCCAGAGGAAGTGGGCACAATGTGTTTGGGAACAGGGCTGCATGGGGCAGAGTGTAAGATACACTGCCACCTGTCTCTGCTTTTGTTTCTGTGTATGTATGTATGTATGTATGTGTGTGTGTGTGTGTGTGTGTGTGTGTGTGTGTGTGTGTGTGTGTGTGTGTGTGTGTGTGTGTGTGTGTGTGTGTGTGTATCAGGCTGGCAGGTGTGTGGCGACACACGTCTCTAACACTTGTCCACTCACTTCTGTTCTCATGCCATCTCTGTCCTGTGGTGAAGGACCTCTCGCATACAAAACTTTAGTATGAACTAGTGTAGTAACAGTGATGGTTCTATTATTTACTTATAGATACACAGTCCCTACATTTAACTTAATAAACGTGACTTGGCTTATTAGGAAACATGGTATTTATTGTAAATTAACAGTAAAATCATCTTGAAAGACAAAAGAAGCTACTACTATTTTCCTATGAGCTTGCTAACTATTGGTAATATTTGTACATGGTTAGTGATTAAGTTAATCGGTCTAATACATACATATTAAATTAGTTTGTGTTATACAATTCTTTGAAACTTTTCGACTTTAAACATTTATTTTGTTTTTGTATTTGTTTCCTGGCAAGATAAAAATAAATAAATAAATCAGGGCAAACAGAGCAGATTTGTTTGGTCATAGCACCTCTGGTGGTCATTTTGGGAAAAGTAGTTCAAAGGTTATCAGCAGATATACTAAAATTTGCAAATAAAATTATTTTTGTAACACAAAACAATATATTTTGAAAGTCAGAAAGGTCTAAACACCACTAAGCCTCAGTGACTTTTCATTGTATGGAGAAATAAAACATTTAAAAAAACATCTTTTTTTTTTTATTATTATTATTTTATCCATTGGAAACTTTTTTTGCAATGTTTTGTGTTGCTTTGTTTGCATTTCAGTGAACATTTTTTGTGTTGTGTTGCTTTGTGTTGATTTTTTGTGTTGCTTTGTTTGCATTTCAGTGAACTTTCCCATTAAATGTCAATACACCAAGATACAGACTCGCTTTCTGTTCTAAATCTAGTTGGATGGAAATGAAATCCACCAGGTACATTGATCTTGCTAAGTCTCAAGGAAAGAGAGGAAACAAATATTTTATTCTAGACCATTATGTTCAATACGGTTAAAATGTATGCTGCTGCTGCTGCTGCTAGAGGGTTTGAGAGACTGACCTCAAATTTGATAAGATGACTTCAGAATCTACCTTATCCTGCCAGATTTCATCATTTTACTATTTAACCACATTTATACCTTATAAAGTAGGTCACTCATCGTCTGTCAGTTTGCAAAACATTTATTTGAATATCATACTTTTATTTGGATATCCGTGTAATGCTCAGAAATGCATCAAATTATGGATGCAATTTATGCAAAACAGGTTGTGACTACAGTTTCATGTTGACTTTAATATAATGACCACTTGTACTGATCTGAACAAGCTGTACTTGATATGAAAACAGGAGAGTAAAACTTTCCTACAGCAGTGATAAATTCTGTAAGTTCACGTAGCATTGTTGTCAGAAAATAAGAGAAAACTAGCCAGACAGCTCCCCCATGTGGTACATACATATCAGTAGGACAATCAAACACAAATACTGTATACAGGAATACTCATCAAAAATTGTGATATGCTTTGCTCTAGTGTTAATTCAAAGTGTTAAAAAAGACAATATATAATGTTAATAGTGTATGTTACTGTACCTGAAGCAATAGTGGATATTTCAGCACTCGCTGCATGGGAACCACAAGCAAGTCTCTCAAAGTGAATTTCCCATTGTTGGCTCTCTTTGAACATTCCTGCAACACAAAATAAACTGAATCTGGAAAACAGAAGGCTCTACAAAACCACAAAAGAAAATTATCTTTTAGTGATTTGGGGATGGAAAAAGCACATTCTAAATAAAATTATCTTTTCTGGGTCATGATTATAAAATGAGAATGAAATATTGTAATTATGACAGAAAACGAAAATGTGTTTTGAACCTCTAGTTTCAGTCGAACACCCTCTTTTTCCTTACAGATGAAGTCTAACAGAGAAATGGCTGATTCTACATGACTGCAGTATTTTCCATAAAGCAGAAGCCTAAAGCAGACAGAGTAAATGTTAGCAAAAAAACGCACACATCAGCAGTGCTTAGTAATATCATTCTAGAAATATTAAATATTCACCAGGCCTGCAGAAATTCAATGAAAGCTCTGCAGATTTCCACAAAATTTGATTCCAAGCTAATTTTGACATCTGTCACCCCTTACATATTTAATTAGTTTTTCTTCAATATAATTGCTTTTTTGAACATTGAACATTTCACATAAAATGTAAAAATAAATAAACATGTAATTATATGCAAATGTGTGTGTGTGTGTGTGTGTGTGTGCGCGTCTGTATATATGTGTGTGTGTGTGTGTGTGTGTGCGTTTATGTATGTATAAATAGTATAATAGTTTGTAAGTAATACTAAATAGTATAGTATGATATATAATTGTATAATATATAATCTATATATCTTTTACTTATAATATAACATTATAACAAGTCTTACACAGTTTTATTTCTCAAGTAACTTTATCTTGTTTTAGGAATGTTTAGATGTTTTTACTGGAAAATAAAATGAAGATATTTATGTGCTTGAACATGATGGTTTTATACAGTACCTGTCTTTGTAAATAATGAAGATTTGGTGGAGGTTTTCTGCATTTTTATTTTGAAGTGAGTCTTGAATCTCGGCCAATAGGCTTTTGTGAACTTTAACCAGGTCCTGTGAAGCACAAATATACATATAAATAACATTAAATTTGTTGGAAATGTCAGCCAAAATTTAAAAAAAAAAAAAATGTAGAAACATTGTGGTCAGCTTTACTCACTGGTATATTGATGAAAATTTTGTCAATTTCTGTTGCCGAGATGAATTTTATCAGTGGAATCATAAAGTACTGTAAAGACAGAAATAAAATGTTTTTTAGCTCCATGTAGGAAAGTTATATCCTACATTTTGTGGCAACAGCGGAGCAGCTGTCCATCACTAGATGTGAAGAACACGCTATGATAAAATTCTCCATCCTGAGAATGTGAATCTCACCTTCTCAATTGTCTCCAGGGTCTCAGTGTATTTAGCTTCTGTCTGTTTGATCTCTAGAAGACAGCAGCTTCTGATGTCCACCTCGGCCTGTTTCTGTCAACACAACTCACTTATTCAGACTACAGCCAACCATCCAAAAAAACAGCTTTAAAACCACAACCTAATAAAGTTTCAGACAGTCACAATGCAACCCATCCAGTTCAAAGACACAAGTTTGTTTCTTTCTGGTGCTTTTCGTGTTTACAATGAATTTACTCATAGAGATACTTAAGAAAAAGCGACCATATTTCTGGTAGGAGTAGGTGTTTTACAAAGGAAATCAACACTTTGATGCATTAGGAGGGTTTGTTTGTGTGTGTGTGTGTGTGTGTGGTATTGAGTCATTTGAGTACCGCTTGAGATGCAACAGCCTCTGTCCTCATCAGATCCTCATACACTTCTCCTCCCTCTACATCTCCATACACAGGGTCATAAATATCTTCCTCCAGCTCCTCACTGTTCACACAAACACATTCAGATTAGGAATGTTTTAAAAATATGAATACAGTATAATTACGCAACAGCTCTGTTCAAAAACCTCAGACTTTGCGGCTACTAGTTTTTAAATGCAATAGATCAGCACACTGCTATACATATGACTCTGTTTCTATGGAAAATTCCTGTGTAACTTCCTGTTTTCACACTGGCTGATTATTAGTAATTCACATTCCTCCCACACAATGCCTAAGTAGGTTATGGATCTCATACAATACTGAAAATATGAATTGTTCTTCTGAAACAAAACATGAACATATACGTGGGTGACTAAAACCACAAGTGCTAATGAGTTTCAGTCGAAAACTAATATCTCATTGCTTCCGATCAAAACAACTGCCCAATTAGGATAAGAGAGCTTCATACTTACTCAATAAGATCTGCCAAATGGATATATATGTCTTCATTTTCAGTGCTTTCCTCTGTGGGAAATGACCTGTGAAATCGGTACAGAATTCTTTGTTTTAGCTCAGAGAATAAGGCGATTTTTAATGTGTACAACTGATTCTTTTCCTGCATTGCAAATGTTAACTCACCTGATGCCTTTCTGTTGTGCAAAAGGCGTATGAGAGATTTTTGATAGGGTGTCAATGACCTGGAAAGACAAAAGCAAGTTGTTTGTTTGCAAATTAGAAATGTATGTTGGTCTGTTTCAGTTTTTGGCCTACCTACAGTATGCACCTTTAGCTTATCTGTAGTCATTGTGTTTTTCAGCATGTTTCTCTGGTCTTTTGAGACAAATATGTACTATGTATTTATGAAAACAAACTGTTCAGAATGTCCTTTCCGAGGAAAAAAAGAAACCAATTAGTGAAAAAAAGCCAGCCAAGCAGCTTGTTCTGAAGTTCTGCAACTTTAAAACGTGTCAGATGGCAACATTTGGATATACTGTAAGCAATTTTTTTTTTTTTTTTTTTTTTACTTTAACAAGATCATTGATCATTTTAGTCTGACCTTCACAGTGCATGTCACATTTTAAATTGTTTTGTGATGCAATGCAAGTTGTTGGGATTGAAGGTGGAATTTTTGTTGACTTAATAACCAACAAAAAACCTGCAGCTCAAGTAAAAACGCAAAACGAGAACACTTTGAGTATTATAGTGAGTTTTAAAGGCACAAAAAAAGTAAATTTAGAGTTGGTGAGGTGGCATATTTACTTTATATTATATTTACTTATTTCAATTAGTTAATATTTACACATATTGCAAAAATATATATATATTTTTTTTGTTTTGTTTTGTTTTTGTGTGTGTGGGGGGGGGGGGTTTATAGTTTTATAAATATAGTTATAGTTTTATAAATATAGTTATAGTTTTAAATATAGTTATAGTTTTATAAATATAGTTATAGTTTTATATATTGCAATATTGTATATTTTTGAGCATTTTAAATTATGTTCTATGTGTAAGTTTCTTTAATTGTGTTATATGTTCAAACGTATCAACAAATTAAGTTTTTGTTCACGTGACATATCATATACTGTACATAAAATATATTTTCAAAAATACACAAAAATGGCCATATAATATATTTATGGAAATATATTTTGAATATATTTTTGCCCATATTTTGTATGTTTTGAAATAAATTTAAAGATATATTTAAAAAAAAAAAATATATATATATGTATATCTATATATACACACATTTTTTGCTGCATGGGACATGGTTTTCAGGAAAAAATTATAATAAGTAAATATAATTAAATAAAACATTTTCTACCATCTTGTGGATTATTAGAATTAAACTGACTGTCCTTTGTAAACACCCTCTTCACATGTGAAATCAGCAACAGCACTTTGCTGCATTTTACTTGAGATATACAAAACTCTTTAACTATTGAATAGTTCTATAAAACTAGTTCTAAGTAACTAACAGGATGAATATTAAATCTGAAGCTGAAAAGAAGTCATTTCTGTTATAGACTACCAATGAAAAGCGATGTTAGTGGAGAGACATCGCACTCTCTGGAAAGGAAGTGGTCTTGCAATGCCAAGCTTGTGTGATGTGGGCTTGCTTTCTCACATTTACACTCATGCACACACACAGACGTAAACAGAATGACATATGGTAACACACATGCATGCAACACAAATACACTTACAATAGACAGATCTCTGTGATAGCACACCATTTGGGTCGTTGAATCGTGCTTCAGAACACCTGTTGAAAACCAACCCTGTTTCCTTTAGAAAGTTATTTTTATTCACGCCACTCATAAGAGGTGTTGTCATCTACTTGCATTCTCATTTCATGCATCCTAAACTACATAAATGTTTTAGCAATTTAACTCTCTTTCCCAGGTAGCATTCTGTGGAGACATCTACACATTTCCCTAGTATCTGTTCCAAAAAGTATACGAAGGAATAAAATCAGATTGGTTTCCTTGTAAGTAATATAACATGCATTTAGGAATAACATCTTTGAAGTTATGTACAAGTGCATTAAAAAGGTCACCTATACAGTATAAAGCTAAGATGCCAGCTGCAGGTTGCAGTTTTTGCAGCTTTACAGTCAGACCACAGCAGAATTTTAATCCCACCATAAAGCAGCGCAGCAGAGGTGAGCTTTTCATTCTGAATCTCAATAGACTGTGCATTCATACATTTCAGTTCTGAAACTAAGTGTAAATGAGTAGAAGGTAAGACTTTCATTAGTTTAGTTTTATTTTCTCTCAGTATAAACAACCAGTCACAAACTTGATGGAATTTGTTTAAATGCCTAAAATTAGCTTTGAAACAATAAAAACTGTGCCTACAAATTAATTTATTTTAATTTACATTATATTTATGCATTTGAAAGATTCTCTGTTGCTCAAGCTACAGGTTCTTTACAAAACTAAAATGTTAATTTTATTTTATGTATTGGACATGTTAGACTAGATAGTGAACACTGCTTCAATACTGTTAGAAAAGCATCCGGTGAGGCATCATGCCAAGAGTTATGACAGTTTTAATGATCGTTTTAGTCATAAAGAACTGCAAAATCTACCATCCTTTCTGTCTTATCACCTTGATTTTTTTTAAGGTTTCCTGTGCTTCTTTGGTTTAACAAGTTCATGAGGGTGAAGTTGAAAACGCAGCACTGTTTAATCTGAGTGAGGTCTTAACTGTTAGGATTTGGGAAATTTAGAATTCAGAGACTTTACCATGATTATAAATGTCAGCTATAAATAATACGGTTTAAAAAGCACAAAATCAGTCCATTCTAATGCACTATATGCATACTTATGAGACAAACAAAAACACAACAAACTATCAAAAATATCTGTACTCAGTGTTAGTTTTTAATTATGAACTTATTTATTCAAATCATACTGTATGTGATGAAAATAAACCGCATGTGCTGTGGAGTCTCTAAGGAAACAGCACAGGAAAATGAAAGGTGAGAAAAGGTTAAAATAGAACCTCCAAACAAGATGTGTGGTCTTCATGAGAGCACAAGCAACCATGAGCAGAGTTCAGCAATATTAACACCTGTGTAACTCCATGAGAAACTATTTTAACAAAATATTAAGCAATGAGAGGCCATGTACTATAGTAATTTAAGGCACCACGTAAAGTGGAGTACCTACAAATGGTACAATCAATGTTGCGCAGAGACTCTTGCAAATTATTGCTTTTATAAAACAATGACAACACCAATATAATTTTAAAAAAAAAACACTAATGTTCAGCTACAATTATTATAATTAACTATTGTAATACATAGTTGTATTTTATTCAGTTTAAGTAATATACTTCATTACACTAATATTAGGCTATGTGTGGTTGTTGAGCAAAGTATGCAGCTTGATATGCGTTTTTCAGTCTATTGCAAAGGCTTTGAATTGCAAATCATCCAATAAGAGTCTGAACTTTGACTGATCGGTTTTATAAAGATTCTTTTATTTAATAGTAAAATAACTCCAAATCTGGGCCAAATCTGAGCTGTATTTCATTTCATTACTTCATAATTTCATTTAAAGCAGATTTAATGGATGTGGATGTAACATGCATATTTACAAGCCAAAGTCATGTTAGTAGATTGCTGCCAGGCAAAGATTATAGAGAAGGATTAACTTAACCCTTAAGAACACACAGAGACCTATAAATGGGGCAAAACACAGCAACTGCAGTGTGAAATTGTATGGTGTGAAGTAATGTTAACACTTCTTACAATGGTGTCACTGCTTCACTTTGGTCAGTGTTGGGTGTATATATAGTTAACTAGTAGTAGCTAAAACTTACTTAAAAAAAAAAAAAAGTGTATTAATATTATAATAAATAATAAGTTTTATTATAATATATAAAAAGTTTATTATTATTGTTTTACTGATTTTTTAAATGTCTTTGAAAATCTCTTATGCTCACAAAGGCTGCATATATTTGAGCAAAAACACAGTAAAAACATTAATAGTGTGAAATATTGTTACCATTTCAAATAAATTTTCTATTTTAATATATTTTAAAATGCAATTTATTCCTGTGATGGAAAAGCTGGATTTTCAGCAGCCATTACTACAGTCTTCAGTGTCACATGATCCTTCAGAAATAATTTTAATATGTAACCCTGGAGCACAAAACCAGTCTTAAAGGGGTCCTCTTATGCTTTTTCACTTTTTTGAATTTTAGTCGGTGTGTAGTGTGTATATTTGGGCATAAAAAAAGATCTACAAAGTTACAAATCTCCACTCCAAGTCCACTCCAAAGGGAGATATTTTGTTTTTTAAAAATCCCTTTTCAAGAACTACAACGAACGGCTCGTTTGGACTACAAAGTTGTTATCCTGTATGTGTGACATCACAAATTAGAATCTCATTAAAATAAATCCCGCCTCCAGAAATTCGAATGCACATTTCCAAATCTAAACCCGGTGCGGGTGTTTTTATATCACTGTATTTCTGATGGAAACCGACTGTCTTCAGAAAATTTTGGATGTCATTTTCATTTCATCTTGCATGTAATATCTGATAAAGCAGCGTTTGTGAGCAGAGCACTGCTTTGTGTACAGCGTTACCAGAGAAACCTCGCTCTCTCCCGCTCCAACAGCACCTCCCGCTGGAAGAGAATGAATTTGCATATATATACCGCCACAAATAGTGTAAATCTGTGGGACTATGGTATAAATAAATTCAACCGTATAACAGTTTCACTGCAATTCATGTTATAATGTTAGAATTAAAGAACAATAAACATACTACATATTACTGTTGCACTTATCTGTACATAGTAAATGCAGTTATTTTTAAGCTGTTGTTGACATCCTATCTAAAACGTGATTTAGCCAAAAAAACAACAACAATAACGTTACCACTTTAATATGTCTTGCAATATCCGTGCGTGCACATGTTCTGTGCGATCCTCTTGTTCAATATTCTCGAGGTCTGAATTGATATGGCAATATTGATGAACTTGCTGTTTTGGCAAGGGGCGGGGCAGTACTGAAACACCGTCTAAGCTGTTCGCCAATCACAACGCACTGGGACAGCTAACCAATCACAACACATTTAGTTTTTCGGAAGGCGGGCCTTCATCAAACCCGGAACTAATCAAGCCGTTTGTGTCAGGCTGGGGAGAATGGTATTGTAATAATGTAAATTATGTGAAAAATAATGCGTTTTTCGAACCACCAAGCATGAGAGCATGTTCTAGTACACCCCCAAAACAAAATCAAGACTTTGTAAAAGAGCATAATAGGACCCCTTTAAAACTCACGTTTCCACGGTAGCTTTTATGTGATTACTTTGTAACTGTTTTTATTTTAAATTATATTCTTAAATTGTTTTGATACATTTTCATTTCTTTTTTGTTTTTGTCTTTCAATGTATTTTAACTTTTTTATAAAGCTTTTTGAGATGCAACTATTAAAGGCGCTAAAAAAGTTCATCATTAATGACAATAACAACAATATTTTAATATGAACAATTTAATCCTTTGCTAAATATAAATAAAACATTAACTTCTTTTTTTAAAAAAATCGTACTGACCCACAACTATCGAAAAGTAGTGACAATATACAGAAATAAAGACAAAAAGCAGTCCTGGCATCTGCGACGAAAGAGGACTACTGAGGTCCTCTATCAAATGGACTCTTCGTTATTCAAAATTGCATGCTACTTAAAAATCTTGTTAAATTATTAGTGTTGCTAACTTTGTACTTGTAGTTAGTTACACCGACATCCATCATTTTAATCAACTTCAACATCAACTAAATCCGCTTTTTACTTTATATCACACATGACTGCATAAAAGTTATCCAGATATATACAGAACAAATGACACACACATGCCCTCAGCCATAAGCCTTCAAAAACTGTGCAGCGGGAGTGTTTGAACGGCTTTTCTGTTCCCTGCATTAGTCAGTTCTTTCAGGAGTGTAGTTTAGCCCTACAGGGCTGTGCTGATGATTCTGCATGGCTGCAGATGTGTCCTGTGAGTACAGACAAACAATGGCTGAACCCCTCTGTGAAAACAAGCACAGTCCCTCACAGCACAAAGGATGCTTCACTTTAGATTTAACCGCACATGAAGCCAGACCTTCAGCCACTGAGCTTGCTAGGAAGAGAAATGCCAGAAGGAAGCTACTGGAGTTGGTTACTCCTGTGGCTCAGGGAATTATTGTATTACACTGCCAGACAAAGACAGTCCAAACATTCTGGAAGAGGTTGTACATGAAGAGGTTGGGGAAATAAATGATCTACTGATTACAGCTGACCTTCAGAGGCCAGACCACAACCACATCAGCCAGGCATTTACAAGTGTCTGCGAGTACAAGAAGAGACAGCTACATTTTCAGAGGAAAATTAAACAGATTATGTTCTCTGCATGGGAAATGTGAATTTGAATAATGACATGTTTGTATAGGGATAGAGATTAATGTTCAAAGAATGATTTGTTATTTTATACTGTTAATATATTATTCTTTGGCCAAGGTTAAATATTATAATAATGCAGATCATAATGTTGTAGAATCAAGTGTATAAAACTGTAGATTAGATTCTCAATTTCTCTGGTCAGTGGTATCGCCCTCCCCCCTTTATTAATACATACTGTCTGACCCATATTCAGCAAATAATGTTTTTCAGTCTCATTAAGAGTCAGCATTATTTCACAAGTAATTCTGACTGTATGATCAATGATTACAAAATTAAATAACAACAAATTGCTAATATTTATTATTAATATCCAATAATATATTCACAAATAAAATATATTAATAATTAATTTATAATATTTATTTGTTTATAAATTAATTATGATTATAGCCCATGGCGCACAATTTGTGTTGATGTTAAAAAATATTAGAAATAATATATAATAAATTTAACTAACAGTTTGCTATTGGTTACTTGTCTCCTACTGAAACTACCAATAAAAAATTATTGAAAAAAAGATTTTAGATTTAATTACCTTTCCAAAATCTCGGACATCAAAGAGATCGAAGGCATCAAACAGTTCACTCTTCTTCATCCCAAATGCTTCGCAGCATGCAGACAAGAATGTACGAATATTCTTCAGACAGAGGAACTGATAAAGCAAAAAAAAAAAAAAAAAAGATTCTGTTAACATTTTTAAAGGTTTTGTTTTTGCACCCCTATAGTGAAAAATAAATATACTAAAATGTATTTCAAATACATTTATTTGATGTTAAGTCTACTACAAATACATTTATATATTAATGTTATTGACTGTGCTAAAGCAGAACTATTGCAAGCATACTTTAGGTACACTTTAATTATCTCGCATTTAAAGACCAATATTATTCAAAAATCATACAATCCTCATCAGTAGTGACACATTTTAGGCTTAATATTAAGAAATGTGCATTGTACACAGGTACTCCAAATAAAGTTTATTTATAATTTTTATATCAGCAAGTCTCCAGCAACATGTCAGTAAATATGTTAATATGAACTATACTTAGTATGAAATAAATGCATTTTAAATATATTACTTTTCTTACTATGGACACCACTTGTACATATTAATTTTTTGAGAGAAAAAAAATGTAAAAGATTAGATCAAAACAACATGTAAATGCAAATGTGTATCCAGGACAACGTGAGGATATCATGGGCATCTTCTAGACAAATTTGTGTAATCATTAAGGGTTTTCCCTTCAGTAGATGAGGAAATGAGATTTCCAAATAATCACAAACAGACTCTATTGCCTACTAGGTGCTATTAACGATATTTCAACTTCTGCATTTTCCTACTATTCAAAGAGCACAACCAACTTTAAAAAGAAAATGACATATGAGGTTGCTTTTAACTTCCCACTACTATTAAAAAAAAAAAAAAAAAGTTCCCATACTGATAAAAAAAAAAAATGTATAGCCTGAATGTAAGTCGCTTTGGATAAAAGCGTCTGCTAAATGCATAAATGTAAATGTAAATGTATTAGTCTATTGTCATGACTGAATTTAATTGAAATAATTTAATACCATTAGTTCACAATTGTGTATTTAAATGAACGTGAACTAATTCCAAAAACCACTTATCAAAATACACCATTTACATGAGTCCTAACGCAACAAGGGATGTTGTTGAAAATTGCTCTTTTCCGTTGTCTGATGGAGACCTACTGTGTCTCGTCAATCCAGAAGGGTGGATTTGTAAGTTTAAAAATCGGTCAGATCAAAGTTGGATTTTATCAGGTCACTGGAGTGAAACAGGGGCATCTGGGAAGAGTTGTTTGGGCCTGGGCAGACTGCCTGAGTCTTCTCAGCCCTAAACACTTACTTACACACAGCAGCGAATCAGACAGAGCATTCATCTGGACGTCGTTTGGGTCCCTACCAAAACACGATGTACATTTAAAATTGATGTTTCATTAGATCAGTGTTTACCCAGTTTGTTGAGAGTTTTGCAGACTGACTGAATGATGCCGTATACAAAGAGAGCTGTGTGTATCGACCACTGGGCCCTTTGTGAAGAGAAGTCTATGCTGCCACTGGCACTGGGGCCACTTGTACTACTATGGCACTATCATAATACTGTAAAGCCTAACATGACTTTAACTTACAAAAATGTCAAAATATACTGAATATATAATATGAAGGTTAAAAAGAAATGTACTGAAATAGATATTCACATACATGCCATTGCGTCTAAAGTTGTGTCAGTATGTGTTTCTGTAACTTAATATAAAAAATGCTAGGTTTTTACAGTAGTTCATAAGTAATAATAAAATAACGCCAGACTGTCTATTTGCGCTCACCTGTGACATCTGTGGTCTGAGATTGATCTCTTTCAGGTTAATGGTGTCGGGTCTGAGATTGTTCAGCAGCTGGCACAAAAGCACCCCATCCCGAAGAGTTTGAGCCAAATCAAAAACCTGCACCGAGTCCGCCGTGACCCGATGATTCCGGGGCAAAACTTTACAATCGATCAGCCACAAGCTGCACTGCCTCCAGTACTCCATAATGCGCGAATAAAATTAAAGGCAACAATTTGTGAAATAAATATGACACGGCTGAATGAAGTTAAGAAACAGAAACAGCCGAAGCAGAGCGCACACCTTGCGTTACATTTGGCACCCGTGTTTTCTTTTTGAGCTTGCGCTCTTAGTTGCCAAAACTGAGACTTGTGCGCACTAATTTGGGTTTATCCGCGGTCTACCAGAACTATAAATCCCCATCAGCGGAGTTACGAAATCTAGTACGACAAAGGTTTACAATACTACAAAAATCTTCCAATGGCGAAGTCTTAGCTTATGAATATTCATTAATATTGTTGACGCTGTGTTTTTGATCTTCCAGTGGCGAAGGTTCATCTCATGAATATTAATGAGCAAGTCTTCTCCATAGTATGATAATTTCGCCCCCCGCAGCCAATCAAACGCGCTTCTTTTTCCCGTTAGGTTTGACTGTCAGATGTACTATTTTAACTACAGGTCTTATATATTAATATCTATTGCAGATAATTTCCTTCCTCTAAATATCATCCTGACTTTGAAGGCATTTGTATTACTCTGTTAAAATTGTAAAAATAATAATAAAAAAGTCATGTAGGATTAATAATGTCTACAACAAAGGAAAACATTAAGAATGATAATGTAGTTTATTAAGTGTAATGCATTTGCAACTTTTTATAGGTGAAAGAAGCCCTTTCAGTGGGAATAGAGGATATTCCAGATGGATTAAACATAGCTTTCCAGAGCTGATCATTAAACAAACAATGACGGAGAAGTGTGTTTAGGAACGAACTTACACACAGACAATGCTAAAGTTATCTTATGCTCTTCCAATAATACAGATGTTCATCACTATTTTATTTTATCTTAAATATAATGACATTGAATGAGTGTTTCATTAAAGTGATTTTTAGAAGTTTCAGAAAAAAAAATTATGAAAGAAAAAGTTGTAATATTTCATAGTGTGTTTCAGCGAATAAAATGAACGAAGTGGTCAGTAGCAAATGTAAAAAAAAAATGCAATGTAATGTTTTTGGATTCTTGTTTTTTTTGTTTTTTTTGTTTTGTTTTGTTTTTTGTTTTTTAGTTAGTTAAACCACACATTATCTACATTTTTATTAATATATATCTTAATATATATTAATATATATTTAATTTTTAATTAATATTATATATATATATATATATATATATATATATATATAATTTTTTTTTTTTTACAAAACCAGTACTTTTGACAAAAGAACAAATACAACATTGCACGTGCATTGAGACGTTGTATTAACACGTGTTTAATTCCATCCAATCAGCAGCACGGAAAACGCAGTTTCATAACACAAGCGCTTTCACATTAAATGTGTTAACTTCAGACTCCGCTTGAAGAATATACGATTTCAAGGTGAGAAACACTTTCGTTTTAAACTCTGTTAACCATTAGTACGAATTTCAGTTGTGTATATTGCCGACAACGTATATATTGTAAGCTATATAAGGTGAGCACTACACTCTCTTATTTGGGTTCTGTTTACTGTAACTGTACATAAGCATTGACAACCACATGCACATGTATAACCTGACATTATTTTGTGGAGATGCAATGTAGTCACACATTATTTTTGTCATTATTATAGTAATTAAATATAGTAGCTGGTAATGTGTGAAACATGAACACTGTAATGTAGTATTACTATAATCAAATGTTGACAAATGCACTGCATTATTGTTGATACTGTACATTCTGCAGCACCACCGCTCCATTGGGTCTATGACCTGCAGAAGCTGAGCGTGTTACTCTCTCAAAGTCCTGAGCCTGAATTCCTGAGTCTGCAAACCCATTCTACAGGAGGAACACTGGACAGCAGAGCTGCTGTGGAGATCAAGCATTCGTCCTCCTGGAGTCCCTGTCTGAGTGTGAAGGTGAAAAATACAAGATAGATACATTCCAGTACATAAGAATTTCTTGTTTGTAAATTGTTTGAATATCTGACTATGATGGTATAAATATCTCCATATTATTTGATCATGTTGTAGTTAATGGGATGTTGATTATTCAGTTATTTGTTTATTTGTTCAAACAGGTCTGAATGTGGAAGATTTGAAGCAGCGCACCTACAAATTCTTTGGACCCGGATCTGAATATGACACACCAGTCAATGATCCTTACAGAGACAAAGGAGGTCAGTTCATCTACTGCACATGAACATTTTCATCTTTGTTTACTTTTTTATTAGTTCTTCTTTAAATATTTGGTGTTTTTGTTTTTTCTACACTCTGACAACTCAAAATAATCCTTTATATTAGAAACCATTGTAAAAAAAAAAAAAAAAAAAAAAAAGTGTAATTACATTTATATATTTATTTATATGTCCTTTTATTTGGTTTGATTTCTAATTATAAAATATGACCGTGGATTATATATTAAATAAATATACATACAATACAAGCTTTAATTTTATATTTTCATTTTTCATTTTCAGTTTTAATTTTACTTTCATTTTTAGTAATTTTGTGCTTTTGTCATTTTGTCATTTTTTTATATTACTATTCAGGTTTCATTTATTTATATGTTAGTTATTGTTTTTTTGTTTTTTACTTAGTTTTAGTTTTTTATTTATTTTTATTCATTTTTAGTGCTTCGGCTTAAGCTTATATTAGTTACTTGCCAATGAAAAATTTCAATCTTTCGTTTAGTTAACGTTTTTATGTAATGTTTGTATTTTATTTCAGCTATATTTCATTCAATGAAATGTTTTAATAGTTCTGGTTAACAGTATAACCATTTGCACATTTGCCTGTCATTTTGACTCATAACCCTAGACAGATGGTGTTTGTTTATGTTTGTTTTGTTTTCAAATATGAGTTTTCCTGAATTATTCATGACTTTTTTTTCTTTTTCTTTTTTTTTTCTCAAGCTCCCAGGCCTCAACTACCTATTGAAGGACCCTGGAGACAAGCAAGCCTTAAGAGCTTTATTAAAAATGTGGATGCAGGCAAGGCAGAGACAGGTACTGTCAGTTCTGTTGCTGAGAATGACTAAGTCAGATAAGCATCCTCCTAAATATCATATGTAGCCACATTATTGTTAATAAATGCTAATTCATTTTAATGTTTTTCAAATATAAAATTATCATAACATTTTCAGTAATTTGGAAGGAGATAATAAAGCAATATAATATATTAATATATATCATAATATAATAAATCTTTATTGTGACACTTTTCAGGTTGTGAAAATAGATGGAGTGGCAAAGCTGCTAGGTTGGTAATATATGATTGATGTGTACATACAACTCAGCACAGTTTGCCTCAGAAAGTAGGCTGATTATTTTGGTTTCCAACATAGAATGGTGGCATGTAACATATTAGAATGTGTGTGGAAATGGTGTATG
Source organism: Spinibarbus caldwelli (assembly GCA_039654775.1). NCBI lineage: Eukaryota > Metazoa > Chordata > Actinopteri > Cypriniformes > Cyprinidae > Spinibarbus > Spinibarbus caldwelli. The sequence continues at coordinate 14,820,927 of CM077235.1, read as the reverse complement.
AACTGATCTCTATAATAAGATGGGAAATATCAGTGCTAAAACTTGCTTTTTCTTTAGGTTCTTGGAGCATTTCATCCTGAATGGTCCTGATCCCAAGGCTTTGGATGTAGTGCTTGCAACAGCTCAGTGACCCTCAGGAGTTGGACAAAGCTATAATTGGTATAAGCAGCTTTAAATTGTTATTAGTATTGTGAGCTGGATTCTTAGGGCGTGTTTACGTTTGGCAGCTTTTGCTTGATTAAAAAGAACGAAGAAGGATATATGACTTGTCACTGCGTTGCTCTGACTAATAGATCATCTTTATCTGGGATTCATGTCAAACTTTGCTTATATCAGAAACGGATCTTATTTTTGTTTTAATTTTCTAATTTAGGACACATTCATCAAGTAAAGGACAGTTTGAGCAAGAGCTCATTCCCACTGTGTTTCCAAATACTTGAGGTTAGTTACCTGCAGCTGATAACCTGTTATTATTCTCTTATGTCTGTCGTATGCACACAATACAGTTAGTCACAGGTATTTCAGCAGCTTTATCATGTCCTTCAGGTTTGCCAGGTTCTGACCGCCAGTGGCTATGAACAGGCTATCCGAGACACCATGAGCTGCGGTGGATGCACCTGTAGCAGGAGCTCCTTCATCGGCGCCTGCATTGACGCTCAGGTGCTCCAAAAATCATGACCTTGTGATCTGTTTGACCACATTGTTTTATCCTTAAAACAAAGTAGGCTTTATGTAATTAAGGTCAAATTCTTTTTGTGCTATCTGTTGAACGCTTATCTTTCTGAACAATCCATTCCAATCTTTCATCAGAAGATTATGTCATACATACGTGACAGAACGACTATGCAGTTACTCTTGAAGTTTTGTAATAGCTCTAATACTGTGACACTTGTTTTTTTCAGGTTGGACTTGAAGCAATCCCAGGTTCCTGGAAAAGCAACACTTTGTTGGATCTCGCTAAGAAAGTTTTTACGCTCCAACAGCTTTAAGCTTTTCAGTATGCAGAGTAAATAAGCGGATAACTGGATATAATTATGTAATCACACAAGTTGTTCTGAGTTTTGCCTACGGATCATCTTTCATGGCTGTCGTGATTTTGATGAGACAATTAATGAATGTTTTAGCTTGAAATATTATGAAGTTAAAACTTGATACCTTTGTTTTATTAAATCACAATATGGCATGCAGAAAATGGCATACATTGTGGCATTAAACTTATGTTCAATGAGCACACTTTGTATTTGTATTGTTATTACTCTATTAAAACGTAAAATAAGATCAACTACTCAAGAGATAAGAGACAATCTGTTCAGACTGATACCGCCATCTAGTGGACAGTACGATAGATATTATATGTTAGCGTTTATATTGGATACAGGTGCATCTCAATAAATTAGAATGTCGTGGAAAAGTTCATTTATTTCAGTAATTCAACTCAAATTATGAAACTCGTCTATTAAATAAATTCAATGCACACAGACTGAAGTAGTTTAAGTCTTTGGTTCTTTTAATTGTGATGATTTTGGCTCACATTTAACAAAAACCCACCAATTCACTATCTCAACAAATTAGAATACTTCATAAGACCAATAAAAAAAAAAACATTTTTAGTGAATTGTTGGCCTTCTGGAAAGTATGTTCATTTACTGTATATGTACTCAATACTTGGTAGGGGCTCCTTTTGCTTTAATTACTGCCTCAATTCGGCGTGGCATGGAGGTGATCAGTTTGTGGCACTGCTGAGGTGGTATGGAAGCCCAGGTTTCTTTGACAGTGGCCTTCAGCTCATCTGCATTTTTTGGTCTCTTGTTTCTCATTTTCCTCTTGACAATACCCCATAGATTCTCTATGGGGTTCAGGTCTGGTGAGTTTGCTGGCCAGTCAAGCACACCAACACCATGGTCATTTAACCAACTTTTGGTGCTTTTGGTAGTGTGGGCAGGTGCCAAATCCTGCTGGAAAATGAAATCAGCATCTTTAAAAAGCTGGTCAGCAGAAGGAAGCATGAAGTGCTCCAAAATTTCTTGGTAAACGGGTGCAGTGACTTTGGTTTTCAAAAAACACAATGGACCAACATCAGCAGATGACATTGCACCCCAAATCATCACAGACTGTGGAAACTTAACACTGGACTTCAAGCAACTTGGGCTATGAGCTTCTCCACCCTTCCTCCAGACTCTAGGACCTTGGTTTCCAAATGAAATACAAAATTAACTCTTATCTGAAAAGAGGACTTTGGACCACTGGGCAACAGTCCAGTTCTTCTTCTCCTTAGCCCAGGTAAGACGCCTCTGACGTTGTCTGTGGTTCAGGAGTGGCTTAACAAGAAGAATACGACAACTGTAGCCAAATTCCTTGACACGTCTGTGTGTGGTGGCTCTTGATGCCTTGACCCCAGCCTCAGTCCATTCCTTGTGAAGTTCACCTAAATTCTTGAATCGATTTTGCTTGACAATCCTCATAAGGCTGCGGTTCTCTCCGTTGGTTGTGCTTCTTTTTCTTCCACACTTTTTCCTTCCACTCAACTTTCTGTTAACATGCTTGGATACAGCACTCTGTGAACAGCCAGCTTCTTTGGCAATGAATGTTTGTGGCTTACCCTCCTTGTGAAGGGTGTCAATGATTGTCTTCTGGACAACTGTCAGATCAGCAGTCTTCCCCATGATTGTGTAGCCTAGTGAACCAAACTGAGAGACCATTTTGAAGGCTCAGGAAACCTTTGCAGGTGTTTTGAGTTGATTAGCTGATTGGCATGTCACCATATTCTAATTTGTTGAGATAGTGAATTGGTGGGTTTTTGTTAAATGTGAGCCAAAATCATCACAATTAAAAGAACCAAAGACTTAAACTACTTCAGTCTGTGTGCATTGAATTTATTTAATACACGAGTTTCACAATTTGAGTTGAATTACTGAAATAAATGAACTTTTCCACGACATTCTAATTTATTGAGATGCACCTGTATATTAGTTTTTCCAACCACCCACAACATATCAATATATTATTATTTTCCTATTAATAATGTTAATAGTATTATTATTGATAAACAATAAATATTTTATTTTCTATTATTTGTTGATCGATTTCTGTGCATTTCTTTAGACTTATAATAGAAAGATTATCATATTATTAATTTCCTATTATTTACTCTTTTTTATTTATTTATTTATTTATTTTTTAAATGTATTACTACTTTTGGTGAAATGGTCAAACTGCTGTCTAAGCAGGCAGCACACTAGGGTTTGAGACACATCCGTTGGCTCTCGTTGAGTTTGTCCTTCCTCTTCACCAGTGTTGCCAAGTCCGTGGTTTTCCCGCGGAATTGGGCTACTTTAACGGTCTTTCCGCGGGTTGAAGCGACCCCAATAACGTGATATTTAGCCCCTGGAATGCGATTTTTATCAGGGGAACCCCGCCAAAAAACTTGTATTTTATCCCACCGGAACGCGATTTTTACCGGGAATCCCCCTGAAAAGCGATTGGGCTGGTTTTGGGCTAGTTTTGAGTAGCAATTGGGCGGGTTTTGCTGTGAAAACCTGGCAACCCTGCTCTTCACACTCCGTCACTCCTAACAGCTGCTGCTCTGCTTTAGGAGCTACACTACTGACAGATACTCCTCAATACCTGTACCAGACAACCTTAACACAGTTTTACGCGTTTATTTTTATTTGGTTATTTTCTCAGTCGCGTTTTTACATGGACTACACGTTTATTACGACAAAGCGAGCTGAATTCATAAGTGTTTTGGCCGGGCGGACAGAGGCTATAGCAGGCTAATCTGTGTTCGCTAGCAGGCTTCAGCTCAGACTGATCGTTTGAAACATCAGGATTTTATAAAAAACATGGAGTTCAACGTTAGACGACTAGCAGCGGACGCGGGCACTTTCCTCAGTCGTGCTGTGCAGGTAAATGTCTTTAAATAACCTTAAAGGTGTTTAGTGTCTTGTGTTTGTTTTTAACCAGGTTTAATTTTCTTTACTTAACGGGACAGTTCAGACAAATTAAATGTTCTGTCATAATGTACCCACCCTCATGACTGTGTGACGGTGGAGTAGAAAGACATCTTGTTATGGACCAACAGCCCAAGTCACCATTCACTTCATTACTTTTTTCCTCCATAATATGAAAGTGTATGGTGACTAAGAATGTAAATTTTTGGTTAATTGTGTGTGTGTGTGTGTGTGTGTGTGTGTGTGTGTGTGTTTAACTTACGTCACAGAAAAAAAAGTCATATTCATTCAAATATTTTGTTAATACATAAGAGGGTGTAGACAACATTTTCATTTGAAAAATAATAGTTCATTATCTCTTTAAGAAGTAGTAAATAAAGTTCATTATTTGTAGCAATGAAAGTTTGTCGTATGTTACTACAACTTTAATGACTATTTTGTGTTAAATTTATTCATTACTGACTGTTAAGACAGTTTATCAGCTATGTATGTTAATGTCAACTGTAATAATATACCATAATGCATCATATGGTATTTTTAAATATCATCTTTTAAGATTTTACGTAACGATAGCTTTTACTTGATTATTTATTTTTATAAGCATTTTCGTTTTTATTTATATATTTCATTTATGTTTTTATTTTTTTAGCCTATTTCTTACTCTTGTGTTTGTTTACATTGTTTTGTTTTATTCTGATGTTTTGACTTTGTTGTAAATTGCTTTGAGAAAGTAACTTTTAAAGGCACTATACAAAATAAAATTATTATTATTATTATTATTATTATTATTACTAATATTAATGTAAACCGTGGGGGAAAAAAGTCAAATGTTGGCCAGAAATGCGGTCTAGGTCAGCAGCTCACTAGGTTCTGGTTTTAATGTGTGAACATTAATGAGTCAACTTGTCAAATGTAATGTGTAAACTTTAATATACAAACTGCATTGCTGAAATATCATGTGTTAGAACAGTCAACAAACTGTTTGCAATCCATGTAGTTCACAGAGGAGAAGTTTGGGCAGGCGGAGAAGACTGAACTGGATGCCCATCTAGAGACCCTTTTGAGTCGGGCAGAATCCACCAAGCACTGGACGGAGAAGATCATGAAACAGACAGAAGTTGTGCTGCAGCCGAACCCTAGTAAGAAGAAATGCATGATTAAATAAGACTGTAATTCAGCAATACTGCAAGTCACCATAAAAATACATGCTCATTTGTATCACCAGTACAGAGGAAGTGAACTCAGGGTCACAGTTGGTGAAATCATCTCACTACTGCAGTAAAACTAATTGCAAGAGAAGAGTGTGAAGTTCCGCATTTGTTCCTTGTAATGGGATTAAGACCCATCCCTAATGACGAGTATTTTTAGCTGCTTAGCCAGGAAGTCAAAACAGTGTGGGTTATATCTTACATTTATGATCTTAGATTGTCTTACAGTAAGAAAGAAACATATCTCTCTTTATTCTGGTTTTTGGTGACATTGGTGTTTTTTGCTTTATTTTCCAAGCACCTCATACAATCATAAAGGTGAAGGCTCATGATTCACAGTAACCCTTTGTAAGATATTTTTGGTATTCAGCAGCGGTAATGGTTAACAGGCCTTGCTTAAGAGGATGCATGTGGTCTCATCTGACTCTCCCTGCTCTTAATTTAATTTGTCTGATGTTTGAAGATGTCCGGATGGAGGAGTTCCTTTACGAGATGCTGGACAAAAAAGTCCCAATGCGTGCCAACAACCACGAGTTACTGGGGGAGTGCATGATCGACTCCGGGCACGAGTTTGGACCTGGAACAGCATACGGTAAACTCATTGCATATTATCGTCGCACTCACACTGGATCCTGACAGTATCAGCTAGTGTTTGGAGCTATGAACATATAGATGAAATTATTGTGACTTCACAAAAAACTACCATGATTCTTCAGACAAGAAACTTTGTGATGATTTTGAGCAGCACTCCAATTCTGTTAATCCGTTAAACGTGTCTGTAAGAATGTTTGTTAATGTGACACCTTTTGTTTATAGTAAAGAAATATATTTTGAAATGATACAAGCATATACATACGCATATGACTTGAGTTTGGATAAACACTGCACTAACCAATACTTGTTTACATGTCTACTTTTTTTTCTTTATTTTGTTAACCTATAAGATTTATTATAAGCAAGATTCATTTATTAGGCTAAGGTCATACATCAAATTTTTTACTGTTCATACAACTATACATTTATGCGTCTAGAGATATATACATTGGCAGCCAAAAATATGGAATAATTGACCCTTCGCAAAGACCCGCCCCCTCCTCTTCATTACTGTTTCTATGTCCGACAAACCGACATGTTCTCACGCAATAAAAAATACATCGCAGAGAAAAGAGGAAACTGACAATGCACCAACAGACAAGACAGAACAGGTTACTTTTGGTATGAAACAAAGTCTCAGCTTTCAAATTTTGTCATTTTGTAAAAAATTCAAACAATAAAGTTCTTTAATGCTCTTTAATGTGTCATGACAGATCGCTGTAGCACGTCACTTCAAGCAGCGTGTGAACCGATCATGTTTTCCTCTTTACTAGTTGTAGCACAAAATAAACATGAACGAACATCAGAAGGTATCTTGTTTCAAAGACGCACCATTTTTCAAGTTCAAGTCCACCAATGTTAATCTACTCTCCTGTCTGGTTTGTTTGTCGGACAAAATGGCAGATGCGACATTCTGATTGGTCAGATCGCCTGTCAGTCAAACTCCCTGCAAAGGGTCAATAATGATTTTTTAAAATGTTTTTGAAGGAGGGTTCTTGTGCTCACCAGGGGTGCATTTATTTACTCAAAATACAGAAAAAAAAACAGTAATATTGTGCAATATTATTAGAGTTTAAAAAAAACTGTTGTGAATATATTTTAAAGTGCCTTTTATTCCTATGATGGCAAAGCTGAATTTCCAGCAGCCATTACTCCAAAGATTTTTTCGGTGCTCAAGAAACATTACTTATTATTATTATTAATGTTGAAAACTGCTTAATATTTTTGTTAAACCATGATACATTTTCTTCTTACAGATTCTTTGACAAATGGAAAGAACAGCAATTATTTCAAATAGAAATCTTTGTAACATATTAAATGTCTTTTATATAGTGTGATGTATATAGGTTGAAAGAACTGAGAAGTGTGGTTGTTAATAAACTCTTTGTAAGCTCCATATTCTGTAAATTTAATTTCAAGCTGATAAATGTTCCTAATGTGTGTAGGTTGAGATGAATGTCCTCTCATCCTCTGATGTGCTGCAGGTAGTGCTCTCATTAAATGTGGGGAGACTGAGAAGCTATTAGGCAGCGCAGAAAAAGAGTTCATTCACAGCTCCGCCATTAATTTCCTCACTCCCTTTCGGAACTTCATCGAGGGAGATTTTAAAACCATATCGGTGAGCATCAGCATACCACTGAACATGCCTGTATTAACCATTATATTATATATCTTTTAAACCGTTTAATTTTTCTGTTGTTGTGTTCTTTTTTTCACAGAAAGAACGCAAACTGCTTCAGAATAAACGTCTAGATCTGGATGCAGCCAAAAACAGACTGAAGAAGGCCAGAGTGGCTGATGCTCGCTCTGCAGTTAGTATTACACACGCACACACACTCAGTGAAAATGTAATAATCAGCGTTTTTTTTCTTCAAGTGGCATTTTCAGCTTAACCATACACTCAGTTTTACAGCTTGTTCAAAAGAGATATGAATTTAGGGAAGAGAGGCTTGAAGAGTGAAAGCTGTCTTTCATCTTTCTCCAAGCTAGCTGTTGGCTGTCATATGCTTTTAGTGCAGTTTAACTAACAGAGATGATGCTTCTGTTAAATGTCCTTTTGCTGCTGTCTTTGGATCTCTAACCTCTCTTATTTTCCCCAGTTCTCTCTCATTATGTCTCTCTCTGTCTGCTTGCCTGCCTCCATCCGAAGGAGCTGAACTCAAGCCCTCCACTGGGAGAGGAGTATGTGGCTCACTTTTCTTACATGCTCAGCTTCTTGCATGTCAGGTGGCTAAAGGTTTGTCTGCTGTGTCTAATAAAACCTCTGCCCTCTTTTGCCCTTCACAAATCTTTGGAGAGATGTCGAAAATCGTTCTGTGAGCAGAACATTTTATATTCAAAACCACATTTTGATAAACACGCGTCTTCAGCTGAACAGAAATAGTCATGTTAATTCAGCATGTGTTTATTGTGTTCGTTCATAACTTCATATTTGGTACATGTGCATCTTAATTTGTGAAATGTGATTATTTAACTTTGAGGGCAACAGAATGCAGTTACTGTGTTTGGTGTGATTCTGTTTTTCTTCTGTCCATTGATAATGTATGAATATCTGTGCCTGTGTAGTCTCAACTAACTGTAAGATTTGTATTAATAAGACGTACAATTTTACTTATCATTCAATATTATATATTTTTTATTTGTTCAGATCAGCTGATATTGGATATTTAAAGGGATAGTTCACCCAAAATGTACAATTCTGTCATTAATTACTCGCCCTCATGGCGTTCCAGACCTGCAAGACCTTCATTCATCTTTGAAACACAAATTAAGATATTTTTGATGAAATTCCTTTAATTGTAATGCTCATTTCCCCCTATTTTACATTTAGATTATTACCTTTGACATCATCCAGCGTTCACTTTTTAAAAATATTAAAAAAAAACTAATCATTTTATTACAAATGTAATTCTTAGCCAAAAAAAAGAATATCCATTTTTATAGTTTTTTATAATGCTGTGATGCCTAAATTGATTTGTAGTTTTTAAAATTGATTGATTGATTTTAGTGTTTTGTTCTTTATATATTAAGACAAAATAGTATAGATTTTATATTAATACTTTTTTATATTAATATCCTTATTTTATAATGCTATAAATTATATACACTGCTGTTCAAAAGTTGGGGATCAGTAAGATTTTGAATTTTATTTATTTATTTTTTTTAATGGAGTCTCTTATGCTCCTCAAGGCTGCATTTATTTGTTCAAAAATACAGAAACTGTAATTTGTTTCTTATTTTAATATACTTTAAAATATAATTTATTTCTGTGATGCAGCGCTGAATTTTCATCAGCCATTGCTCCAGTCTTGAGTGTTACATGATCCTTCAGAAATCATTCTAATGATGATTTTTTATTATCAGTGTTGAAACTGTTGTGCTGCTTAATATTTTTTTGGAGCCTGTGATTCTTTTTTCAAGATTCTTTGATCAATAAAAAGTTAAAAAGAACAGCGTTTATTTAAAATAGAAATATTTTCTAACAATATAAGTCTTTACGATCACTTTTTATCCATTTAAAACATCCTTGCTGAATAAAAGTATTAACTTCTTAAAAAAAATAAAATAAAATTGACTGACCCCAAACTTTTGAATAGTATTGTATATTGTAACACAAAATTTCTGTTTTGAATAAACACTGTTCTTTTTAACTTTTTAATTTATCAAAGAATCCTGAAAAAGACTGGAGTAATGATGCTGAAAATTCAGCTTTGCTTCACAGGAATAAATTATATTTTAAACTATATTAAAATAGAAAACTCTTATTTTAAATTGCAATAATACTTCACAAAATTAAAATTTTTCTGTATTTTTGATCAAATAGATAGCCTTGATGAGCATAAGAAACTTCTTAAAAAACATTAAAAATCTTACTGATCCCAAACTTTTGAACAGCAGTGTATTATCTTATTGATGTAGTGTTTCAGTGTGCATTATAATACAATTCTAAAAGGTATAAAATACTTTAGAATGCAAGATTTATTACTTTAGTAAACTGGAAAGCATATCGGGTGAATGTGTTTGGCTCACGTTTAAGTGCTGCATGTGCTCACACCTTTTGTGACAGTGGATGATTCAAGCCTTCTTCGCTTTGTTGTGGATTTCACATTATTCCTTGTAGACAGTGAACATCTCCCTGTTTTGGTTCCTCCCAGTGAATGTGTCTGTGCATGAATGGTGAAACCATTCAACTTGCATAATGTCTCTAGACGGTTATGAAAGCTGTTGATTGTGAGTAGTGATCAGTTTGTGTGGTTTAAGTTGATGATTTTGCTTGACCTGACGAGTTTGTTACTGTTTCTGAATGCTGGCCAGCTGTGGGCTGAGGAGGTGCAGCAGGTGAGTGTGCTTGAGTCTTTCCTCCCATAAGCCTCCCAAAACACATCTTTTATCAGGGAAACAGAAACACCTGCCCTGCCTTGCCCTGATTGTGCTGTCTGATATGAGCTCGCCCTGCCACGTGAATGAGGAACTTATCTTACATGCAAACACGTTCTTTTATCCAGCAGAGGGTGCTACAAAGTTGTTTATATTCCCACCTGCCTCTGTGTCGCATTTACTTTGCACAGAAACCAGCTCAGCCAAAATGACCATGTGATTCTGAGCCAGTTGATGGGGCTATATGTACATGTCAGCCACAGTGATTTTTATGTATGTCTTTGTGTTTCCCTCAGGCAGAGACAGAACTGAGGATAGCACAGAGTGAGTTTGACCGGCAGGCCGAGATCACCAGACTTCTGCTGGAGGGTATCAGCAGCACTCATGTACGCTCACACTTCCTTTGTGTCTATCAGTGTTTCCTGCAGCACAGCAAAAGAAATGATGCTTTACTCATGTTAAAGGGATAATTCTGTCATCATTTACTCAACCTTATGTTGTTCCAAACCCGTGTGACCTTTTTTGATCACCAAAACGGTTTGTTACCAACATTCTTTAAAATATCTTCTTTTGTGTTCAGCAGAAAAAAAGAAATTCATACAGGTTTAGAATGAAATGAGGGTGAGCAAATGATGACAAAATTTCTATGAACTGATCTTTTAAGTGTTTACAGGTTGAATTGAATGTGATGGGTGTTGCAGAATAACATCAAACACTTATCAACTAATTGCATGACTTGTATAAATTAATTTGCAAATGAATGACTTTTATGAGCCTGTTCTTTTAATGAATCAGTTAAAAGATTCATTAATTGAATCAGTCCTAATGAATCATTCTTATGGGCCTGTTCTTTTAATAAATCATTCATTTAATAAATTGGACATTTAATGAATAAGTCAAAAGGGTAATTCTTTGAATCAGTTCTAATAAATGGTTCTTAAGAGCCTGTTCTTATAATGAATCACTCATTTAATGAATCAGTCATAAGACTCATTCCTGTTCTTTTAATGAATCAGTCTTAATGAATGACTTCTACCAGCCTGTCATTTAATGAATCAGTCATCTTAATGAATGATTTATGGGACCATTTTTTAACGAACCTGTCAAAAGTCTCATTCTTTAAATCAGCCTTAATCACTGTTATTTTAATGAATCAGTCTAAATTACTCAAAGAATTTGTCAGAACAGATCCAACTGGTTTTAAATACAAACATTTAAAAGCACTTTAAGTGTGGTAGGATTACTGTGGATTTATGACTAATTATAGGTTCTGTGGGAAACACTGCTGTATGTATTCATGTATATTTTATGTATGCAATATGCGCTAATGGCTGTCCTCTCCTCTTTGTGATCAGGCTCATCACTTGCGCTGTCTGAATGATTTTGTGGACGCTCAAGCTGCATATTATGCACAGTGTTACCAATACATGGTCAATCTGCAGAAACAACTGGGAAGGTTGGCTCACTTTTATATCTCTATGCATTTGTTTGTAATATGTATGCATTTCTTACACCAGTTCCTCTGTTTTATGCTAAATGCATCTGCAATGGAATCATCTGTTCTTTCAAACAGTCAAATTGCGATGTAAGCACTGTTTTTTATTTATTGATAAGTGTATGTACATTAAGTTATTTCTATATTTAAACCCACCAGTGTTAACTGTTTCAATCTTTCCTCCAGCTTTCCATCCACGTTCTCTAATAACAATCAGCCGGCCGTCAGTTCCTCTGCCAGCATCTCCGTTCCCACGGCACAACCGGCCGCCTCACTGCCCGCTCCGCCGCCCAACCAGGCCTCACCCGCACTCAACGAGCTCCGCAGCACCTCAGGCACCCGCAAGGCTCGTGTACTCTACGACTACGACGCTGCCAGCAGCAGTGAGCTCTCTCTACTCGCCGATGAGGTGGGCCTTCATCATGTCATTTCAGATTGTCATAAAATGACTCATTATAAGTCTTAATGGTCAAATATTTCCCTGTCAGGTGATCACCGTGAGCAGTGTGCCAGGCATGGACTCTGATTGGCTGATGGGACAAAGGGGGAATCAGAAAGGCAAAGTGCCAATTACCTACTTGGAGCTGCTCAATTAAGGTCAGCGAGAAGAAGTGCAAAAAAAATTCACATTGTAGATGCGAGTTGACAAGCGTAACACTCCAGATGTGATCAGAGAAAGACCAGAGTTTAATGTAGCGCAAAACAATATAAAAGTCTTCTACACTGCCATTGTCCTGTTGTGTGAACGTCTCCTCTGCCATTCGAGGGGCGTCATAGTAGCCTTACAGTAACGGAAAGCAGTCCGAGATTGCCAACTATTCATCAGATTTATGTGCCAACTGATTTTTTTTTACTGCTAAACTAATTGATTTTGCTATGATGCTCTAATAAATATTATATGAACCTGGTTGGTGCGGTTTGTGATTTCATTTTTCGTAAAAAAAAAAAAAATAAATAAATAAATAAAATTATTTTTTATTATGATTATCTTGTTTCAGGGTCACAGACCAAGCTGCACACACTGGATGCTCATTTTGAAAAACACCATAGTAACAGCGAACTGATACACTGACATGAATCTTGACCACTTGGTGGCAGTATTTTCAATTTGTGAAGATGAAAATGTAAACACTGCAGCTAAAATCTACTAACACACCTCTTATTATTGGCGCAGAGTGTAAATTCACTGTAGTGGCACCAAACAGAACTGCAAAAATAGTTGCAGTGTGTGGAAACGGTTTCCAAACACTCCCTGGACAAAAGCTGTGTTTTTGTTAATTAAAAATAAAACTATTAACTGCGCTAAAGCTGAAATAATGAAAATGATGCAACTGGAAGTTTAAGTTGAAATAGTAAGATTACTAAAACAATAAAATGGAAAAAAACACATCATAAAATTACTAAAATTAATGGGATAGTTCAGTCAAAAATGAAAATATTGTTGAACACAAAAAAAGGATATTTTGAGGAATGTTGGTAAACAAACAGTTGACGGTAGCCATTGACTTCCATAGTATGGAAGAAATACTATGGAAGTCAATGGCTACTGTGAACTGTTTAAATACCAGCATTCTTCAAAATATCTTTTGTGTTCAGCAGAAGAAACTCATACAGGTTTGGAACAAGTGGAAGGTGAGTAAATGATAACAGGGTTCTGTTTAAATAAAAAACTGAAAATATAAAAATAAAAGCATATTCAAAATATGAATAAATGCTATACTGTTATATAAAATCATAATAAAATAACACTGGTTGGGCTGCTCTTTGGGAAATACAACCTACAAATATTTTACTCAGTTGTTCATGTGCATTAAGCTGGTATAGAAAGCATTTCAACATTAAAAATGTTAAACATCAGTTTTCCGTTTCCCAAATGTCAGATTGATAACACATACAAATGCTTTTTATTAACATACTTTGTTTTGTGGTCAAAGATAATCATACATATTTAACAAGTGTCAAACATAGTCTTTAATTTAATAGTACCATTATCTATCAGAATGACAGAATATTGAGAATTTTATTTGGGTTGAAAATGTCGAGTTTCACAGCAAATTCATGCAACCCCCATCACAATATCTGGGTTACGTTTGGAGTGGCACTTCAAAGAGAAGTTCGTTACAGAGGAGTCATTAGGCAGCAGAATCAAATGAGCACAGACATGAAACACTCATCTGAAACGGTGAGTACTGATGGGACGTCGTCTAAGTTTCATTTCAGAGGCTTCATGAGGAGAAAGTTGGGAGGAGCTGATAGTTGCATACACAGACTGACATGATATCGACGGACTTCGAGTGACAGCCTCCAGGAAGTTAATACAGTAATAAATCTCAACACTGTCTACTTTTCTCTTGTGCGGAACCCTTTGAAACTCGAAACATCATCATGGGTTACACAAAAGTATCAAATTACATACAAAAGCTAGTAGTTGGGCACTGTGGATAGCTGGCATACATTGAAAACTTGAAAATAAATTAACCAACATATAAAGAAGTCCTCTCTTCAAGCAGGGCTCTTTCGATGAAGCGTGTCCATACGATGACTTGCAGCAGTAGTCGTGTTAGTGCCGGAAAGTGGAGCGGTTGAGCAGTAGTAGCAGTCTTTTTCGACGTTAATAATAACAGAGCGGGAACGCCCTCCCACGATGTTCCACAACGTCTGGGAGCGATGCCGTGATTGTAACCAACCCATAAAGTGCTTTCGCAATTGGACAATAAAAATAAACATGTTACACTGGGATAGAAACACGAGTTCAGGCACAACTGCGAGTGTACCGAGTCTCTCATTTTTTGAATGGTGTCAAGCGTCCGATGTTGTGCCAGAAATTGGAGGTCTTGCGTTTGGGTTCAGCCAACATGATGACCTGCTGCTGGGGCAGGGAGGTGGGAAGCGTGGGGTGCTTCTGACGCAGCAGGAAGTCATAGTAGGGCCTGGTCACAGCTGCGGGGAGGAGGACATAAACAAAGGGTCAGGACCCAAGAGATGTCGGTCATTAGAGAACGGGACACAGATGTACACATGGGTTTAGCAGACGAGCGTGTTTTGGTCACTGGTTCTGCGTGTTCGAGCCAGACCAGTTCTGAGTATGCTGATATTATTGAGTGTCATGCTGTCAATGGGTTAAGTGTGTACTTATAAGGGAAGGATGGGTCGCCAGTGAATTACAGAAACTAGATCAGTTAAAAGGCTGGGGTATCAATACAGATTTTCTGATTCAATTCCATTTGATCACTCATATGAAAGTGATTCTCACCTCAGCTAATGCTGTACATCTTGTGCATTTCAAAAATTCATGCCATTTATTTACCATTTATTTATTTTAATAGCTGAATTATATATAAAATAAATGCTCTGTGAACACTTTCTGTTGTGTATTTTTGATTCAGTAAAAAGAACTGGTTTAAGAGAGTCATTTGTTTGTGGATAAGACTACATTGTTCTACATGTTTTTGATTCACTAAAAATAATTTTAAAAGATTCATTTGTTTGTGAATTGGGCGACACTGGTTCTGCTGTGCATTTCTGATTCAGTAAAAAGAACTGAGGCCTCATTTATAAAGTGTGCATACGCTTAAATCCACGCCAGCGCTCATATTTATAAAAACGGCTTTTGACGTGGAAAAGTGCTTAGAGTTACGTCAGTCAGTCACGTTTAAAAAGGTTCTTTAGTTAGCTAATTGGACTACATTAGTTACTTTGTATCTTGTTAATTCACTTAAAATAATGGTATAAAAGAGTCTTTTGTTCATGAATATGTTCGTGAATCAGACTACACCAGTCGTGCTGCATGTTATTGTGTGCACCCTGTTTGGACAACTCAAAAAAAGCTGTAATTTCATCTTTTTATTTTATCATATTCAATTCAGACTGCAAACTCCAGTAAATTATGATTCAAATGATGATCATGATTAATCTGAAAATCAATATTTTAACCCAGCCTCAGTTAAATAAGCAGATAAGTCACACTAACACACTGTGGAATTACCCTGGACTATTCGATCGGCTCTCTACTTTGAGAGGACACCCAGGATATGGCCCTGCGCAGGACCCCAGGGGGCACCCTAACCCCCCGCCCCTGCCTACGCTGAGGGCCTTCAGGTAGGAGAGGTGAAGTTAAGGCGGCCCTGGGAGCCAGAAGTCCTGAAGGTTCAGAAAAACGTAGGCACTTGGAAGTTTTTGGGTGAAGAAGAGAAGGAGTTCTGAGTGCCAAAAGGTGCTGTAAAGCTAATGCTGTTCCAGGGCAGTGCGGTAATAGTGAAACACAACACAAACATGGTCAAACACGTGCTTGTGAACAGATGAACAGTGACCACACATGGCACAACTCATTCAATACATGCTAAACTGGAATGATTTCAGTCTTCACACTATGGGCCAGATTTACTAAACAGGGCAAATTAGCGTTAGAGAGCAATTCCATAAAAGCGCTGATGGGAGAGGAAAATTCTGTGTGTGATTTACTGACAATGCGCACATTAAAGAACACAGACGCAGCCAGATCATTTCCATAATGACCAGCGTAATCTACCAAGAGCAGCGCAAATTACCGCCTGCTTTAAGATATGTTTTTTTGGGGCGTTAAATATTGGTGCAAATACCAGTAATTTGAAGAGCGCAAACGTTAGTAAATTGCGTTACATGATTCATTTTAATACTCTCCTCCCATAAATGTTGCGTCTGAAAAGGAAACTCCTACAAATGCATATTCAATAAGGTCAGAAACAAAAATAACTGTTCACGCCTTTTCAGAGCTAATTCTTCACTGCGTGTCTTTAGTAAATCCTGACAGTGCTATTTTAACACCAAGCTGTTAGTAAATCTGGCACTATATCCTGAATCTCTAGCATATAATAATAACAGAAAAGACACGTCAACTTGACAAAACAGCTGAAATTCACCTTTGGGCTTCCCTGTTGGATGACTTTTAGATGCATTCAACATGGCCTGCTTCTTCTGGACCTCTGTGATCGTAAAACCTGTTTGAAGGACAAAACAAAAACATTAATACATTTAATCAACTGTGGGAAACTGACTGATACTTCTGTCATTTACAAACATTATGTAAAACTAAACAGATCAGCAAATATGAATACACAAGAAAATATATTTCAAATATTTCATGGCACTGCTAACAGTTTGAATGTACATTAGTGATAGTTGCCTCTGGGTTACTATTGTTAACAAAGCTTAAGTACTTAAAACTGCTATAAATAAACCCTAAACCTGAAGTAAAACTAAAATAAAAAAGGTAAATATATATCTAAATAGTAATATAAAAAAACATACAAAGATGACTAAAAATGACTAAAATTAGAATTAAATTAAAAGGAAAACAGAAAATATAAAAATAAGACATATATATATATATATATATATATATATATATATATATATATATATATATATATATATATACAGGTGCATCTCAATAAATTAGAATGTCGTGGAAAAGTTAATTTCAGTAATTCAACTCAAATTGTAAAACTCGTGTATTAAATTAAATAAATTCAATGCACACAGACTGAAGAAGTTTAAGTCTTTGGTTCTTTTAATTGTGATGATTTTAGCTCACATTTAACAAAAACCCACCAATTCACTATCTCAACAAATTAGAATATGGTGACATGCCAATCAGCTAATCAACTCAAAACACCTGCAAAGGTTTCCTGAGCCTTCAAAATGGTCTCTCAGTTTGGTTCACTAGGCTACACAATCATGGGGAAGACTGCTGATCTGACAGTTGTCCAGAAGACAATCATTGACACCCTTCACAAGGAGGGTAAGCCACAAACATTCATTGCCAAAGAAGCTGGCTGTTCACAGAGTGCTGTATCCAAGCATGTTAACAGAAAGTTGAGTGGAAGGAAAAAGAGTGGAAGAAAAAGATGCACAACCAACCGAGAGAACCGCAGCCTTATGAGGATTGTCAAGCAAAATCGATTCAAGAATTTAGGTGAACTTCACAAGGAATGGACTGAGGCTGGGGTCAAGGCATCAAGAGCCACCACACATAGACGTGTCAAGGAATTTGGCTACAGTTGTCGTATTCCTCTTGTTAAGCCACTCCTGAACCACAGACAACGTCAGAGGTGTCTTACCTGGGCTAAGGAGAAGAAGAACTGGACTGTTGCCCAGTGGTCCAAAGTCCTCTTTTCAGTTGAGAGCAAGTTTTGTATTTCATCTGGAAACCAAGGTCCTAGAGTCTGGAGGAAGGGTGGAGAAGCTCATACCCCAAGTTGCTTGAAGTCCAGTGTTAAGTTTCCACAGTCTGTGATGATTTGGGCTGCAATGTCATCTGCTGGTGTTGGTCCATTGTGTTTTTTGAAAACCAAAGTCCCTGCACCCGTTTACCAAGAAATTTTGGAGCACTTCATGCTTCCTTCTGCTGACCAGCTTTTTAAAGATGCTGATTTCATTTTCCAGCAGGATTTGGCACCTGCCCACACTGCTAAAAGCACCAAAAGTTGGTTAAATGACCATGGTGTTGGTGTGTTTGACCGGCCAGCAAACTCACCAGACCTGAACCCCATAGAGAATCTATGGGGTATTGTCAAGAGGAAAATGAGAAACAAGAGACCAAAAAATACAGATGAGCTGAAGGCCACTGTCAAAGAAACCTGGGCTTCCATACCACCTCAGCAGTGCCACAAACTGATCACCTTCATGCCACGCCGAATTGAGGCAGTAATTAAAGCAAAAGGAGCCCCTACCAAGTATTGAGTACATATACAGTAAATGAACATACTTTCCAGAAGGCCAACAATTCACTAAAAATGTTTTTTTTTATTGGTCTTATGAAGTATTCTAATTTGTTGAATTGGTGGGTTTTTGTTAAATGTGAGCCAAAATCATCACAATTAAAAGAACCAAAGACTTAAACTACTTCAGTCTGTGTGCACTTAATTTATTTAATACACGAGTTTCACAATTTGAGTTGAATTACTGAAATAAATGAACTTTTCCACGACATTCTAATTTAATTGAGATGCACCTGTATATATATATATACACAGTGGTGTGAAAAATTGTTTGCCCCCTTCCTGATTTTTTATTTTTTTGCATGTTTGTCACACTTTAATGTTTCAGATCATCAAACAAATTTAAATATTAATCAAAGATAACACAAGTAAACACAACATGCAGTTTTTAAATGAAGTTTTTTATTATGAAGGGAAAACAAAATCCAAACCCACATGGCCCTGTGTGAAAAAGTGCTTGCCCCCTAAACCTAATAACTGGTTGGGCCACCCTTAGCAACAGCAACTGCAATCAAGTGTTTGCAAACTTGCAATGAGTCTGTTACAGCACTGTGGAGGAATTTTGGCCCACTCATCTTTGCTGAATTGTTGTAATTCAGCCACATTGGAGGGTTTTCGAGTATGAACCGCCTTTTTAAGGTCATGCCACAGCATCTCAATAGGATTCAAGTCAGGACTTTGACTAGGCCACTCCAAAGTCTTCATTTTGTTTTTCTTCAGCCATTCAGAGGTGGACTTGCTGGTGTGTTTTGGATCATTGTCCTGCTGCAGAACCCAAGTTCGCTTCAGCTTGAGGTCACGAACAGATGGCCGGACATTGTCCTTCAGGATTTTTTGGTAGACAGCAGAATTCATGGTTCCATTTATCACAGCAAGTCTTCCAGGTCCTGAAGCAGCAAAACAGCCCCAGACCATCACACTACCACCAACATATTTTACTGTTGGTATGATGTTCTTTTTCTAAAATGCTGTGTTACTTTTTTTATGCCAGATGTAATGGGACACACACCTTCCAAAAAGTTCAACTTTTGTCTCGTCAGTCCACAGAGTATTTTCCCAAAAGTCTTGGGGATCATCAAGATGTTTTCTGGAAAAACTGAGACGAGCCTTTGTTCTTTTTGCTCAGCAGCGGTTTTCGTCTTGGAAGTCTGCCATGCAGGCCATTTTTGCCCAGTCTCTTTCTTATGGTGGAGTCATGAACACTGACCTTAACTGAGGCAAGTGAGGCCTGCAGTTCTTTGGATGTTGTTCTGGGGTCTTTTGTGACCTTTTGTGACCTTCTGGGGTCTTTTGTGACCCCTCGTCGCTGCGCTCTT
Source organism: Spinibarbus caldwelli (assembly GCA_039654775.1). Taxonomy (NCBI): domain Eukaryota; kingdom Metazoa; phylum Chordata; class Actinopteri; order Cypriniformes; family Cyprinidae; genus Spinibarbus; species Spinibarbus caldwelli. The sequence continues at coordinate 14,801,229 of CM077235.1, read as the reverse complement.
GGGGTAATTTTGGTCGGCCGGCCACTCCTGGGAAGGTTCACCACTGTTCCATGTTTTCGCCATTTGTGGATAATGGCTCTCACTGTGGTTCGCTGGAGTCCCAAAGCTTTAGAAATGGCTTTATAACCTTTTCCAGACTGATAGATCTCAATTACTTTCTTTCTCATTTGTTCCTGAATTTCTTTGGATCTCAACATGATGTGTAGCTTTTGAGGATCTTTTGGTCTACTTCACTTTGTCAGGCAGGTCCTATTAAAGGAAAACGCCACCGTTTTTTCCATATTCCAATATGTTTTTCCCTTAATTTAGACGAGTTGATACGTACCTCTCCCGTCTCAGTGCGTGCACTTAATCGCTCTAGCACGCAGCGCCACTATGCTAGCGTTTAGCTTAGCACCATTCATTCCTTAGGATCCAAACAAAGATGAATTTAGAAGCTACCAAACACTTCCATGTTTTCCCTATTTAAAGACGGTTACATGAGTAGTTACACGAGTAAGTATGGTGACACAAAATAAAACGGGGCGATTTTCTAAGCGGATAAAAAATGATAACTATAATGTATGGCGGAAGAGCACTTCGCAGCACTTAGACCTCGGTGCAGTAATATCATCACTCCTGAAAACTCCCCCTCTCCCTCTCCCTCTCCCTCTCCCTCTAACTTCCATCAATAGAACCAATATTACTGCGCCGAGGTCGACGTGCTGCAAAGTGCTCTTCCGCCATACATTATAGTTATCATTTTTTATCCGCTTAGAAAATCGCCCCGTTTTATTTTGTGTCACCATACTTACTCGTGTAACTACTCATGTAACCGTCTTTACATAGGGAAAACATGGAAGTGTTTGGTAGCTTCTAAATTCATCTCTGTTTGGATCCTAAGGAATGAATGGTGCTAAGCTAAACGCTAGCATAGTGGCGCCGCGATTAAGTGCACGCACTGAGACGGGAGAGGTACGTATCAACTTGTCTAAATTAAGGGAAAAACATATTGGAATATGGAAAAACGGTGGCGTTTTACTTTGTGATTTCTTGATTGCGAACAGGTGTGGCAGTAATCAGGCCTGTGTGTGGCTAGAGAAACTGAACTCAGGTGTGATAAACCACAGTTATGTTTTAACATAACAATTTTGTTTTCCCTTCATAAAAAAACCTTCATTTAAAAACTGCATGTTGTGTTTACTTGTGTTATATTTGATTAGTATTTCAATTTGTTTGATGATCTGAAACATTAAAGTATGACAAACATGCAAAAAAAAAAAAATCAGGAAGGGGGCAAACAATTTTTCACACCACTGTATATATATATATATATATATATATATATATATATTCAAAATTTAAATAAAAACTATAGCTATAGTATATAAATAATATATCATTAATACTAAAATAACTCTGGTTGCCATGGTATTGATACTCTGTTGCTTACTGGCCCAATTTAAAAGAGCCCAAGCCTTTCTGGCTCCTAGACTGAGGATGTAATCCTAGATGATTTTTGTTTTATCATCTGACAGGTGGAAATTGTAAATTCAATCACCACATGATTTCAAGTTGTCATTTACGTCCATTTCTTTTGATGGGGAACAAATAATGCAGGACGACTATGAAAATAATCCATTTAAAGACTGTGGACAATAAAATCAATGCTTTTATATGTGCTTCTAAGAGCCTGTTCACCTGTTTCGAGGTCGTGCTGGACCTGTTCCCGCTCATCTGTGAAGGCTCGCAGCCAGCGCTGCTTCTGCTCGGGTTTCTTGGCACACAGAAGGTGGACCTCCTCTCCCTCAGGAGAACATAATTTCAAGGCATTCTTCACGCTCACGTTAAAGTCCTTATCCTTCCCATCCTCTACATCCACCACTTGCATCTGATCCATGTCTAACCGACCCTTGTAGTACAGGATGTCCCTCCGAAGCAGATCCTGTGGTGCCAAACAAGTAGAACAATCATATAAAATAACTACTTTAATAATGCTTGGATGGAACTCACATAAATGATATAATTGTGATTCTGCAAGCGACTGACCTTTTTACAGAAAACCAGTTGGTGGTCAAAGAGAAAGAACATTCGCTGCTGGCCTTTGGCCTGTGGCTGGGAGATCTTGGTCAGGTCTCCTGAGAAAATCAGATCAGAGCTTCTGCTCAAGATGTCTTCACCCTAATGAAGGGAAAAAGGGCTGTGAGACCACACAGTTCCTGAGTGAATCAGTGTGTGAATATTATCCAAGATGCTCATGTAATTCACCTCCCAGTCCTCTATGGAGCTCTGCCACTGAGCAATTTTGTCAATATTCTCCAGACGCCTCTTTCTCTCATTGATCAGTCTGGCCACATTCTTCATTGCATTTAAGGCAGCTTCCACATCCTTATAATCTCTGAAAATCAAAATATGAGATTTGAAAAGCCATTTAGCAAAATGAGAATCATCAAATAATTCAAAACACTGATTCAGCAATTTGTCATCATCCATCAGTGCTCATGAATTATAGATTTTCCCTTTAAGTTATTGCATTGAGATTTGTAATATACTGGGCAACAATGTCCATTTGGACCAAAAATATTTTGAAAAAGCAGCTTTGTCATCACAGGAACAAATTATATGTAAAATATATTTAAACAGAAAACGTAACTATTTTCTATTTAAATATATGGTTACACTTTATTTTAAGGTGTCCTTGTTACAGTGTAATTATACATTTAAGTACTGAGTAATATTAATTAACTACATGTACTTACTATATGGTTAGGGTTAAGATTAGGGTTTGGTTTAGGGTTATTTGCATGTAATTATGCATAATTTATTGTTATTATAATAGTAAGTACATGTAACTTGTGTAACAAGGACACCTTAAAATAAGGTGTTACCGAATATATTTTAAAATGTAATTTATTCCTGTGATGGCAAAGCTGAATTTTCAGGAGCCATTACTTCAGTCTTCAATGTCACAAGATCCTTCAGAAATCATTCTAATATGCTGATTTGGTGACCAAGAAACATTTCTTATTACATTTTCTTATTTCTTATACATTCTTCATTTCTTATCATTTTCATGTATATCTATCTGTATTTTTATTTAACATATGATGAAACCTGATTATCATTGAAGCTCAACAAGTGAAATATCCATAATATGTGGGGGGAAAGTGTTTATTTTCTTAATTACAGACATGCATATATGCCATACGTTTTGATGCCATTATTTTGTTGCCATGAGTAAAGAGCGCTGCAGTAGAAATCTGCCTCTCTGCCATCAGTACATACATAGACTTGGAGATTTTTTAAGTGTCACCTACACAAATAATTTCACATTTTATTTAGAAATCTTTATGAGTGTGCTAATATGTGCTTATGTGCTTAATTTCAAGATATCTATTAAATAAAGTCAAAATAATGTAAGGTACACCTTTATATTAGTATCTTTTGAATGATTACCCAGTGACAGCTTGAGAGTGCAGTAAATGTGTAACAGTAGGCAATAGTTTAGACCTCATTACCTGTGCTGTGGGTTGGTGTACTTCAGCAGTTCAGCCAGCTGCAGAGGATACTTGCAGATCTTCTGCACAGGAGTAAGCAGGAATCCATCCAACGAAATGTCGATCATCTTCTGGAGCAGACGACATGCCTCAAAGAAGAATACGTACTTCTTGATCTTCATCAGTTTGGAGAGCTGCACGCAGGCATTGGGGTGGTTGTTGCAATACTCAGAGTAGATCTGAAAGTTTGTTTGCTGGATGGAAAAGAAGTGAAGAGAACAGAATAAAAATCCAAACCTAAAAACTGCATCCTACATCACCGCCTACATCGAAGTCACCTTACGTGCTCTAAGAAGCAGGAGCCAATCTCGCTGAGGTGAGGATGGTCTTTGTTAAATTTCTTCTCCAAGGCTTTGAGGAACTTCTTCTGGAAGCGGTAGAGCTCATCGATGTTCCCAAAGATAGTGCGCAGTTGCTCCTCAGTAAACATGTCTGTCCTCTTCCGACACTGTTTTATATAGCCCTGAAAGTGAGTATGTCAAAGGTTTAATGCTATAGCAAAGCTATAGTTGGACTATGGAGCAGCTGATATGAATCAGGTCATTCTCTCAGCATGTAAACAGAGAGCCGAGTGACTCTATAGACGCTGTAATGCTATGAAACAAGATCCACATGCTGAAGTAGAACCGATCGATTAGTGCCATGTGGTAAACTGACCTCACAGATGTCCTTCAGGTGTTTGATGTAATCCCTCTCTGTGCTCATGATCTCATTGATGACGTTGGCTCTCATTTGCTCCTTGCAGGGCAGACCAGGCCCTAAGGGGCCCCCTATGCTGGCCCCACCCCCCTCCGAGGCCCCGTCCAGATGGGCTAAGTATTCTTCCATGGGCTCATCTTGATTCACCCGTAACTGCCAATAATAAATAGGTTAGTGCATAATGTTGAATTATGATGCAATGTTTTGCACCAGTGCAAACCCTCTGAACGACTGTCAGGATTTACTAAAGACACACAGTGAAAAATTTGCTATGAAAAGGCGCTGACGTTGTGCAGTGCCAAGTTGTGAAAAAACAGTCTTTGCATTGCCTTCCTTCTGATCCCAATGTTAGGAAAGAATGAATGAACTTTATTTTTAATGAAGATCCAGATCACGTCAGTAAGAACTTGGTCCTTTGTTCACTTCATTTAACCATGGATTCGTTTACAAACAAGGCACAATTCGTTGCGGGATTTTCAAAAAGATTGAAACTAAAAGAGGATGCTGTGCCGACTATACTGGATCAGACAGTAATGTTGCAACAAACAAGTGGGAGTAACCGTTTTTATTATGTGGTCACTATTGCTTTGCCTGTTAAACAGATCATTTGAAATGAGTAAATCACAGCAGCGTCCATCTGTGAAGGACGTAGGCTGTCAAACACACAAGTGTTAGCCAATCACAGCAGTGGGCTTTTACTTCCGAGTCTACAATCCCCCACACCTATTCAAACAGAGCGTTCTGATGAGGGGGGTTAAAAACAGAATAAAAAATAGCCTATTACTTCTAAATTATGTTTTTTGATGTAAAAATCTTGATAACATTGTAAGTGGACCTCAGATAACAGTATAAAATAAAAAACAAAGGCAGTTCATGACCTCTTTAAATAAATCATGCAATATGATTTAAGTTTTTCAGTAGTCAAATTACTGGAATTATGTCTTAACCCATTTTGTGCTTGAAATGGCTGCAATAATCACTAATTTGCACAGCTCTTAGTAGATTGCCTTGACTATTATGGAAATGATCTGACTGCGTCTGTGTTCTTTAATTTCCACACTGTCATCAGATCACTCAAAGAACTTTCCACTCCCAGTAGTACTCTTATGGGACTGCGGTCTTAGGCACGTAAATCTGGCCCTAAACGTTCACTGTGCAGTGGCTTTTACCAATGTACTAGGCAAAAAGAACATTGGTGCACTGACGACCCCTCATTCTAGCCTAATGTAATAGTGATGACATAATGTGACAGTAATCCAATTTTTGTTATGAGCGGGAAATCTGTTCTCCTTTACCCGAACAAAGCTGGCGGGGAACCAGCCCTCGCTGTCCAGCACCTGGCCCCACCACCACTCCTTGTTTGTGGCGTCCACTACTTCGATGACGTCTCCAGCTTTGAAGCCCAGCTCCTGGTCGTCCATGGTGACGTGGTCCCATAGAGCCTCCGCGCACACGCTGCCATCACTGATCAGCTATTGAAACAAAAGATGAAGGCAAAACTGAATCACAAAACACTCCCTGTATAAAGTAACTGATCACGTTAGAGAAGGAACTACTTAAACATGAGTATGATAGCAAATATGTATTTAAATGAAAAGTAATAACCCTTTAATCAAGGTTTCATTTCATTTCATTGCTTAAATTCATATTTGTGTCTAGTACATGGAAATTCTTACACTTGTTTGTTCTTGCTTTTTAATACACATTGTACAACAACATACAGTTTACATCAGAACTGAGAAATACATTGACTATTTACAATTTATCTGTTATGATTTTGCAGGTGTTATAAAAATATACAACACTATTGTGAGGATTTTTAATGCACTTTTTATTTTAAGTTTTGCATGACATTTGTACTAGATTCTCTAAATTTACCTTTAGTAGCAAAAATACCTTTAAATTAGGTAAATTCAGTCAGTCATTTGTGCAAATAAATGGAAGCAATAATTCTACCTTTTGTTCATGTAGTGTGTGTTGAGTTTTATCAATTTATTGTTTTAAGTCACCTAAATTAAACCTAAATTAAATGTTCTGTAATTGTTAATGCATGATAAATAATAATATATAATTGGTAATTTGAAGTTTTAGGTCTGGTTTTCAATTAGACTTTAATGTTGAATGGCTATAATTACTCATTATATCCCCAGGGGAAAAATGTGTGTGTGTGTGTGTGTGTGTGTGTGTGTGTGTGTGTGTGTGTCTCTGTGTGTGTGTGTGTGTGTGTGTGTGTACCTGTTTTTCTATTCAGGTGGGGACTTAAACCTGAATACACACAGACTCATGGGGACTCGTGTCACGGTGGGGACCTAAATTGAGGTCCCCACGGGTAAAGAAGCTTATAAATCACACAGAATGAAGTTTTTTGAAAATCTAAAAATGCAAAAAGTCTCCTGTGAGGGCTAAGTTTAGGTGTAGGGTTGGTGTAGGGCAATAGAATATACGGTCTGTACAGTAGAAAAACCATTACGCCTATGAATGTCCCCACAAGGATAGCAAAACAAGTGTGTGTGTGTGTGTGTGTGTGTGTGTGTGTGTGTGTGTGTGCTATTTATAAAGGGTGATTTTTTGCACTACGCAAAATTCATATAATACATAATTCATATATATTTTTTTAAATACTTACAACACAGAGCATTCAGTTTCACAGTCTGTTTCAGTGTATCTCAATGGCATAGTGTGTTATCATGCAATGATATACAACCCTTCATTCTGTGCACTTAACCAAAACCAAAATGCAATGTATCACTGGAGGAAGAATTACCAAATTAAGGCTTTTCTGTCTGCAGTCTGCTTTTTCCCTGAGTGGTCATTTTAAGTTTCCGCTTTCTGCTTGGAAGGATTGATTTGGCAAAGAAAACAAAAAGTGGGGTAATATATCGCCACACTGTTCAGCTTGGCTACAGAGAAAATGAAGTGAAATCCTGGCAAGCTTAACAGCCTCCATCAAACCATCTCTGCTGCACAGCTAAACATGATCTATCGGTGCTGATGTAATAATCACACTCTGTTCTCTGTCCATACTTTGTTCTCACAGCACCGATGGACTCGAAGGCTGAATATACACCCCCTGAATCCAGAGCCCAGCATTCTCATCACCACAGCTGTGCCTATGTACCCTGTTGCCTAGCGACACACCCACATACTTTCCCATGTGCCTCCTCTTCACGGCCTGTGAGTTACAGCTTCTTGCTTTGTTCAAAGACACTACCAGAAACAGCCCTGGCATATATTGTACAAACATGCAATAAAACTAATGAAAACCATGAATGAAAGAGGTTTTTAAAACTAGTCTGGATGTTCTACCCTGTTGAAAAAAAACAGCATATGCTGATTAGGTAAGTTTTGAAGCATGGCAGCTGGTTTGAGATGGTTTAAGCTGGTCCTTAGTTGGCCATGAGCTGGTTTAAGCTGGTCCTGAGCTGGTTATGAGCTGGTTTAAGCTGGTCATGTGCTGGTCCTAAGCTGATGCTAAGTAACTAGCTCCTGCTCTTGCTCTAGCTCTTGCTCAGGACCAACTCATAACCATCTTAAGCCAGCTCATAACCAGCTTATAACCAGCTCAGGACCAACTTAAACCAGTTCATGAACAACTAAAGACCAGCTTAAACCAGCTCAAACCAGCTGCCATGCTTCAAGATACACCTAACCAGCATATGCTGTTTTTTTTTTCAACAAGGTAGTATCCAAATATTTCCACTGTCAGAATAACAGTTCAAGTTCATTGGTTGATTTTGCAATTTGTTTCCTTCTGGATATTTATTCCTCACCAAGATGCCATGCTCCTCTACTAAACTATAACCCCACTATAACCGTGTCAAGCTCACCAGTTGACCTCTTTTTTTTCTGCAGTGTCCTGTTTCCCATGAAAGGATTGTGCAGATCCCTCTGGGACAGTCTGGCATAAAAGAAAGCCTCACATGGGCCAAAAACACAACGTTTATTGTGCTCGCTAGTCAGAATCAAAGCATACAGATCCATAAGTTGACCGTTACACTACAAAACAAGCACCGTTATTCAAAGGCTCCCACACATAAACACCCAAACATACCTACAGAAGCAGACAAAATGTCTGAAGATGCCCTCAGATGACTTCAAAGATGAAATCAAATCCTGACCCCTACAAGCCACTCCAAGAGTGGTTTCGGTTTGGTAAATAATTAACCTGGTGCCGTCTCAGCATATTACTTCTTACTGAACGCCGCCAACCTCACACACAGAGTCACACCCATTCCGGTTACCTGCACTGTGATGTCTGCATCCTGAAAACCCATCCACGAGTGAGCGAGAGGGACCAACTTTCCCTCCTCCTCCTCCTCCTTGTCTTCCTCTCCACCCCTCCCCTCGCTCTTTCTCTTCACTGCGGCTGCGCCCTACTGGAAGGCCAGCAGGAACATCAGCACCACGTTGATGATGACCAGCAACATCATGATGACGAACACCACCACCTTCTGGGCATCCGGGCTGAGGTTGCACCGCAACAGGAAGTGAGCCAGGCTCTGCTGAGACATCGTTCGCTGGCCTCCGCGAGCCATGGCGCCGGAAACTCCCTCGCCTAGAGGTCTATGCGCGAACGCTCGATGGCACACGGTTTGCTGGCCGGATCCGCTCTGTGTTCTCTGTGAAACCTGAGGGTGAGGGGGAGGGGGAGGGGGAGGGGGAAGAGCCTCCACATCCACAGTTACCTGCTCACTTCCTTTCCGTTCCCTTTTCTATCTTTCTCTCTTTCTCTCGCGCGCGTGCTATCTTCCTCCTCGTCCCTCACTCCCCTCAGTTCTTTCCCCACGCACTGCTGATGTCAGGAGCAGGGGTGGACGTGTCTTTCCGCTTCCATGTATTCTTCTTCTTCTATGCTTCTGTCTGTTTTTCTCCTTCTGTACTCCCTTTCGCTGCCTCCCCCTCGTTCTCGTCCCTCGTCCTCCTGCTCTGCTTAAACACACGGCCGTGTTAATTTCCTTGGATCTGATTAGCGCACTTGAAATCCCTTCTCTTTTCACCGTCACTTTTGCGAAACGCAAAGCTGAGGGGCGGAAATGGTTGCTGCATCTGTGCTTAGCAGCTCTAGCAAAAACCATCCATCCATCTCCCTGAATTGACTTCTGTTTTTGCTCCTGTTTTTTTTCCTCTCATCCTCCCCAGCCAATGGGCTGGCGGTGCTGTGAAGCGTATCCAGGATACCAGAGTAGCGGAGGCCGGCCTAAGCAGCAGCAGGAGGGAGGCAGCGGTGGGGGGAGGGATGCAAGAGAATGCAGCACAATACATCCTTTCTATCCTGGCGCATCTCCATTGGCCGAGCCGGCCGCCCGTCAGCCACACTTCCCGTTTAAAAGCGAGCACGTCTTGCTCGTCTTCTTGAGGCAAGGCTACGGTGACGGTAATGCTGCTGGAGATATTAATTAAAGACTGCGTGAGGTGCCAAACACCTCTTGAGCTTTCATTTCCTGACCCGGGCCGGTGTCAGTGAGGTAGGATTAACGCAGTCATCCTCACTCGTTTCGTTCCCGTGCATCAATTTGTGCAGAGCTAATGGGATTAGTGAAGGCCTCTGATTCCACTAACCTGCTGTTCTCTCTCCCTCTGGCTGCAGAGCCCCATCCCCACTGTCACGGTGTCACACAGCACGATACTTCCTTTTAAATCAGCAGATGTGCCTTTTTGACACACACACGCACACACACAAGCAAAACAATCACTCACTCTCCCCAACACCGAAACAAGCTGTTCTCCCCATCACAAGAAATTAACACTAAAACTAGATTTTTATATTTTTAGTGAAATAAATGTCTATTATGACAACTCTCAATCATGACAACTCTTGATTTTAGCATGGTAATGGATATGACAATGTTTATGTATTTGGTCTTGGCGGAATAGATCTGCTACGCTGTTCTTGTAGATTATTGCTGCTGCTGCAAAACAAGTACTTGCTACTGCCAATACATACGCCGATACGGTGCTGTGAGTATTTAAGACATACTGCTGCATCACAAATAGTATATAAATTAACCCATAGCAGATCTATACAGGTGGAGCTGGGGAAGGTGGAGGGTTTCAGAGAAACTCTAAAAGCACGCTACAAACTGCTCTAGTGAACGCTAACCAGCCATTTAAATGTAAAGCAGTAAGCTCATTGGCTGTGTATGCATCATGAACCAATCAGCTTATGCCAAGTAGTTTAAAGCTGTGAATATAATCAATTTGCGTCAGCCTGTGCCATCTAGAGCTTCATGACAGAACTTGGCATTTCAGTGAGAGTTGTGCCTATGTAAAACTTTGTTGCAGGTTGTTGCTATGCAGTAACTAAGGTGTTCTAAATACTTTTTAGTGTGTTGCTATGCCTTTGATAAGGTGTTCTGGATGGCTGCACTGCAAAACGGCTAACAATCAGTATTTTTCTCTTGTTGTTTGTAAAAATATTGTTAAATATCTTTGAAACAATAAAAACTGGAAGCAAAATAAGTGCAAAACAAGATAATGATTTGAATTAAAATTTTCTTACTCTTTCTTACTCAGCCAGCATGAAATGGAAAATCATTTCATTTCGATCTGCTGCGTTTTCTAAATGTATTTTATTAATTTAACTGCAAACATCAAAATGCCATAACTGGATCTTTCCTGTATGGGACATATACCGAACTTTTCCAGTCATTTAGTCCAGTGGTTCCCAACCACGTTCCTGGAGGCTCCCCAACACTGCACATTTTGTATCTCTCCTTTGTCTGACATACCCATGTAGGATCAGAACGAGTCAGACAAAGTTAAGATTCGATCCGAACATTGAAATATGAGGAGCCGAAATTCCAGAGAGGATCCCAAGGCTGCAACAGGATGTTCGTCATAAATCAGATTCCTAGCTCCAGCCCTCTGAAGAAAGCAAACCAACAAGCCTCTTTCACAGAACAGCTTGCAACATTCAAACAAAAGAACATTTATTGATAATTCCAATTCAGGAAGGAGACGATCAAATTTGGAGCAAGTAATCGGGACTGATGGTCAAAGATATGGCTGTCACTTGTAAATCTGTGATTGAAATCACGAGCTAGAGACTTCATTGGGTGGGTCACCCCAGCTCTCCACATAGAAGACAGACGGAGACTGAAATTCCTTAAGAGACCTTTTAACCTCTCTAGTCTTCAGAGAACATGTCCTTATGTTCACAGAACGGTACAGAAACTGCCTTTTCACATATAGATGCACCAAAATCATCTTAAAAGGACTTATCATGTTTATGCATAACCCCATATCATGTATGTAACCCACACGATTAACCATCATGTTTTAATCACATATGATGTATGTCTTTTAATAACTAGGGAATAGTTTTAAGAGTTAATATTCATGTTTGGTATGTATGAGTTTGCAAAATCATGCTTTAAATGTTTCTTCCAATCAATTCTTTGTCAAATGTACGACAGTCTTGTTAGAGAAATCATGTCCAAAATCGTACTCTGTAAGAGCGGGAACATTTGGACCATATGACTGATAAGATAACCTGTTAGATTTATGAATGGGGAGGAGAAACATACAACACCACGAGCCAAGATCATTTCTAATTGGTCAAGACGTCCAGATAGGATGGTCTAGAAGCCGAGTTTAAATACTCAGGACAGCTCTTCCTCTTGGCTCTTACTTTTTTTTCAGATCTCTTCTCTTTTGCCACCGCGTTTCGACGCTGCTCTCTGAGCGTGCTCTGGCCTACATGCCAGCTGCCAACACAATGAGAAGAAAACCCACCTAGTCTCGTTACATTCTTTTATTCTTTTACTTTAATTTCTTGTCTTACCTTGAGAGTTTTGTTAAGTTAAGTTTGCCGCAAAGTCCAGCTTAGACTGCACCCGCCCAAACTTCAACCAGACCAACTCCGCATCAAGAGCCAACGCCCAAGACTTTACTACGAAAGACCACTGAACTCAGCCAATCAGCAACCTCGGGAAACCCCTTTCTCCAAAGACGACAAGGACACAAGGGAATCCCTTAAGGCAACACAAGCAAGTACAACCTCCAGACTTTTGCTGAGTCGGTGCAGTTTAATATAAATTTTAGCCTCATTGAGAAACTCAATGCGAGGGTCAATGATTGATGGTTCAGGTCTATAGGCAATTGCACATATTGCTGTAAACTTGGGATTTCACATTTTCATTCTGTGAACTCATCCTTTCCTCACTTTCTCTCTTTCTGCAACGTGTGAATGTGTGAATGCGTGTGTTCATGTGTTAGATTAGATTAGTTTACATGTCTTAGGTTTATATAAATAAAGTCTTATTTATATTGAAAAGAGAAGTATCTTATGTTTTGTGCTTACAAGTTAATGTCTTAAACTGCCGATCTTGTTACTGTGCTATTTAATAGTGTTTTCACCATATTTTGGATTTTAATATCCAGTGCAGAGTTGATGTTATATGGCTCGTTCAGTGACTCACTGCCGATTCAGTGATCAGCCGTGAAACAGTGATTCTGTTCAAATTCCCTATAAAATCATAAATGATTCCCTTTGAGCTAAATTGACTTGTTTCCCTTATATATATTACTTATATATTTACAAATTTCTACACCCATTTCAAGTCTTGGAGTCTCTACTAATGAGCTGATGATCTGAATCAGGTGTGTTTGATTAGGGAGACATGGAATACATGCAGTGTTGGGGTTCCTCCAGGAATGTGGTTGGGAACCACTGATTTAGTCCACTTAATCTCCACCCATTTCTTACAATCAGCTGCAAGCTTTCATTCATATCTGCCATTTCATTCATATCATAACAAAGGACAGAACCAAGTCACGTCTCACACATTTTTTTTTTTTTTATAATAATCCATTTTACTCAGATGTACTTCACAATACAGAAGAAAAGGTCTGTTGCTACTTCCGATTTATTAACAAAAATTATTGAGGTTTATTATATATAGTCACACTTTATTTTAAAGTCTAATTCTCGCCATTAACAAACCATTAACTATGACTTTTGCCTCAATAAACTTCTAATTTTCAGCTTAGTAATAGTTAATAAGGTAGTTGTTAAGTTCAGGTATTGGGTAGGGATGTAGAATATAGTCATACAGAATATGTGCTTTATAAGTACTAATAAACAGCCAATATGTTAATAATAGGCATGCTAATAAGCAACTAGTTAATAGTGAGAATTGGTCCCTATACTAAAGTGTTACCATATATATATTTTGCAGTGTACTAGGCTGCTGTAGGTGTTTGCTTAGTGGCCCAAATCTCTACTGGTGCTTTCCCCCAAAACTGGTGCAGAATCTGAAGGAAACTATTATTTCAGGTTGGAAAATCTGGCTAAACACCTACCCTAAAAACTTGATGGTTTCGAACCAGGAACTGCTGAGGGGTTATATTCTGGTCGCTAAATATGCCTCAGGTCCCAGGTGAAAATCTCCAGGTGAAAATGATTATGATCATGATTCAAGGTACTGTATCATTCATGTCTGTAGCACAAATGGTTCAGGACAAGTTACGCACAAAAGTTTAATACTAGGGGTTGTTCAAATGTCTGAGCAATAGAAAAATTGATGCCTGCCTTTTAAAACAATGACACTTTAATTTTGCCTGTTTATTATGTACTGGATTCTATACCAGGACAAAAGGGTTAAAAACAATAACAACTGCATCAGCACAGGGCTTCTGTGCAGCTCAGTGCACACCAAGCTCCCAGAGGCCCGGCTGTTGATTAGATTTTTCTGCTGTTTCTAACAAAAATGCTGAATGGAGTTACTGAGCGGCATTCGAAAATGATACCAAACAGTCATAAATCAAACTCAGACACTCTGCATATTCTCTGAAATGCTTTGTAGATAACAGCATCTTCCTACAACACGGATTCATCTTCAGTCATGATGAAGATGATGGGAGAACTACAGTGGCAGCAGGTCATTCTGCTGGTCTCAGGCCTCAGGAGAGGAACAGATGGGTAGTACACTATTAAAAAACAGTGACTGAACTCCAACATGTTTAAAAAACTGAATCAAGAGCACAGCTACGTAATAAACTATAATGGTGCATTGAAAGCCTGTCTGAAACCAGTTATCTTCATACAAAAACACTGTTTGTTTTGGCTCTGTAAGGCCAGAGAACCTGAAGCAAAATCTGTGAACACAAACAAACAGTAACACACAGATAGCCAGTATGTTCTACCTCATTTATGGCCAGCTGCTCTCCTCCCCCTCCTGGGTGTCCGAATCGGTTGGAGGAGCTGCGAAACTCATTGTACAGGTCATCTTCACTCCCCACCTCATCCACAAGGCCAGACTTATCCTGCGGTCCATCAGTTATCACCAAGGCTGAAAAGTAAAGCACAAAACTGTCAGTCCTGCAATATTTGGGATCTAGCTCAAATGTAGATTCAACTTAGTCTTGCAATAATATTGTGTTTGTTAATATGGCAAAATGAAAGTATTTAAAATATGCAACAAGTTTTATACATTCTCAGTTTGGATCACAATAAATAAATTGTCATTTTGCATTAAAACACTTAAGTATTATATGATATATTTACAGTGTTTAAAAGTACAATAAGTCATTTTGTTTATGTTTTGCTGGCCAATATGACAGTGGTTTTTGACTTAAGTAATGGCCTATGACTGAACAACCAAATGTCTTAAAGAATAACTTTAATGCAGTAGTATTTGACTGGTCATGTGATCTCAAAATGGTGCCTTCTCTGACTATGTGACCCACTCTATGTGGAATAAAATGGCTTTTTCTAGGCCAGGTGGGACCCACAGGAAGCCACAAGGGGGTGCTAGGTGGCCCATAAAAAATAAAATAAAATAAAAAATGGTAACATACAGAAATTTTCACTGTTTCATTCTGCTTCCTAAAAACTGGTTGAACTATTGAACTATACTCTACTAGTAGGTTGGAAAAAGATACATGGCCAACTAAACACAAAGTAAATATGTGTCAGATATATTTGTGAAATATTTTGCTTTTGCACAATGACAATATACAAGCTAATTATTTAAGCAAACAAGGTATGTATATCTAACATTACAAATATTAAAATCTTTTAAAGAAAGGGGTACCTCCTAAGGCTATTGTCATATTTGGGGGTCTTTGGTGTGAATAATAAAAAAAAACCTGTTCTAGTACCCTGATATGATCATTTTAAACATTTGTTAGATGTACTATTCATTACGTCAAGATAAAAAATTAAGTATGCAGATTTACTGTATTTATTTTTTTTTTTTCCAAGCTCCAGATTTAGCATGTAGCCGATCTCACAGTCAACAGATGACAAGATTCAAATGTTTACCACAGGGAGCCTGAGGTTACGCAACCATTTCCCCAGCCAGGAAATGTAATGACCTCCACTTGTATGGCCACACTTGATAAGAGGATTAATCCACTAATTAGCAGTTGGAATATTTGTTTAGTTGCATCTTATTAACAGTTGGCTGATACATACTGAGAGAAGATGACTCACACACCATGAAGATCAACATACCATCACATTAAACAGCCAAACCTGTGACATGTGGTTGCACACTATGTAAACAAATATTTGCATCTCTCATTTCTTGCAGAATTTCAAGCACGATTCTAAAGACACATCTTCAGACCTTGCATTCTTTTTTAATCCACTTCCTAGTGTCTCACATTTTTAAATGCAAAAACACATTATAAGTGAATGGCCCCTAAGGTTTTCACACACAAACTGTCCTACAGTTCGTTGTCCCTTTAAAAATGCTTTATGGTCAAGCTAGATTTGTGTGTTTTTTGTAGCAACAGTATAGCTTGAAGCAAAATCTGTACTGTCCCAGTCACGGTACATCCAAAAACATGACAACAAATGTAGAAGGAAAACCAAAAATGAAGAGCAACAGAAAAAGTCTCTTGCATCACATGACTCATTTAATAAAAACAAAGAACTGTTCTGTGCTAGATTCTGATTCACTTCTATTTAGTATTTTGCTAAAATTTCCTTTAGAAAGTGACCAAAGCACTTGTCACCAGAACTGAAAACAGGTCTAGCATCAAAACAAAACTTTCTTAACAAACCAGTAGTTTTAAGATTGTTAGCAGACACTCAAGGGAACCATAACAACAAGCTTGCATTTAGTGTTTCCTTTCACTTTTGAGCCAACAGTGTGACCAAAATGCTCCATTAAAACTCTGGTGAGATGTTTATTGGCTCCACATTGATACATTAATGTGCCCTTCCATGCGTTTGCAGTTTAAAACACTGGAAACACTTTCTGCTGCTATGGTTGGCTGGCATCTCCACCGACAGGATTACTATTATTTATTAGTGTGCAGTAAACCAGTGAGGAAGAGTAGACCTGGCCAAGCATCTCTCTTCCTGTCTCATTCATAATAAATGGATGGGAGAGAATGGACTCAAATTTACACCCCCTGAAAGATCCATTGTTCTGGCGATGCATGAGAGGATGGTCTGGGAAATCAGGGTAAATGAGAATATGGCTTTAAATTTTGAAGATGTAGCTGAGAATGTAATTATGCATTGAAAATATGGTGAGAGTTGTGCCACATCAAAATTCAACCGATGAAATGGATCTTTGGGGAAATAACAACCCTTAAAAACACGGCAGTTTTGCTGTCATTACAACAAAAGCTGTCTGTACGTGTGAAAATTCATCTGGTAATCCTGTTATGATCTTTTATGTAGGTTAATTGTGAGCCGGTGGATTGATTAGCGAGACAGATGACCGAATCAAATCATCCTGATTTGTTTATAGGCTGTTAAGTGTGGCTCAAAGCATAGAGCAACGCGACAGCACATGTCAGCAGAGTTCAGCATTTCCAGGACCACATGGGCTGATGATATCAAATATAGTTCAGTCAGTGCCCAAAGTCAGACGGTCACAGTGGGGTAACCCAAACAATCCTGTCTAGGACAGCCCCCATAACTGCGTTCATGTGCAACAAGGGAATGTTTTGATTGTAATATTGCCTTCAGATTTAAAACAGGACAGGGTTTGGATTTTTGTTTTCAAGCTTTTGGAGGATGTTGTAGCACAGATCTAAAGGAGGTATTGGATGGAGAATCAGTGACTTTTGAGTCTGATGTACTGCAGAAACATGAGACTTTCTCTATACAAACTGATGCCAATCCTTGACATTTTTAGGACTAAAAAACCTTATTTGTATGAATGTGTTGCATTTACATTGCTGGATGCAGTTAAATAAAATAAGATTTTCAGTAAATGGGGCCAATCCATTAAAATACTCACTATTTCAATAGTATAGCTACAAGATGTGTGTTAATAAGATTTTAGTGTAAAAAAAATTACTTACAAAATTACTTACAACAATTTCA
Organism: Spinibarbus caldwelli; assembly: GCA_039654775.1. Lineage (NCBI taxonomy): Eukaryota > Metazoa > Chordata > Actinopteri > Cypriniformes > Cyprinidae > Spinibarbus > Spinibarbus caldwelli. Next base: position 14,783,703 of record CM077235.1, on the reverse strand, counting down.
CAACTTAAAATGATGACATAATGCATAAAACTTTGAAAGGACTGTAAAACGATTATGTCAACAGATTTATAGTCCAAATAGGCACTTTCGTACCATGCAGTTCTAAGAACTAGCCAGCATGGTGGTTCCTAAAAAAACAATTTTCCCCTCGGGCCGTTATCGTGGTAGCTTTCGCACCAGCAGCACGGACTCTGAAGCGGCCGACAGCAACGTCTTTATTTATGGCATTTACAAACATCAACAACCAGTAAATGGAGGACGGCGTGATCTGAGCCGTTTTTGTTGTGTGTCGTGGGTTTCATGATAACGGAGATTAATTATAAACACACAATTTACGCGATTGAAAGAGCATGAAAATCTGACTAAACCTCCTACAACAACTTACAGTGTTACATATCATCAAGGCTGAGAAAAGAACACAACATTGCAGACAACAGGTAGCTAAATGCCGTTATATTCGCTTTTATCTATGTTTGTGGAGTAAATATTTTTACTTGACTTTTTAAAATGCTGGGTAGCCGGTGTTTCATATGCATTTGGCCAATCAGTGTACACGTACGTCACTGGTAGTTCCTATAGAACTGTTTTGACCCTACTCTGAAGTAGGAGCTAATTTAGTTCCCCCAAACAGAGTTCCTAGAACTAAATACGTTCCTAGTTCCTGCGGTGCGAACACGCCAAAAAGCAGGTACTTCCGCCAATAGTTCTAGGAACTATGAAAAGGTTCCTCCAGTGCAAAAGTCCCTATTGTATTGTAAGTGTCTCACAATGACCTTGATTTTTGCTTTTTTTAAGAAAACAAGAGACATGTCTAAATTATTTTTTGTATTTATCAACACAACACTATAAACGCTGTCTATTGAGAGTAACTTGTTTGAACTTGGAATATTCCTGTAATAAAACACTGCTCTTTGAGGACAGTACATAAAAAACTCTAGTATGTACTGTAGTCTAGAATCAGTTCCTGAAAAGCACAAAGAATGTGACCATCCACGCACCTGAGCATGTTAACTTGTGCATGTTTTTATCCACTTTACCATGCTAACCCCCCATGCATGAACACACAGACACACACATATATATATATATAAATATATATCTCTTTATATGTGATTCATGATCTGCTGAGGGTAATATAAGGAGTTGATCAAATAGGCAGGAATGTGAATGCGCACTGACCTGCTTCCTTATAAGTCCACATCCTCAGATAAAGTCACCCAACCGCACAAATTCACCTCTGAGCCATGCAGACGAAGACTTCCACTCAGCCTAATCCACGTGCACTTTAAAGATTAAGACCTAGTTCTACAATGATACTAACTTCCATTATAAGAGTCAACAAAACCTACAAAGTACATTAGTTAGCGGCAAACACCGAAGAACTAACATAAAAGATTGAGAGAAGATAGGAAACATGTCAGAAAAGTCCCTTCAGCTCAGACAGAGGTCGTGTCAGAATTTTTGAAATCACAATGGAATTTTTTCGTCACTGTTTTCCCTTTTAGTCAACATTTAAATTTGAATGGGAGATCCTATTCATCCAAAAGCCTTAGTCTTATTTATCTGTCAAGTCAAGTCTCAAATCCATTTAGCTAATAATGATCAATATGCTGCAGATTAGTTTTACAAACCCCACTGCAGAAGAATTAATTTGTATTACTTATTTATTTATTTAGATATACTTTATTTATTTCTTCTATTTCCTTGTCAAAAATCACAATACTTTCATAGTAGTTTATTCATTATCCACTAAGCCAGCAAAAGAGTGGCCATTCACCTCAAAAAACACTGAATAACTTATAGGCAAGTTTTTCTTTCTGTAACTGACCCAATTCCTGCATTTAGAGGAGAAGTTTGCTCTTACAATAAAAGCAGCCATACTGATGGATGATAAATGTATAATGTACATTATGGCCCTGTCCCAAATGGCTTACTTTATGTGGAGCTGTGGTCTTGTAACATTTTGCTCATGCCCATCCGCAAATTCCAACAATACCACAGGTGTACGCTGTACATTTTAGGACATCCTTAGACCTCAATCATATGACGAAAAGGCATCGCACCTCAGACTGAAAGGCTTCAGGTCTCACGAAAAACAACGTCAGGTGTCAGGTCTTGTACGATTAGACATTAGAGCGAAACGGCCTCAGACAATAAGGCATCGGGCAAAACGGACTCAGGTGGAAGTTTGTTTCCCTGCCTCAGTGTGACGTTACATACGCAGTGGTTGAGACAAATAGAGCTTGTGATTATTTTGTAAATTTGTATTTTTTACAAATTTTGTCTGCATGTTTAAGAAAGTTTGCCAAACAAAGCTTGTATGTTGGCAAACTAGTTAGGCTAAAGAGATCTTTGGGCTAGACTGCATTGTAAGCACAGCGCTACTTTGTGTACAGATGTTATTGGGGAAAAGGCTTTGCTGTTCCGCGCCTACTGTTAAAAAGTGAATTTGCATTTTCATTCAGGCCATTGCTGTTTTTCTGTAAACCAATGTCAATCGAGATGTTCTGTTTAAGCATAACCAGTGTAACATTTGATTAAAACTGTAAGAAAATATACATCAGGTACTGATTAACTTCTCTCTCTCTCTCTATTACATAACATTGTCATAGGATTACATATAAATACATACAATTAATGAATGTCATAAATAGATCCATTATATATAACACACACGCGCGCGCGCAAACAAAATTATTTGGGGCGGGGGACAGGAGATTAAAAAAAAGACAATTGAAGGATGACGTTGATGGGATAAAATCCAACAGAATATTAAAAAAATATTAAAATAAAAAAAAACAGCCTTAATGTACTTTATAGTAGAAAAGAATTTGTAATTCGAATGCGATATTGTCACAGTTTCTTCATGTTGAATACTGTAAAGCAGCTGCTTTAAAGTATTCTGTTGTATAAATTGTTATAAATATGCCTAAACGTGACTAAACATTTATTTTGTTATTGAGAGGTAAGCGTGCAGCACATAATTCATCTAAACTCCACTCTCCGCACTTCTTATTACCCCTAAGCAAAGAATGAAAAAGAAATTATAGCCGTGAATATTATCAGGGTTTTGAGTCGTTTTTGCCCGATGCCTTTGTGTCTGATGCCTTTTTGTCTGAGTCCATTTTGCCCGATGCCTTTTTGTCTGAGGCCGTTTCGCCCGATGCCTAATCGTACGAGACCTGACACCTGACGTTGTTTTTCCTGAGACCTGAAGCCTTTCAGTTTGAGGCATGATGCCGTTTAGTCCAGTGAAGCCTTTTAGTCTAAGCCATGATGCCTTTTTGTCATACGACAGAGGTGTAAGGATGTCCTAAAATGTACACCGTACACAAGGTGTCCCATTAATGATTTTATGATTCAAAATGGCTGCTCGTGAGCACCTCCTTTGTAGCCACAATACAAGGTCCACACTGGGACTTCACAAAGGCTAACTACTCAACACCCTATGGCATTACATCATCAAAATGTGGATTCAGAGGGGGACAAAAAGGGCTGAGGTATAGTTCACCCGAATATATAATATATAATTCTGTGATCATTTACTCACCCTCACTTTTTTAACCATCATATATTTTTCTTCTTCTATGGAACACACACAAAAAAAAAAAGATATTTTGAAGAATGTTACAGCTGTTGTCCATTCTACAATGCAATAGTTATTGAAAACTAAAATTCTAACTAAAACTAATAAAATAAAATAAAATAAAAAGTTATGTGAAGTTACGATTAAGTGTTAAAATTACTAAAATTACTAAACTAAAATAAATTAACCCCCAATAAAAATATAAAAAATTATAAAAACTATAAAAGCACATTAAAAACTAAAATTAAAACTGAAAACTGAAAATATTCAAATAAAAGCATATTTTAAATAATGATAAATATTATAATAGTATCTAAAATAACAAAAATAACAAAGCAACACTGAGACATTATTACCAACAAAATATAATTTTTCATGTTGCATTGAAGAAAGTTAGTCTTACATGAACAACAGAGTGATTAACTGCTTAATGATCAGCAGTCCTTGAGCAGCTAATATACAGATCCTGCAAACCTTGACCATGACCATAGGCCCAATATTTTGACATGTGGCAATAAATAAAGATTTTATTTCATATTGATTGCACACTCTTCCTAACAGAGTTCAATCAATGCATGTCTTTTTTTGTTGTTGTTGTTTTTTTTTTTGCATGTGAGCACGACAGAGTTCACAAAGCAGGCGAACTCAGTGTAATAGACTTTAAAGAGCTGGTTTAGAAGCTGGCTTTGAGTGGCACAGAGATCAATGTAGATCTATAAGCCCAAAGGGCTCTTCTAGAAAAAACTCATCAACTCATGTTCACATGACTGACTCTGTTTTAACACTCCAAAGGTGTCCTACATTTACTTTAAACAACAGACAGCATCAAATCGATCAGATGATGCTATACATCTTTATCATTACAAATGTCTTTATTTTAATCTTTGATCAGTAAAACAGTGGGACTACGACAGTAGCATATTTAAAACAACTGTTACGGTAACTTTGATAAACCATATGCATCGGTATACTGCAGCATCTGAAACAAATGTGTGAGACATGAAGCTCCGCCTCTATAACAGCAACATGTGTCTGATTCAAATTCAGATCAGAGCTCTGAGCAGCAAAATATCCCAGAGCTGTCAAAGCCTCCCAGGAGTAATGACGCTGTGTTTAAGTAAACCAAACACATTACCACTGCATTACAATGTGAAAAACTCACAAACCACTGATCTGACTACCCACATATTGTTGAAATCAGAGCTGCAGGACCCGAAGCAAATCACAGAGTCCATTTGCACATGCAGCCTACATTTGTGAGATGGCTTTAATGAGAGTTTCTCCGAATACTAGCGGCTCATGGCTAATCTTCAAATCAAAATAAAGCACAGGTCAGCCTAACCAATGTGAATGGCTGAAATGATTGTACGGCAGGCAACCTCTCAGATGGAGCAAAAAAAAAAAAAAAAACGGCTAAGCAAGCACTGAATGTGCTTAATTTTCAAACATATGTGCTGATATTTGCACACACCAAGATATGAGGCTAGCATGGACAGATGGAGCAGATAGTTCGCCCAAAAATGAATTTTATTTTCATCATTTACTCGCCCTCATGTTGTTCCAAACCTGCATGAGTTTCTTTCTTCTGTTGAACACAAAAGAAAATATTTTACAGTTGCTGGTAGCCATTGACCTAAATTTTATTTTTAGTTTTTTTCTCCATACTATGGAAGTCAATGGCTACCAGCAACTGTTTGGTTACCAACATTCTTCAAAATATCTTCTTTTGCGTACAACTGAAGAAAGAAAGTCAGTAACACTTTAGATTAGGGAATACTATTCATTATTAATTAGTTGCTTATTAGCATGGATATTACTAGCATATTGGCTGTTTACTAGTACTTATGAAGCTCATATTAATGCCTTGATTAATTCGGCTTGATCATATTCTAAATCTCTTAACCCTACTCAATGCCTAAACATGACTACTACAAACAATGACCTTACTTACTATTAATAAGCTTGAAACTCGAGAGAGAATAAATGATGACAGAATAATCATTTTGGTCACACTTTATTTTAAGGTTTAATTCTCGCCATTAACAAACCATTTACTACCTTTTTTCCTCAATGAACTCCTAATTTGCTGCTTATTAATAATTAGCAAGGTAGTTGTTAAGTTTAGGTATTGGGTACGATTAGGGATGTAGAATATGGTCATGCAGATTATGTGCTTTATAAGTACTAATAAACAGCCAATCTGTTAATAATAGGCATGCTAATAAGCAACAAGTTAATACTGAGAATTGGTTCCTATACTAAAGTGTTACCAACATTTTTTGGGTGACTTTAAATGAGTAACCAGTTGAAGTCAATAAACCTGCATTCATCACATACAAAACATGTAAATATCATAATATATGAATATGGATACAAGTGATTTAAACAAATGATGGTACTTCAGTATGTGCGATTTTATTGTCATTTTGCTTTGTTAAATCTATAAAATAGAAAATGCAATATCAAAGAATCCTGAAAAAAATGTATATGGTTTCCATAAAAATATTAACAGACTTCTTCAGCATTGATAATAATAAGAAATGTTTCTTCAGTAGAAAATCGGTAAATTTGAATGATTCCTTAAGGAGCATGTGACACTTAAGACTGGAGTAATGGCCGGTGAAAGTAATAATATTTCACACTATTACTGTTTTTACTGTATTTTGGGTCAAATAAATGCAGCCTTGGTGAGCATAAAAGACTTCTTTCAAAAACATTTAAAAATCTTACGAACAACTTATGATGATAAATGGATGAATGAATCAATTAATGAATGAACATTACAGCTTAAACTTATCTCCGGACTGACAGAGACTATATATTTAAAGGGAAAAATGAAGTTAGCCAATCAGTTCGCTGCAGATAAGAACTCATGATGAAGAGTTATGCTAAGAGTGTCTGACCAAAGAAAGATAGCATGTGAGTCACAGATAAGATCCTCACTTGGAAAACATTCAGTCCAGTGGAGTCTGACATTCCCTGTGAATCAGAGAAGAGACAGCCAGCCCTGTGAGGAATCTCAACGTCACTCCACCTGACAAATGTATCTGCTGTGAACTTGACATTCAGTATAAGAGCCTGGTACCATAAATGGTCAGTTTATCCTATTAGTTGATTTAAGAAATATAACTGACTGGATTTGCCACTTAAGACATTTATAAAATAGGTTATACACACATCATTACCTACCAAAAGGTACTCCGGATGAAAATTAGCCAGTGTTGGCTAAATCTGGCGCATTTTACATATTGTATGCATTATTAATGTGCATTGTCCCTGATTAAATAAATGAAATGAAAAATGAATTATGTTGTACACACATTAAATCAAAAGTATCAGAAAAAAACATTTATAATGTTAAAAATATCTCTATTTCAAATAAATGCTGTTCTTTTGAAATTTTTATTAGTCAAAGAATACACAAAAATATTTAGCAGCACAAATGTTCTTAACATTTACAATAAGAAATGTTTCTTGAGCACCAAATCAACATATTATAATGATTTTTGAAGGATCGTGTGACACTGAAGCAAACTGCCATCAAAAGAATTAAATCCATTTTAAAAATACAGCCAAACAAACTGACAACAAACTTTTAAACAGTAGTGTACTGCATGTAAAACAGTGTAAACATTGTTCCAAAGAATGTTACAATACTCATGCTGATTTGTATAACACAAGCTGTAAATCAGGCTTCAAAATAATTTCCTCAGAGGAAGCAGCCGTTAGGGTCTGTGCTAGGGCTAGAAAGGAGCAGCCTGTGCCTAGCACAGCTCAGCTGGACGGTCCTGCTGATGCCTGTCTGAGAACAGACTTGAGGAACTGATAAGCTGTACTCACAACAAACAGGCGCACATCATTAACTGACAAATTAAAGCTGCACGATATTCCTCACTTTAAGCTAAAAAGGTCTGTGACAAGATTACTGATGTGCACTTGAGCTGCCAGGAGAGTTTGATGGACTCCAGGCAGAGCGACGATGGCTGAGGAATTCTGGGTAAAGTGTTGCTCTGACAGTAAACTGTGGTGAACATGGAATGCAAAGAGCCTTCATCTGGATTTGTCTTCTCGCTGTTTAGTATACAAAACATCGACTAACTGATTAACTGCTAATTTGCACGATTGCTATTCTGTGCCCTCATTATGTGGAATTCTAAGGAAACAAAGTGCAAGCTCTTCGATGTGTCCAATTTAAACTTTCTGTTTCAACAGAAAACATGTTAACCAAGGAAAGAATACAATGCTTATCAACTGATGGGATCCTGCACTCAGAAAATAAATAATGGCTTTGTTTATCATTAAGTACTTTCAAATCTATTTAAATAATCATATTTCAAAAATGTATGTATTAAAATTCCACAGAATCTACATAAATCTGGTAATTGTGAAAACAATTACATTTAAATTGGCTAAAAAGTATGTATAACAAGCAAAATTCAGTTAGTTAAAAATATATGAGAATGGTTTACATGTAATAAATTGAATTTACTAGTGATTCATATATAATCCTGTTTACTGTTTATTTAAATCACAAAAACTAATATATAAATCCTATTCTTGTTTCATTTATGTATGACTGACAATATGCATCACATTAAGTTTATTAGTTTATGTTAATATTGTGTAACCCAAATGACTGAAATTTTTATACGCATTTAATACAAATAATTGTATCTATTAGGCCTAAATATTTTTTGAGTGTGTAATCGCTTGATAAGTGCAATTTACATACAAAGATTTTATAGATATTAGCATACAAATGACCTCAAAGCTTATACACATGAATCAAAAGCCACAAAAGCACTGATTTCATTTTAAGTACAATAAAATGGGTCAAATTTTATTGGTAACCGAAAACATCAATTGAACCAAATTCGTCAAAAAGCAAACTTGTTTTGAAGTACACTCGCATATATATGACCTCAAAGCTAACACACATTGAATAAAAGCCACAAAACTACAGTTATTGCTAACTGAAAACATTATCAGTTAGCCAGTATACAATAATAATATACAAACTATTGAACTTAGACTTGAAACTATATTATCAATGGAACTGTAAGGGCCATATGAACACATCAAGGCTCCAATCCTATTCTTGGCTTTTTCTTTTGTTCTTTTTTCTTTTCTTTATCTTTTGATCTTACTTCCTGTCTTTTCTCACCCCTATCCAGCGAAACTCCAGCCTTTACCCTCATTTGACTTCCTGGCAGACTGATGTCAATGCCACAGAAGTCTGGAACAGTAATCTGTGTAGACTGCAGATTATTACTAACCCTGAAAACAGGATCAAAGTTTATTAAATGACCCAAACAGAGGGAGGAGTGTCTGGAATCTCTCCATGAGCTCGCAGAAAATGAAAATATACCACAATGATTTCACAGCAGTGATGATGTCTTCCTCTATGCAGTGACTGTGAGGGATGGAATTAGGGTGGGAACATGACATCCTGGCCGCAGTGAAATTAAAGCTGAGATTTTCTCACCTGTAAAATCTGCTACTCTAAAACAGCTAAAACAGCCATAAAAAGTTGCATTTGAGCCGTCTGGTTCAACAAAGTGTGATCTGTTTGAGAGCCAAGCTGAGGTGTTCACACAATGGCGAGAATTTCTCCGGTCAGTGCTGCGGTACGCTGTGGCCGTGTGGGCCTCTGCTCATTGTGACTGTGGATGTAGCATCACACTGCAGTGCTACTTCACCCACAGACTGAGCAAAATACCTCAAAGAGCGAAGCAACTGAGTCACTGTGGATACTGCAAACAAATACTGTGTATAGTAACAGTGATGACACAAAGCTACAGTACAGCCTGATGCCATAGGAAATCGAGGGAACACTTTACTTATGCCTTTATGTATAATGCATTATAAAGGTATTCATAATGTACTGTAATGCATTATCTTTTCAGATCAGTAACCAAAGTTAAAATGCATTATAATATTTTAAGGGGTTTTTTTTGTCATGTTTTAATGCATTATACTTTCTAAAGGTGTAGCAATGAATAGATATAAGTATTATAATGTATTATAACTGTGGTTACAGTAACTCATAAGATCATACAGTGTCTTATAAGGTGCGTAATAAGGCATAATGTATGCATTAAAACTACTTATATAATGCATTCTATATAAAGGCTTTAAGTATTACCGAAATATCTTTTAAATTATCCCCAAAAATATGATTTGCAGTTATGAGTTATGCTATAGAGTTATGAGTAGGTTATACTGTGTTGCTATGTGGTTGCTAGGGTGTTCTTAGTGTTCTCCTCCTGCAGCACAAGTAAATGGGATTTTCTCATGATTTATTTCCTGCCAAGTGACAATCATAAGTCTGAATTCTCTGAATTCTTCACCTCTTTTCAACAAGTCACATGATTTGAGGTATTATTCATGTGAGTAGCACAAATTGTATGAAGCAAAGCAATAAATATTGGCAGTATTTATGATAATGATTATTATTTTAACAAGTATCCTTCATTTAAACGTTTTCTCCAAAGAACCATATAGCCATCTTAAGAACTATCAAGTGAAATGCGGCAAAGAACCATCGAAGAACCTTAATTTGTAAGAGTAAATGCTGAAATCCTGTAGAGATGTAGCCCTCATTTGAATATCTATTTAGAGACTTAACACTCATAACAGGTCTTGTCAAACACTATTTATTCTTTCACTTCTTTTCTGCATAGCAGAAAGCAAAAAAAGACACTGAAGTATACGGAGAAAGAGCATTCTGTGCCTGAAGCAGGCTATCATACCGTAGAGCTGTACGGCTGTGGTTTATGTATAAAGGTGTGAATGAAACACCATCTGTCTTACTGCCGTCAGTCGTGATAGGACCTGAGGGGCTATAGACCCCCCGTCACTTCTACATGTTAACCGGATTAGCAGAGCAATTGTTGGATTATGAAAAGCAAAGGCATAGTTTATTCATTTGGTTGAATTAAACATGTCATTCAGTTTCTTGAGGAATAATCATTTATGAGGAGTAAGCAATGAGTGTTCATTTAGAAACGAACTTCAGACTCGTTCTCTATCACTTGACCCGGCTCACACTGGGCGGTCTCAAGATTCCGCAATCAAGACAAAATACCCCGCAGGGAAAATACGGACAGCAACACATCTGCTTCTCTTCCAGCATGGAAACTCAAGACTTTAATGAAAGTGCTTTTGAGAAGAACTGAGACTTTCTATTTCTGGCGCTGAGACAAGTGAGAAGTGGTCGTGCATTTCACACAAATAATGAAAGCAGAAGAGAAGAGCATTTGCAGAAGCATGATATGTTGATGGGTGGCGGTGGTGACACATCCTGTGAGACTATTTCTACTGCACGTTGCCCTTTCTATACCGCATCTATACTTGCAGGCATCCTTGACATGTGTAAATGCATGAAAATAGATGAAAAGCCATTCATGGTGTTAAATGTGTCAAGGTGCATGCATTAACATGATGCATGCAGAAAGTATGGTACATACTCTATTGAAAAGCTTGGGCTCAGCAAGATGATGTTCTTGACAGAAGTCTCTCATGCTTATGCTTTATCAAAAATACATTTAAAAACAAATAATCTGAAATGTTATTGCAATTTTCTCACCTTTGTCTTTCTCTGAAATCTGCTACTTTTATATTACTAGAATTTATATTACTATAATAACTGTTAATATGTTTTAAAATGTCATTTATTCCTGTGATGGCTAAGCTGAATTTCCAACAGCCATTACTCCAGTCTTCAGTCACATGATCCTTCAGAAATCATTCCAATATGCTGATTTGGTGCTCAAGAAACATTTCTTAATATTATCAATGCTGAAAACAGTTGTGCTGCTTAATATTTTTGTAGAAATCATCATATATAATTTCAAGGATTTTTTAATAATTGAAATAGAAATCATTTGTAACATGTATACATGTAACATGTAAATGTCCTTATTGCCACTAAGAAGGATTGTGTCCAAACAACACAGAACTATTGCAGAAAAGTGACAGCAAACCTCAACATTCACCTTCAAGACCATGATTCCACAAAAGCCAACCACAGAGAACTTCACAAAGCCAACATCCAAAAAAGAGCTGCATTTGTTAAAACTTTTATCACACACACCAGTAATAAAATGTGAAAAATATGGTTTCATGATCATAAAACCTGGACATTTGGAGCACCAAGATGAACTTCAATATCCGCCTTCTCCAGCTCAATCACCTGACTTGAATATTGTCTAACCACTGTGGGCAGTTTTGGAAAGAAAAGTAAGTAGCCAGTTCCCTCCTCCAACATCTCTAAAGCAACTGGCAGATGTTCTGATAAACCACATTCAGCTGGAGACTATTCAAAGGTTCTATGAATCTATTCTAAGACGGTTGGAAGCTGTATTAAAGGCAAATGGTGCAAAACATCTTAATAATGAAATATTGGCAAAAAAAGTGTTCATATTATTTTGTGTCTTTAAAATAAATGGCATTTGGATTTTATTGTATAGTGCATTGACATTAAATGTCTAAATAGCTTTTGAGGTCACTGTATTATAACAAAAATACTACAAATACTTTTTAGTAGCATGTTTGAATAACACATTTTTAACACATTGTCATATGAACAAACCAAGGGGTCAAGGGGTTTTGGCTGGCTAAGAGGCATGTTAGGTCATCTGGTATATATCATAACTGCAACATCTTTTTCCAATGACAGCCATTCAAAAGTCTAATCCTGTCAAATATATGTTTTTCAAGCATTTAAACTGCATATATATCATTTCATTACAGTAGATAATCAATAGAGTGGAGCACTCTTAAGGTCACACAATTATTGCCATTAACAAACCATTAACTATGACTTTTGCCTCAATAAACTCCTAATTTGCTGCTTATTATTAGTTAGTAAGGTAGTTGTTAAGTTTAGATATTGAGTAGGATTAGGGATGAATGTTGTCATGCAGAATATGTGCTTTATAAGTAAGCATACTAATAAACAGCCAATAAGCAGGCATACTAATAAACAACTAGTTAATACTGAGAATTGGTCCCTTTACTAAAGTGTTACCACTCTTAAAATTGAACTAGACACAGACTGTCACAGTCTTCTGTGGTATCCTGCACCAGCTAAGCCATTGAGACCAATGGAAAAGCTAATGGATGGCTTTCTCCAGATATTACAGTACACACTGTAGACCTCCCAGTCAGTAATTACACTAAAAGCCAGTTCTTGTTGCCCAACACCAGGGTAGAGATACTCTCAGTTTAGTGAATGGACGGTTTACAAATTTTGAGCTCTGTGGGTCCAGTCTGGCTTGAATACAAACCATCTCTTCCTGTCTAGTGTGTAAACAAATTCTCATCAAACACTTCTAATGTTCCAGTTCAACACATTTCTCACGTGTCACTCCAGTTTTTTGTTCTTCGGACTGTTATGCGATCAGCTACGGACAGCGCATGAGCGCTGTAATGAAGTCAGTGGACCGTGTCGAGGTGACAGCGCTGTATGAAATGTCTGTAGCGATTGCCCCCAGCTCACAGTGCACCATTTATTTCCCTCCATTACAGGAAAAGTCACATCCCATCTCTCTTAGGACAAAGCAGAAAATGAGAAAAACATCCAAATTGCAGCTGACGTGGGTAGCGGTGGCCATTTGTGACATCAGTGCTACCTTGGTTGATGGTCATTGGCTTGTCTGTCACCATGCCAACCCTGAGAGAAGATAATGAGACCAAAATACTGCTCAAACTGGCATCTCATCTCATTTTACATCACTCGTTTTGCACCAACTTACTATACGGCTATGGGTAGTGCCAGCACAGTTGCTCTATTATTAGAAAGGAAACCTGAAGAATTTGTGTTAATCGATATATCAGCTCTGTTCACAGAGGCAAAAGGGGCAGTGTTGGTTTCCCCTCAAATATTTTTAACACAGCCTGTGCTTTCACTCATGCTGTGCTGAATACAACACTGCATATTCAAGCATTTTTACACAAACGCTGACATGATAATGCCACATTGTTTAATATTACATAGGTGTGGAAAAGCTCAATGCATGCTAATTTTGCACATTAATATCCTGCGAGGGAATACGTGTAGCTGCTGAACACAGGAACGCAGGGAACGCAGGGAACGAAGGGAAAGCTGTCACTTCACTCCTAAGCAATCCATCTATATCTACAATACACACAGGCTCACTTGACAGAGGCTTCCACAACATACCACTTAACCAATTACAAGCCAGCAGGAACATAGATCAATAGATGACATCCATGACAGTAATGCACCGACTGCAGGATGCAGTCGGTAAAAAGAGTGGCATCTTCATCCCGATTCCCACATCGCCACCTCGATTTCCAACTCATGTTGCTTCTATACATGTCGACTGGTCAGAAGGCAAACTCCTGTTGCTTTGACACGCGATTCGCATGAGCGACAGCTACGCTATGTGTTTACATTTGCATAGAGACAGTGGCTCTTTCAGCTACCTCTTTTTGCCCATCAAGGGCTCAAGACAATGCCATCACATTGACCGAAAGACTGCAATACAATGAACAAGAGCTGTCACAAGAACCTCACAGAGGCAGAACGTCACCCGTTGCATGAGTGTCAACTGACGTAAAGCTCGAAACGCAGACCACCAAAACATCTGAGCTCCAAAGGTGAGAGAGAGTCTTACCGTTGGTGGAGTGAAGGCTCTCCAGACTCCAGTAATGGGACATGACCGCTCGCACTGCTCTAACCCCTCCGGCCAGTCCCAGAGCGGGGCTACAGTCTGAGTCAGAGCCAGGTGACTGCTCTGAGCTGCCACCACTGCAGCCACCTCCTGCCAGCGGGACGCCCACCTCACCGGCACTGTGCTGGGTGCGCATGTGGACGCACAGCGAGAGGAAGAAGGGTGGCGTCGCTTCGGCAGGTGTCGGTCCAAAGCGCGTCTCCGAGGCTCGAGTGTGCGGCGTAGACTCAGCCTCCCTCTGTCATTCCTCACTCACTCTCCTGCTCTTTTACTTTCACTCTTGGATGCACAGTCTCAAAGAGCTCACGGCTCAACACAGACGCCCAGACACACAATCAGCCTTCTCTCTCTCTCTCTCCCTCGTGCACACGCATACAGTCACAGGCTGGCATCACTGGGGATCCTTTAAGGGGAGGAGGACTCATACGACTCACATGGCTCAATGCGAAACGCTCGGTCTGGCACTGAAACGGACCGCCTTCCCCCTCCCTTCCAGTCCCCCCTTGAGTTCCCCTCCTCCACTGTTAAAGCCAAGCTGTTAGTAAACCAAAAGACAGCGCCTGGAGAGAGCACTAGCGACGTTGAGAGTTGAAAACACCTTCTAAGAATTTAACCCATAATTAGCTGAGATCACACTAATGACGAGTCCAGAAATGTTCGCAATTTATCACAACAAAAGCCCAAGCATTCTTGCGCAGTTCACTGATGTGATACCAAAGGATGTGATTTCCACAGAAATGGACAGGATCTCTGGAAACTAAGAATAGAAAGGAATGTGGCTTGTGTGAAGTCTTTCTCATCAGACTCAAACTTGAGAATCTTGACTTGCGAACCCTTGCAGCTGTGACTACACTTTACATAACGTGGGAGCTGGATTTGGAACAAAGATAAAACTCAGCGGAACATTCCTCACATTCTTGTATGTGACAGGTCAGATCGGCCACTGGTTTAGATCAGGGGTTTTCAAACTGGGGTCTGGGGACCCCCAGGGGCCACAAGGGGGTCCGTGGAAACGTTCAGAAAAAAACAGCAGGAAAATAGTAATAATAATTGTTATTATTGTTAGCAGCAGTAGTAATATTAAAGTAAATAAATAAATATTTACTATATAAATAAATATAAAAATGCAAAACACTGAGAATTTAAACATAATAATATAGGTCATTATATTATATTATATTATATTATATTATATTATATTATATTATTTTATTTTATTTTATTTTATTTTATTTTATTTTATTTTATTTATTTATTTATAGGAGGTTCCCTCACAATAATAAAAAAAATAATAATAATAATAATAATTATTATTATTATTATTATAACTAGTAGTAGTAGTAGTAGCCATAAAAGTTTACAATTACTACTACTACTAATAATTATTATTATTATTATTATTATTATTATTATTATTATTATTATTATTACTTGTAGTAGTAGCAGTAAAATTGTAATATTATTATTTATTATTATTATTTCATTATTATATTTGTTATTATTGTTATTATTAATAATAATAATAATAATAATAACAACATTAAATATTTGAATATAGAGAGAAAATATTGACAAAAACATTGTAAACAACAACAACAACATCATGGAAACTATTTTTCTCTTATACTGTAAATAGAGAGTATTTATAAGAGAAGTAAATACATAGCTGTATTTACAGAAAAAGGCACTCTTGCAAGGGGCTCTTCATATTTGGAGACCAAAATATGACATCAAAACCCCAAGTTTAAATCACACTCACTTTAAAATCCAATTGGATATTAGCCAACAGACTATAAAAACCATAACATAATCGTCATATTAGTATTAAAAATAAACACACACAAGCTGAGGTAAATATGTTCAACCCAACAGTCACAAATGCAAACAGGTCAAATAAACAGGTTTGAACATCCCTTCAAGATTTAAATCAGGCATTGTTCAAGCTCATATTGTGGTTCAGAAGGAGTAAACTCACCCAGAGGGGTGACCTGTCCATGTGCCTCTTGTGCTGGTGTGCTGAGATTCGATTCTGTGGAGAGAAGCATGTATCGGTGTTAGTTTCTCTCATGAAGAACTCCTGAACT
This sequence comes from Spinibarbus caldwelli, assembly GCA_039654775.1. NCBI lineage: Eukaryota > Metazoa > Chordata > Actinopteri > Cypriniformes > Cyprinidae > Spinibarbus > Spinibarbus caldwelli. The sequence goes on along the minus strand of CM077235.1, from coordinate 14,767,333 downwards.
GAAACTACAAACTAAGACTCAAGTTCTCCATTAGCATAACCTCAATAGGAAAGCTGCATTGGCTTGTCATGTGGCGTACGGAAAGGTCGTAGAGTGGGCATGATGTCAGCAAGGGGCAAAATGAGGTCATTGTGTCTTTCTCCTCATAAGAATCCATATTACATAAGGCAAGGCTTTTACAGAAGTCTTGCAAAATACAGAGCATGTCACAGCAATATTAGTGGGAGCAATATAAATATAAATTAAACAGAACAACAGAAAAAAAAAAAGATCAAAAAGTCTCTGTTCAGATCAGAGATTCAGGGGGGGAAATGCACACTTTAATATATAACTGGCCCAGATTTAGTCAAGGTTTTATGTTGATCATAGAAACATAATGCTCATAACAGCAGGCAAACAAAACAGCCAACTCAAGGTCAGCCAAAGCGCATTTCATAGTAGCTTACACTTCTATTGAGACACTCTACTCAATTTCCTAAATCAAAGTCTCCATTTAAAAGTGTGCGTATGTGAGCGTATGTAAGGGTGGGGGTTATAAACCCATTCCAGGTCTACCTCTATGCTCAAAGAGTGAGCGAGAGAAGGCCTGGCGCCAGTGAGTGGGTGAGAAATAATCAGCAGGATTGTTTGGCAGAAAGAGAGAGGATCAGCACTGGGGGCCTTTGAGCTCCACGCTCCATGCATTACTACACAAAGATAGCCTCTGTGCTCCCGCTAGTGCACACACAACTGAATAAAACTTCTTCTTAAGAAATTGCACGTTGTAGGTGGAATTCATCTCTCATCACAGATGTATTGTTTGTTTGCGGCTGCAGCTGGGCAAAGACCTCCTCAGGTTTATGTCCAGGTATCTCAACGCAAATGGGTTAGTGTTTGATGATGAAAGACTGTAAATTTACATCAAAGACGTCTGTGAGTCTCTGGGCTCCGACTGTCACAAACAGAACTATAAATAACTCACAGAGGGTTATCAAAGGTTGCAGAATGAAGGAAACCATTGCCCCCTGGAGGACAATAAAGTACACCAAGACTTAAAGGAAAGATTTCGTAAGTATACTTTGTACTATAATAAAAGGTTGTGGTGGAATGTATAGAAGGTTTAAATGCCAACGTACCTGAAAATGATGCACGGTGAGGCCAACCCAAAAAGTCCAGTCCAACAGGTGTACTCTGGGAAAAGAAGTGGTCTTTGAGAGGAACAGAGGGGAACTGCTCTGGAGAAGTGAGGGAAAGTCTAGCACGCACCTATGGATGAGATAAAAGTATTCCCATTATTTAAAAAAAAAAAAAAAAAAAATACTATATTTACTATTTTACTACTATTTATTACTATATCTATATATACGGTCAAACAAAACACCTTCAACATTTCTCACATTATCACAGTTTATTCGCTATAGTTTATAAAATGGTAATAAAATGTGACTAGAACTCAAGAGTTAAACTGTGTCAGAACAAAGTCATCTTGATTATGTCAGATAACTTTGATAGAAAGGTATGTAACAAAACATGGTCAGGTCAAAGTGTCAAATCAATTTTTTGGTCCCAAATTTTTATCAATTTTACTAGTAGTCCACTGTATGAAGAATTTTTGGATATAATATGTCATAGCTTACTTTATTTTGCTATCCTCTATCCTCACTTACATAAATGAACTATAGTGTCCTGCACCCAAAAAAATATCAAAAATTACATCTGGTGTCTGAATAATTTTTTGTTTGACTGTATAATGACAAGTACTGACAAAACAGTGACATACAGTATATATTACTATAAGATTCAATTTATATATATATATATATATATATATATATTAATATTAATATATATATTATTATATATATATATATTTATCTGTATTTATTTATGATGAAAAGCACTGAGAAAACAGTGTTAAAAATTATTATTATTAAATATAATAATATAGTCAATATACTGTATGTACTGAGAAAAACTATAAATTAATGCAATTGTCTTATTCATTTGAAATGACTCAAATTCGTAAGCTCATTTGATATTTCTGACAGACATCGGAAATGGTGAAAGTGTTCAGCCAGATGTTTCTGTATTCAGGCAAATTACAAGAAACGGAAAAGAAATCTGAAATCCTAAAGACACTACAAGGGAATGATTCCAGGTGTACAAAACAGGAAGAAAGCAGAAGATGAGAAGAAAAGGTGCAGTGGGAGATGCTGATCGTCAGGCTGTTCTCCCTTTTTGACGAGTTCCTTACTTTCTCGTGCTTCTGAGATCTTGGTTGGCTAAGCTGACGTAAACTTTGCCGCATTGTAGGCGTCTTTTTACTGATGTTCTCCACATCAGTCAACGTTTCATATGAGCATGAACGCCGACGTGTTTCGGTCGAATTGCTCTTCCTCTCCAGGTCAACCGCTACCTCTCTGATGCCCTGAAGAGACATGGTCCAACCGTAGAGGTCTGAGATGGGTCTGGGTGCAGCTTTATCCTGCTCTCTGGACTTCACCCGAAGCACACATGCACTTCCCTGTTGTCTTCTCTCTTCTGACTGGATGGCTGGCTCAGTACTGTGCTGTACATGCTTTGAGTGCAAATTTAGGTGGTTATTGTACAGTACATGTACATGTCTTTCGATGGATGTCCACTAAGGGATGACGTTTGTTATATTTTAACTTTTGGTAATGGTAAGAAGTTAACATTAGCAATATACACTGCACTGTATTTTTATATTTTTCCAGTTAAGACATTATCAAACTGTTAAGAATATATTCCTAATGCATGTGTATTTTGTCTGCACTGGCAGATTAGTACATAACTGTTCAAATTTTTGGGGTCAGTAATATTTTGTAGTAAAAAATTATACTTTTATTCAGAAAAAAATGCATTAAACTGATCAAAATTACATCAAAAACATTTATAATGTTACAAATGATTTCTATTTCATATAAATGGTGTTCTTTTGCAAAGATTCCTGAAAAAAAAAACATATCACGTTTTCTACAAAAATATTTAGCAGTCCAACTATTTTCAACACTGATAATAATAAGAAACATTTCATAAGTACCAATTCTGCATATTAGAATGATTACTAAAGGATCATCTGACATTGAATACTGGAGTAATGGCTGCTGAAAATTGAGCTTTGCCATCACAGGTATAAATTACTACATTTTAAAATATCTTAAAATACAAATAATATCTTTAAATTACAGTTTTCATTTGTAATAATATTTCACAATATTACTGTTTCTACTGTATTTTTGATCAAATAAATGCAGTCTTGGTGAGCATAAGAGACTTAAAAAACATTTAAAAAATATTACTGACCACTAGCTTTTAATAGAAAAAAAAAATCTACCAATGCAAAATATACTTATATTCAAGATACAATCTATGAAAACAAACTTTAAAATCTTGTACAGTCGTACTTTAAGTGAAAAAAAAAATAATATATTCATTTTTTTCACTGTAGGCCTCACTTTTTGAAAGGGTGGACAATGTGATCATAAATGTTCCTTGTTAGCCACTAGATGGCACTACCTTCGAGAAGTGCAAATATTTCACTGAAAGCTCTTTAGGGTAACACTTTATTTTAAGGTGTCCTTATTACATAAGTTACATGTACTTACTATTATAGTAACACTTAATTATGCATAATTACATGCAAGTAACCCTAAGCCAAACCCTTATCCTAACCCTAGCCATATAGTAAATACATGTAGTTAATTAATATTACTCAGTACTTATATGTATAATTACACTGTAACAAGGACACCTTAAAATAAAGTGTAACCCTCTTTAGTATTGTGACTTAAACATGTAGCAACCCTTGTAATTTGCTGGCTAGTCCAGCTCAATACCAGAAAGCAGGCATGTATTTAGAAAAATACACCATAACAATCCACTTTTGCTTTGACGTATAAAGAGCCTTGGGAATAATCAAACTGAAATAGAATTACTAAACACAAACAGCAAAGCTAAATATGGAAAATGAGAAATCACAAGGACACATTTAAGCACTCCTAACATTATAAAGTTCATAACTGACTTTGACTCACCTCTGGTTTGTTGATCAGGGATGCTGAATTCAGGCTATTTTGAGACTGGCTGTCTGAACTGCTATCCTCTAGTAAGGACTCAGAATCAAAACAGTGAGTTGTTGTGAGTTGTGCTGTCCTTGGTTTCAGAGACGTCGGTCTCTGAGGTGGATCGGAGAGACCGTCGGTGCTCACTCCCTGACCAAGCGAGCAGAGAGAAGATGCAACGGATCTCGAGGGGTAACGAAAGCTCCTCCGGTGTGTCCAGCCCAGACCAGGACTGTGAGGTTTAGGGCTCATGGGCCTCGTCGGCGTATCAGTGGTCTCAAAACAGCTTAGAGACCTGGTCCAGGTAGGTGACATCTGGTTTGCAAGTGCAAAAACAGTGGGGTGTACTGGTGATTGTGACCTATCTTCTACAATGGTCTCGAAACCATCTTCCGTGATCTGGTCAAAATCTAAGTACGGCAGCTCGCCTCCTTCCAGACATTTACTATCTTCAGACTGTTCCTGAGGACCAGATTTCAAACTCTGTGAATCAGAATGGCACATGTTCCTCAAACTCTTTTGGGAAGCTGGTGAGCTGTTAAGTCTGGACCTGTTCTGAGGAGCACAGAAGGCACAATCGATATGGCTCTGGTGTATGCACTTGTCACAGACCGTCCCAGGAACCGATAGAGTTCTTTTGCAAAGTTCTGCTTCTTTAGCGCGTTTCGACTTCCTCCAGGACTGCTTGGTTTTTACCTCCTCGTTCTCTGACTGTGCAATCTGCTCCTGGTTGTCCCTCTCAGGATATTTGGACTCAAACAGGCTAGACAGAGACTTGTGAGCCATCGCGAGCTTCATGCGTAAGTTTAAGTTATCGGTACTCTTGCTTCTTTTTTGTTGCAATCCCTCTGTCATTGGGGAAGCTTTAAAATTCAGTGCATCTCCATCTTTATGCTGCTGATACAAATTCTGGGATTGTATATATTTCTCTCTATTCTGCATGTTTAACACAAAAGCTTTTTCAAAAATATCATCGTTGGAGTGGTCAACAAACTTTGCAATGTCTGTAAGATGATCTGTACTTTGAGAAATAGAGGTCTTGTACAGCGAAGGGCTGGATTTGTTACGTGTGGGCAACCTATTGTACTTTACCTCACCCTGTTCATCTCCATCCTCAATGGAGTCCTTAATTTCTGGATCAACCTTGCTATTGCCTTTGTGTTCTCGTTTAATCTTGCGGAAGGAGGGGATTCGAGAAAAAACAGAAAACACAGAGCCCTTCCCTGATTGGGTTCTCTTATTTCTTGCAGAACCGCGAAGACTAGATGATGACTGAGTGCTGTCTTCCGTCTCTTCGCTGTTGGTACTGGAGTCAAGGTCTTGTGACACAAAACTGGAAACACTATAACCATCACTGCTATCGAATCCATTTGATAAAGAGCTCATTGTTTCTCCAGCATCTGGTTCATTCATGACAGTGGCTATGTTGACGCTTGTACGCATGGCAGAAATGTCCTCACGTGGGCGGTTTGTGACATCATCACAAGAGCTCCATTCCTCACTGAATCCACCTTCTGATAATGGACTTCCTCCCTGTTGCTCCCCAAGTCCATTTTCCATCACAAATGAACTTTCTGGTGAACGGTCCGACTCCAAAATGGCCTCTAAATTAGTGATGGGTAAAATACGGCAACATGTAACAAACGCGCCCTCGATCTCCGAGTTGTGCGGTTGTAAAGATTGCTTACAAAGAGGATCAGAAGTTTCACATATTGAATCAATGCTTTTTGTCATGAAATTTTCAAGCTTTCTCTCCATATTTTCTAATGCACAAGTATCATCGACCTTGAGAGAGCCACTCAGTGGTAATATGCTTTTCTCTTGGACGAGCTCCGGATGTTTGTGTGCAAGCAAATGGCCAATATGCGAAAATTCACAGTTTGTAGAGTCTGCATTAACCTCTCCATGTGTGCTGCAATGGTCATCTGTGTGTGAGGGACTCAAGGTTTGCAACGCTGCAGTTCTGATGCCGTCTGTGCCCTTGAACTGAAATCCTCCTGTTGTCTGCTCTCCTTCCACTGCAGACGAGTGCAGCTGGCAATCCTTTTCACCACAGCAATCACAGAGCTGCTTTACTACAACATCTCTATGGCTGCTGAATTCGTTGAATTCAGAAGGTTTAGCAACATTATCTTTGCTGTCAGTTACAGTCCTCATTTCAGGTGCTTTAAAGAGAGTAGCCTGACTAGCAGGGGCACTATCTTTGCAATCACCACCTTTTGAGTCTAAAGATCCAGCATTGTTAGTAAACCTGCTGGCTTTAGTATTATTATTTGTGTCTGAGCTGTATTCATTGTTTCTACTGTTCAGCTGGGAATAATCAAAAGGAGATTGTGCATTTGTGAAAGGATCAGTACATGCACTAGACAAAATATCAACATGCGGCTCAATTGTTTCAAATGACTCGTTTTGCCTTGCTTGTTTGTCAGACAGGGTGTCGGGTCGGTGAAATTGCTTGGAGATCTCTGTATATTCCATAACGCAATGTGCTACTTGTTTACAGTTCATTTGAAGGCCATCACTGAGCTCAAAGCAAACATCTGTGGGGCTGACTTGAGATTTGTCATACGAAATCTCAAACAGACTAGCTAGGGATTTGACAGGACTGTCTTCAGGACATCCATCGGCTTCAGCTGTCTTCTTGTCAGGACACACGACACTCAGTGACTTCGGCCTAGTATATTCTATGCATCCCAAACTATCATTGTAAATTACTGACTGCTCTATCGAGGGAACTATTGTACATTCTTTCTGGTACCCTTTAATAATGTGATGTTTTTTGCTATCCTTCTGAGTTCCTTCTAAAACGTCACCATCGTTACTATCAAAAGTTTTAGTGTTAACTTGTGCTTCGGTGAATTCATCCTGTGTGTTACAATTAATTCTACTATTAGGGCACTGATGGGTTTCATAAAAATCTACCTCAGGCTCATGGTCCCCTGAATACGTTTGCCCACTGTCCTCTAAACAATGACTGTCCATGTGATAACTACTAACTGAGTAATTCTTTTTTTCAGTGTGCATTTGTAATACTGGGAAATTTTGGTGACCGTAACGAGGTCTAGCCTGCAGATCTGACTGTTCTGAGGTCCGGTCACTGATCACATGCTGATGTGGTGAATCTGACACTCCAGCAGAAGTTTCATTAGGCACATTTGAGAAAGCTGTCTCAGCTGCATAACACTCATATTCAGAAACAACAGGTTGGGTGTCATTTAAGTCCAGCTTTTTTAAATTTAGACTGTTATTCTTTTCGAAGTTCAAATCGAGTTCTTTGTCAGTGTCCTTTGATGAAAGCCTTCCAGATGTTTTCAAGGATTGATTGACTTCACAATCCATGCAAACGTCAATGCAGTCCTGTTTTAGTTGTCTCTTTTCATAAAAAGCCACTGTGTTTGAAATAAAACCAGACTCGGTCACAGTCCACTGGGTGTTCATAGAATTTGCCTTAATGAAATCAACCTGTGATTGTGTGTCTTCTACTGAAGACTGTGATTGGCTGTCTTCCATTGAAGTTTGTAACTGGCTGTGCTCTATGGAGTTCTGTGATTGGTTTTGTTCTGCTAAATCCTGTGATTTCCTGTGATATACGGAATCCTGTGATTGAATACATTCTACTAAATTCTGTAATTGCCTGTGTTCTGTTGAAATATGTGACTGAATGTGTTCTACAGAGTTCTTTGATAGGCAGTGTTCTAATGATTCACGTGAATGGCTGCATTCTAAAGATTCATTTGATTGGCTATGTTCTACTGAATTTTGTGATTGACTGCATTCTATGGAATTCTGTGATTGGGTGAGTTCTACTGAGGTCAGTGACAGACTATGTTCTACTGGGTGCTGTGATTGGTTGTATTTGATTACATTTTGGGATGGCATGTCTTCTACTGAGCTTTGTGACTGGCTGTGTTCTACTGAGTCCTGTGACTGGTTACATTCTACAGAATCTGTTGATTGGCTGTGTTCTAATGAATTCTGTGATTGGCTGCATTCTACAGAATCCAGTGATTTGCTATGTTCTACAGAATTCTGTGATTTACTGCATTCTACAGAATCCTGTGATTGGCTATGTTCTACAGAATTCTGTGATTTACTGCATTCTACAGAATCCTGTGATTTGGTGTGTTCTACTGGGGTCAGTGACAGACTGTGTTCTAATGGGTCCTGTGATTGGCTGTGTTTGATGAAATTTTGGGATGGCATGTCTTCTACTGTGCTTTGTGACTGGCTGTGTTCTACTGAATTCTGTGTTTGGTTACATTCTACAGAATCCTGAGGCTGGCAGTGTTCTATTGAGCCTTGTGATTGCCTGTGTTCTACTGAATTCTGTGATTGGCTGTATTCTTCAGAATCTGGTGATTGGCTGTGTTCTACTGAGTCCTGTGATTGGCTGTGTTCAACAAAATCTTGTGATGGCCTGTCTTCTATTGAGGCCTGTGATTGGCTGTGTTCTGCTGAGTCTTGGAATTTGCTGTGTTCTGCAGAATTCTGTGATTGTCTGCATTCCACAGAATCCTGTGATTGGTTATGTTCTGTTGATGCCTGTGATTTACTGTGCTCTACTGAAGTCTGTGATTGGCTGTGCTCTACTGAGGGCTGTGATTGGCTGTGCTCTACTGAGGGCTGTGTTTGGCTGTGTTTTGTTGACTCCTCAACTTTCTGTGCAATAGGCTCCTCAACTGATACAGACTCATATACAGAAAGATGACGTAATACAGATAAACTGATCTCATTTTCATTAACACCCAGCTCATGACATTCGGCATCTATACTATTCGCAACAGATGCATTCGAAATCAACTGTATTTCAGTGTTACTACAATCAATATCATTTTGCTGTAACTGCTTCTCTCTTGAGGTTATGAACTGTATTTGCGGCTCATTGTGTCCTGACAGAGAGTCTGTGATATTTTTGTTAATTTGATCCCATTTCGATTTTCCCTCAAAGGTGTCAGCAAACTGAGACTTGGCTCCATCACTGTCTGTTAAGGTCAATAATGAGTCATTAGCACATGGCTCAGTGAGTGTTTGTGATTCTACAGAGTTCTCTATTGCCAGTAGGGGTGTTAATACGTAGGATTGGTCATTCCTTGAAGAAGAATCAACTCCAGGTCCCGCTGGAAAATTGCTGAAAACCTCCTCACATTCCAGAGCACCCTTCGCTTGAGACATTCCAGTGCCATCAACTCCCATGTGCATCATCCCAATATTTCCAGTCTGTGTTTGCAATTGCTCTCTATCCACTGTTCTACTGAGACTGTCAGTATGATTGACAGAATGATGCTGTTTTGATGAAGAGGGATCTCTCCTTCTAACCAAAGGTGAGTGTGTGTCCACATGACCCACAGAGCAAGATCCGGTCTCATAGCTGAACGGTGTCCTGTAGCAGTCCTTAGTTTCATGACTTGAGCCAGAGAAAGTGTCACTGTGCCATGAATGTGTGTCAAAATATTCCTCTTTTGTGTCCTGTGCTGCTTCAGGAACCGGCTCACACCATTCCTGATGGTCCTTCTGCTCTCCATGCTCCTCCTGTGGAGACTCCCCATCATCCAGACAGGCTGCCTCACTCCCAGAGTCCTCTAAAGCTGGGGCCTAGGAGGACAAAGAGAATATGTGAGTTATTTTGCTGTTCTTAACAAAGAGGACTTTATTTTTCTCAAAGTAAACAGTTTATAAGTGACACCAGTGAGGCAATTCAAAATAAGGATTAAACAATTTGTTGAGACTTTTGTTTTTTTTTTTGGTCTGCAATCAATTTAACTCTAAAGAGGAACATATGTTTGTGAAGTTACCCACAGAGGTATGATAATCATTCAATTACTCTTAAATTCTTTCCCCTCACACCTGGAACTAATGTGTCAATCAACCATGTCCTGCTTCATGCAGCTAAATCAAAGCTCTTTAAGGAACATCTGCTTATATGAAGCATCTGATCCGTTAGCTCATTTGTTCAAGAAATTGTTTCCCACAAACAAAATTGTACATGATGATGAACAGACGCAGACATAATGAACACACTAGAGCACAGCAGATTGTATGAGTCATTAACATCATATCAGCACAAAGAACAGGGAAACAAAAATTGACAACTGACGAAAAAAGCAGCTAATAAAAAGTAAATGACAGCAATACACCATATTTCACAGTCAATAGAGAAAAATGCATTTGTAGCCAGATATTGTGGTTACAAAATCTACCATTAGGGACTAACTGGACCATGCTTAAGAGGAAAAATCTTGACCCCTTGTGTTGCACTTGTAGTCAGTAGAATGTGGAAAGGGATGGGAACTTGCACCAGAGCAGACATTTGCACCATTATCCAGCTTAGAGCAAACATACAAACAATCCCCTAAGTAGACCACCAGCCAATCTGCTGTTCACAACGCACCGTTATTTTTCAGCACATTCCATAATCCATTCTTATTGGCCTCTTAACCCACTGGTCTGCATACCAGTAACTAAACATGTCTCCAATCTAGTCAGCTCAAAAGATGGTAAAAGCAGACTCCAGACTAAGCCAATCTGCTAACGAAAAGAGATGAAAGCCCCCTATCATACCCTGGTTGTACTTAATAATCGAGGGGTCATCAAGCACAGCACTTCTCCAGCTAATCCAGACAAGTCAACCTACTCCAAGGCCTTCAGGTTAAATTAGAAAGGACATTAAGAAGAATGGCTGTAAGAACAGCAGGTATCAAAGAGTGCCAAATATTTCTGCACAGTCTTTGTCAAGGTGAACGATACTTGAACTTTATTTTTGGAAATACTAATACTAGATAGATAGATAGATAGATAGATAGATAGATAGATAGATAGATAGATAGATAGATGACGCTGTTTTCTCATTTTCAACTCCCTAATGTTCAATATCCTATTAACAAAACATATGACTTACATTTTTAGCAAAATATCAGCGTCAAACTGTGACCGTGCACATAGTGGTACAGCATAAGCCAAGAGTAAAACCTGTCCGCATTGGCCTCAGCCAACAACACAACGTCATTTGACCCCATTCAGGAACCAGAGCTTGTTTTGCCAAATTGATTACAGTTGAGTTCCCTAAATGGCTTAACATCTTAACACTACATTGTAGGCTGTGCAGGAGAATGGGGGGATTGGGTTTGTGTTCAAGTGTGAATATACATTATATACAGTAGGCGTATATGAGGTAAAAATAGAAAGACTTGGCCAAAAAAAGCATGATCACGCACACAGGGCTGCTACTGACCCTTAAAGCTACTTGACAGACTACATGGTGTCACGATTGTTAAAAATATTCACAGTCCTTCAGCTTGGTTCATATTTTATTTTCACCAAGAAAGTTAAATATATACAGGGTTAATTATTTCAGGGTTAATATTTTTTCATTTATATATATAATAACTTCATGTCAAAAAAGTTGTCAACCCCATCCGGTAACACTTTATTTTAGGGTATCTTAACTAGTTGCTTATTAGCATGCATATTACTAGAATATTAGCCATTTATTAGTAGTAATTAAGCACATATTAATGCCTAATTCTACAATCTTTTTTCTACATCCCTAATCCTACCCAATACCTAAAATTAACAACTACCTTACTAACTATTAATAAGCAGCAAATTAGGAATTTATTGAGGGAAAAGTCGTGGTTAATAGTGAATAAGTGTTCCCTATTCTAAAGTGTCACCGTACATCCAAGAAAACTACAGGATCAATTAAAGGAAAAGGACTATTACAAAACTATAGTTACAGTCTAGCTGAATAAAAATAGTATATTACATACAGTTCATGAATCTGTGATATATGACAGAATATTCAATTATCTGTGAAGTCCACTCCACCAGCGAAGCATTCAGAGACACGAAGAATCTGAAAACTACAGCAAAAGCCAACTTGCTCCCCAAAAATAAAGACATTAATGTATTCCATGTAGCTGAATGTAGTTGAAGTACTCCCAGACCAAATCCCAGAGCTCAGTCTAATTTAGAACCACAAAGTTCACAAATTATCCCCATTCAACAGCAAGCTTGAGCAATTTTGCTAAGATGTAACTCTGATAGTGAGCTAAAGAGACCAGTCCAACTCACATTTCGTCGTTTTTGGCTACTTGAGTAATCTTCTTTTACAGATCAAAATATAGAGTACTTGGTGTCAGAATTTCTCAGTCAAGTACACCACTGTTTAAAGCTGCAGTCCGTAAGTTTTGCCTCTTTGTCACCATCTATGTTTGAAAACCTGGAATTGCAGTTCCTTGCGGAATTATATTCCATGCATGGGGTTGTACTCCAGCGCAGCTCCAGCGCAGATGAATCTAATGTTTTGAGGAGAATGTGTAGCTGTCAGTCACTGCACCGGTGTGAATCCTGTACTTAGTAATCACAGATTCTAGCCTATGTCATGGAATATATGACCCAAATAAGAATTTTCACCAGATATTGTCATCTGAACAAGTAAGTAACAAGTCTGCCACGCTTTGTTCTGGCCAACTGAGGAAAAAAGAATTACAGTAAATCACGCTACCAATGGTGATATAATCTAATGATCGGTTAGTTCATTTCACATCAAACCCAGCAAATTATTATTCTTGTTATACTTTATTCTCAAATTATTAATGTTAACAACATCAGCATTGCGTGACTATGAGTATAGTGTGTATTAGCGTGTAGATTTCAATTTATGTACAGTCTAATTTCTAATTGTCACAAAATTTTGAATTTCATATTAAGAAAATCTTTTAACCCAAAAAAGCAAACTATGCTCCCTTCGAATTGTGTAATCTCAGGCTATCTGTAATCAGAAGCACATTTAAAACTGGAATATAATTTAATTTCATTCACATGTGTTTCAGATAATCCTTTCTGGATTACAATCCGCCATCAAAATGATTTTTTGACATTTAATTATTCCAGCTGCTGTGAGAATAGGCTATAATTAAACAATGCGCCACCTGCAGGATCCTCACAAGCGAATGAGGCGATAGCCTACTAGTCGGGACAACTTCTTTGTGTTTACAGACGTGACGTAATGACGCAGTGCCATGCTCGAATTTCCCGCGAAAACCTACCCGTACCACTCAAATTAGAAAACATTATTATAAGCTAACCATTGTGAATCGGGCTAAAGTAAGGCGATAGTTTTGAACACTGGCTGGTTATGTACTTGCTCAAATATTGATTTTGGATCATTTTTAACCAAAAAAAAAAGTTACGGACTGTAGCTTTTAAACGGTCATATGATGCAATTTCAAGTTTTCCTTTCTCTTTGGAGTGTTACAAGCTGTTTGTGCATAGATAAGATCCCTGAAGTTGCAAAGACTAACGTTTCAAAACCAAAGAGATATTCTTTATAAAAGTTAAGACTCTGCCACGCCCCCCTAAAACGGCTCATTCAAACACGCCACCACGTCTACGTCATGGTGTGAAGAGATTGGCAAAACACCGCCTAAACGTATAAGCAAAGAAAGAAGGCGGGACTTTTATTCTAGCTGTAGTGTTGTTGCTGCTGCCGGCGCCATGTCCTGGAGACGCTGTGTGTTTCGTTGTGACTTTTTTTGAGCTTCCAAAAGAGAACACAACTAGAAATCAGTGGTTAAGTTGTATTTACAACACTGTTCCAGAACAGTTCAACCCAAATATTAGACTGTGTGCAGCGCATTTTATGGAGGACTATTTCCTGAACCTGAAAGAGTAGCCTACAATGCTGGCTTGCATAAAGGCTGTTTCAATAAAGTGGGGCAATTCCAACTTTGCAAGGACAGTCTGGCGCTTCTGACTCAAAGCCTGTAAGTACGTTTCTGCTACTGACTATTCAAATGCGAGTTTTGAGCTGTGTAAAGTAGTGCTTGTTGTTTGTCGTTTCTCAGATCACAAATGCAGACATGGTAATGTTTACGCGGCGCGATGCAATGCGATTCATCGCGCTGGGACACGGCATCACAATACGGTGAGGGGCGTAACATTTCCGTTTCACGCTTGAGGTACCCGGCCAATCACAATGCACTGGATAGCTGGCCAATCAGAGCATGCCTCACTTCTCAGAACGATGAGCTTTGTAAAAATCGACGCGTTTCAGAAAGGAGGGGCATAGAGGAGCAACAATAATCTACAGTATGTGGAAAATAATGTTTTTTGAACCTTAAACCGCATAAACACATTGCATTACACCAAATACACAAAATAATGTTCTTTTTAGCAACGTAATATGACCCCTTTAAAAGACTGTATAGTTAGTGACATTTTTAATGCATTTATTTTGTCAAAGCTAAATTTTCAGAAGTTATTACTTTAGTCTTCAGTGTCAAATGATCTTTCAGAAATCATTCTAATATGCTGACTGTGCTCAAGAAACATTTATTATTATTAAGCAACAAACTGTTTTTATACTGCTGTTACAAAATACATACAAGTTATCAAAAAGTTTAAATGAAACACATTTCTCAAAAAGAGAAAAAACGTTCCCTTCTTCTTCAATCTATGTTTATTTTTCATATGAGAAAACGTGACTTAATGTCTGAAATAAGAACTTATCCATAACTCTGTGTGCATCAACAGACATATTAATAGGGCGTGCAAGTGTGGGCTTTATATATAATATTTCACAATTTAAGTGAGCATCTTGAGTGCTTAAATGGACAGTCTACAGAATATCAGGGCCTGCTGAGTAAGGCTGAATCCATTCTACCAGTCGGACCAAAAAAGCTGCCACCTAAAACTACACCACCATCTGCTGTAGGCTAGATGTTTCTTATAGCCTTCCTGCTATGTCATTTCCGTTTTAAGTACATCACACATAATTCTTCAGCAAACAATAGTGCAAACAGTGCTATAGAAAGAGATTATAATTAACTAATAAATAAAAAGTAAAAATGCAATCACAGTCTTTCAATTTGCTGCTGACCTGTCATAATAATAATGAGGTATACACTCCCAGATATTTAATAATATCCATATCATTCCTTGTGTGGAATATCAGATTGTTCTAATCTTAAATCCCCACAATGGAGTGTCTTAAAGTCACTGGAACAACACTATAAAAGAGAGAGAGCACTCACTAATGAGATACGCTGAGAATACACAGTGAGCTCAGCGTGCTTTTGCTTACATCATTCCTCATGGGTGCAGGATCACTGCACAGTCCAGACTGAGCGTCTGCTTCCTCTAACCATGAAGATATGCAAATGTCAAATCAACATACTGTATGCTCCTGCACATGCAGTGTGTTGAGGTCATGTGACAGTGTAACAATGTAGCATGCTGCATATACTGTTGTGTACTGCCTAATGTTGTAACAAGTTTTAATAATTATTCAGGGAGAAAAATTGGTCGTGCATTTTGAAAAAGTTTTGGAAGCAACATTCTCTGTCATTGTTTTATTTATGCATCTATTTATGTATGCATTGTACATTAGAATACAATAATAAAAACAACATCCAAGTCATTGAGATTGCTAACAACATCTTCCCCAGGCATTATAAACATCCTCAGTTTAGATTTATGAGGATTCATGATTCAGGAGTGGTGGTTTGGTTTCAGGGGAAGGTGGTTTAAAGTCAGGAGGTGTTTGAGCTTTAGGAGGAGGTACAGGGTGCATTGGATCACTCTGGCACACTGAAGTGCTGCAATCACAGGATCCTGCTGCTCTCCCAACATGAGAATGAGCTCATCCCATCGGGGAGGCCAACCACAGAAAGGGAAACACACACAAATACATCTGCAAACATGCAAGGACGTCGCTGTCAGGAGATACCTACACTCACAGGGGGCACCGTATGACTGAATTTTGCATTCTGTATGACTGAAAAAAAAGTCACACATAGTGAGATGATTCTGTGTCAAGTGTAAATCTATATACTGAATATATACTGTATATTCAAAGTTGTAAATAAATCAAAGATTATTAGAGTGCATTTCACAATAACATACAATTTTAATCTTTCTACTTCAAAATTCACATTTAATGTTACTTGATTCTTTGTAATTATTTGTGAAGTTTATTACCAATTTCTGAGTGAAAACTGTTTCTACACTAAATATTTTCAATATAGGTGATAATTTTGGGTAAGTTACATGTGCTCCACATGAGGGCTGCTTTTATTTCTAAATATAGGGGTGAGGAGCACAGGAAGCAGATTTAACATAGTGAAGGTCATAAATTAATATTATTTTAGATATCAGTGTTGCATTCAACACCATTAGTCATTCAGTATTATCTGTTATCAGTAGTCAGTAGTCACAGTATTATCATTATTCAGTAGTCATTCAGGTCGCGGGTTCGAGTCTCAGGTCTGGCAGGGATTGTAGGTGGGGTCCAGCGCTCTCTCCACTCTCAATACCACAAATGAGGTGAGACCCTTGAGCAAGGCACTAAACACCCAACTGCTCCCCGAGCCCCACAGCATTGGCTGCCCACTGCTCCAGGTGTGTGTTCACGGTGTGTGTGTGTTTCACTCACTACTCACTGCTGTGTGTGTGCACTTGGATGGGTGAAATGCAGAGCACAAATTCGGAGTATGGGTCACCATACTTGGCCACAAGTCACCTCCTTTCCTTTTCCTTTCCTTATTAGATCAATTAGCTTGTATTGGGGTAGCTGATAATTTACTTCTTTGGTTTTCATTGTATTTAAAGTGATAGAACAGATTAAGAACGTTCAAGCTGAGCCAGTTTCACGGTTACTCATGGTGTTCCACAGGGGTCAGTGTTGGGTCCGCTTTTATTTATTATTTACATTTTATCTCTTGGTCATATTTTTCGCACTTATGGTATTCATTTTAATTTTCACGTCGATGATACACAACTGTACGAATCTACAAAACCTAATATTTCCCACTCCTCTCTCAAACTTGCTAAATGTTTTCAGAATTTCTTAAAGCTCAATACCAACAAAATTGAAGTTCTTCTTGTTGGGTCTAGGCCTACTTTATCTAAAACTCAGTCTTTTTCTTTGTTTTTTATTGACTTTTGTTGTAAGGTGTCCTTGAATGCTTTGAAAGGTGCCTATAAAAGGTATTATTAATAATATTATTATTAAGATGTGGAGTAATATCATAAAATATGTGAGACTTTATATATACCAACCATACCTTCTACCAGCTTTCTCATTAGATAAGAGTTTGACCTGTGCATTTAAAGCAATAGTAAAATAGTAAGATGTCTTTGCAGAAAAGTTTGCTTTAGATATAATTTTCGCTGAAATGCATCTGAATAAAACCTAGTGGATATCTTTAAGAGCTTTAGCTTTCCAAGTATAGTGGAGCCTTCATGAGCACTGCTGTGCATAGTAAGTGGTTGTGGTGATTTAGAGCAGGTGCACACACAACTGAGATCCTCTCTGTGCCAACTAAATCAGCTGACTTCAGATCAGACAAACAGCTTTAACAAAGCTCTCTCCAAAAACACCATGGGCCATGTTATTTCATACAATATCCTTCTTAACAAAGTTTTAAAAAACACTGTAAACAACAACTTTGAGACTGTATTTGTATTTGTTAAAATCTTAGACACGCAATTAAACAATCAAATTAAGTGCAATGAACGATAATGTATCAATATTTTCTTACCATTGCCCTGATGGTAGAGAAATCTCCTCTTATGAAATATATAAACAGGTAAGAGGACATGATTAATGCTACTCTTTTATAAATTAATTTATGTTTTTTAAATACCTAATCAAATGAATGCTTTACAGCCCTAATTGATAGCCCTAATTTTCATATGTTCCAACACTTCATCATTTCTGTCGGTTCATTCGAGGATTATCTTCCAGCCATCTTTAAGGTCATGTGCTCACTTTGCTAGGAATACCCCTTTTATCAGGCATTGCATATTTAGCTTTGAAGTGCAGGATCTGCAGGTATGAGGCTCCTTGTTTCATTGCCAAAGTATTATAAACATGACGGCACTCTATAATTTTTTTTTTTAATTGCACTAGAAGTCTAGATCACATATTCATTGCAGAGCATTTGAGGCTTTTTAACTGCACATTTACACCAGGTTCTACTCCAGTCATTGGGAAGTGAGTAATTCAGCCTGATCTACTGTATGAAGACCTCCAGAAGCAGCATGCAACACACTGGCTCCATAAATCAGATCAGTGTCACACACATCACACTTGCATACTGAGCATGCTGTAAATTTTCAGAAGATGTTCACACTGTCTGACAGACAGTGAAGGTCAATGCTTACTGTTGAGATAAATCTAATTGAGAGATTGCAGTGACAACAAAGAAACAGAGACATAAGAATGTTGTGTTTCTTAGATCTGAGATCAGGCATTTTCAACTCTGCTTGCATTCTGACAATCATAAAACGTCAAAATTACTTGAATTGTACAAATGCTTTTTGATTACTACATTTTCATGGCAGTTTGTAGAACTCACTGTGCATAAATTGGATCATGTGATTTACAACCTGTGTCAGACTTTTCTCACAGGGGTCTGATAGTGGAAAGTAATCTCCCCGTCTGTTTATTGCTTTCCAAATCTGATTATCATTTTATCTGAAATCCCTCATGATGCACTGAAGCACAAGCGGTTAAATACACCCTCATCCCTGCAATTTCTCTAAACTATTAGGGATCCCAAATAAAGGGCACTGCGTGTTGAATCAGCAGACCAAATAACAAGTGGTTTCTTGTTCCTAATGAGGAGGTGATGAGCAGCTTATGCAACGCTCCCCTGCTGAGAGACAGAATTTAAAGCCTTGCTCTGATAACTCTCAAAGAGACACCGAAGAAAAATGCACAGGGAAAAGACCTTTGCCCCATTAACTCTTGCCACGGCTCTTGTCCATTCTAATCGGCGGAGGTTTGTTTACTAAACAGAATGATATATACTTTATCAGTGGTTGCATAATCTAAACAGACACAATCGCCAAAACACAAGAGAGCTGTTTTCCCAAAACAGGTTTGCAGGGCAGGGACAAAACTTGCACACAACAACATGTCCATTGAATCATTGCTAAATGCTATAAGTAAAACAAAACAAAACAATACACAGATATAACAGATACAACTTTGTACCTTCTTTACCCCTACATGGTACATATTAATACCTTAAAGGTACATAATAGTATTTTAAAAGTACATATTTGTACCTAAAGTGTACACTTAAGCCCCAGTGACAGTTTTGTTCCTTTTTTTCTGAGAGTGACCTACGATCTCAAGGACCACTGAACAGTTTCCAGACAACACTTGTTTTAACTCATCCAGTTGTATGTATGTACATAAACTCTGACTAAGATTTATAGAGATAATGCTTATAATGTCCACAGAGACCTTATGGCCAAAAGTCCTAATATACTGTATGAGGACCATCTATTAAGCAAAGCATAGTCTGGGGTCCGAGTCGAGGGGGCTACAACACCTCTATTTCACACTAGGTAGCTCGTAGCCTCTTGGAGTTGGTTTACATTCCTGTCCTGTTATCTCTCTCATTCTCTGTGTCTGAATGGTCTGTTCACATCTATTACAAACATTTTTTTCCTGAGTGAAACTTCAGGAAGACACTAAAAATGCCTCATTGTGAGACATTTAAACAGCATTAGGGCTTTACATAACATAAAATCCTTAGCTGAGACCGTCATTTGCATGTTTACTATCAGTTCTTGCTGTCAAGTTATGTTAGTCTAAATGAGATTGTTTGGAAAGGCCATATAAGCTACTGAAAAAAAAATACTTAAAATCGTTTGGTATGTCGTCTGCTTGCATTTACAGACACTTCTTCTGAGCTTCCTCGTGTCACATGCCACAAGACTCATATTTCACTAAATGTTTTGCTTAATGAAGCACATAAATCTCTCACTGCTCCCTCCACTTTTTTCTATAAATTAATTTGTCCGTCTATTTCCCTGTCAGGCCAAATGTAATAGAAGCCGATGTATTGAGTAACTGAGTGTGGTATGTAATCGGCATTCTCAAAACTGTATGTCAGAGGGATTGGGGGACACAGACACACACAGACACAGACACACACACACCTATCAGTCCCAAACAACAACATGCGTGCTAACACATCCATCCACACCCATACTTTCACTCATGTCTAGCTCTGACATGCCAAAACACTGTGATCTAAAGAGAAACCGGATAATCAAACTGCCCCAGGAAAACACAGATGGGAAAAACAACTCCCATTCATGTGCAATCTGATCGCTGATATTCCTGGTGGGAGAGCAGATTGGGACGGATCCTCTGTCACATTGCTTTTCATTTGAAAACAGTATTGTTTGGGAAAAGTGCTGTTTCACGGCTTTAATTTCAGCTGGGGGCGTAGAGATATAAAAGGCCAGAAGTCAAGGCAGTTTATGTTCCTTGCATGAAGTTTGACAAGTGATTGATTAAGTTGTTAACTGCTTATGTCAACAAAATTATGTCTGAAATGATCAGGAAGCGGTTATGCTGACTGAGCGCATGCATAAACTGCCTACATTCCCATGCCAAAAAGGCAGAATTTGAATTCAAAAGAATCTCTTTCAGAGAGAGCTGGGTTGTGAGGATGCATTTATTCACAACCATAATCTGACTCATGCTGTGCATGACATATTGCAATTCGACAAATGCCCCTCAATGAGTGGTTCTTACATCACAGATGAGGCTGCTAGAAGAGCTGAGTAAGACACACGGCACTGCGCTTAAACTGAGCTGCAACTGCAGTCCTGCTTCAAGACACTCATGCTCCATTACAATGTATCTGTAAGTGTCCTGTCCATGAATCAGGTGGCTAGATCTACATGGCACATTTCAGCATCCCATGAAAGCAGCTTAGTTTGCTTTCCTACCAGTTTAAAGGAGACCTATTATGCCCCTTTTTACAATATGTAACATACGTCTCAGGTGTCCCCAGAATGTGTCTGTGAAGTTTCAGCTCAAAATACTCCACAGATCATTTATTATATCATTTTGAAACTGCCTATTTTGAGCGGAAGCAGAAACACACCGTTTTCGTGCATGTCTCTTTAAATGCAAATGAGCTGCTCCTCCTCGCCCCCTTTTCCAGAACAGGGCTGTGCCTTTACAGCTCATTCCTCAGATACTTTGCTAAAAAACATCTGTTTGGTTTTGATTAGCATGTCTAAAGTGCTAAAATCATGCATTTTTAACCATATTAGTTTAAACTTTTATTAGTTTAAACCATATTAGTTTAGGGTTTTCTGAGCGTACACATCCAAAGCACACACACAGAAAGCGGCTTATTGTGCTTAAACTGTTAAATACACATAAGTTTATGTTAAAAACATACATGAGTTGCAAAAACAGTCGGTTATGTCGGTAAAGGTAAACAGCTGGGAAAGAAATCGCATGTTCGCATCAAATGCATTTTGGGGCCACTATATGGAAAATGTGCTGAAAACATACATATCTTGGCACATATTTCTAAGATTTTGTATGCGTGAATGTGTATTTAAAAACAGGAACACTGCTAGTGACAAAACTTTTCTGCACACACTGACTCACTGGAGGCCGATGGTAGCATGTCAAAAAGCTTCCAACCTTTGCAGTGACAGTAACTGTAAATTCAGCTGACTGGACACTCATGTTCTTTCTCTTATTTAAGTTAAGTTAGACCCTAACCAAGATGAAAAACTACTTGCATTGTTGTGCCACTGAAAACCATTTTTTAAACAGCACCTCCCCAAATCCATGACAACGCTGAAGACAATGCCAATACTGCCAACCAACTGCACGAGTCCACTCACGCACACTAATACGGCCGTTGGTGAAGCTTCACTGACTCAGTGGGAGAAAGTCCAGGCGGTGATCTAGGCGTCCTTCATTTAATCAAAGACATATGTGATCTCAAGAAACAAGCCCAAGGATACAACCAAACTACCATTATAGGAAGTCTGTCAGACATTTGACACAAAAAAACTATCTTTGTTGGATTCTAAAAGAATCACTAATCCAAAAAGAGCAAACTTAGTATCATTACACTGAATAACAACAAATGTATCAGATACTGACATGCTAATATTATCTGCTATGAAATTTTTCATCTAAAACTTCAACATATCTTCCACCAAAGCAAATATGTCAAAAATGTGCCTTTGAACTCAACACTGTCCTCTTTCCAGGAAGCAAAGTTGCAAGACAACCTATTAAGAACAGCTTCAAATAAAAATTAACCGAATGCCATAACTAACCACAATGACAGCGTGATGTTAATCTGTTCCGACAATCCGTAACCAACACAAAGCTATGAAAACAAGCTGAAGCTTACCTTAAAGAAGCTTTGTATGAAGTATATAACACTCAACATTGTGAGTGTGTTGAGGAGGGGACGGCTTCAATCCTCTTTCACTCCCCCTCTAACCCTCTCTCTCTCAATCCTCATGTCCTGCTGAGAGTTTCTCCAGCCCGTTCCGGCCGCATGCTTACTTGTTGCTATTTAGGAGCGCTCTAAGACTCATGGCACAGCCAGGGAGAGAGAGAAAGTGAGCGAGAGCGAGAAAGTGAGCGAGAGACACACCGAGAGAAACAGAATGAACCTGTCATACCATGCCAGTGGTTTAAGTTTCCTAACAATGAGCACTCCTCTGTTCAACTCAGCTATGTAAAAACAACAGAGAATAATTTAACCATTTCACTTCTGATCCTACGAGCGTCTTACAAGACTTAATTACGCTGTCTGAGGCCAGTCTGAGGTTCAATAACAGCGTACGAGTTGGGCTGTGGTGGATTAAAAAGGGTGTTGTGGGTGGGAAAGCATTAGGTCATTTTATTTTATTTTTTATATTGTTGGGTGAATGTCTGTGAAACGCCCAGTGTCTGTTCTAATGCTTTAATCTTAAACCTCCCGCCCAGCAACTGTACCTGTGGTGTCTTGATTTATATAAACACTGTGAGTGTGAAGTAAAACTAAACATAACTTGGCCATCCCTGCAGTGAGGTCAAGTGGGCACACGCTCTCCAAAGGCCTGCTGTTATCATGTGTTTATGATAGTGCTGGGAAACATATTGTAGGAAGGTTTAACCCATGAGGAGAGGACCTGCAGTGGAAAGTGTTTTTTGTTCTATAGCAGAGGTCTGCTTAAGACAGAGTGTGTAATTTTTGTGCAATTAGTATCACAAAAAACAACTAATAACTGTTTCTTATACACTACCTTGTCTGCCATTGGTTGAACAAACAGATAGTCCCGCCCCAAACGGGTGCCGTTGGTTGGGCCAGTTTGGTCAAGATCAAACAAACAAAGCAATCTTTTGACTGTGCCATAGACCCACAGTTGCAGAAATCAACCTATATGCATATGATACACTTTGTAGCATTTTATTGTTTTTTTTGTTTGTTTGTTTGTTTTCCTGGTGGTCCACTTAATGTTTTTTTTTTCTTGCACAAAAAACAATTTATCTAAATACTGAATAACTGTGGTGAAACAATGCACTCAATTTCTTGATGTAACTGGAATAAAAGTGCTTTCATAGCATTGAAACCTGACCATAATTTTCTCAAAGATTCAGTATTGCTTTTCTATTTTCTTTATTTGTATACACTACCATTCAAAAATGTGGGGTCAGTAAGATGTTTTTGAACACCTTAAAGTCTCTTATGCTCAGCAAGACTGCATTTATTTGATCAAAAAATAGTAAAAAGTAAAATACAGTAAAAAAAAAAAAAAAAAATAGTAATATTGTGCAACATTATTACATTTTAAATGATTTTTTTTAAATATATTTAAAAAATGATATAAAAAAATATAAATTATTTTTTATTTTAATTGTTTTCTATTTGAATATATTTTAAAATGTAATTTATTCCTGTCATGGAAAAGCTGAACTTTTAAGAATTTAATTGAAATAATCATTTTGTCTTTTTGACATCATCTTTATTGTCTCTTTTTTTCAATTTAATGAATGTTTGCTGAATAAAAGTATTAATTTCTTTCAAAATATAACTTTTGTACAGTTGTGTAGTTTGTTTATTTGCTTCTTTCTTGCCAAAGATGTGTTAGGTTAGGAATTTAAAATCTCCTATAAATGCATTTTTAGAAATAATTCATCAAAGTGTGTTAATAGAACCTATACTCAAATCAAATTATAGAATCAAATTGAATCATATCCACAAATGGTCAGGATGAACTGAGGGGATTTCTTGTTTTAAATGTTAAAGCATCTCTTTGTCACAAAGTAAATCCAGGGGATGCGGAAAGACAAATTTTGAGTATAGAAAGGACAGTGATTCCAAAAGTACCATATTACAGCTAAAAAAGATTTCACATCCAAAAGGGCCTGTTAAATCATGTCAGTGTAAAAGTATGTTGGAATGACAATAGCATAATGTTGGCAGGTAGGCGAATAAAACTACATTATCAGGATTCACATTATTACTCAAGCTTTGAAATAGTGTAGGAGTTGTTGACAGAAGGCTCCCTCTACTGTACAAATGTAAAAACACAACCGTCAGGGCAGTAAAGGCCCAGAGATCACTGCTGGGTACTGGGGAATGGAAATCATTATGAGGATTTATCAGACTATCAATTACCAAAAGCAAACAAAAAAGCAATGTTTTATCTAAAATCATAGAAGCTATAAGCATGTCAACCCATTTTTGCACACCTGCCAGCTAAAAAAAAAACAAGATGGTAATATATCCAAATGAAGAAAAGAGTGACGAGTTACAACCAGACTGTAAAAAATCCAAATTACTGGCTGTTTTTTGTTCTATGGTTAAATTATTTTACACAAAAAACATCAGCTATTGTAACCCAACAAAGAACGTCTTTTATTCTCTGTTTTGTCTACACCCTTTTGGCTTCGTTCACAGTCTCCTGTGACCACAAATCACCGCCTGCTGCCCACAACAACGGACAATTCAGCCGAACTCCTCAAGCCCATCCTCTGTGTCTCTGCCTGTAGACTCCGCTGTTCCCTGGGTGACCGCAGCCTCCCTCGGGGCTATTCAGTGTGTCAACTCTCTCTGGGAGGTAGGCGGTCGGGGCAGTTGGCGACGGACCAGTAGCTCTAGTGACCGGTACCCCTCTATCTCTCTCCCTCACACTTTTCTCTCTCTAATTTAGTTTGACACTGTTTAGTCGGAGGCCTTTCCTGAATGAGGCCATTGTGAACACAGCATGACAGTCATGAAGGAAAGCGTCCGTTCCTCGATTTCTCGCACTTTAGAAGATGAAGATTTCCACAGCATGAGTGAGACGGCGGGACTCTGTCAAGAAGCTTTGTGTGGGCCGAGGAGAAGCTTATGATATTCTCATAATGGATATGAACTCTGTCAAGAGGCTTTCGCAGAGACAAAGGGGTGGGAAGGCAGTATTCCGGGAATCGACACAAAACGCATTATAATTACAAAAGCAGTCGGAGAGCACTCACAGCGGCCTCCCACCACGATTCTGACAACTCAGCACAGCTATAGATTCAAAGGCACTCAAGAAAACACACCCGCACTGAAATGTACACAACGGCCCGTGCACGTGGTCCCAAACGGAAGCTGTAGCGAAAGGTCAACATTTATGTAAGCGATACAGGAACCGCATTTCACTTCTTGAGGAAATTAGTAGGCTAGTATTTCATTATTGCAAATTAAACATATAAGGTCCTTTCCACGTCACATTGCCTTTTTTAAAGAATCCGAGGTACAAATCCAGTGTTGTTTGCTTTATATTCAATAAACAGTCATCTCAAATAAAACGACTACATAAAATATACTTTACAGTGCTTATATACAAATAATAAAAACATATTTTGTATGTATTATCTTTTAACCATTATTAAAGGCATAGTTCACCCAACATTGTCATCATTTACTCTTCCGCATGCTGTTCCAAACCTGTATGAATTTTGTTCTTCTGCTGAATGCAAAAAGAAGAAATATATATACACTGCCGTTCAAAAGTTTGGGATTAGTAAGATTTTTAATGTTTTTTAATGGAGTCTCTTATGCTCATCAAGGCTGATCAAAAATATAGAAAAACTAGTAACATTGTGAAATATTATTGCAATTTCTAATAATGGTTTCCTATTTTAATATACTTTGAAATATAATTTATTTCTGTGACGCAGCGCTGAATTTTCATCAGCCATTACTCCAGTCTACAGTGTCACATGATTCTTCAGAAACATTGTAATATGCTGATTTATTATCAGTGTTGAAATTGTTGTGCTGCTTAATATTTTTTTGGAACCTGTGATACTTTTTTCTTTGATTCTTTGATGAATAAAAAGTTAAAAAGAACAGCATTTATTCAAAATGGAGATCTTTTCTAACAATATAAGTCTTTACTATCACTGTTTATCCATTGACTGACCCCAAACTTTTGAATAGTAGTGTATATTGTAACACAAAATTTCTATTTTGAATAAACGCTGTTCTTTTTAACTTTTTTATTTATAAAGTCTCACAAGTCCCAAAAAATATTAAACAGCACAACTGTTTCCAATATTAACTATAAATCAGCATATAGAATGATCTCTGAAGGATCATGTGACACTGAAGACTGGAGTAACGATGCTGAAAATTCAGCTTTGCTTTACAGGAATAAATTATATTTTATATAAGTATATTAAAATGGAAAACTGTTATTTTAAATTGCAATAATATTTCACAAGATTATTTTTTCTGTATTTTTGATCAAATAGATGCAGCCTTGATGAGCATAAGAAATTTAAAAAAAACATTACAAATCTTACTGATCCCGAACTTTTGAACAGCAGTGTATATACAAATATACAGTCTTTTGTATATTTATTTATTTATCGTTTATTGCTATAAACATATCCCAAATTTTGGGAGAAACAACAATAAAACAGCTCATATAAAAATTTGTTTGATCTTGGGAAAGTTATTGATAACACCTCCTTTCACTGGGTTACATTACAGGCACAATTCCAATGTTTTTGCAGTAAGAAATATTAGATATGTTTAATAAACTACTATTATCTTAAAATTAATACATAATGAAAACTAGGTATTTACAACAAAAGATAAATTGATTGAAAGATGATTAATTCAATGTGTTACAAACTGACAATAGATTATTTATTTAAAAAAATAATAATTATATATAATTAATCTTTTTAACTTTTTAAACTATTTTTTTTTTACTTTTTTATTTTATAAATTGTCCGTTTAATTTTTAGTTTATTGTTACTATATTTTTACAATATTGATCAAAATTCTCTGAAAGTTTAACACCTTCTTTTACTACTCATTTACTAAAAAAAGTAAATGTGTGGAAAGTAATATTGTGTCAATATTATTGTGTGTCAAAATGCCATAAGCCTGACAGAAGCTTATCTTCACAGGTTCATGTTTTAGAACTTGTCAGTTCTGTAAGCTTCATGTCATAGTATACAGCAGTAACTTGTGAGACAAATTTAAAAAGCATGTAGCATGAACACCCTTAAGGTGTCTAGGGTCACAAAGCCTTGACATGACACACGTTTAACATGACCTTCAAACCTTGTTTGGGCCAATTACATGACATGATATCTCATCTGCTAGGATCATGTGTTCTCAGTTGGGATGTGCTGTGTTTGTGTTTTTATTTGTTCTAAACATGTCAGTTCCTATAAAAAAAGAAGCTGTTTAGGAATTTCTGCATGAAAGGACATTATTTAATCTTCTAAATTCCACCAAAACAAAATGTTTAGTCTATGCCGTGATGTCATTTCTTTTATCAGCAGCACGTTTTCAAATGTTAACGTGAAATTGTATAATTTTTTCGATAAAATTCTTTCTCCTATCTCAGCTCAATGTGCAGAGACGACTATCAGTAAACCATCTGCAGGACGCGTTCCAAGAAAGGTGCAACACTGTTGCTTTGTGGGTGCTATTAAAATTTAGCTTTAGTTTTTGAGCATTTGAGCATCCCGAACAACCTAGCATCAATCAATGGCTCAACGTTGTCCTCATCAGCATACTGAGAAGACCACAGCATTCATTCACAAATAATAATAATATTAATTTATAAATGTATTTTTGAAACAAAAGTTTCTATTCAAATGCTGTTCTTTTGACCTTCTATTCATCAAAGAATCCTGAAAAAAGTTTCCACAAAGTAATAATGATAGCAATAAGAAAAGTTTCTTGAGCAGTAAATCAACACATTAGAATGATTTCTGAAGGATCATGTAACACTGAAAACTGGAGTAATAATGCTGAAAATTCAGCTTTGCCATCATAGGAATACATTTAAAATATATATTCAAAACAAAACAAAAAAAAGTTATTTTAAATTGCAATAATATTTCAAAATATTACTATTTTGTAGTGCTGTCAATCGATTAAAAAAAACTAATCACATTTTTTTCTGAAATTAATCGCAATTAATCCCACCTAACATTAAAGTTTTTAAATATACTTTTATATTGCAATAATTTCACATTCAATCTTCAAATTAATGTAGAAACAACATAAAGACAGTATATTTTTAATATTTGTTTAGAGGCACTTTTTTTTTATGACTGAAGGTGAATATCACCGATATGCCCTGTCCTTGCGTTAACTGCATTAAATATTTTTAACGCCATTAAACTAGAAAAATTAATCGACTGTGTTAACGCGCTAATTTTGACAGCACTACTATTTTTACAATGTTTTGATCAAATAAATGCAGTCAATTATGCAGTTTAACAGTCATAGTACAACAATCAACCAATCAGAGTAAAGTATTCCAGGGAGCCGTGTAATATGCAATAACACATGTGAGGTGACCTCAGATGTTATTAATCAAAGGGAGCTGTCTAGGTGGGGAAAGATCTTACTGATAGCTCTTGATCTCTGGATTTGTAGAGTCCATGTTCCTGAGGCGAGGGATGTCATTCCCATCGGACAGACTATAACCCAACCCATGACGACAGAACCTCCCAGGACACGGAGCGTGAGAAAGAAGCAGGAACAATGCAACATGCTGCCCATGGCAACTTAAGCACACACACAATTAAGTTGTTGCTGCATATTACACAGTGCTGTCCAGGCAACAGTGGCTCGTTGAGACTGTGAGGGTCAACTCAAAGGCCTCCTATGGAGTGTTCTTCTCAGAAGAACTTCCATTCCCACCTTTAGAGCACAAACTCTCTACGATTTAACTGCTTTTACTTATTACAACCAACTGTTTGGAGAAGAGAAGGCCAGTGGTCTCCAGGGCCTGTCAGTCAGAGAGCTTGTGAAATCGCTGCATTTTTGAAACAGTGAGGAAAATGGCATGGATTCTGAAGATGAATCATTCACCATAAAACACAGGACTCCTTGGAAGATCAACACTGAACTCTCAATCATCACAGTCAATGATATATTACACTTGTAGATCTGCCTGGCCTGAACACAGGATTACACTTACTTCAAGATAGTGATCCAAACACTTCTGGATTAAAAACAAAAATGTTAGGTTAAGTGAAGTATATGATATTCTGATATACAAGATATATCAATCACTATACACATATATATATATATATATTATAATTAATTAATATAATTAATATTACAATGTTATAATATTGTATTATAATATAATATAATATAATATAATATAATATAATATAATATAATATAATATAATATAATATAATATAATATAATATAATATAATATGACATTTAAAATTAAAACTAAATTTAAAACAAAATTTCTACTGTGTTTTAATTTTATTGTTAAACAATTGATTTTGGACATTACAGTATATACATTTTTTAATAATAACATATTTATTAATATTTTTTATCTTATATCATATGATATCATATCATCTTAGCCATGAGTAATACAGTAGAAAATGAATCAGCATCCTGGAACTTCTGATAACCAATTAAGAATCAACAAACTGTTGGTATAATATTACTTCAGCAGCTGTTGAACCATAAATTTCGCTAAAATTCTCTCTTAAGCTGCAAATACTTGCTCACCTAACAAGGTTTTTCAGTAAGAGAATCAATTATGCATCATTTATAAGCCACTTTGAATGTGTCCAATTCTACAGAAAAACATGAATCAAATGAAACAAAGACTCAGAGAGGACACAAATTATCAGAGCTTTTCCAAAACAAACTTAGCGCTATATATTTCACTTATAAGCACTGTTGCTCCATGCACCATGAAACACTCATGCAACAACCTGTATGCAACAAGTCTTGAGCATACGACTGGTCTGTGTTTGTCCATGTTTATACGACTCAGTGCGGGTCATTTGCACAGAGCCTAAACACAGCCCAAGATTACTACATGAGTCTTCCTGGCCATGCATGTGCGTCTATTTGTTTTGTTTTATTCCACCAGTTGCGTGACGTGATAGTTTTTAAGCCCATAATGACACACGGCTCTGAGAGTGTGGAAACATAGCAAACAAGTGGTGATTTAGAGGCGCAAGTGTTTTCAATCCCTCCTCCTAAGAGAATTGAGTGCCATACACATGTACTGCACACTATATATGACTCCTCCATCACAGCAAAATACATACTTACACATACTATGGATGCAGATTGCATCAATGTGACAGTGAAAATCCAATGCATCCAATGTACCAAGACTTGTAACTTGTAACTTATAACTCTATGAATGCAGAAAAACAGTAAAATGTAATAGGGTTGAAGTGCCACCTTATAAATAAAGAATCAATTACAAATTGGCAAAGTCATCACTGCAGCTGCCGTTAGAAGCTCTGCATAATTGGGACTGTGCATCACACTGGCTTTACCAACCTGAAATTTATGCTTTTTAAAAACAATCTGAGTATAAGAAAGAACATTTATGGGTCAGTCCATGTCAGATTATATTGCTGATTTGAAATGTCATTTAAACGTGAATTCAAGAAGATAGGTGTTAGCACTGCATGGCCAGAATATGGCTGCCGAGTGAATTGACTTTCCTTGACTTTGGCCACACTGAGTTCTGTTTTTGAGCCCATCCCTAAATTCCATGTGACTAATTACTTTGGAACCACAGAAAAATTACATAATGACAACACAAATGGCTGACTAGCAACACAAATGTTAGCAATACATGCTGTTTGCAAAGAATTTTATTTCATTACAGTATACAGCTATTTTGATATAGCCATCTGGCATATTGTTGTCACATAATTCCAATTTGTCTTGTTTTGGATTGTTTTTTTTGTTTGGTTTTTTGTAATCCCAGTTCCATGGTTTCCTATTTCCTGTTCTAGTCTTGTAGTCTTTGTTGATTAATTCAGTGATTGTGTTTCACGTGTTTCTTGTTTCTTTATCATCCCTTGTATACTGTAAATAGTCCTTGTATTTCTTTGTACTTTGTTTGGTTGTCTGCCCTAGCAATTAATTTGTGTTCTTTGTTCCGGTTCTTGTTTGCTTTGTTTTTGCTTGGTTCTGGTACTCCTATTGTTTTGTATTTCTTTATTTATCATAATTAAACCATTTATCTGCATTTGGATCCCATCTCCCTGTCTTTTAGTTCACCTTCGTCACGTTCCTTTCAATATTCCTCTAAACTGCCTCTCCAGTTACATTTGCATCTTCATCATATTTTTGAATACAACTGGTTAGTGCGCATAACATGGATATCAACTTTATGACTGTATTCAGCATGAATATTGAGACTAATATAAATGAATAACACAAAGTGTACTTTTAGGTGCTGAACCTTTCATTGTCAGAGCAAATATTTATACCCCTTACAGACCATATGGCTCATCCAAAACATGCCTGTCGATCATATGAATCCTACTAGTCATAACCACAGTGAACCACAAAGGTAGAATGCTGTTGAAAGGACATGATCGCATTGATGGACCAACTAGCAGGTGCAGGAAATGGAATCTAGCATTTCTGGAGCGCCATTGAGTCCTGTGAGACTCGCACATGGGCAGAGGCCATACATGTGAGTTTAATCACTCTATTTGTCTACTCTATATGGGCTTTATTTTCCTATACAGGAATACTTCTGGCATCTTTTACCCACCTAAATCAATCTGATGTTCTTTCTTCTGTGAAGCACAAAAGTAGAAGTTTTAAAGAATGTTCTTGCTGCTCTTTTCTATACAATGAAAACGGATGGGGACTAAAAAAAGACAACAAAAGCTCCACAGAAGCATTATAAAAGTAGTCCATACAACTTTTTCTGAAGTCAAAATATAGCTTTGTGTGAAAAACAAACTGAAATTTAAAGTCAACATTCACTGCTTCACAACTGTGGTCACCATTCACTTTCACTGCAGCTTAGACATTACTTATACATTTTATGTTCCTTGGAAAACAGACAGTCATCTGGGTTTCAAAAGACATGACTGTGAGTAATTATTGACAGTAAATAATAACAGAATTGCTTGGCAGCCGTGGTCACCATTCACTTTCATTGCATGGAAAACAGCAGGTTTGACATTCCTTGTGTTTCTTGGAAGAAAGTCAATGATTGTGAGTAAATAATGACATAATTTTAATTTTTTTTGCTGAACTAACCTTTTAACCACGCTAATATGTTTGCCCTCATTTTAGAAAAGCCGAATCTAAAAATACGACTTAAAAACACCAGACAAGAGCTATACACATTAAAGAAATCAAATTTGAAAAACAGTCCAATACTATCCAGTACTTGACAAAACAAAAACAATCCAAAAACACACACTCCGAGTTCAGCCAGAACTGAGCGACCTCAAACAGAACAAAGGAGGTGAGAATGAAACCAGATCCTTTATCAACGTGTTCCCATGCGGAGGAGAAGCTCTGACTCAAGATCGGTTTGCATTGCTGGCATTATCCCACTGCTCCGTTTAAATAAATCTGCTTTGCTGTGAAAGAAACAAAGAGAAGGGAGCAAATGGGGTATCTGTTTCACAAATCCACAAGCCAACAACACCTGCACCAACAGCCCTGAATAACAAGTGCAATTCTTCTAGACAAATGAAGTTCCTGGTCCTTGTTCGTGCATGTTTTTGCTTCTTAATTGTCAGTCTGCATGTGATGTAAATTGTTGCATCACAGGAAGGCAAAAGTGGGGTGATTCAATACAAGGGCATGACTTCTTGGAATCTTGACGCGTTCCTGGCTTCACCATTGAAACAGCTTTGGAAAGATGGCGTGTGTTATTCTTGAGTAATACGTAAGTCTGACAAACACATTATTATTACAGGATGGCCTCTAGGCTTTCTAGAAAACTTGTGTGTCAGTTATCAATAACCAGATTTCATCATTATAGCACTGATTGGCTGATGGCATGATAACAACATGCACAGTTTCAATCCCTTCACTAGCAACTATCATAAGCCATGGTGTCTAGGCATCAGAATAGTCCTTGCCCTTAAAATCGGCATTAAACGATAACAATTATCTTTTATTCCCCAATGTGAAGTATAACCAAGTGAAATAGCTTCTCGAACAAGAAAAATGTGGGGACAGACTTAACTTTGTCAATTGGGAATTGAGGGGGGGGAGAAGTTAAGGTAAAAATTACAAGGGCATGTTTCCTTGGTTATCGTTTTAAACAAGGTAGCGCTGCACTCATAAATACTACATTAAAGGGATAGTTCACCCAAAAATGAAAATGCATTAATTACTCACCCTCATGTCATTCCAAACCCGTAAGACCTTTGTTCATCTTCGGAACACAAATTATGATATATTCTATGAAATCCGAGAGCTCTCTGACCCTGCATAGACATCAATGTAATTACCACGTTCAAGACCCAGAAAGGTAGCAAGGACATCATTAAAATAGTCCATGTGATATCAATTGTTCAACTGTAATTATTATTTTTTTCTTTGCACACAAAAAGTATTCTCGTAGCTTTATAACATTACGGTTAGGCCACTGATCATTCCCTGCTTCATTTGTTGGCTGAAATTTCTCCAAGGAGTTGGACACATCTTGTGGTTGGACTATGATATCTGTCTTGAAGGTACTGAGTGTACTTCTGTGCAAGTCTATGGTCAGTTCACAGGGAGGGAAAAAGAGAAGAAAGAAACAGCAAAGGAAAGATCTCAAACCATCAGACTGTTGAACAAAAGTGTTGGACAAAAGACAAGAGGTCTGGAACACTAGAAAAAGTGCTGCTCTCACACTTACATAGAGTTGCAGGACTGCCAATAAGAACATAGAGTCGAGGGACCTATGAAAAGCTTGCATAACTCTAGACAGGAGGCCGATATACTACAGAAGGAAAGCCCAGGAAATTACTTGAATTCTTGACATTAAACCACACTAGCACCACTATTTTCTTTCTAAGGCCATTAGGGTGTAGTGCAGTGGTTCTCAACCGAATTTGCTTCAGGACCTTTCATTGCACATCAAGTAGCAACTCAACACAGAAACAACAAAAATGTCCTTAAAATTGAATATCGAAATGTAATATTTTCATGAACTATAAGGTACAATTATTAACATCACATGGGCTGAATAGGAAATGTTAATGTGTTCTTGATCTCTGTAGTCAATAACCCACTGCACAAAACACATTGTGGTCACACATGTTGCTAATCTCTTCAAAAATGCTGTTAAAGACGAGAAAAAAATATGACCATTTTAATTAAAGCACTGCTGATGAAAACATACAGACAAAAACAGTTCAACATATTAAGAATGCACTAACAATGTCTTTTAAAGAAATAAAATCCATAAAGAATATGGTTGAAATAATATGGTTGAATTGCCCCACTGCAATCCATCCATCCATTTATTGACAACTATATTGTTAATTTTTTTTTTCCTTTTTTTGAAGTTTTACTTAAACAAAATGAACTGAAATGAATATTAATATTAATTTAAAGGAAAAATGTAAACATAAAACTTTGTAAAAATGAATACATTATTGTTTTGTATTATTTATCATTTATTGTATTATTATATATGTATTATTATATATGTATTATTATGTATTATTATTATTGTATTGTATTACTGTCATTTTTACTGTTTATACACTATAAAAAATATTTATATTCAAAGTTGTAAATAAACATAATTGGAGTATTTCACTCTGTAGTTCAAAATTACATGTTTATTTCAGTGTTACTTGCTGTTTCTTTAATTATTTGTGAACTTAAGCAATTTCTGAGTGAAAATTGTTTCAAAGGAAATTCTACACCAGTTTTTTTTTTTCAGGGTAGTTTTGTTCATGTTTTTAAGGATGACATCAGTGCAAGTCACACAACCTGTCGATGTCTAATTTTTTCTAGCTGCCTACAAAATGACAGATTAATCTGCATCAAAATACTGTACAAATATACAGTACATTTTCAGCACTGATTGAAAGGCTAATTGACACACTTTGCAGAAAAGGAGGTCAAACTCCATTACAGCTGTCCACTCAGGGCACCAACACCAGGATAAAGTCTCAAAAGAAGGCTTGGCTGCTGCCCCAGGCTTGTGGTCCAGATCTGCAAGGAAAGGCAAGCTTGAGGCAACCAATCATCCTGTCCGGCTTTCTGCAGCCACAAATGAGCTACTAGCTTCTGGCAATGTTGTATTCCAGTTACTCTATGTGTATAAGTCGAAAAAACCAGCATGGACCGGAGAAGCGAAAATACTTCAGCCTCAGATCCTGGACGGGAAAGCATCCACCCTACAATTTTAAGACAGGGAGAATGCTTGGGCAGAACTGTGGACACTATGGACACTATTTAGTATTCAGCACTATTCATCTCCAGTGTCCTTAGAAGCTGTTTTCCCCCTTTCCTCTGGGAAAAGAACAGTTGACAGTTGGCAACTAGAGGACAGAGGCTTTTGTGAACATACTGTAAATCAGGCCCACTCTGGGATGTTTCTCTGGCTCTGAAGGAGTCAGGACTAGACGGGGGCCAGAGGGCTGGCAGGCAGTACAGGGCGAGACCGGAACGTTCCACATTTCTTTTCCTCTGGGACAGATGAAACACATTCATGACCCCCACACAACACTGAACACCACGCCTTGTTTGTTATTCTGAACCGTGGTCCTAATGCACTTTTATTATTGGCTATGTGCAAAAAAGGAAAAAAAAGAAATGATATCAATGATGACAGACACTGGTGACAGAAACTAGCAGCTGCAGAATGCTACTTTACCTGACACAGCAAAAATTCCATCAGCATGAACGCAACAGATATTTTCCAGAGCTGTTCGTATCTCACTATCCATCTACATCCCAAAGGACAGGAGAAGACGCAAATGTTGAAACTAGTTCTGTATAAGACATTATAAACATTTATAGCTAAAAGCTGTTCTGCTCTCTTCAGTCTTTCTCTGTTTATGATTCTGACAAGTGCCAGCCATTAGTATGCAGTTTTACTATCAAACTGTCTTACAGTGTCATTCAACACTTGTAGTTGTACCTGCTGTGATACTAAATCAGTGCTATATAAGAGGCTGTTAGTTTATGGAAGGATGGTGACCTCTGCTGCTTTGTTTGACTGCCCTTTAACTCTGAACTTAGCAGGAGTTTAAAATAGACTGTGACGGGCACAACAGATTATTCTAATTAGGGGGCTTCATCAGGACATCCCAGTAAGACATGAATAAATAAAGAATTCCTCATTTACTGTTTCAGGCCAACTAACCAATAGGAAGTCTAGAAAATGAAGCAGAAAACAGCTTCAAGGATAAAAAAAAAATATATATATATATTTTTGAATCTGCTTGTTCTGTCATTATCTTTAGATATTTTTGGTGAATTTCATGAAAAAAAAATTGTATTTAATATTTGGAAATTTATTTAAACAGTATTTGTTGAACAGCATTTATTCATGCTGACATTTTAATTTAATAAATATTTTAATACATTAAAAAATCTATAAATATTATAATGACAATTTTGGGGGAAATGTTTGTAATTATTATAAAAATAATGTCACAATGCAGAAAAAATTCTTAATAGAATACTATATATATATATATATATATATATATATATATATATATATATATATATATATATATATATATATTCAGATTTTGGCATGAAATGGGTCGTTAATCAAACAGAGTAAAAATGTAAAAACTGAAAACAGCAGCATGCAACCTGTAAATACAAAACCACATCAGCATTCTATGATCCAAACATGATCTCAAAACTCAAATTTACACAAGGCCAGTGCTGTGTGATGAACCAAGTCATGGAATCCATGAAATTACAGGCTTCACATCTAAACAATGGAGTTTTATTGAGAAATCCATCCAAGTGTGAAATTGCCTTCTCACATACACCAACAAATTGTTGGATTAACAATAGAAAACTGGAGAGCACAACTGCCATACGGTTCTATCTATGATGTATTACATCATAAAATCTGAAGAAAATGGCAAAATAGTTCAGTGTAAAACAAAACACATTGGTGGCTACATTACAGCATGGTGTAGAATAACATGGCTGAAGAAAGCACAATGTGTTTGACCCCTATGCAGGTGTCTGCACTGTGAAGTGTACACCAATGGGACTTTTAAAGTAAAGAAACCAGAGAAACACCACAATACGGTCATCTCATATCCACAAAGAAAATGGACTGCTAAACTGACCACAACAAGATTTACATCAAGACATACCTGTGCCATGTCTCTGTAGTCACAGCCTCTGTTTGGCATCCTAACAGCCCCTCTTCTCAGAAAGCTGATCTGAGTTCAGCCAGACTGGCTCCCAGAGTCCATTCATCGCTCTGACTGCTCCTCAAGCACTGAGACTTACAGTGCACTCACTCCACAGCCTGTGGCTCAAACAGTGACACAAAAACAAAGGAGGAGGAAGCCCATCCCAAAACACAGAGTGAAAGAGGGAGGGAAAAAAAACTGAATAAGAGAAAAGGGCCAGTCAGGACAGCCTGATGCCGCTAAGAAATTGAGGTTTTCTGAATAAAGAGAGGGAGAGAAAGAACCAATCACAGGGGAGCAGACTCCCTCCTCTTTTTCGCCCGGAGGATGCTAATCATTTCTCAAAGTCGGTGCACTCCTTTTATTTTCACAACAGTGTGTTTTCATGGCAGCATATCCTCATGAGATTTCCGAAAACAAGTGAATGTTTTAAAGAGATAAAACCTGCAGGACAGGTGGACAATAGTGGAAGGAATATAAAACACTTTCTTTCAGGTCAAAGGGGGTGATTCTCTTAAAGTGTTTTGAAAAATAAGCTGCTTTATTAGTGATGTTATTGTCTTATTAGGTAACTCAACAGCCCATTAATGCTCAAGTACCCTTTCATCGACACTAGAACTTTGGCTTTATCATTAATATCACTAAAAATTAAGAGCCATTATTACAATGATTCACTTTTGAACTAAAATCAAACTCGAGGCTTCGTATACTTCTCCCTTTTTAAAGTAAGCGTGAACCAGTAATTGCACCCAGAAGTTGTGTATTTCTGAGTGAAACGAATATTAAATGAGAAAAAATAGAGGGCGGGGCTAGATTTTTGGGCACATACACACCAACTCTACGTAACTCCGTTACGAAGACAAACAATTTTTGGTAACACTTAAGTATAGGGACCAGTTCTCACTAGTTGCTTATTAGCATGCCTATTATTAACATGCTGTTTATTAGTACTTATAAAGCACATATTCTGCATGACCATATTCTGCATCCCTAATCCTACCCAATACCTAAACTTAACAACTACCTTATTAACTATTAATAAGCAGCAGATTAGGAGTTTATTGGGGCAAAAGTCATAGTTAATGGTTTGTTAATGGCGAGAATTGAACCTTAAAATAAAGTGTGACCCAATTTTTTTCCTGTGGATTGGCTTGAAAAGTGAAGTCAAAGCAGTTGACTGTTGATTGTCTCCAAGCAATACACAGTAGAGACATTCCTGAATGAATCAGTGTTTTTGAACAAATTGGTTGAGTGAATAATTCAATAACTCACTCAAAAAGACATTTAAGTAATTGGTTCCTGAAATAATCAGTGTTTTAAATGAATCAGTTAAGTGAGTAATTCAATGACTCATTCATAAAGACATTTATGTGATTTTTTTTTAATTAATCAGCATTTTTAAATGAATTGGTTGAGTGAATGATTCATTCATAATGTAACCTGCAGAAAGACACCCACCACTGAAAAATGTTGTTATTATTATAATTACTACTATTATAGTTTACATTTTTAATTCAGTCATTTTGTGTTGCAATGTCTGTTTTATAGGTTTAACAAATTTGAAATATTTCCAATTATCCCCCAGGCTGAGAATCACTGAACAATTATCAGAGGAAGGAAGCATCAACTCCCATTTAAAAGCCCAATTGTATTCATCTGATAAGGATTCAACAAAGTCATTATCCACAGGTCAGCATTCATAAATGAAGCCTATGTAGTCTACCTGAGCAGGTTTTAGTGCTTTGAGGCAAAAGGAAATAAATAAACAGCTTGCCAGTACAAATCTGGCACACCACCTGCAGCCCTTCGCCTGCGGCAACCACCTCCAAAGAAGAAGAGTGTTCGTGAGAAGTCGCTTTATTCTAAAAGGAGAGGGAATGAAAAGAAAAGCAAGCACTTCCAGATCTCTTTGTTTAGGCCATAACGAATACCCCTGAATAACTGTCGCTCTCTCTCTTTCTCCCTCTCCCTCTGTCTCACCTAGCATGAAGCACGATTCTTGCGCTAAATACTAACATATTATAGTCATAATGAATGCAGCCACCAAATGAAAGGCCATTGTTCCAGGCAGACATGTGACTTTTATTACTGCGAGTGATCAAAATCAGTTATTCAGCGTTGGGCGGGTTGAGGGGGAGCGAGCACAGAGGGAAGTTGTCAGTCAGAAGCTGAAAGAGGTCACAATGCAAGCGGGGCGGTACATGATAATGAGGAGCTCTTTCCGATGCATGGCTGATTAACGGACCACGTAAAAATGCGCTGAACTTCAAATGCAAGGACAAAACCCAGTCATTCCAGCTAATCCACAGAAGAAAGATCCAAAGCGCAGAAACAATACAAGTACTGCCAACTCCCTTTAGCTCCTCTTTTCACATCTCTGTGGTTCCCAGACATTTTTAGTGAGTACAGTAGTGTTTAACCCATTGTCTAAAGACGTCTAGGGAGAGTAATTATGGAGCGTGTATCCAGAGAACTTTACCCAGGGTGAAGTTTACCCTGGCAGTCTGCTGCTATCATCCGCTCGCCACATGAGAGTTCACCACAGCCAACGCAGCAATCTAAAGCCAACTCTGAGGTTCAGCACTGGGTCATGAGCATTGTGACAGGTTCTTCCTCCGGTCCACAAACAAGAAGGGCAATGCTGAGATTTTAGAAGATTATGTGTTATTATTAGAACTAATGTGGGAGTTTATGACTGATGCAGCATTATTTGCATGTTTGTGGCATTATAACTCATGCTTCTAGCCTGTAGGGCACAACCCTTCAAAGCATACTTCAGAGGAGCATGGGACCAGAAATCCAAGAATATATCTCTAGGCTTGCTGAATATAATGGTGCGCCGTTTAAAGCATGCAAATACTTTGTAATACATACACTATATATAACCCTGATTTTCATAAGTCTCAACTGAGAGCAAACTGTGCAGATGGAACCATTAGACTGATATATAAATATACAAACATGCATTTGTACCAATTTAAATCCTAAAGTTAAAGGCATAATGTGAACATATTATACACTAAGATATATTTTAAAGGAAATTTCTCTAATATAAGGCTAACTCTGATATAAGGCTAAACGCCCAGAAGATGATTTAAGTGACACAGCTGACATTATAACTGTAAAATAGGTACAAGCTGAGACATGAAGAGGCAGATTAGAGCTGAGCTGGAAAAGCATGAAATTCTACCAGTATTTCATCACCTGTAAAATCCCTTTCATTAAAGGCAACTGCTTTTACCTTCATTTTAAAGTTGCCTAATTTGTTCTATATAGTATAATATGTTTCGTTATTTAAGTAAGCATTTAAAAAAGACATAACTTTGTAATTATACAAAACTTTAGGAATCTTTGATGTGTAAAAAACTGAATCTGTGTTTCCATAAAAATATTAAAATATAAAGCAGCAACTATTATGATCGTTGATAATAATAATAATAATAATAATAATAATAAAACTGTTTGAGCACCAAATCAGCATATTAGAATGATTTCTGAGGGATCAAGTGACACTGAAGACTGAATGAATGGATGAAAATTCAAAATTAAATATTAAATATTTTAAAATATATTAAATAGAAAAGTGAAATAATATTTCACAATATTACTGTTTTACTGCATTTTTTATCAAATAAATGCTGTCTTGGTGAGCATAAGAGACTTTTTTCTCAAATACTAAAAAATGATACCAATCCCAATCTTTTGAAAGGTAGTGTTTCAGTGATCTTGTAGAAGTGCTTATCTTCACCGCTTTATTGGTTTTTAGATGAAACCTCATTCCAAAGAAAATTCTGAGGTACAGCCAAAGCAAGTCTGGATGTTCCAAAAGGCACTATTGGCTCAATTATCAACAACAGAGAACTACATAAATCACCCAGACAATGACTGAAAGGTTGTGCCTCACAGAATATTCACAGTGTGAATAAGCAGATCTGTGAGAAAAGCCCAGCAAGGCCAAGATCTTTTTGTGAGATATACAAAGTTCAGTAGTGGGGAATGTAGTAAAGGTGCAGCAGTCAAACACCTCAAGAGCTCTGCATAATACTGGCCTTTAAGGGAGGGACGCATAGATGCCATCACTCAAATAAGTGAATTAGACTATGGCATTCAAAAGAACCATAAACAGTAACAGAGCTCACAATGAAAGATTTTATGTGACACAAAAATCAAATCAACATGCACAAATCAGTATGCACAAATTGCACAAATCTAACTCAACCTGTACTTTAAAAACACAGCACCAAGAAGTCTGGCAAATACTTCACTACTAAACCAACCAGAAGAACAGCAAATCTGCTAGGATAAATGGGTCAAATTCACACCTGTTAAGTTATACAATGATATATATGCTTATCCCAGCATACTTAACCCTGTAAAGCCTACTGTATCATATTTGATATACAAATTGATAATGCATCTAAATTATCAACATGATCAAAACTTTGCTGAAGAACCTGTTGTACACAATCTACTAGATGCATTCAGTGCTGTGATTGATACAGTAGTTATTAAGTAACTTATTAAGCAAGTATTTTAGTATAATTCTAAAATGTCCCTCTTCAGGTTGTGGTACATGTGTCGTTTTGTAGTCTTTGCTGATTTTTATAAAGTAAATGTAAGAATAACTTTTACATTGTTAGTAATATTTCAAGATGAACACTATGTACAATTTTTATCTATGTACAATTTTTAGATAAATCATGTTAAAATTTGAGTATCAAATATGATACAACAGGCTTTTGAGGAACATTTATTTATACATTTCTGCATTGCATTATATGTACTGCATTATGTTTTAATAAAATTAAGCATTTAAATATCATCTTATTACAACATATAATTAGCGACAACTCATATTTATATGTATTTTATCTAAGTAGTTTGCTAAATTCAGACCTCATTAATTTACATTACAAGGTATCAGAATTTCATCTTACTTTTTGCATATAGCAACTGCACAATATTGCATAATTTGCTCAATTTGGGCCTCTGAATAAAACTGAGGTGTTTTTTCCTCCTTGAGTATGAGTTTCATATTTTCTTATATCATACTATTATGAGCTATATAAGCTGACGTATCAAATATGATACTCAATAAAAACACATATGCAAACTTTTTTTTAGATTTTGTCTTAAAGTTCAATAAACTGTTCCATTAAAAAAAAAATCTGACTATTTCATGTCAGGCTTTACAGTGTTAAAGCTGTCATTGCTGTGGCCATTACAAAATATCAAAATGTGAGGACTAAATACTTAGACTAAAAGCATATTTTAGGGTTTCTTTTTTGTTACAAATATTTTCTAATATAAAAAATGACCTTTTTGTTGTTAGTTTTTTGTTTTCGTGCTTTTAAATAATAATTCTGGAGAGGATAAAGGGTCCTAATAATTTTCCATGTGACTCTAAACAAGGTTTCCATATGTTATTAATATGATGCAAGATGCCTGTAATCCAGTCTGAATTCACCCAAAGCGAATTTGAGTGCAATTTACAGGCTATGATTCTACGTCTTATTTTGCTGAACATAACTTCAGGAAGGAAGCAAACATATAAATGCCAATCGTAACACTTCTGCTGGATGGTTTAACTTATCATAGTTCAGATTTAAAATGATCATTAGTGCCTGTAAAATCTTGTCAATGCAAAAACTAATAAGCACCTGC
The DNA here is from genome assembly GCA_039654775.1 of Spinibarbus caldwelli. NCBI lineage: Eukaryota > Metazoa > Chordata > Actinopteri > Cypriniformes > Cyprinidae > Spinibarbus > Spinibarbus caldwelli. The sequence goes on along the minus strand of CM077235.1, from coordinate 14,724,161 downwards.
AAACAAGCATTCAGAATGACTGTATGAACCTCCTATTAATATATAACTCCTACTGAATGAAAAATATTATGCAATAATATTAGGTAACTTTTCAATAAAACAAAAAAGGAAGTGAACAAATTGTACGACAGGAATCAACAACTACTGCTGTAGGGAGGAGTGTTAAACTATCAGGTCTAACCATTCTATTAAATAAAAGGCAACACTGCCTAAAACCGCAATGAATAAAACCAACATCTTTTTCTGGCCTGTTCATACCTGATCAGAGCAACACGACACACAGCAGATCATCAGTTCACGCTGTCAGGAAAGTGCACCGACAATCTGCAGACACTAGACTTCAATGCATTGCACAATCCCTTAGCAACATCCGACAAGTTAAGGCACAGCCTCTACAGGGGTGAAGGCAGATAAGCTGTTGGCAGCATGTGAGGAGAAGTACAGTATGTCCTGATGGTGCATGCTTGCTCCTCAATGATGATTACATCAAACCCTTTGGCTAAAAGACGCTTAGTGGGATTAAATTCAAATGAATGAATCCTTGTATTAAATGGAAAATGACAGATCTAAGAGTGTTAGATAATAAGCTCTCGCTGCATCAGTGGTTAAATAATCTAAATGAACTGAATGAGAATTATGGTTATGCTACAGTGTGAATTATGTGTGTTTTCTGTTGGTATGAGATTTGAGGAGTACAATCAGATTCATCAAACTCAAAAGAAAGAAAGAGCTTACCTGGGGAAGAACTGGCGACGGTCTTAATCTCTGGAGACAAACAAAAAGGAAACATACACAAGACCGTTTCAAGGTAGGTCGTGAATTAAAGTACCAACAGTCCTGTACAAAACATAAGCAGTGCAGGCATTAGCCTTAAGGCAAAATGCTGACGTTAACGCAAACCACAGGGAACTGGTACAGCATTACTGGAACAATCGTAAGATATTTAATGTTTAATTAGGGTGAGGTAAACAAGATTTTCTTAGCGCATACTAGCCCACACCTTCAATATTATGACTTCTTTTGAGGTTAAACAGGTATCTTCCATTGAAAGTCTAGAATAGTTAAAAGTAATGTTACTAAATAAACATGAAAGAGAAAAATCTAACCCATGGTGCTTGTTAAAAGCTACTGTTTCTTGTGCAATTTTTGTTCAGTCATAAATGTCTTAATAAATACATGCCTTTATTTGATCTACTAGCCATCCATATGGTTCTCCATCATGTAAAAAAAACTCCTGCTGAGCTTTAATGTCAGTGTTCATAATTAAACCAATCAAAACAATTCAAACCAGTTCAAGGTTGTGCTGTGACCTTCGACCTAAGACAGCCGGCTGTTTCTTTACAAGGTACACTATTTATATCATCTTTTATCAAACCAGATTAAGTTGTCAGATTTTATCCATTTTAAACCATTAGGAAACCACATACGAATAGGATCACTGAAGGTTTTTGAAATGATAATGCCTACCAAAAAAATACTAAAAATACAAACTGCAGTCTTTTATTCACTAAATAGTCCAAGAAACCACTTTGTTGCTGATGTTTGGGCATGCAGAGGTTCTAGCTACACCTTGCTTAGAATAAAAGATGCTAAACCCCCAGATAATAGGTCATAAACCTATGCTGTGATTAACAGCTGCTATATTCATGGAAAGGTTCAAATGGCAGCAGTTCAAAGGCTGGTAGAGGGATAGCGCATGGACGCAGTCAGCCAGCCATTACAGACATTTCAGTGCCCTGAGAAACACTTCACTGTTGGAACAGGTTCAAGGATTTGGCTGCATTTTAACAGGCCAATACGGAGACAATACAAGAAATAGGTCTAATCAAACTGAAAAGCGAGTGTTACTTAATTGGAAATTGCTTGTTTTTAGTCCTTTAAACAGGCTGAAAGAGAATAGACCAGTTATGATTTAATCAAGGACAGTAATTGTTACAATTGCATTCGTCCCTTACAATTTTTGGGAGATAATCCTTACTTTTCAGACCCCCAACAACCTTCTAATGAACTTAAAATGGCCAGTGGGGTGATGATTTCACACCTTTCAACTGCATCATAATATGATTGGGGTACAAAAGGGGTGAGATTGAGGGGAAGGGTTGGGTAGTTAAATACTGATGAGCTTAACAGACCCCCTGGGTTAGAGCAGGTGGAGGGTCTGACTCCACTTAAAGCAATTTAAATTTTCTGACTGGAAGGGGAATCTGCTGTGAAGCAAACCTTCACCATCTGTTATGAACAAGACCATACTCTACATCAGTCGTTTTCAACCAGGGGGACGGATCTCACTAGGGGGTCTCGGCAAACTTCCAGGGGGGCCTCAGTATATCATAAGTTGATTTAAATTTAGTTAGATAAACTTAATTGAAATGCTTAGAAATCTGTAAAGACTGAAAACCCATGTCTTATATAATAATTATACCTAAACTTTTTATGAATAGATAGTATTTGACTTCTACTTTTAACATTTGTACTTTTAAAAATTACACAGGTATTTAAGTGAACTGCCAAGATACATTTTACTTTAAAGCAAAATGACTTAATGACTTGACAAATGTTTAAAAAACTTAATAAATAAATAAATAAAACAACCAAACCTGCCAATGGTATGAGAAAAATTGATTCAACTTGATTCAAAAAAAAAAAAAAAAACGTGTCTTAAGCATTGTCACTTCATTATTTTTATTTATTTATTTTTTTTTATTGCTTTTTTTTCCAGAAAACAAGACTTAACATCCTATGCTATTTTACTTTTCAAGTAAATGTATCTTGATTTAAGAATGTGCAGATATTTGTATTAGAAAAACAAGACAAAATACTGAGCATAATATATATATATATATATATATATATATATATATACAGGTGCATCTCAATAAATTAGAATGTCATGGAAAAGTTCATTTATTTCAGTAATTCAACTCAAATTGTGAAACTCGTGTATTAAATAAATTCAGTGCACACAGACTGAAGTAGTTTAAGTCTTTGGTTCTTTTAATTGTGATGATTTTGGCTCACATTTAACAAAAACCCACCAATTCACTATCTCAACAAATTAGAATACTTCATAAGACCAATAAAAAAAAAAACATTTTTAGTGAAATGTTGGCCTTCTGGAAAGTATGTTCATTTACTGTATATGTACTCAATACTTGGTAGGGGCTCCTTTTGCTTTAATTACTGCCTCAATTCAGCGTGGCATGGAGGTGATCAGTTTGTGGCACTGCTGAGGTGGTATAGAAGCCCAGGTTTCTTTGACAGTGGCCTTCAGCTCATCTGCATTTTTTGGTCTCTTGTTTCTCTTTTTCCTCTTGACAATACCCCATAGATTCTCTATGGGGTTCAGGTCTGGTGAGTTTGCTGGCCAGTCAAGCACACCAACACCATGGTCATTTAACCAACTTTTGGTGCTTTTGGCAGTGTGGGCAGGTGCCAAATCCTGCTGGAAAATGAAATCAGCATCTTTAAAAAGCTGGTCAGCAGAAGGAAGTATGAAGTGCTCTAAAATTTCTTGGTAAACGGGTGCATTGACTTTGGTTTTCAAAAAACACAATGGACCAACACCAGCAGATGACATTGCAGCCCAAATCATCACAGACTGTGGAAACTTAACACTGGACTTCAAGCAACTTGGGCTATGAGCTTCTCCACCCTTCCTCCAGACTCTAGGACCTTGGTTTCCAAATGAAATACAAAACTTGCTCTCATCTGAAAAGAGGACTTTGGACCACTGGGCAACAGTCCAGTTCTTCTTCTCCTTAGCCCAGGTAAGACGCCTCTGATGTTGTCTGTGGTTCAGGAGTGGCTTAACAAGAGGAATACGACAACTGTAGCCAAATTCCTTGACACGTCTGTGTGTGGTGGCTCTTGATGCCTTGACCCCAGCCTCAGTCCATTCCTTTTGAAGTTCACCCAAATTCTTGAATCGATTTTTCTTGACAATCCTCATAAGGCTGCGGTTCTCTCGGTTGGTTGTGCATCTTTTTCTTCCACACTTTTTCCTTCCACTCAACTTTCTGTTAACATGCTTGGATACAGCACTCTGTGAACAGCCAGCTTCTTTGGCAATGAATGTTTGTGGCTTACCCTCGTTGTGAAGGGTGTCAATGATTGTCTTCTGGACAACTGTCAGATCAGCAGTCTTCCCCATGATTGTGTAGCCTAGTGAACCAAACTGAGAGACCATTTTGAAGGCTCAGGAAACCTTTGCAGGTGTTTTGAGTTGATTAGCTGATTGGCATGTCACCATATTCTAATTTGTTGAGATAGTGAATTGGTGGGTTTTTGTTAAATGTGAGCCAAAACCATCACAACTAAAAGAACCAAAGACTTAAACTACTTCAGTCTGTGTGCACTGAATTTATTTAATACACGAGTTTCACAATTTGAGTTGAATTACTGAAATAAATGAACTTTTCCACGACATTCTAATTTATTGAGATGCACCTGTATATAGATAGATTCACGCGTTTAAATGTTGTTCATTATTTCACTTTGTACTTTCAAATGCAACATGCCTTACCTGACACAACTTTACTACTGTCCAACAAAATATGTACGCGGAGAGGGAAAACTTCGCTCTCATGTATCGCTCCGGTAAGCAGGCGAGATGCATCTGCACCTCATCCAGTCCTCCGTCTCCAGAACGCTCCTCTTCACAGCCCTGCGCCCCAGCACCGTCCCCAGCGCCTTCCTCTTCCATGTTTACAATGGTTTCAACAAGTTTAAGTCCTTTAGAATATGCAAAGCGTTCTAACTGCACCTGTCTGCTTCATGTTGGTTGTTATTAAGTCCGCTGAATGTCACAGAAGGCAAAAGCTCCTGAAGAGTGCTTGACATTTGTGAGTACTTAACCGCGGGTGATAGTGCCATGTTTATATTACCGCTGTCAGTAGTTTACACATATTTTCCAGCTCCGCGAAACGCGAGATTTACTTCTGACGCGGCGGTGTATAAAAAGCAGTGCAGAAGTCTCTGGTGTGGTGGAACAAATTCCAGCGTCCCATGTTGTTTGTCGGTGACAGTCAGGGGGCGAGGAGTGAGAGTTTCAGATCAACACCTCTTCCTTCTACATTATACAGTAAACGAGCGACGCGACGCGACGCGACGCGACAGACCAGAACGCGGCCACTCAACGAATCTGTGTCCACTGCGTTGAGTTGTGCATGGAATCCTGACGTCAACGCCCAATGGACCAATCAAAGAGTTTGTTTACGCGAGCAGCGCGACGCGACAAACTAGAACACTCACATTAAAATGAATGAAATCATCTATGTACGTTCATTTGCACTGTAAACTTAAGTGTAGATGAAGATGTGAATTATACGAGGTCAGCTGCATATTTTAAGCATTTTCTTTTAATAATAGATCATTTATTAGCTACTGTCAAGAAATGCAGTATTCAGCTTTACATACCCTCATCCAGACAAAAAAGAATTATAAAACAATAAATATTATTATTACATTATTTAATCAAATCAAAATCATTGTATTAAAGGAATAGTTCACATGAATATGGAAATTTTCTGAAAATGTATTCACTCTCAGGCTATCCAACATGTAGATGAGTTTATTTCGTCATCTGAACAGATTTGGAGAAATTTAGCATTACATCACTGGCTCACCAAAGAATCTTCTACATTGAATGGGTGCCGTCAGAATGAAAGTCCAAACAGCTGATAAAAACATCACAATAATCCACAAGTAATCTACACGACTACAGCTGATCAGTTAACATCTTCTGAAACGCAAAGCTGCATGCTTATAAGAAATAAATTCATCATTAAAGAGTTTTAACTTCAAACCTAACCAAAATACCAGTCCATAATATTGCTTCCTCCAGTTAAAATGTCCATCCTCTGTTGTCCTCTAACATCAAAATACACCAAAATATTTGTTTAGAACTGTTTTGGATTGTTTTTGCTTGTAAACAGCACTTGATCTGTGCATATTTCTCTCCTGATTCAGATCAGATTACTTTTTCACTGGAAAAAAGCAAGATTACAAATAGAGGACTCATTTTAGCGAGAACGGTTTGAAGTTAAAAAAAAAAAAAAAAACATCAAAATGATGGTTTTGTTTGTTACAAACATGCATCTTTTTTCTCTTCATAAGTTGTTAATTGATGGACTGATGTTCTTATCAGCTGTTTGGACTTTCATTCTGATGGCACCCATTCACTGCAGAGGATCCACTGGTGATTTAATGCTAAATCTCTCCAAATCAGTTCCTACGAAGAAACAAACTCAATTTTCAGCAAATTTTAATTTTTCCTTTATCGTACATATCTTACAGACCCCCTGCTGTATTCTCACAGACCCTTGGTAAAAAAACACTGGCCATAATAAACGTATTATGCTAATAAGATCTTTATTGTATTATACTGACATTATTGTAATCCACTTAGGAAGAAGCATTAAATCAATGACTCTGCAGAGTCATTTTTACACCCACATTCAATTACAGACTTGTTGATGTGATTTTGTCTTAAAGCACAGCCGGTGCCAGGCCTGATACAGGGCTCTGTTCAGTCACTCTGTTGTTTGCTTTGCTATTGTTCTGTCTATTAAGCAACATCTGAGCTATAGTCAATACGTACAGTGCTTGGTTTAGAAACAGCCCACATGTGAGTGTGAAATCAACCATTAGTGCACCACAAATACAAAAAGCTGTCATTTAAATGCACATGGATTCATAAATAGGTTTTTATTAATACTCAGTGACAAAGGCAAGCACATCGATATAAATATTGCACAGAACTACGATAATTGTCAGCTGCCCTGTCTTGAAAAGAATATAATGGCACTAAGAGGTGACAAAATAACCTTCTTACTACTCCATTCCAACAAAATCTGCACTTTACATAGTTTATATAACCTACAAATTCATGCAACACATTCGTTTTGCAATATAGTCATTCATATTATTAGGATATTGTTAGTGGTTCAAGTCTTACATGCTATTATCTGTTATCTAATTCTTGGATTTTGACACAGCTTATCCTGAGAAGTAATATAATTACATTTGTACAAGAAATACAGCAACACAGATAAAAAAAAAACTTCCCCAAAAGTAAGCTATCTGAAAAGCTTCTGTTCAACGCTTACATTTTTAATTGTCAATGCCAAACTAGAGTGCTTTTATTGAGGATTATCATTGCATTCATTACTGACACCAGCCCTGTACCAGATGTTGTTATGGCTGATGCTGATCTAATGGAAAACAGGTTGAGGCCCTGAAATATAATACTTTACTAATAGCTGCTAAGGTTTTAACAAAAAGGGCTTCTTCGAAATGACCCTTTGGCTTACATTTGTTTAGAGCTAGGATTGTGTGCACAGCACATACAGGCCACTTCTAAAGGTACCATTTCTTTGGTATCTGACATTTATCTTTTAAAAATTTTGGTTTATTCATATTAGGGGTGGGTGATATGACCAAAATCTTATCACGGTATGAGTAATTTTATTTCACGATAACAATATATATCACAATATAATTATTTTTGCTTTAAATAAGGTCTTTATGATATCAAATTTTTTTATAGAAATGTCATAATTCTTGTCACCAGTGTCAATATCACAAAAAACTAATACTAGCAAAAATTTAAAAACAATAATAAAAATAAAGCTGAATGAAGACAAGTAAACAGCAATTAAATAAGAAACCAATTACAAGCAGTAAGACAAAAAAAACTACAGTAGAACAAATAAATAAGAAATGCTACATTGTATAAATTAATCAAATGAATAAAAATGATGCATATTCTTCACTATGTAAATTAAATATATATTTCTTCTTATTAAAGTTACAAAAGTGATTTAGTCAAGAGCAGTTAAAAATTTTCTCTCTTTTGTTGTTTGATTAACATGAATGACAGACAGAAGGAATATTAGACTGCTGTCAGTTTAAGAGCTGCCCGGATCCAATATACTGTTACACGTTTTCTTTCTCAACTGTTTGCTTTCACGTAAGACCTAAATTACTGTGTTATGAAGATAATTACAAATACGGGATTTTGACACATACAAGTGTGTATATTCAACCATTCAAGGCCTATAAAGCGGCAAAAATAACTCCGTTCAGTACTTGCTCTATGAGCACTGTCTTCACGTGCGCCTCTCTGACAGCTTGTTTTTATACCGCGATGCTTAAAAACACATGCAAACGATAAGTTGTCACATGAGCATGTATCTGAGATAGAGATGATAGTCCAAAATCTCTACCAGCTTACAAATTTCTACCGGTTAATCGTGTCTACCAATATATCGACCACCCCTAATTCATATACATCCATAACCATTAAGAGCGTAAATAAATGGCTCGAAGTTAAGTTGTGTTAACCAGCCACCCAAAAATAGATGTACAACATCTATATTTAAGCAGATAACTGTCTGCTCAAAGATAGATGTGCAGACATATATAGATTAATAGTCATACCAGAGGTTGTAGTTATGGGAATTCTGTTCAAGAACAACCCTAGCTGGACTATTGCAGTCTAGGTTGAGTTGAAGTATTTACCAAGTGAAAAAAGAGACTGAACTGGCAGAATTACATTCCAAAATGGACAAAGACGACAAGTAAAAGTGCCACCTGCCTGCTTTGTGAAGAGGCCTACTATATGTATGAATGGACCCTTTTTTGGTGGCTCTCATCAATTCTGGTCACATCAGCCAGATCAGAGGCGTTCTTTCAAAGGGCTACTTTACCTCATTTATTCACTGATACACAATTATCCATCTCTGTTTTGAACTTTAATTGGACAAATGAAAATGCAAAGTTGATTCCATTGCTATGTCTCCAGCTGCCCCAATCCTTTGAAGAAATTGGCTGTTTCTCTTCCAAACTCCAGAATAGAGCTTTTCAAATAGCTTGTCAGATTGTTTCGATATACAAAAACAAGCTAAAGTATAACTTCCCACAATGTCAAATTCCATAACTTTTCTCTATTAAGACAACAGTTTAAAATGTGTCCCTTGGACATTAATAAAGTGTTATTGTAGTTATTGTACTAGTATGTACTGTCATTGATCCTTGGTTTGAAAACTCCAGCAATAATCTTACAATAAAAAATAGCAGTGATTGCAGAAACACTATGGAGAGAGAAAAACACTGATACGACAGGTTTGAGACAAATGACACTTTTCAAACAAACAGATCAACAGACCTGTTGTTGTTCCAGGCTGACAGTGTTGCTGAGTTGACAGTAAAATGAGCAAACATGTCAGATTTCTTGCAGACGAAAAGTAGAGACTTTGACAGCTGGTAGAGAAGTCAGCTGCCCTGAGGGCTGAGGTACTGGACGGAAGAAACGTGTTTAAGACAGTCAGGATCCACAAATTCAGAATCTGTACAGGAGAAATTAGAAAACAAATCAATGTTTGAAAGTAGCTCTAAAGTCGAAGAAATATGTTATATTTTCCCCACCAAAATTTACAAAAAGAACAAGACTCAAAATACAAATAAGAAATGACAAATTTATAGATTAAGATGTTATGTATTTTGATATTATTTCTCCAATAAATAAATAAATAATAATGAAATAAAATAAATTTGTATCTCATTAATATGATGTAGTGTATAAAAATCCTCCTGTCCAAAAACTTTTTAATGAGCATAAATTAAACAACAAATACCATTATGTACCTGTTCACTTAAAATGGTACTTTTCGAATTTAAATTTAAATAATATATAGATATTTAAATCATATATAATTTTATATATTATACATTTTTATATATAATATAATTTTCACATTATAATAATGAGAATTAGATTTATTTATTTCTTTTATTTTTATTGTATTTTATTTTTTATTTACTTTTTTATACAGTCAACAACTATCAACAATTTTGTTGCTTAATGTCCTTAAATATCATATGTAATAATAATAATAATAATAATAATAATAATAATAATAATAATAATGGTCCTAAAATTTTCTTTAAAAGTTTTGTATTTAAATTTACCTTTTTATTACTTTCTTTTTTGGGTAAAATATGATGGTGTTATGGACTGTGATTCTATAATTATTCACAAATTCTTTCAGCATCTGAAGTGAGTAAATTTAATTTCTGTCATTGTTAGTGCCAATTATTTGAAGCAGCTGCACCAGATAAATTACTCTACTTAGAGACAAATGTTTGTTTCCTTTAATCATCAACCAACTCGTCAAATGTTCGAGCAGTGCAGTCTATTCCCTTTGCATCTCAGTGTCCAGCACAAATAGCTAATTCCATTATTGACACAGTCTCCCATTGTGTCCCACGTCATTGGACTAAATCGTCCGTAGAGTCATGCAACCAAACTAACAGCATGAGGCTTATTTCCTAAGCCAGAAAACAGAACAGAGTCCTGTTCAGCATCACCTCTCTCAATGGCAGCAGTCAGCCAGCTCTATACATCTGCTCTGTAGTGGCTCCCGGGTTGCTAAGAACACTCCCAGGAGCACACTGATGGATTATAGACCAGTCAAAGCCAACATGAACCCCTTCCCCTCTGGCTGCAAGCCCAACTGCTGGAGAGCAGCATCAGATGAGACAAGCATGAATAGAAAATGACCTGCTCTGATGAAAGACTATGTATGAGGAAATCCAGACAGGCTTAGTTTGATTCTGGTGAAGAAATGCAGGTGGTTTAAACATTCTGTTCAATCTCACACTGTGTTTTTAGCACTCATGCATAAGTTGTGAAATGTCTATCCTGGCACATAGTGGCCAAACTGTACTTTTACAGTGTAAAAATAACACAGTTTTATCTGTAATCCTCTCAGTTAATTAAAAACAAACATGTCAACATCTATCACTATATAATAAAACATATTTGGCTGAACTGTGCCCCCACCATGCAAGTCACTGGTGGCTTAGACTCAATACACGCTTTCATATTTTCCAGATGTGCATGCAAACAGCTGTTATGTGAAGATCCACTGAGAGCTGAGCAGGAAACAAAAGTATGTCAATAGACTATTCACTACTCATGTCGAACCCTGTGACCATGATATAACCATCCAAAACAAGCCGAGCAATAGGCCACATTCAAATATATTTCCTGATACGAAAAAACAAGTTTCACACTTTTATTGTACACTGATCTTGCAATAAGAAATACAAACACTAAAAAAAAGTCCTTTCTCACTCTCTTGATGTTGTCCTGGTTTTATTTGCTTATTTATCTTCTAAAGCAGCTCTGTTAACAGACAAGGTGAATAAAAATCCACTTTAGCCTGATTAAAGTGACAGTGGAACTTAAAATGAGTTCAGTATCTACATTCAGCATTTTTGGTACTCAGGCGAAGTAATCTAGTTAAAAGGTTGATTTGGTTCTTTACTATTTCCAAAAATTTCACATTATCTGTCATTGCACCTAGAGTACTGGTTCACTTCCAAGGGGGCCAAGGGTTGACTTAAAAAATATTTAATAAAATTAAATATAAAATTAATTAAAACAATTATGGGGTTAACAATTAACGGGGGTTAAACATTATGTTGGACAATGGGGAGCCTTCAAGTCAAAAAGTTTGAGAACTACTGACACATAGGATTCACATACTGTAATCACACGTAAATGTTCCTTAAGAGAAAATAAATATGTAGCAATCTGCAATCTGACACAATCAGTGCTCTTGTGGTACCCACATTTTGGAGCATCTTTTATCAGCAGAAACGGCGTAAGCAGATTTACAAAAAGGCTGCAAAATGCCCATCAAAAGTTTACACAAAGAAAAAAAAAAACATTTAAGACATTTTGAATTTGAATCAAATTCTTTGTCAGCAGGGCCAGTCAGCCTTCTTAAATTATTAACAAGCTATTCTCCTCAAATTCCATTTACTTTCAGTTCCACCGTTATCATTTTAAATTATTAATTACCACAGGTCAGATGTTTTCTTTTTAGACACACAAGTCATAATCACCAAAAAGCATCTAAGCAAAATAAAAATAATAAAAGCATCGTTAAAACACAACCCCATATACCTAAGAAATAAAAACAATTACATGAAAAAACCTGCAGTATCAGAACCTTACGACACTAACATAATTTCCACTCTCACACTGGTACACTGCCAATACACTGAGAGCTTTCCCATCTAAGTGCTGTTGCTGTGGTTTTAAGATGTCAGCTGAAATATATAACAAGACAGATATGTAGTGAGGATATCTGACCTTGAAGCCCTATCAATAGCAGCTCTGCTATCCTTAGTGCTCATTAATTTACTCGCCTGAGAACTATAATTCTGATGCTGCTAAGTAAGTCATGTATAAAGGAACAAATCCAGAGAAATAATGCTTATTGTATCCATATTAATGTATTTCAGCAGACAGTGCGTAGCCATTTCAAATCATTTTGTGTGGAATAGTTTACATGAGATACTAATAATAGACCAAAGGACTAAATCCCTCCCTCCCCCTGAAATCCTAATTGCACATTCAGTCCATTAACGCTCAGTGATGCACACACCAAACAACCTATAGATCAGAGTCTTCGAGCACCTCTGCTGACCCAGCTACAGCAGAATAATTCCCAGAAAGCCTTGAAACGCTGAGACACATACACTTCCCGACACAAGCACAAAACAGTGGCCACTGACTTCCTTATGATGTAATTAAAGAAGAGGTTTTAAAGGCCCTGATCTGCAAAATGTGCTTCTACACTATAATGACTAGCATTGTAAAAATAAACTACTTTGAAAATGCTTTAAAGAAGACATTAGAATGTATTAAGTATTATGCTGTTGAACCTTTCCAAGTTTCCTATTGTATTTTTTTTAAATTGTATAATGCTCTCCTGCAATTGACAGCCTGTTACAGTACAGCATGCCAATTTGTTCATCTCTTGCCATTGTTTGTGAGTGAACTAAAGGAGAAAGTGCTTGCTGTGAGTATACCTGCGAGGCATGTGAGAATTTGATAGCAGGATAAAGGACTAAGTGACATGTTTCCTCTGAGGCCTCACTAGCACAGGTGCTTCTCAAGCACCCCTACAGTCATTAATAATGGAACTTTTCTTAGCTCTATTTTTCTTGCAATATGATTACAGTGATCTGGAAAGCGACAAAGCAAGCAAATACATAATGTAAACATATATATGTATGCAATACTTTATGCATGACAAGACCAGTTGTCCTAAACCATAATAAGAGTGTCAACACTTGAAATTTAAAGCCTTGGAATTGTTAAAAAAAAAAAAAAAATAACTAAATAAATAATAATAATGAACTGGATAGTCGACATGACGTGTAACAGTGGCATGTGTCTAAATATATTTTAGACTGCATATTACGATTATTGTATTATATTTAATGTCAAATATTTTTTTTAAAAAAGTGCATTTTAACAAAAAATGTAAATAATTTTAACTGAATTTGGATGGATGGATGGATGGATGGATGCGACAGTGCTGACATCAACTGAAAATACATAATTGTGCATATTCAAATTAAAGAGGTAGTTCACAGAAAAGTGAAAGTTCAGTCAAGTAATTACTCACCCTCATGTCGTTTCAAACCCTTTGTTCATCTTCGGAACACAAATTAAGATATTTTTGATGAAATCCGAGAGCTTTCTGACCCTCCATAGACAGCAAGAGTCCTACCACGGTCGAGGCACAGAAACGTAGTAAAGACATCGTTAAAATGGTCCATGTGATATCAGTTGTTCAACCATAATTTTACGAATACTTTTTATGCGAAAACAAAAATAACAACTTTATTCTACATTTTGATTTCACAAAAATATCTTAATTTGTGTTTTGAAGATGAACAAAGGTCTTACGGGTTTGGAACGACATGAGAGTGAGTAATTAATGACAGAATTTTCATTTTTGGGTGAACTAGCCCTTTAGCTCTTGATTAGAAAAATCCAGCACCTGTTTTACTTCTTCTTCATTCTGCATCTGCGTTCTACTTTCCTATCCCCTGGAAAGACACTGCATGATCCCTCACTATTCACAGCAGATTTCCTGTGATGCCGTAATCTTTGCTTCTTTTTCGATGAGTTTCCCTGTTCCATTTTATTCAAATGGTGGTCCTCTCTGCAAAAAAAATCTGAGGAGGCAGAGGCCATGAGAGGAAGAGATGTAGGCCTGGTAGCTTGAGATACGTCTGCGTCACCAGATTCAACATCACATGGACCGTAAGTTTCCAACACCAAATCATCGAAAGCATTGGTAGAGACAAGTCCCTCAGTCTCTAAAAGGAAAGGTTTCACATCTTCAGAAAAGCTGGACCTCCTCAAGCGATGTCTACCATGCAAGCCTCTCTCAGTAGTTGCCAATGGTCTTTTCTTGTGCTTTGACTTTAAGTATTTTTGAGAGTGTTCTTTGTTCCTTTTTGCCCCTTGCTCAAGCACAAGGGCATCTCTTATCTCACAGCTTGAGTGAGCTTGAGTTAAGTTGATTTTCATAGAAGACAACTGACTAGCACACTGCTCAACAAGGGAAGCTATGCTGATGTCACTTCTTATTCCGCAGGTGCTGGCTGGGGAGAGTAGGTCTCTGGTTATTGACTGTGGAGTTAAAGTGGACCTAGGAAGACTGGCATGGGCCCAAAGGTCTGAAGTCTTGATGTGCTCAATGAGGGACATACAAGAACGGCACAGGTGCAGATCTTTAGCTCCATTTTTCAGGGAACTCTTGCAAGATTCACAAAGAGAATTCTTGTTTATGGCCAACACAAACAAAGACCTTGTCCCAGAGCCAGGGGAGCTTACCACTGGGGACTGCAAATCTCCACCTGGAGTTGTAGGAGAGTCGATATTGAATATCCTGAAACACACACCACTCATTGGGGTCCTGGGTTGGCTCTCTGGAGAGGCCAAGGTTGACACCACTGTATTTGCATCATATTTTGAGGGCAGAACACCAACTTGACTTGACTCTTTGAAATTAACCGTGTCTCCTCGACCATTAACAGTTCTTGCTCCTTTTGTTGGTTTTCTAACCCTTGCTGACTGGGTTTTGCATCTCAGATATACATCTCTTGTTTCTTCACTGCTAATTTTTGAAGATCTCAGTTCTGTTGGGTTGCTATTGTCTATTCTATGCTTTAGCCAGTTAACTATACCCATAGCCATAGATATCTCAGTGTCACAGAGCTTCAGCAAGCAATCCTTCCCCATCCATTTACTTTGCAGAAGCTCTTGACCAACAAAGTCCTGAGCCAAAGGTGGGGCAAGATTCTCCTCTGCTCCATCATGGAAGCTGTACATGGATAATGGAAGATCACTGCACTGGCCAACAATGCTGTCTGTTAGATCGAGCTCGTCATCAAAGATCGGGATAATCTCTGCCTCGCTGGGGTCACAGAATAGCTCATAAAGAGCATCTCCACTGTACGTGTCCCTAGGGAACTTACTGGAATGCACTGGAGTGAGGGAACTTCTGCTGTGGTCCTCAAAACCAGGAGAAACATAATCACAGTAGCCCTCATCACTGGTGTTCCCTTGGTTGGCACTTTTGGGTGTTATCACATCAGTATTAAATTCCATGATTTCAGACTCTACAGGTCGTGGTGTATTTGCAGTTACATCTTCAGACTTGGTTGTGGAAGGAGATTTTATGATAGGTGTTGTGGAGTTTGTTGCATGTCCTGGTGCTTTTGAACTTTGCCCCAATAGCAAAGCTCTGTTTAGGGTTTCCCACAACCCAAACATGTCCAGGACCTCAGCGTGAGCTGGAGAGGCCAGACACTCCTTACCTCCCTGGAAACCTGCAGTAGTAGGGACTTGCCTTGGAGGTTCACAGGCAACTTTGTGACGTTCAGGGCTAAGGACCCCTTCAGGTGATACAAGATCATCAGCAAATATCTCACCACAACCAGCCTGAGATCCAAAGCTTTTTAATGAAGCAGCATCCTCACAGACATTAGCACAACATTCACTGGAAGAATCGGAGGGAGTCTCACTGAGTTCGTCGTTATATCTGCTTCCTGCAGTGGTACGTTCTCGATGCCTTACCATCTTCCTCGTCCGTTTCAATGATGGAATATTTTCACCTATAACACGACATGGTGTACTTGGTGACATAGCTTTCTCTTGTTTGTGTCTTTTGTGAACAAACAAGTCCTTAATGGCCTTCCTAGGTTTCCTCAGGGAGATCCTCTTTTTAGGAATGGATTTGGCTATGCAGGGCACAAAGGGCACTTGAGGTGTTAGGTTACGGTAATCGATGATTTCACAACTGCTGCCAGATGTCTCCCGATTCTCACAAAGCAACCTTAGAGGCGCCTCGAATCCTGAAAAGCTGACACTGGTCACCAGCTTATGGTGATGGCACCAGTTGGTCCCATCTTTGTATCCAGGGCTCTGATTTTGCTGCTGTCCCGCTCCTCTCACACAGTCATGGGTTCTGCTTCTTCTAAATGAGCCACGGAGCCGCCTATGACCTTCTGAGAGCGTGTCACTAACCCCTGGAGACAGTATGTCCAAAGTGTCTATCACAGGCAGTGAGGATGGGCTTTCATCAGTACAGTGTGTACTCACAAATCCATTATTCGTGGGGGTTTGAGATTTGTGCTCTGCAGGCACTTTACATCGGCCATGTGCCTTCCTTGACCTCTTCCAATCATCTGAAGAATCTTCGCTCTTTGACAGCTCCATGTTTTCATATACATAACTGTAACTAGACATGAGACAAATACAGGATACAGTAAATATAGGAGGAATGTTGGTGATTTTTATTTACCTGTAATTTGGGCCATTTTTCAAATATTTTATAATGATATATTGCAATTAAGTCATAATTGTGTCTACTATCTCATCCTTTATAACTCAAATTTGAACAAGACTAACAAAATTTCAAAGAACCTGTTAAAATGCAAAAGATTTAATACATACATTTATTTATTTATTCTGGCTGTCTAATGTTTTGTTTTAATTTTGATGCTCTTGAATCTACACTTTAAATTGGCTATGAGATCAGTGATAAATTTATACACGGTATGTAACAGAAACTCTCAAAAAATAAATCTTCAAAACAAGTAATGGACAGAAAAAGAAAAAAAAAAACATTAAGATGAAAACTGCTCTTATCAGCTGAACAATATTCATGTTGAAAGTATTTTAAACTCATTTCACGAAATTGTAATGCAGGTCCCAAATATGTGTCTGTTTTAATATTCCTGACAGCTAGAACATTCACTGCCATACATATTAAACAATTCAGTAATATTAAACAGCAACAACGATATTATTTTGATGTATGCTATTATTGACGTAATAGGGCAAATTGCAATACGTCTAGCATTTCTCAGAGTAAATATTTATACTACACATAGCTACATATTTTAAAGCAGAAGATGACAGGTTGAATTGTAGTAAGAAAAAAGGATGTTATTGTGCACTTTGACTGAAACACTGAAACTGATATCATTTAACTGTAACTCAAATTTGATACCACAAGGACAGTCTGTATAGCTTATAAAATAGGTCACACAAGTAACGTTATATTATGACAAAATTGAGCATTATGTGGCTCTATAATTTCCAATAAACAACGGGTCATACTAACGGCAAAGAACCAATCGCAAATGCCTCAGAAAAACAAAATTCTATATTTAGGAATAACTCCTGTTTGTAACCTGCTGGCTTCCAGCTCGTCGTTCGATTTCATTTGAGCAACGCCTTAATATACAGGTTTTTGCCTAAAACAAGGTCCACTGAATTCTAATATATACACGAATTCGAATGGCACGTCATTTTAGCGGTCATTTGAATACATACCTGCAGCGGATTGTGACAGAAGACGTTTGGCGGGAGCTGGAGGTTCACAAGCGCGTGACAAGATGGGATGCTCTGGCTGTCAGCGCGCGTGTGAAGATAATTACGATAGCCAATCAGAAGACAGAATAAGGCTCACAACACAGCATCAGCACCACTCACTGATCATACGCCTGGATACAAAGAGCGCGGAACGTTCCCACGCTCTGTGGACACTGAAATACCGCTGAAGGGCTTTCATAACATTTCTGGTTGTGAAATATAAAGCCTCCAGGCTCAGCTCAAACGGAGAGCGGAATATTAACAATATATTCCCCTAAAAATAGAAGAAAACCGGTGTCTCACAACCCACTAATTCCATTAAAGCCACTCCAGTTACAGTCAAACCAAAAATTATTCAGACACCAGATATAATTTTTTCAAGTCAATTGTGACATATTACACCCGAAAATTCTTCATACAGTGCACTACCAGTGAAACTGTTAAAAATTGGGACCAAAAATTTAATTTGACACTTTGACCTGTTTTGTTACATACCTTTCAATTAAAGTTATCTAAAATTATCAAGATGAATTTGTTCTCAGTTTTACTCTCGAGTTCTTGTCATATTTTATTACAATTTTCTAACCTATAGCAAATAAACTGTGATAATGTGAGAAATTTTGAAGGTGTCTGAATAAATTTTGGTTTGACTCTAATTCATTTGTGATTATCAAGATGAGTTTGTTCTGATCGTTTTAATCTTGAGTTCTTTTCATATTTTATTACCATTTTCTACACTACAGCCAATTAACCGTGATAATATGAGAAATGTTGAAGGTGTCTGAATACATTTTAGTTTGACTGTATAATAAAAAGCTATTTTAATCCACATTATCATTTTAAATCTTTAGTGCTAAAAGCTAGTGCTTAATGCTTGCTTGTACTATGACACAAAAGCTAATATTGTACTTGTAAATTCCTTTAAAACAAAACTCATAAGAATGAAGATTCATTCTTGAAATGTGAACAAAATTTAAATCAACCTTTTGAGGAACACTGAAAATAACACTGACAAACATAACCATTTTGGAAAAAAAAGTACAGAACTAAACAGAAATATTATGTTCTCCAACTCTGAAGTGCAAATGTTGATCACAGATAAGGACCCCATCCAAGGTACATGAGGCACAGGAGGTTATCATCCGTGGCTTCTTGAATGAGGTAGTGTACGTGTCCCTCAATAGACAGAGGCAGGCCCATCACTTTATTCCTGTTCTTGATCACTCCCTGAAGACGCTGCTCTATGTCCAGAACATGAGTCTTAGCCTAGAGTGGAACAAAATCAAATTATGGCTATTTAAAACAATTACTTAAGCTCATTACTTCATCTATAGTTAAAATGCAACAGCTCAAATTGTATATAAAGACAAGGCACTTACAGTACTCAAATCAAGTGTATTCCATTTTCTAACCATAATCCCTTATGTTTATTCATAATTCAAGCCTGCTTAGCTGAATATAAAAGCTCATATGATAGACGTCATAGATAAGCATCTTCATTCAGGCTGAAGTAACTAATGGGTGAAGTACCTTCTCGTTGAGTATCTCTCCAGATTCGTTGACTTGTGTCTTTGAGGAACCCTTGACAGGTTTACTCCACTCGACCAAAGGATCATGCAGGAATGTTTTTAAAACACTGGTGAAAAGGAATAAAAAGACATTATGAAATTTAAAGTATTATACAAATACTGTATGAAATGTTAAACTCATTACACAAATCAAACACACTTAACATAGAACAGAGATTTGGTTTGAGAGATTTTTTTTTTTCAGTATTCATGCATTTTTACTGCAGTATCATGTCTACCAAAAAGTGCTGCTATTTTGTGGGTCTGTAAGGAACATTTTATTTATAAAAGATTTTTTTGCCAGAGTTTGAAAAAATGCATCATGGTTTCCATAAAAAATATTAAAGAGCACAACAGTTTTTAACATTGATAATAATAAATGCTCCTTGAGCATATCAGAATGATTTCTGATGGATCATGTGACACTGAAGACTGGAGTAATGGCTGCTGAAAATTCAATTTTGTCATCACAGCAATACTTTTTAAAATTTTAAAATGTATTACAACAGAAACAGTCATTTTAAATTATATTCACAATATTACTGCTAGTACTGTATTTTTAATCAAATAAATACAGCTTTGGTGAAAATAAGAGAATTATTAAAAAAAAAGAAAAAAAAAGTTAA
The DNA here is from genome assembly GCA_039654775.1 of Spinibarbus caldwelli. Lineage (NCBI taxonomy): Eukaryota > Metazoa > Chordata > Actinopteri > Cypriniformes > Cyprinidae > Spinibarbus > Spinibarbus caldwelli. The sequence goes on along the minus strand of CM077235.1, from coordinate 14,704,212 downwards.
ATCTTATTAAAAAATTCAAATTAAAAAAATCTTATCAACCCAAAACTTTTGAACTGTAGTGTAAGTTTGTCTGCCTGTGTAAGTTCAGAGATGTTCACCTCATGAGTGGCTCTCTCTGGTCCCTCATAAGTCTGAGAGTGACTTCACAGGCCTGTCTGAACAGGCCCTCTGTGCCCATCGGCCCCATCGCATGAACCATGTTCTGAGTGAGCCGGAAGGGAACCACCTCAGGAACATCAAATGTCTCCCCCTTAAGCACCAAAAACATTTATTCTTCAATTACCCAAAGATATCAAGAGAGTGATAAAATTGTCACATTCCTCATTCATCTCACCTTGTTAAAGAGGCAGTTGAAATCCACATGGACACACTCGCCAGTTAAAGAGTCAAACAAAATGTTTTCTCCATGACGATCGCCAAGTCCAAGAATATAGCCCACCATAGACATGACCGCAGTAGAGCGACAGTAAGCAGACCTGCTGTTGTACCTGTGAAACGATGTTCAAGTAAGTGCTTTTCTAATGAAGTACTCGAAACTTACTTTAATAGCTAATACTAAGAAACATTTAGCATATTACTGTGCATAGATATTATGAATGCAAACACTGAAAGCCTGTAATAAGTACCAAGAGGTGGGATCAGGAAACGTCCGTAGGAACCACTCATGAAAAACTGGTGGGTGTCTGGCACACAGCACATCTTTGTGCAGCTTCAGCTTTTCCTGAAAAGATGCTGTTTTTGGCAAAATCAGCTTTCGCAGCTCTGTCCCACTGACATAGATCCCTGTTAAAAAAAAACAAATACACCACTTTACCTCAACTTTCACTATAAAAAAAAAAAAAAACAATTAAAAAAAAAAACAATTGAAAGACAATGACAGCTTGAAAAACGCAAATTCTTGAGTTTTAAAATACCATGTTTAACACTCTCTAGAATTGATTCTGATTGGTTAATCAATATTTCATGTCTATATACAGTACACTACCATTCAGAAGTTTGGGGTCAGTAAAAATGTATTAATGTATTAAAACAGAAATGTTGTGAAACATTATTATAACTGAAATTAAATATATTTTCAAATGTAATTTATTCCTATAATAGCAAAGCTGAATTTTCAGCAGTCATTGCTCCAATCTTCAGTGTCACATGATCCTTCAGAAATCATTCTAATATGCTGATTTGCTGCTCGAGAAACATTTCCTATTATTATCATTGTTGAAAACAATGCTTCTTGATATTTTTTTGTGGAAATCATTTTTTCCAGCATTCTTTGATGAATGGATGGAAAGTTTAAAAAACTGCATTTATGTGAAACAGAAAACTTTTGTAACATTATAAATGTCTTTACTCACTTTTTTTATCAATTTAATGCATCTTGCCATAAAAAATTCTTACTGACCCAAACTTTTGAATGGAAAAAGGCCTATGTTTATTTATTTGGTGATAAAAAAAACAAAAAAAAACTGTAAGCTGATCGTTATCACAAATTAAATCACTTCAGAGTGATACAAGCTTTTATTTTAAAACCTGTGTCATCTGTGTCGACACAATACATGACTTCATTATGACATACCACTTTCTACCCTTAAGAAGAGAACTAGAGGCTATGAAATCAGCACACCTTTCTCTTTATACAGCTTTGTGAGGATGTGGCGTAAACCCGCCGTGTTGTTGACCCACTCGATTATGCCACACTCTTCATTCAGAGGGATGACTGCATATGTCCGAATGTGCAAATCCCTCCGTCTAGACTCTGCATCTTTCCTCAAAGACTAACAAAGGCACATTTTTATTAGGAAAGTTCTCAGGAAAATGCAGTTCATCATTCAAGCACAACTCTGGTACCTTATTAATGAGACAGTTGAACTCCATCAGACGGCAATCTTTCCTCAGGTCATCTTTAGGTTTGCACATAATGGTGTAGAACTTTCCATCAGAGCCCTTGAGCGAGATCTTTTTTGGCTTCTGCAAGGATGCCAAGATCTCCACCTTCATGAATCGAAACGTATAAAGATATCATGAATAAAGTATCATCTAAAATGAGAGTGCTGCATTATGTTCTCAAAAACCGGTGAAACAGGTGGGCCTGACTGTGTCATCGAAGCCAGCGAGGTAGACCCAGTGTCCCGGAAAGGCATCGTGTTTGGGGTTGGCTCCTCCAGTGGAAGGCAGGGTGGGTATAAGGACAGACTGCAGTGGGATAAGGATCTGACTGAAGGTGGGCTCTTCCACCAGTTTCTTCAGCATTTTGAAGTGTATGCTCATGCTGAGGGTGCTGCTGTTCCCATCCACCTACACAATTAAACAAAAACACAGTCTGCCTGCATCCAAACGCAAGAGTAATTTTAGTACCAACCGATTTTAAAATGAATGCCTAAGGGGAAAGTTGAGGAATACTAAAGATTAATAATAAATCCATAAAAGCTGTTTCCTTGGAAATCAAAATATTATTTTCTCGCTAGCAGTACAGTCTGTCCTACCGGTTTATTGCCGAGCTCCACCAGCTTGTCAGTCAGTCTGTTGGCATCTCCTATAAATTTCCCAAATGACTCATTCAGATTGACAGCCTTCTTCAGGATCTCCTTACATCTGTTCATTCGAGTTGGATAGGAGGACTAAAAAAATGAAAGAAGCACATACATTAAACAGTTTATATCCGTGAAAAGACATTCTTTATGGTTGTAGATATGGCTGAGGTGTCTGACCTTTGACACAGCAGTCATCATCCACATAGCTTGTTGTGGGTAAGCTAAGAAAACTTTGGCCACAATCTCCATCAGCACAGCAAAGACTTCTTTGCTGGAGTGGCAGATTCGGGAGATGAGCTGTGAAAAGGCTGTGAGGAACTGGTAGGGCGAGAGGTTGCTGGTGTGTTCGCTGATGACGGAATTGATCTTAGTGAGTTCAGCACGCATCTGGGCTCGGTCAGAGCGGCCAGCTGAAAAAGAGGGAGGAAGCTGGTGTATCATGGTGGTCCGTTTTAACTAGGTTAGTCAATCTTTGGGTTGATAGTAAATCTATTTGAATCACTAGGCTCCTGCACTGCAAATTCAGTTACATTACACAAGAAAAAAACCCAAACAACTTGACAATATTATTAATAATAAGTAGTAATAATTACAATATACTATTATTATTTTCACTTTTTTGCAATATTGCACTCTTTTAACAAATACTTTTAATTTTTATCATTAGAAATAAATTACTGGTCAACAAACAATTTATGATTTAAAAGGTTAAACTACTTCAAGAACAATGCTTATGAATTTGCATGATTCGGAATCAATGCATTGATAAAATGACTAAATCTTTTAACTGTTTATATTTAAAACTATATTTAATCTATTTGATTGATTCTTTTGTGATTAAAGCCAATTACAGGCCAGTAAAAGGATTAATATATTTTAAAATCACTGCATATGAATCTCCAAGATTTGTAATCAATGCATTAATACAATGAATGAGTTGTTTATTTGCTTTAAACACTACAGATTATCATAGGTAATTTTGTGTTTTACCTTTTTCAAACTCATAAACTTTGGCTCCGAAGTCCAGCCATAAGGTTAGCATTCTGGGCATGGCTTGATAGATGTACTGACTGCCAAACTGCAGGGCTCTATGAAGAGAGCAAAGGGAAAGGGAAAAGGGGAAGTGGTGTGTGGCCAAGTATGGTAACCCATACTTGGAATTTGTGCTCTGCATTTAACCCATCCAAGTGCATACACACAGTAGTGAACATACACCTGGAGCAGTGGGCAGCCAATGCTGCGGCGCCCGGGGAGCAGTTGGGGGTTTGGTGCCTTGCTCAAGGGTCTCACCTCAGTCGTGGTATTCCCTGCCGGACCCGAGACTCGAACCCACGACCTTCGGGTTACAAGCCCAACTCTCTATCCATTAGGCCACGACTGCCCATTACTGTAGGGGCAAGCATTACTGTATCTACCAATCACACTTTCAGAACTGTTTCTAAAGGAGGATTACCAATAGAAAACATCTTACTTTCCAAAATATGTGACAATATAACGGATGAGGTTGCCCTGTCTTTCAAGTTTGTTGTCAGTGACCATTGGCATCACCTTGTCATAGTATTTGGCCAGGTAAAAGTTACCATCCTCCCATTCTGGTAACAGTTGCGTGACATCCTGTATTTATGAAATAAAAAGATAGTGTCTGATCTAAGGCTGGACAGAGTTAATTGTGAAGAACATTCTAATAATCTAAACAACCATTTTTCACTATAAAAAACTTTTTTTCCAATGGAAAGGTTCTTCATGCAACCATTGATTCCAATAAAAAACCTTTATTTTTAAGAGTGTAGACACATTACACACAATACACCAAACGATAACAGTTAAGAAGCATTTAGGATTTTTCTTACAACACCCTCCACAGAGAGAGACTAGGGCACTTTGTGTCCAAAATTTGATTTATTGCCCCTCATAAAATCCCACCCCCCACCCCCCTTACTGGACACCTGTTTGGACACCTGTTTGTACACCCCCACCCATCTAAACGGGTCCATCTGTTTTTATCCAGTCCAGCGATCCGAAGGAATTTATGACTGTTTTTGGAAATGTGTTTTTGTGTGTGGGGGTGTACAAACTGTTAAAACTATGTGCTTTAAACTTTAAATTGTGAAACAGTGTTAAATGGAATAAAGGGGAAGTTTTTATTAATTTTTTCACACACACATCAAGAAAAAACATCAAACATACGCGTAAAACGAGCAATAAAAATGACTGTTTTTCTTTGCAAGTTAAGAAGAGCTAGTGTTGTTCATTTAAAAACTAGTTAGAGTTTGTTACAAGTTAAATAAAAAGAAGCAGAAGTGAACGTGTTCGTTCATCTAAAACAAACAAAGCATCTGACACGTTAGTTAAAACAATAGCATAACATTACAAGTTAAATAATATAGAGTTGACTTATCTTATCATCTTCTAAAACAAAAAAGTATCTGACACGTTCGTTAAGTAAGATACTTGTCAAAATCTTCTAGTCTAACATACAATTTAAAAAAGGTAGGTTAGAGTTTGTTACAAGTTAAAGAAAATAGAGTCGACTTATCTTACCATCTTCTAAAAGAAAAAAGTATCTGACACGTTCGTTAAGTAAGATACTTGTCAAAATCTTGTAAGATTACACTTTAAAAGCTAGTTAAACAAAAGAAAAAGAACCGCGTAGGCCTATCTTGCAGTGATCTAAAACAAAAATATCAGACCGTTAAGTAAGCTACTCGTCAAAATCTTGTAAGATTACAATTTAAAAGCTAGCGTTTGTTACAAGTTAGAAAAGAAAAGAAGGGAAAAAAATAGCTGTGATCTAAAATAAATAAATAAATAAAAAGAGTAGACTATCTTACGCTGCTACATCCTCACAGGACCGTGTCAAACTCAGAATGAGCTCAGGAGCGCTGAGGTCAGACCACACCTACATCACCGCCCCTAACACCTTAAGGAGAGACCGACGCAAAGATTTAAAACAATTAAACAAAGTAATGTTTTAACATTAGAACGAAGGTTATTTTTAATAAATCTTTTAAATTTCTTAATTAATGAAACAATTCAACCTAAAACTTTTCACTTTAAAAATAGGTTAGCCTACACAAGTTTTATTGTAAACATTCAACTCTAAGCCGTAGGAAAATGTTGTTTGTCTTGTTTTATTTTATTTAAGTAGCATGAATCCTTTATTTACACTTCTATTTTTGACAATCTTAAAACTTGCGGTGGGGCATATCAGTTTGAAGACGTATACACCATAGTTACAATATCAAGATGACTCAGAATGGTAACATCCGGGCCCCAGTCAAACCACACCTACAACCGTCCCCTACACCGGAGGAGAGACCGCGAAGACTTATTTTTAATAAATCTTTTAAATTTCTTAATTAATGAAACCATTCAGCCTAAAACTTTTCACTTTAAAAATAGGTTAGCCTATACAAGTTTTCTTCTAAACAATCACATCTAAGGTACAGGCTAGTTATTCACACTTAATTCACCTATTCCTTTAATCGACCTTTGATTTTTGTCAAGTTTAAGACTTCTGACGTGTTATATAACCCAGACTTTTTCACACTTAAAAATTAGGTTACACAACTTTTCTTCTAAACAATTGCCTCTAATCCGTAGGAAAAATGTTGTTTGTTTTATTTTATTTAAGTAGCATAAATCATTTAATGGGTCTTTGACCTTTGTCAAGTTTAAGACTTCTGGCGTGCTATATAACCCAGACTTTTTTTCACTTTAAGAATTGTTACACAACTTTTTCCTTATAAAAATCACCTCTAAGCCACAGGAAAAATGTTGTTTGTTTTGTTTTGTTTGATTTAATTTTATTTAGTTATTCACACTTAATACGGTTATTCCTTTAATCGGTCTTTTGGTTTTTTATCAATCTTAAAACTTGCGATGTGGTATAACAGTTAAAACGCGCGTATGCGCGTACAGATATCTAACAGGAATGAAACCAAATGTTTTCGGTTCATACCGCGTAATAAATCAAGACAGGATTTCTCTTTGATTTTCTTGCAGTAAGACTTCTTATCAGTTGAAACAGACGTAGAAAGTGTAAACTTTTACAACATAACACGAAATACAAGATATCGCGGCTCACGCATCGCAATGAAACGAGAGAAGGTTTGAAGATGGCGTGCAGAATTTGTGGCGCTGTGCTATAGGGTAGCCTATCGGTTAAAACACATTCATGCAGCCTACAAATATTTAACAAGAATGAAACACATGTTTTTGTTTCATACCGCGTAATAAAATCAACACAGTATTCCTCTTTGATTTCTCGCCGTAACACTTGGGGTGTGTTATCTATCAGCTGAAACAGATGCACAACGTCTAAACTTTTACAACATACTACGAAATGCAAATATCTCATTTCGCGCAGTGCAACGAAACAAGAACGCGATGGGCGTCTGGGATGAATGATTATGCGTTCATACCGCCGTACTGTTTTTCAAAAGATTGTAAAAACATCTAAATTAATTTTATGGGGTTGTTTTATAATTGTAATCTAGTGAGTTTGGAGGGATCTGGCGATTTGAACGGCGGTGTTGTGTCAGACAAAGTTCAGAGATCAAAACAGATATTTCTTCTAAGATGTTCACTGATTAAAGTATGTCCATTGCACCCTTTTTTTACAACATGCACCTGTGAGTGCGGCGGGGTCTTCCGGTCCTGGTGAACTTTTTGCCTAAAATTCAGTGATCAAAGGACACCATTTATGGCATGCACCTGCAAAGTTCAGTGACCGGTCAAAGGGTGTGTGGCCTTTTGAACCTTTTTACGACACATATCTGGTGAAGTTAAAACAAGATGACGAAAAGCAGCATGAAGTTAAGTTTTGAAGTTAATCTTTCTAAAACCGCGATGCTCTAAAGCAAGGATTAGAAGTCCTCTGATGAATGCAAAGGTGGTTACAAAAATTTTTCTTTATGAATTAGACCTAAATTAGACTAAAAATTAGACGCCATAAGGTTGTTTGCAACAAAAGTACATCCTAAACAAGGTGCTACAAATGTCTCACAGAATCTTTACAGCAGATTAGACTTTCTTTTCCACTTTAAAAATGTTATTATTAACCGTGGGGGTTTAAATGCGGCATTATTTTTCACAGTATAATGTTTTATTTTATTAAAATAAAAACAACTGTGTCTTTATAGGTTTATTTTACTAAGATTTGATCAAATAGTTGACAGAGCAAATAATTCAAATAGTTGATAAATCCAATTTATCAACCCGCCTGATGTGTCTGACGGTTTGTGACAAATATCTTACTGATACAGATGTGTTAAGAGTTTAAGCGTGTGTAAAACACGTGCAAAGTTCAATATTACTGTTAAAAATAGTTTAATAAAGCACAAACACTCGCATAAAAAACAAACATACACACACACGCACACACACACACACACACACACTAAAACAATCCCTGCAGTTAAACATTTAAACTTTTACAAATAAAAACTTTTAGCATCACACTGGGTATCTCTACAAGACGATGGAAAGCAGTATGATTAAACGATGTAACTTTTGTTTTAACAAATAAGTTAAGTTTTGTAGATTTTAGATCTTTCACACCTAAAACCATGATGAGGATCAGAAGTTGTCAAATGATCCTCTGATGAATGCAATGCGCTTACAGAGATTTTTCTTTATGAATTAGATCTAAAATAGACTAAAATTAGCTGTTGTAATGTTGTTTACAACAAAAGAGCGTCTTAAACAAGGTGCAAAAAATGTCTCATCTTTACAACAGATTAGACTTTCTTTCTCACTTGAAAAATGGTATTATTAACCATGCTGTTTAAAATACAACATATTTATTTTTTCACACTATAATGTTTTATTTTATTAAAATAAAAACAACAGGGTCTTTATAGTTTTATTTTACTACGATTTGATCAAATAATTGATATAAGAAACAATCAAATATTTGACAAGTCCATCTTATCACCCAAGCTGATGTGTCTTACGGTTTGTGATGACATTAATATCTTACTGAAACAGATGTGTTAAGATGTTACGTATGTGTCAAATGTGTGTAAAGTTCAATATTACTGTTAAAAATAATTTAAAAGGCCATTTTTAACTTTCATATAGGATTCACAACCACACTCAGTTGCTTTTTGTGTAACAGACCCCCCCCCCGGGACAGATGAAAATAGAATGTATGAAAGACTTTTCTTTTAAGATATTATAATGACAGACTAAAAACTTTAGGTTGATTAAAACAACCGGGGTTGTGCATTTCTCTTGAATATGTATACAGTGACCAGTGAGTACATGAAACATAATTGTACGCTTGTAGGATGCCTGTAGTTTGTAGTTAATCACATCTTTAACCTAAAACATTTTTCATTCAAACTAGCTCACGTACGTAGCTTTCTCAGACACCCCACAAACTGCCAACAACATTCTTAAGTTTGTTTTATCATTTACCTGCAGCTGAAACCCTATAATGAAATTATTTATGCATTATTACAAGTATGGATGATGAAAGAGGTCATTAACTTGTTTAACACTAAAAATGTGAACAATATCACTTAAGACTAGTTTGACAAACAAGGGTACGCTCATAAAACAAGCCTGGACCCAATTTGAAGCATTCTAACAAGAAGTACAACCATTACAGAAAATGTATTATAGCACCGCAGTAAGATGTGTGATTGACCACCTTATCAGATGTTCAACATATTATTACAAGGTCCCCTGCTTACCTAGTTTATGATGAAACTAGAAAATACAGGCGTGAGCTAACAGTCATTAAAAATACTGGTAACGTTCAATTAGATGAAGACATGCAGAGGTAGCGAACACAACAAACTTGGGGTCGTGAAGCAAACTGTCTTAACACAACACACGTTCTCCAGAATGGTGCTGATGGCGGGTTCATAATTTCACGACGAAGACAGACTGAATATTCAGATAGCAGATGGGACTGACTGACTTTTTCTTAAGATTTGATTTCAAGAACACACAACCGAATCCTAATGCTATTTCACGAAATAACACAACAACGGTTGCTCCGTTTCAACATATACATGTCAAGTATGTTTTACCATGAGTATATCGTATTCTTCGTATATATATTTGTTTAGGCTAAATACGTTTTAACAATTATTTTTGTTTTTGTTTTTACAAAGATGTTAAATTGAAGGCGTGTGACTAATACCTCATTCAAACGTCGCGGACTTTCAGGTCTGTGAACTACAATACCCAGCATGCACCTCAGACTTCAAACATGGCCGTCGGGGATCCATATCCCAAAATGCTCATACGTGACAGAGCTCTAAATCTTCGGACTTCTGATTATACGCACGCTCAGATACCCTATATAAAAAGACTCGCATTTCTACACTTTTTGTGAAGAATACGCGTCTTCCGTGTTGTGATGTTACAATCCCTTTAGTTGTTTATTTATTTATTTATTTATTTATTTTTTTGTACGATCTCTGTTAGTGATGCAAAGTCTGATTCATTTCCGCGAATCGATTCTTTCCCACAGTTCGGTTCAACGAACCGGTTCATCGTCTCCTTAAGTCGTCTCGCGGTGATGTCAGTGTACATCTGTTTTCTAACAACTCGGGGTTATTTTATATCAGTGAAACATCCAAATAAATTTAACCGTGTGAATGCGTATCGTCTTTTGTTCATTTAACCTGATGATGTTTGTGGTCACGGTTTCATTCATCGATCCTTCATGTCGGGTACGAGTCACGACCGAAGGATATCGAATAGCCTACACATAAACGTGGATGTGTTCTACATCTCTAAAGTATAAGCCTGTAGAAAGAATAAACCAATAAACCTTATAAACCCGTTGATTTGGCTTAACAACTTTAAAATATAATCTGCATGCGCGATAAACCACACTCTTAAAAATCGATAACGCAGGTAATATGTGTAAAAGGACTGATAACATATTAACGTGATGTTTTGGTTCGTGTCTTACACAACTGTGCGTTACTGAACGTTTTTATTAAGTTTTAATATAAAAGATAATAGTTTGTTAACAATTTAGATGCTTTTATTATGAAATCACACAAAGAATCGCTGAAGTACGTACTGTTTGTTAACATGGAATTAGTTGAAATAATACCATGTGCTCATTTAACTGCTTTATTTACAGTATGCTGAATATTACACTCTTAAACAGGAACATTAAAACATTTCAAACTTGTTAAACGACCACTTCAATACATTCCTCTTATGAAAATGCTTTATAAAACATTTATCAAATACTATAAAACTCATATCCGTTAAGCGCTGTCAAATAGAATCTTGTCTGCAAGTTCACAACATGTGAATTACCAACAAGTTCTCAAACAGAAACATACTTACACCAAACCTGAAAATATGTTCAAAACACATAAATATCCATCACGCATATAGTTCATACACCGATCTAACGCATTCTGCACACCTTAAAACGATACATTCAATCAAAAACCTGGCCAAAAGACAGACAGACAGACAAAACCTCAATGATAGCTGAGATGGATCGAGAGGGAGGACAAAATAATTATTCTTCACCACGGTAACATAGTTGGGGGTTCAGAGAAATTTGATATCCTTACTGTAGATTTTCTTAATATTCTTTATTCTAGTTATTATTTTCCTCTTATTCATAAACCTGCAAGAGTTAAGGAAAATTCAACAAATTTGACAATTTCTCTAAGTGAAGAAATTAAATCTGGTGTTTTATATTCAGACTTGTCTGATCATTTACCGATATTGCATAATTCTGTAATTAGGGTTAACAGGATTGAACTCTCAAAAGAAATACAACAACAGAATTGATTTTTATTGATCAATTAAATGGCAGCCCTTCTACACGACACTGCTTAAGACTAAACAAATGATATTTCTTTTAGGTAATCTTTCTTGTCTGACTACGATGTGGGGTCACAAGACGAACCGAGTGGAAACGCTATTTTCTTTGCACGCGTCTCTAAACATGTCTTTAATAAATAAATCACAGATGTCATGTAGTTAATTCATTGAAAGGTGCACGTTTTTGACCATTTTAGATGGTCTGCTCCAGCACACAGACACATGTTTTAGGTATTCATCTGACCAAAAGGTTTGATCCTGGGGAAACACGCACAACAGCGGCTGTGCTTCGTCATGATTGTCTTTATAATTGATCCACATTTATTAAAACAATACGGCATGAAGTTACTGTATTCAACAGCACAGTCCCTTGAAATATTGTAGTATATCTTTTTTCCTTCTAAATATCTAAACACGTATTTAGCTTAAATATTAGTTGTTGAGTGTTTACAAAGTTGTCATGCCTGTTGTTGAATTTTATAACATATATTTCACCAAACCTAAAGGACCGAAAATAGGTTTAGCATAAGTCCGCATTTCAGCTGTTAGCCTGAAAATGCAAGTGAACTGAGATTATCGCTGAGATAATCTACACAATGTGAAACAAGCTCACGGTTGCATTAGAGTTTTGGATTTTAGTTTATGTTGAATATTGTTTGTTACTGTTTCACAGGTTTAACACCTCATTACTTGAAGACACGCACTGTATAAATCACAAAGTTTTCCACTGTAGTAGTCCGACTCTGAAACCAGACCAAAAAATTAGCTTGAGACTTAGTTGTAGCAGTATGAAAATTGTTGTGTTTTTATCTTTCTATGATTTGTTCGCTCTTTCTGTTTGAATTTGTTTACCGCAGTTTCGCCTCCCTTATCTTATTTTCCCACCTAATTGTAATTGTTAGGCCTACGCTTATGGCGTTATACGCTTTGGATCGTTAGCATAATCTTTGTTCATATAAGTCAATATTTCTGCGAATTTGGTTGATTTAATAAAATATTGCGTCTTCATTCGAGACATTTACTTTACATTATTATATTGTATCAGATATAAGATACAAGATCGTTTCTTATTAAATATTAATTATTATTAAATTGATAACAAACAAAAAACTTATCTAGGCGTGACCTATGAATCTTCCGTTATCTATGTCTTCCTGGCGACAACCCCCCCACCCTGTACACCACGCAACAGGTTGAGGGTGGGCCCGAACGCTAAAACCAAAGACAACTGTCCTGATAAACTCAGTTACGGCGTTGCTACCAGGTTTTAAAGTACAGACGGCGGAGCTACTGTAAGATCTTGTCAAACTACAGTTATCTACAGTTATCTACATGGATCGACAGAATCAGCTTCAAGAAACCAATTCGTCTGAGCCCGACGCGCTCTACAGTTTTTCAATTAATAAGACTTCGGCGGATCTGAACCATAAACCGGAAATTGAAGCTGAAAGTGAAATTCCACAGGACCGTCGCGGATTAAAACAGTCAATCAAGATTCTAGGAAACGGCGACAACGCACTATATCGGCTAGGGGACAAAATGTATCTCTTGGAAAGAATTGAATTCTGAAAAATTTAGTCTGACGCAGCGCAAAAGCTAATGGATCGTGACTGGAGTTCCGGCGATGCTGCGGATGAGCAACTGGAGTGCGACCGCGGTACGGGAAAAACGTGTTTTGTAAAAGACGTCATAGACCCCATGTTTAAACTACATTACAGAGGACAAATGATCGGTCTGATGCATAAGATCATCGCGGCGGCGTGCGATCCAAATCACGATCGTACGGGAGACACCAAACGCGAAACAAATCTCAAAAACGAAATGAAAATTGTAAGAAGCCTGAAATATCCGTGGCCTGATTTGACTAGCATGTTTCTCACCAGCAGAGAGCCGGCCTGTGAAATTACCAGAAAGATTTTGGATGTGATGTCTGAATGTGAGGATGAGATGGACATTCACGAGGTTCTCTGTCTGTGTACGTCTGTAACAGATCTATGCGTGTTGTTGGCTGCAAAAACCTGCGATTCTATGACGCGTGAAATTGTTGCATCGCTGATTGATTTTATATTTGAGAAAAACATGTTTGTCTGCAGAGATTTCCTTTTCTGGCTAGACCACCGGTTTAATGTCGTTACTGCTATTCGTTTGTAAATTTGATCATTTTCTTCACTACTTAAATGTATGAATGTATACTCAACGATATATTGTTGAAATAAAAGGATGTCTCAACTCATTATTCTGTTCTCTGACTTCATAACGTCTTTATTTAAAACATTTAAATGTAACGATTTAGCACACGCTTTTATCCGAAGCGACTTACAAATGAGGAAATGTTGAGGGGGTGAGCGATGTGACGAGTAGTTTGTTTGTTATCAATTTAATAATAATTAATATTTAATAAGAAACGATCTTGTATCTTATATCTGATACAATATAATAATGTAAAGTAAATGTCTCGAATGAAGACGCAATATTTTATTAAATCAACCAAATTCGCAGAAATATTGACTTATATGAACAAAGATTATGCTAACGATCCAAAGCGTATAACGCCATAAGCGTAGGCCTAACAATTACAATTAGGTGGGAAAATAAGATAAGGGAGGCGAAACTGCGGTAAACAAATTCAAACAGAAAGAGCGAACAAATCATAGAAAGATAAAAACACAACAATTTTCATACTGCTACAACTAAGTCTCAAGCTAATTTTTTGGTCTGGTTTCAGAGTCGGACTACTACAGTGGAAAACTTTGTGATTTATACAGTGCGTGTCTTCAAGTAATGAGGTGTTAAACCTGTGAAACAGTAACAAACAATATTCAACATAAACTAAAATCCAAAACTCTAATGCAACCGTGAGCTTGTTTCACATTGTGTAGATTATCTCAGCGATAATCTCAGTTCACTTGCATTTTCAGGCTAACAGCTGAAATGCGGACTTATGCTAAACCTATTTTCGGTCCTTTAGGTTTGGTGAAATATATGTTATAAAATTCAACAACAGGCATGACAACTTTGTAAACACTCAACAACTAATATTTAAGCTAAATACGTGTTTAGATATACTACAATATTTCAAGGGACTGTGCTGTTGAATACAGTAACTTCATGCCGTATTGTTTTAATAAATGTGGATCAATTATAAAGACAATCATGACGAAGCACAGCCGCTGTTGTGCGTGTTTCCCCAGGATCAAACCTTTTGGTCAGATGAATACCTAAAACATGTGTCTGTGTGCTGGAGCAGACCATCTAAAATGGTCAAAAACGTGCACCTTTCAATGAATTAACTACGTGACATCTGTGATTTATTTATTAAAGACACGTTTAGAGACGCGTGCAAAGAAAATAGTGTTTCCACACTATCTTCAACTAGTAATGCGCAACTTTGTGTTCTAAATGAAATAGATGTACAAGTAACATCTATCGTGTCTCGTGGCCGCTTTGTAGACAGACCAGAAAAAGCTCTACGGTACATCGCAATCTCGGTTTAAACAATCTCTTGTAGGAGGACTATCCTTTTATTATCTTATAATGTATTTGTTCATGTTTTCCAGCAAACGCTCGCGACATGATTGACCAGATTCTGAGAATAGTCTTCATCTAAAAAACATTGAAAAAGTATAGCGCGGGATCAGCTAGTGGGGTAGGCCATCAAAATCATCAGTAAAACTTTAACAATATATTTAGAAGAGAGGATTTCAGTATTAGGTATTTGTTATACTGATACATATTTCGTGTATAAACGATTATATCCTGTATAAACTTTTCAAAGGGGATGTGGTATAATTTTATGGTTCTTAACTGTAGTCACATTACCTACACTTTAATCTCAATGTTGAAAGAAATGAGTATGACAAATAAAATGCGCACATCGTCATCAGCTATCCGAACGAGAGCTCTAGATGTAGCGGCGTAAGAAAAAAGCAATTTAAAACAACATTTACAAAAATATACCCACATGATCATGAGTGGGTTTTCTGTATTCATATGATAATTTTCTTAGCGACTCGGACTCTTGAGTTACATAGGGTGCACAAAATAAATAAATAAAAATAAATAAATAAATCCTTAATATTTTGTGTCTGTAGCCTTTTCAAGACTGTGTACAACCTCAAACTTTACTGAATGTGTAGCTTTGAGCACGATGGTTAGATATGTTTCAGTCGTAAGTGTAAAACAGCACGCCTTAATTTTCGTGTCGATACTTAATGGGGTCTCACATCAAATAGATGGATAATTGTCCTAAAAAAAGAAATAGAAATACCGTCT
This sequence comes from Spinibarbus caldwelli, assembly GCA_039654775.1. NCBI lineage: Eukaryota > Metazoa > Chordata > Actinopteri > Cypriniformes > Cyprinidae > Spinibarbus > Spinibarbus caldwelli. The sequence goes on along the minus strand of CM077235.1, from coordinate 14,688,595 downwards.
TAACACTCTCAATAAATTTTTCTTAATTTTCATTTATTTCTATAAACAATGAATGCTGATGGCTCTCAGAGAGAAGGCCTCACCTACAGTACAGTGATAGTAATGACATATACAGTCCAACAAACAAAATGTGAGCCTCGTCGTCCGTAATCCTGATCGTCTGATTTAGTAAAATGTCAGTCACGATAGATCGAGAGGAGGATTTCTGTATTCTGTATGCGTTATAGAAATTTTTCTTAAATTTTTCTTAAATTTTTCTTAAATGATGTATACACTTTTGCGTTTCGTAATTCAATGATTTTTAGTCAATTCGCTTTGCGCAAAGATAATTCCTATGTAAAGATTATGTTTGAATTCTTTCTATAACCTTTACAAAGCGTGGAACATCATAGTTCTCAAAATATCGTTTGCATTACATCTAACAAATATGACAGAAGTGGAGAAACAAAAATGTTTACCGCATGCACACATTGTAGATGCTTACGTACGCCAGAGATGTCGCTTTATTTGAGTCACAGAAGATGGCGATAGTGTTTAATGTCGTTGTGTTGAAAAAGCTTCTGTGGACAAACTTAAATGAATGTTCAGCTTTCAGTGCAATAGTTTGATTTGTTTCAGTTGTAATAGTTTTAAGGATAAAACAGCATGACTTAATATTCGTGTTGATGCTTCATGTGTTCTCGCATCATGGACAGACACAAAGTTGCACTAAAATAAATATCTCAAAGAGAAAAGACTGTTACTTAATTTCTTGATTTTGATTTATTCCTATTATGATGACAGCTCACAAAGAGGTGTCTTCACCTAAAAGCATACGCAGTCCAACAAACAAATTGTGAACTGTCATCTGAAATCTTGATAATATGACTAAAACTAGTGGTGTAAGAAAAATGTCATTTACAAAAGATTGTTATTCTTAGATGTGACACATCCCTAACAAATCTGTTGGCATGCAAAAATACTCATAAATGTTTTAGCACGGCTGTTTACACAGATAGTATGAGAACTGTATATTGCATCACTTACCGTATAAAATTCATTACCAGTTTATTAGGGTCAAAAAGAAATGACGATAATAGTTGAAACATCCTTGTACATCTCTTTCATCCAGAAAACACAGACGCTAGTGCTTTAATCTTTTAGTAAACCATTTCAAATGACATGATACCTACAAAAGAGTCAAATAGTCAAAATGTACGAGTTTTGTGTTCTAGGTGAGAAATTTACACCAATAAAGGTTTCATGAACATTAGAAAACACCATGTATTCCCTCTGGCTGTTAAACACCTCGGGTAAATAATTTGAAACGCGGGTCTGTCAAATAAGAAAAGTTCAGTCATACATTTCAAAAACTTTTCTGAAGTAAAAAATTATGTGTTTGTCACAAACACGTCCAAAGAGTTATCTACTCATGTGAGAAAAGCACTTGGGTGCGTTATCATCAGGCTATTTTAAAGAAGTTAAAGAATAAAACTAAAGTTTAATTTAAAGACAATAGACAGCATGACTCGCTTTAGTGACACACAATGTGTTTAAAACTTTTTAATCATGTTTAAACTGTAGGTGTAATTATTTTACTGAGAAGTTTTAAGTGAAATGTATATTTCTTCTATCTTTTAGTAAACCATTTCAAATGACATGATACCTACAAAAGAGTCAAATAGTCAAAATGTACGAGTTTTGTGTTCTAGGTGAGAAATTTAGACCAATAAAGGTTTCATGAACATTAGAAAACAACATGTATTCCTTCTGGCTGTTAAACACCTCGGGTAAATAATTTGAAACGCGGGTCTGTCAAATAAGAAAAGTTCAGTCATACATTTCAAAAACTTTTCTGAAGTAAAAATTACGTGTTTGTCACAAACACGTCCAAAGATTTATCTACTCATGTGAGAAAAGCACTTGGGTGCGTTATCATCAGGCTATTTTAAAGAAGTTAAAGAATAAAACTAAAGTTTAATTTAAAGACAATAGACAGCATGACTCGCTTTAGTGACACACAATGTGTTTAAAACTTTTTAATCATGTTTAAACTGTAGGTGTAATTATTTTACTGAGAAGTTTTAAGTGAAATGTATATTTCTTCTATCTTTTAGTAAACCATTTCAAATGACATGATACCTACAAAAGAGTCAAATAGTCAAAATGTACGAGTTTTGTGTTCTAGGTGAGAAATTTAGACCAATAAAGGTTTCATGAACATTAGAAAACAACATGTATTCCCTCTGGCTGTTAAACACCTCGGGTAAATAATTTGAAACGCGGGTCTGTAAAATGAGAAAAGTTCAGTCATACATTTCAAAAACTTTTCTGAAGTAAAAATTACGTGTTTGTCACAAACACGTCCAAAGATTTATCTACTCATGTGAGAAAAGCACTTGGGTGCGTTATCATCAGGCTATTTTAAAGAAATTAAAGAATAAAACTAAAGTTTAATTTAAAGACAATAGACAGCATGACTCGCTTTAGTGACACACAATGTGTTTAAAACTTTTTAATCATGTTTAAACTGTAGGTGTAATTATTTTACTGAGAAGTTTTAAGTGAAATGTATATTTCTTCTTAAACAGTACACATACTATCTACAGGTTAGATTAAAATGAAAACATTTCTTAAATAACAACAAAAAGTAAAAACAACATATACGATTTTGCTCATATTTAAAATTTAGCATACTCAGATTTGTGCGGATCAGGGGACAAAGATGGCAATATTCAAAATCCTTGTCCTTGTGGGGATATTTTATTTATTTATTTATTTTTATTTTTTGTCCCAATGAGGAAACAAGCTTATAAATCATACAGAATGAAGTTTTTGTAAATCTTAAAACGCACAAAGTTTTCTGTAAGGGGTAGGTTTAGGTGTAAAGTTGGTGTAGGTTGACGAAAAATACAGTTTGTACAGTATAAAAACCATTACGTGTGTGTGTGTGTGTGTGTGTGTGTGCGTGTGTGTGTGTACCTGCTTTTCTATTCAGGTGGGGAATTAAACCTGAATACACACAGACTCATGGGGACTCGTGTCACGGTGGGGACCTAAATTGAGGTTCCCACGGGTAAAAAAGCTTATAAATCACACAGAATGAAGTTTTTTGAAAATCTAAAAATGCAAAAAGTCTCCTGTGAGGGGTAAGTTTAGGTGTAGGGTTGGTTTAGGGCAATAGAATATACGGTCTGTACAGTAGAAAAACCATTACGCCTATGGAAGTCCCAACAAGGATAGCGAAACAAGTGTGTGTGCGCGCGTGTGTGTGTGTGTGTGTGTATGTGTGGGGTTCAGGTACACCCTACGTTATGGTGTCAAACTTTTATTTATTTATTTTTTATTTTTTTGTCCCTATGAGGAAACTTTCTTTTTTCATTTACAACTTAATTGGCGCGGTGTTAGCGGGTGTGATCTACGTCAGAACCCGTCTGGTCTTTATTACACACCTCTGTGTGTAGACACGCTTTTTCCTTATCTACGCGTTTGAACACAACGGGGTTTTAACGCCGTAAAATCAAAGCTCGGGATATCTGTTTATTGATCTCGCGTGATGGTAACCATCTGTTCAAATGGACGTTTGAAGTAGGTCTGATATAATTCTTATGTCGGAAAAGATCATGGGATCTATTTGTATTATTCGTATTACGTATAGACCGGCAGCATAATATGTTTTAAATGTGGCAATGATCAAAGATCGGATAAAGAAATAACTAAATTAACTCAAATTAAACACCATTTTCCTACATCATAGACCCTCTTATTAAACAATCATCTTTGGGTCCTCTATTTATTTAAGTTAACTTATTAATATTAACAAATTTGTTGTTATCGAATCTTTGTTTATCTCTTCACATCGTGAACATCAGTTTGAACTCGCATTCGAATAGATTATAAATTCGTTATAAATACTGTCAACTTTACCTAATTTTAACTTCGCCAGATGTGTCATATAAAAGTTTCAAAAGGCCGCGCACCCTTTGACCGGTCAGTGAACGTTGTCTAAACTTTTGACAGAGTTCACACACGCACGCGCGCGTCATAAAACGATTAACGCTGATGCCCCTTTGATCCTTTGAACATCTTAGAAAAATGAATTTACCTAACACCCTAACCAAGTTTACGATGCCGGATCCCCTCAAAACTCATTAGATTGCAAATGAGTCGCGCTTAGATGTTTTTACGACACCCCCTCTTGATCTAATATGGTCGCGTCAGTAATCAATCGTACGTTCAGACACACGACGTCATCCTCATTTCGCAGCGCTGCGTGAGACTAAATATTTACATATCGTAAGATATTATAAAAAAGTTTAGGCGTCTAATTACGACTGAAAATCTAAAGACCCCGCCAAAACATTTGCTTTCATATCAGTTTCCGTCTATATACGCGCGTATGCTTTAAAACTGTTATACCTACCGCAAGTTTTAAGATTGACAAAAATAGAAGAGTAAATAAAGGATTCATGCTACTTAAATAAAATTAAATCAAACAACGTTTTCCCTGCGGCTTAGAGGTGAATGTTTATAAAAAAAATGTGTGTAGGCTAACCTATTTTTAAAGTGAAAAGTTTTAGGCTGAATGGTTTCATTAATTAAGAAATTTAAAAGATTTATTAAAAATAACGTTCGTTCTAATGTTAAAACATTACTTTGTTTAATTGTTTTAAATCTTTGCGTCGGTCTCTCCTTAAGGTGTTAGGGGCGGTGATGTAGGTGTGGTCTGACCTCAGCGCTCCTGAGCTCATTCTGAGTTTGACACGGTCCTGTGAGGATGTAGCAGCGTAAGATAGTCTACTCTTTTTATTTATTTATTTATTTTAGATCACAGCTATTTTTCCCCTTCTTTTCTTTTCTAACTTGTAACAAACGCTAGCTTTTAAATTGTAATCTTACAAGATTTTGACGAGTAGCTTACTTAACGGTCTGATATTTTTGTTTTAGATCACTGCAAGATAGGCCTACGCTGTTCTTTTTCTTTTGTTTAACTAGCTTTTAAAGTGTAATGTTACAAGATTTTGACAAGTATCTTATTGCTTAACGTTCGCTTCATGCTTTTTTTTTTCTTTTAGATCATGGTAAGTCGGTCAGCTACTTTGTATACGTTAGCTTTTTTTTTTTTTTTTTAAAAAGTGCAACGTAGATTTTGACGAGTATCTTATGCTGTTGTTTTAACGATCTCATAATTTTTGTTTTTTCACGGTAAGTCGTTCAGTAGCTACTTTACTTAACGTATAACAAACTCTAACCTACCTTTTTTAAATTGAAACAGAAAAACTGCCGTATTGTTTAACGAACGCTCCTGATACGTTTTTGTTTTAGATGAACGAACACGTTCACTTCTGCTTCTTTTTATTTAACTTGTAACAAAACTCTAACTAGTGTAAATTGTTTTAACAACGCTAGCTCGTCTTGACTTGTTTTACAGATGTTTTTTTTTTTTTTTTCTTGACGTGTGTGTGAAAAAAACTTTAATAAAAACTTCCCTTTTATTCCATTTAACACCGTTTCACAATTTAAAGTTTAAAGCACATAGTTTTAACAGTTTGTACATCCCCACGCACAAAAACACATTTCCAAAAACAGTCATAAATTCCTTCAGATCGCTGGACTGAATAAAAACAGATGGACCCGTTTAGATGGGTGGGGGTGTACAAACAGGTGTCCAAACAGGTGTCCAGTAAGGGGGGTGGGGGGTGGAATTTTATGAGGGGCAATAAATCAAATTTTGGACACAAAGTGCCCTAGTCTCTCTCTCTCCACTAATATTGGCACCCTTGGTAAATCCGAGCAAAGGTGGCTGTGAAAATAAATCTGCATTGTTTATCCTTTTGACCTTTCATTCAAAAAAAAAAAAAAAAAAAAATCACAAAATTCTAACCTATCATTGAAGTAAAACAATTGAAAGTGGGGAGAAAATCTCATGATAAAATAAATGTTTTTCTCCAATGCATGTTGGCCACAATTATTGGCACCCTTGGAAATTCTTATGAGTAAAATATCTCTGAAGTATATTCCAATTCATATTTACATTTTTTAGCATGCCAGGGAGACTAGGAACATGAAATTGTCCAGCTATGACTTCCTGTTCCAAAGGATTATAAAGAAAACAAAGACCAAACTCCCTTAATCATCCATCACAAGGAGTAAAACCAAACAATAAAGTTTTGATGTGCAGAACAAGATTGTTGAGCTTCACAAAATAGAAAGTTGCTGTAAGACAAAAGCTAAAGCATTGAAAATCCACATTTCCACCATCAGGGCAACAATTAAGAGGTTCCAATCAACTAAAGATGTTACAAATCTGCCTGGAAGAGGATGTGTGTCTATATCGTCCTAATGCACGGTGAGGAGGAGAGTTTGAGTGGCCAAAGACTCTCCAAGGATCACAGATGGAGAACTGCAGAGATTAGTTGAATCTTGGGGTCAGAAACCTTAAAAAAAAAAAAAAACAGCTCCTACATCACCGCATATTGTTCAGGAGGGTTTCAAGAAAAATTCTCCTCACTCATCTAAAAACAAACTCCAATATTTTCAGTTGTCAGACATGTCTGGAACTTCAATTGACACTTTGCTTCTATGGTCAGATGAAACAAAAAAAAAAAGAGCTTTTTTGGCAGCAAACCCACAAGATGGGTTTAGTACAAACTAGGGCTGCACGATATTGGAAAAAACTCACATTGCGATATTTTGTTTTTCTGCGATATATATTGCGATATGAAAAAAAAAAAAAAAAAAAAAAAAAAAAAAAAAAAAATCACCAAATGACTTGAATAGCTCTATTTGGAGAGAAAAAAAAAATATTGATTTTGTAGGTGAGTAAATCAGCATAGGAAATAAACAATTTACAAGCATAGATAAATATAATAGAACAAAGATACAAATGAAATAAACAGTGCTTTGTATTTTTAAGGCAAGTCCAACAGTATTCAGGTGCAGAAACTGAATAATAAAATGTAAAATAACACTGCATAACACAGTCTTCATTGTATAAATTAAATCTAATAAATCTGTGTTAAAGCTACAAAAGTGATTTTTCTCTGTTTTGTTGTTTGATTATGACACAGAAAGCAACAGAGACATTAAACTGCTGTTATTGTTATCCTCTTTCTTTCTCAATTGTTTACCTAAGACATTAGCAACTGTTTTTTTTTTTTTTTTTTTTTTTTAACAAGGATACTTGGAGACATGCATTTTGACACGGTTTCGCGCATATGTGTCGTACTACACTGGATGCGGCGCGACACGACGAATCCCCGCCAGTAAACTGATATGCCTCGCTCTATTTATGACGTACTGACACAAAGTTGACACGATTGGTAACGGTCGCTTTGTCGCATCCAGTGTAGAAAGACTTTGGGGCCGTTCACATCTGCAAACGCGTGGAAAACTCCCGCCGCGCCACTTCCTCCTCCTTTCCAAAGCGCTCGGGAGCTTGCGCTTTCCTGGCGCCTGCCGTTGCTAAACATCCGTGATGTGCTCTCCTCGACGACGCGGAAGTTTCAACAAAGGATAAATGGATTTCCAGCACTGAAAATCGCTTGCAGTAGCTCTGCTACTAAATTTATTTAAAAATGGGTATCTCTGTGCAGCTGTCGCGTCCGGAGTAGACACGGTGTCTGTGTGTGAGCAAAGAAAATGATCAGTATAAATATAATGATCAGGCCTACTAAACATCGCACATCCTGCGATGTGACTATCGCGGATGCGCACATCGCGATATCGATGCTGAAACGATATATCGTGCAGCCCTAGTACAAACAGGGATAAAAAGTACCCCATGTCCACGGTTAAATATACTGCTGGATCTTTAATGTTGCTGGCCTGTTTTTCTTCCGGAGGTCCTAGACGTCTTGTTCAGATGCATGGCATCATGGATTCAATCAAATACCAACAGATAAAAAATCTAAAGCTGACTGCCTCTGTTAGAAATCTTATAATGGGCTGTGGTTGGATCTTCCATCAGGACAATAATCCAAAACAAACATCAAATTCAACACAAAAATGGGTCACTGAGCACAAAAACAAGCTTCTGCCTGAGGTGAACTAAAGAGGAGAAGCACCAACATGGAGCTGTGAATCTGAAGGATCTGGAGAGATTCTGCATGAAGGAATGGTCTCTGATCTCTTATTAGGTGTTCTCCAAACTCTTCAGGCATTACAGGAGAAAACTCAGGGCTGCTATCTTGGGAAAAGGACGTTGCAATAATTGGGTGCCAATAATTGTGGCCAATATGAACTAGAGAAAGCATTTATTTCATAATTCAATTGTTTTACTTCAATGATAGGTTAGAATTTTTTGAGTGAAAGATCAAAAGGATAAACAATGCAGATTTATTTTCACACCCACCTTTGCTCATATTTACCAAGGGTGCCAATATTAGTGGAGGGCACTGTATTTTACTGTATGTTATTTCTGAACATATAGGATATGTTAAAGACAGGTGTGTACAATATCTTTTCAAATTTCATGTGGAGATATTTAACAAGTGAATTTATTTTACATTTACACAATGTTGACCACTTCATGTGTTTTTATGAAGAGAATGTTACAGTACTTGAATCACTGTTTAGTTACATTTTAAAGTTATGTAGTTAAATGTAAAAATAAATAAATAAATAAATAAAAATTGTTTTCTAAAATCGGTCAAACATTTCATTAAACAAAACAAAAAAAAAAAAAAAAAAGATTTTTCCCCATATCGACCAGCCCTAGTCTAATCGATCTGATTCCCGTAGCATTTGTCCTAAGTAAGTGACTGAAATACCTTATAGGTTTTCATAATAGCATTGCTCTCAAAGTTGGCCGTATCTTCCATGTATCTGCCCACCAGCAGCATGGCATTCCCTTTTATCTGGATTCTCTTTGGGTCTGTAAGTGGCTGGTCATCAGGAAAACACTGCTGCACACCTTTTTGCAGGACTATCAGAGCCTGATGCACATCACCCTAACACAACAACATTTTTCCTTATAGCAATTTCAGTGATGAATAAGACCTCTATCAATGAGATCTGCATTGGTATAAACAACATTTTGCTCAACTGCTATACCTTAGACCAGAGCCATTTGGCTTTCTCGATGACGAGCTCAGAGAGGTGGGAGTTCTCAGCATTGAGCAGGGCATTGAAGGCTGTTTGGTGATGGCCAGCTCTTCTGGCCACACGAGCGCTCTGCAGCCAGCACTCACCAACCTGCTCCTCACATGAAGAACTGCAAAGAAGTCTTCATCAGCATAACAAACGCATTCTCAAATCTAATTATATTACCACTCAAACAGAATAGTACCAGAACAGTTAATGAATTAAGAATGATTTATAAAGTAAAAAGACAATATACTACCAAAGTATCTTCAAAAGCACATTCAAAAATGAACTCATCACTTGGATTTTTGACATGGATGTAAAATGTTATGCATTTTGAACTGAAAGTAGCATGTGTTCATACCCCTTGCTGAGACTGAGAAGAGCTCTCCGCAGGGCCAGGATGGGTTCCTTGGCTCTGAATGAGTTTTGGGTCATAAGTTGGCGGGCGTCCCAGTTGAGTTTGGGCTCAGGCTTCTTGGATCCTCCAGCTTCTGTGGTTTCCTTCTGCAGCTCAGTGAAGGCATGCTCCAACTCACACAGCATGTGCAGCCTAAGACCCAACACAAAAGTTGAGCACACTGTATGTGCAGGTTTTAATTTTCCAAAATGGTCAACCACTAGATTACCTGACTATGTACTCGTATCCTCTCTGATAGGTGCCACACTCAAAACTGGCTGCTGATAAAGGGATGACTTGTTCTTTCCTGGCTATTTTAAGCTTTTCATAGAATGCCTCAGAATCTTGCTTTTTGCCAGCAAGCAACATTTGGCCAAGTCTGACACCCCATGTGCTGGACTTACAATCTATAAAAGAGATATGACAAACATTAACGCTTCTTCAATCTGAAAAACATTTCTAGAAACAGCAAAAATCCTTCACCAGAGGCAAGATAGTCCTCAACTAAGCCCCACTTTGACAGCTTCCGTGCTGCCTCGACCCGGTACGCATTCAGATCAGACTTCCATCGTGGCCTTTGTAAAGGAAATAACGTGAGTTTAAAAACACAAAACCTGGGGTTGTATGAAACAGAGTCAGAGAACTGTGTATTCATCAGTACACCTACCTGCTCGCCAGAACTCCATTGACCTGGGTTATTACTGTAGAGAGTTGACCAAGACCCAACATAGAGTTCATAACACCATGATAATGGACAATCTGCATGCAAAGATAAGAAAGTGAGAGGAAAAAGCATTAGTTACCATAATACTAAACATGAGAAAATAAATGAATGGTTAACCACACAAATTTTAGTGACAGAATACTCTCAAGTTAAACTAAATCAAATCATATGTTTCCAATATGATCTTACTTAAAAGATATGAACTGCACTTGAATGAAAAAAGATATTAACTTAAATTACTGCATAGGACTCTACGAGCTATAACAAAATCTTTATGCCATATCGGATCTACTGAATTTGCTTGGGTTATTCTCAAAATATGATGCTTGAATTTTCAGTCATGAAAAGCATATCAAATATTCAAGCAACCCCATATTAATTGCATCATTTATAAATATAATAACATTTAATAAATAACATTTAATTGTTTGACTCTTTTGGAGGTCCAAATCTGCATAAATAAATGAAAGAATTAATGAATGAATTAATTACTTGATAAAAACAGATACAATTCATTTTTAATTAAATGTAGTCCTAAATATATTTTTTGTAATACTTTTTCCTTTATTAATTATTTTCTGTATTTCTTTTTAACTTTATACACTGTCCAAATTTCTATGGGATACTGCAGATCAACTGGAGAATTCCAAGTTATTTTCACCAATTCATATTATGTTGAATTACAATTTTCTAGAAATATAAACAGCTGTATAAACAAATTTTATTTGTTTTGTTTGTATTTTTCACAGGTTTGGTCCTTCATTCATTTTGCACAAAATATATATTTGTTTGTTTAGTTTTTTGTTAAATGTGCAAAATTATATAGAGTTGAAATATATAATTCACACGTCACTGGTGTTACATTGTTTAACTTGTAGATTACTTACTATGGCATTGGGTCTGTTTGGACACTGGAAGCGCACACTGACCTGAATTTGGCAGGTACCCATAAGAATAAGAGTGTGTTTGGTTCTCACCTGGTCTGGCTCGAGTTGGATGGCTCTGTCGTAGCAGGCAGTGGATTCACGCAGTAGTCCAATGCTCTCATGCTCCAGGATCTGCTCTCTCAATGACGTCTCCTCTTTCCTCAGAGCATTCACACCTCTCACGCCATCTGGCTCGTGCATGGCTGCATACATACTCTAGAAGAGGGCCAGCAAAACAGACAGGTTACAATAGAACATAAGAGTACATCTGATTTCTAGAAAAATAGCAAGAAGATTAATGTGCACTAACTGTTTTAAACATTTTCTGAATATTTTCAAACACCAAGCATATTTGACAGATCAGATTGTATTTTATTTTATTACATGACTCTCTGGAATACATGCTTTTGACTGACAAATTGTAGCATTGTACAAAGTATATAACAGCAGTTTTCTCAGGCAACTGATTTCCTATATAAAGCTACAGTTCAAAAGTTGTTGTTTTTTTAAGAAATTAATCTTATTCAGCAAGGGCACATTAAATTGATCAAAAGTGACAGTAAAGACATATATAATGTTACAAAATCTTTCTATTTCAAATAAATGCTGTTCTTTTGAACTTTCTATTCATTAAAGAATCCTGAAAAAGGCGTCATGGCTTCAACAAAAAATATTAAACAGCACAGCTGTGTTCAATATTGATAATAATAAGAAATGTTTTATGAGCACTAAATTAACATATTAGACTGATTTCCGAAGGATCATGTGACACTGAAGACTGGAGTAATGACTGCTGAAAATTCAACTTCACAGAAAGAAGTTACATTTTAAAATGTATTAAATTAGAAAACAGTTCTTTTAAATTGTGATAATATTTCCCAATGTTACTGTTCTTACTTTATTCTTGATCAAATAAATAGTGAGCATAAAAGTGAGCCTTGGTGAGCATGAGAGACTTTTCAAAGACAGTAAAAAAAAAATCTTAATGACCCCAAACTTTTGAACAGAATTGTAGCTGTGCTAATTTAATATATTTCATATCATTCCTCTGTCAATTTATTACATAAAAGTAATTACATAATTTCTTTTTTAATTTTGACTCAAATCAGTATTTCATGCTCATTTATTTATTTAGTCAGTAGCCATAACCAGTAACCATAAAAACACATGCAAAAAAACTGCAGACTGTTAAGACCTGGAGGAATGAAAGATGGTCCTGAATGTTCTGCTTCTTCTCACGGATAAAGGACTCAAAGTGCATGACAGCACGTGTGTAGGCTCTGGAGCGGAAGGATGCTTTGGCCAGCACATCCTGAGGAATGCTAAAAAAAAAAAATATATATATATATATATATATATATATATATATATTAGTTAATTTATTTCAGTAATTCAACTCAAATTGTGAAACTCATGTATTAAGTAAATTCAATGCACACAGACTGAAGTAGTTTAAGTCTTTGGTTCTTTTAATTGTGATGATTTTGGCTCACATTTAACAAAAACCCACCAATTCACTATCTCAACAAATTAGAATATGGTGACATGCCAATCAGCTAATCAACTCAAAACACCTGCAAAGGTTTCCTGAGCCTTCAAAATGGTCTCTCAGTTTGGTTCACTAGGCTACACACTCATGGGGAAGACTGCTGATCTGACAGTTGTCCAGAAGACAATCATTGACACCCTTCACAAGGAGGGTAAGCCACAAACATTCATTGCCAAAGAAGCTGGCTGTTCACAGAGTGCTGTATCAAAGCATGTTAACAGAAAGTTGAGTGGAAGGAAAAAGTGTGGAAGAAAAAGATGCAAAACCAACCGAGAGAACCGCAGCCTTATGAGGATTGTCAAGCAAAAGCGATTCAAGAATTTGGGTGAACTTCACAAGGAATGGACTGAGGCTGGGGTCAAGGCATCAAGAGCCACCACACACAGACATGTCAAGGAATTTGGCTACAGTTGTCGTATTCCTCTTGTTAAGCCACTCCTGAACCACAGACAACGTCAGAGGCGTCTTACCTGGGCTAAGGAGAAGAAGAACTGGACTGTTGCCCAGTGGTCCAAAGTCCTCTTTTCAGATGAGAGCAAGTTTTGTATTTCATTTGGAAACCAAGGTCATAGAGTCTGGAGGAAGAGTGGAGAAGCTCCATAGCCCAAGTTGCTTAAAGTCCAGTGTTAAGTTTCCACAGTCTGTGATGATTTGGGGTGCAATGTCATCTGCTGGTGTTGGTGCATTGCATTTTTTGAAATCCAAAGTCACTGCACCCGTTTACCAAGAAATTTTGGAGCACTTCATGCTTCCTTCTGCTGACCAGCTTTTTAAAGATGCTGATTTCATTTTCCAGCAAGATTTGGCACCTGCCCACACTACCAAAAGCACCAAAAGTTGGTTAAATGACCATGGTGTTGGTGTGCTTAACTGGCCAGCAAACTCACCAGACCTGAACCCCATAGAGAATCTATGGGGTATTGTCAAGAGGAAAATGAGAAACAAGAGACCAAAAAATGCAGATGAGCTGAAGGCCACTGTCAAAGAAACCTGGGCTTCCATACCACCTCAGCAGTGCCACAAACTCATCACCTCCATGCCACGCCGAATTGAGGCAGTAATTAAAGCAAAAGGAGCCCCTACCAAGTATTGAGTACATATACAGTAAATGAACATACTTTCCAGAAGGCCAACAATTCACTAAAAATGTTTTTTTTTAATTGGTCTTATGAAGTATTCTAATTTGTTGAGATAGTGAATTGGTGGGTTTTTGTTAAATGTGAGCCAAAATCATCACAATTAAAAGAACCAAAGACTTAAACTACTTCAGTCTGTGTGCATTTAATTTATTTAATACACGAGTTTCACAATTTGAGTTGAATTACTGAAAGAAATTAACTTTTCCACGACATTCTAATCTATTGAGATGCACCTGTATATATATAATAATATTTTTTTTTTTTTTTTGAATATTTAAAGGGAATTGGTGAAGTAATATTCAATAAACAACAAAAGACATATTACCTATTATCATTCCCAATAATGTCAAGACAATAAATAATAACCATCAGCTTTTAGGGAAGAAAATAGGACTAAATTAAATCAAAATGTAATCTTGTAAGTCACCTGTGGCCTGTGCCTGTGGCTGCTCTCTGGCATGTTTGCCTGGCCTCTTGTTGGTACTCAGACTCTGCAGCTTGTAGCGGGACCACTGAGTGAGGTGGTCCAGCATGGAGAAGACGGTTTGCGTTTGAGCTGACTCAAACTGGAGGCATTCTCCTGCAGTCGCACTAATCGCGGGTCACCCTCCTTTAAGACTGCCATCATCTCTTCATTCACCTACAGGACCCATACAGAAACATTATTTTGAGCCTTTTCACTGGTAATATCATTGTTTCTCTTACTAAATTTCACTGAGAAAAACTACATGAACAGTTTCCTATCAAAAATAAATAGCGGGTCCTTTCCACAAAGCTTGAATTTGTACCTCTCGCTGCTCCTCCTGAGTGCATCCAATCAGCACATACACCAAAATATGGGGCAGCAGATATATGGTCACTTTGTAATCATGCTTTATAATGAAACTACAGCAGTTGAAAACTTTTCCAGCAAGTTCATGTCTAACCTAAAACACATGAAAAGACAAGGTAGAATTAGTCATTTATGTATATTTGAGGCTGGAAATCAAGTGGATGTGGACTTACTTTACTGATGAGATATCCTGCCCACGTTGCAGACCAGTCAGAGAATTTGCTTCCACGGCTGCTGAGATATATAGCCTTTTTCAGCTTAGACCAGTTCACCACCTTCTGAGAGCTCTTATACCTTTAGATGATTAAAACAAGTCAGTTTTGTGAACACTGGATAGAAAATAAGCAGCAGACAACAAGCCATGCAAAAGGATCATGGCCAACCTGGTATTGAGATGCGGCTCCAGGATTTCCTGAACCTGCTCTGGGAATCTTCTCCATAGACGGCGACCTGGCGAGTCAGTCCTGCCCTCCCGACATTCAAATAATGACAGCAGCTCCTGAAACAAAAGGTTACAGAGTTTAACTAACCTATAACCTACAACATGTTGGTACCATAACATTTATCTGCTGGTATTTGAGATTTTTTTAACTTATCACTATCAGTCAATATCTAGAAATTTAAATATGCTGCATTTCCACAATTTTTACATTTAGATTACCTTCATCTAATGCTCACTTAAAGTTAGTTTTTAAAAACATTATTGGTTTAATAACATTTCTTGAATGCAGTACTCAAAATGGTTATTTCTCATACGGTACATTATAATGTTGTGATGTCTAAACTCACTTGTAGCATTTTAAACAACTGATTTAAGTTTTTAGTGTTTTATTTTTAATTTACTACGACAAAATTGCATAAAATTTAAATAGCCATTTATCAGACTAAAATTTTTATATCATTTCATTCTTAGTTTCTACCCATTTCAAGCTAATATGTAAAAATAAAATGGCTAAACATCTCTTTGCTTCTAAAATATACTTCTAAATACTTCTAAAATCTCAAAGAATGTCTAAAAGTGAGTCATAAAGGACATTATTTTTATCACAGTGTGTACCTGCATTGCATACGCCGCAGCATCTTGAGCTCTCACATCATCTGCATAGGCTAGAAAGGCTCTGGTCAGCTCTGTCAGTAGTTCAAAGGCAAAGTTTGGATCATCGATCCCACTCTAAAAGCATAAAGACATTATCTTTATTCCATGCCTAACAGTCTGAATACCTAAAATGCAAAGCTACACACTTAAAACACAATCTTCAAGATTCTGCTTGACACATACAGGAACAAAACTGTCTGAGGAATGTCTTACTACAAATGTCGAGCCAGTTCCCTGAGTGTCAGCGGGTGACAAATCAAGTCGACCAGGATCAATGGCTCCCAACTCCCCCAGGCATTCCCCACACAAAAGCCTGGCTTCAGGATTGACGTCCTGGCAGCCCCGGAGCAAGACCGTCACTAACTGAGAGATCACTGGCTCCACCATCTCACTGTCCAAGACATGCTTTAACAGAGCATCCTGTAAAACATTTACTGTAGATCAACCTTTCAGGCCCTTGATATGTTTTATGTTAAGCCTTCTTAAAATAAAGACTCCTATATGTGTATTTGCATCCAAGCTGGTAATGCTTTCTTATTTATTAAGAGTGAGTCTGACCTGGTTCTTGTATATCATCTCCTTCAGGCTGGTGAGTGCATGGATGCGTACGTCCACATTCTCATGCTGGATTGGCCGCATGGAGAGCTGCAGCGCTGCCTGCATGTCAGTGCTTTTTGAGGTTTGCTGTTGTTGAAGAATTGTGTATCACAACCATAATTATTGAAATAATTTCATTTTGTTGAACACACATCACAATATCTTAGCACAACTAACTTTTACATTGTTTTTTTTTTTTGTGTACTTTGATGTGATGGTTGTTTTTTTTTGTGTACTTTGATGTGATGGTTGGTTTGTTTAGGTTGTACCTTACGGTAATCTTGAAGGACCTTGTGAATGTTTTTCAGTTCTGGGTGGTCAGGAAGGAAGTAGATTTCATGAAGAAAGTCTTGCACTTCTTCCCTGAGATGAGAAAATCATGAAAAATAAAAAAAGATTTTACCAAGGAAATCAAAAATGCAAATACATAAATTACATTTTAGTATAATTTATTAGTGTTATAGTTTAAACATTAAAGGGATAGTTCACCCAAAAATGAAAATTCTGTCATTAATTACTCACCCTTATGTTGTTCCAAACCCAGAAGACCTTCGTTCATCTTTGGAACACAAATTAAGATATTTTTGATGAAATATTTGATATTTTTTCTGACCCTGCATAGACAGCAAGGGAACTACTATGTTCAAGGCCCAGAAACATAGTAAGGACATCGTTAGAATAGTCCATGTGTCATCAGTGGTTCAACCGTAATGTTATGAAGCTACGAGAATACTTTTTTGTGAGCAAAGAAAACAAAAATAACGACTTTATTCTAGGGGTATAACAGTTCGGTTCGATACGACACAGTGGTGACACGGTTCAATGCGTTTTCGATACGGTGGGGGGGTAATTGGTTACTTCACAATGTTGGAAATATATCTGTTTTAAACCATGAAGGCGACCCAATGGATATCACACAAGCAACGTGCAAACTTTGTGCAAGAGTTATGCTGGTGAACTTCTTAATCTCAGTTAATTAACTATGCAGAAAGTGAAAGTAAAAACGGAATGACGGAGCTTTCTGCATCTGACGCCGCATATTCTCTCAGAGACGACGAGAGACGAATCTACTTCAACATATGCTGATAACGGGTTTTAGCTAACTGTTTTAATTTATTCCCTTAATATTTCTCTTGTGGCCCGTACATCATGAAAAAAATGAGAAGAAACATATTTCGTGTTAAACAGGTTGTTTTTGAAAGTCTGTGCTTGAAATAAAACTTTTTATTCATTGATTTTTATTGATGACTGCAGTGTTTAACTATAGGCCTATAATTCATTGTATAATAGACCTGTTTTAAAAGACCTTTTTTTTTTAAAACATTTCAACTGAGGAGTAAATAGCCTAATCTTTTGTTATCCTCACAGCGCGCCAGTTATGCGGTAATTATTGTGAGGCAGATTAACTGTAATTTTAATTTAATGATAAAAGTAACTTCATAATAAGAATGTAACAGGCTTACATTAATTGTAAATGCCAAATCCTCTTAATACTGCCAATAATTGATATTTTGACAATATCTCTGGCTATCGCTGATCATCCTTAAGATGGTTTAGATCCTACCTGTCCGATCGCTACCACTTTGTTTATTTAAACAGGGAGTCATCTCAATTATCACCAGTAAAGTATGGAGTACCACAAGGATCTGTCCTAAGTCCTCTGCTGTTTTCAATATACATGTTGCCCCTTGGTAATATTATTAAAAAATACAGCATTAGTTTCCATTGTTATGCTGATGATACTCAACTATATATCTCAACAAGACCAGATGAAACTTCTAAATTATCTAAGCTAACAGAGTGTGTTAAAAATGTAAAAGATTGGATGACCAATAATTTTCTCTTATTAAATTCAGATAAGTAAGAGGTATTACTTATTGGACCAAAAAAACAGTACACAGAATCTCTTGGATTACAATTTGCAACTAAACGGATGTACTGTTATTTCCTCTACAGTCAAAAATCTGGGTGTTATATTAGACAGCAACTTGTCTTTTGAAAATCATATTTCCCATGTTACAAAAACAGCATTCTTCCATCTTAGAAACACTGCCAAGCTACGAAACATGTTACCTGTTTCTGATGCAGAAAAGCTAATTCATGCATTCATGACCTCTAGACTGGACTATTGTAATGCACTGCTAGCTGGTTGTCCTGCATCTTCAATAAACAAGCTACAGGTAGTCCAAAATGCAGCGGCTAGAGTCCTTATCAGGTCAAAAAAATATGATCATATTACCCCAATTTTACAGTCTCTGCACTGGCTACCTATCAAGTTCCGTATCAGTTACAAAATATTATTACTTACCTATAAGGCCCTTAATGGTTTAGCTCCTGCGTACCTAACTAGTCTTCTACCACGCTACAATCCATCCCTCTCCCTAAGGTCGCGAAACTCTGGACTTTTGGTAGTACCTAGGATAGCAAAGTCCACTAAAGGAGGTAGAGCTTTTTCAAATTTGGCTCCCAAACTCTGGAATAGCCTTCCTGATAACGTTCGGGGTTCAGACACACTCTCTCTGATTAAATCTAGATTAAAGACATATCTCTTTAGCCAAGCATTCTTCTAATGCATCTCATAATCTTGTACTGCAGTTATATCTGATCAAACGCACATTATTCTTTAGCTTAGGTGAACAAATCATTTTTACTTGGATGGAACAGCAGCTACGCTAATTATGTCTATTTGTTTCTCTGTTTCTGGCTAGGAATTACACAAGCTTCAGTATGGATCCAACCCTTAAAAGATCTGAGATGACCAAACACCTGAGAAGAGATGATGCCAACCCCTCAGAGGACCTCAGATGATGCCAACCCTCAGACAACATACAGAACTACCAAATTTTGCCATATGTTAAATATATTAAGTTTCTACAATATATAAATATTGTAGAAACTTAATTTCCTGTAAAGCTGCTTTGCAATGATTTGTATCATGAAAAGCGCTACACAAATAAACTTGAATTGAATTGAATCTCTTTCAACGCAACCCAACAAGTACCCTGCGTGCCTGTCCGCTACACTACTGGGCAGACAGCACATTATCTGTTAACGTCGCTTGGGCTGCCTTGTTGAGCGCAGTGGCACTGAGAACATTATATTTCACACACTTTAAGCTCTTTTATTTTCCAAATGTAATACGATTAGTGCAACAAATCTTTCGGTTTGTAATGTGTATTGCACCGAAAGCCTCATACCGACCTGTTCAATACAAATGTGTATCATTACACCCCTACTTTATTCAACAATTTCTTCTCTTCCGTGTCAGTCTTCGCAATGCGTTCACGACGGATACATGTGCATTCCTCTGCTTGCAAACAAGCCACAGCCCATCCGGGTTCTACATCAGCAGCACCACGCACATGCGTCGTGGTACTCTTGTGAACATGTGGCAGAAACTGACACGGAAGAGAATAAATTATTGAATAAACTCATTATTTTTGCTTTCTTTGTGCACAAAAACTATTCTCGTAGCTTCATAACATTACAGTTGAACCACTGATGTTACATGGACTATTTTAACGATGTCCTTACTACCTTTCTGGGCCTTGAACGTGGTAGTTCCCTTGCTGTCTATGTAGGGTCTGAAAGCTCTTGGATTTCATCAAAAATACCTTAATTTGTGTTCTGAAGATGAATGAAAATATTACGGGTTTGGAATGACATGAACATGAGTAATTAATGACAGAATTTTCATTTTTGGGTAAACTATCTCTTTAAAATAATTTCCCTTTTAAATATGCAGAGACTACTGTAAATAAACAAAATTGGATCAGCCAATAGCATGAATTTGGGGCGGGACTATCTGTTTGTCCAACCAATGGAGTGTTCAAACTTGATTGAAAATCATTTTTGCAAGTCCATTTTCAAGACACTAGTGATGCAAAAATTACACACATTACACAACATACCTTATGAGTATGTTGTCAACAAATTAATAATTAGCATCAATAAAAATATCTAAAAATCATCAAAAAAAATTTCAGGAAATTAAAACCAAATCTATCCAACAATATAAAAGAGAAACTAATGAGGAATGACACACACCTGTTCTCCACTATGAGGTAGTGCATGATCACTGCCGTCTCTTTAGGCTGGATGGAGATGAGAGGTAATAGAGCAACGATTACATGACTCAGAAGCAGACCCAGATAAGACGGGTCAAGACAGTGAACAAAACAGTCCCACGTCCTGTAAACCAGCAAGATAACAATAAAGCCCATATCCTTGTTATTTTGTAGTCAAAGTGCAATTACAATTTCATCCTCTGGCCTGATTGCATATTAGATACAGATGGTTCTTGCTGAGCTTAAAAGTTAAAATATAAATGCAAATCTGGTGTCCTGCTGAGCTCACTGCAGTAATTAAAGAACAATCTGGATTTTATCGGCAGCGCTCTTATGCAGACGGCGCTTCTGATACTCTACATAATCTATCTGCACAGCTTCTTCTATGCATTCAGACCAATCCAATGAGACACAAACCTGCAGCAGAGCTCTGGGAAGTCATCCTTGTACCTCAGGCCAGTTCTGAGTGTGGTCATCATCTTCACTCGAACTGAGCTGATGTGCTTTGGACCCATTAGCTTCATCAGGGCCATTAAACTGTTCAGAGCCTGAGTGAAGAAAAAAGGTCATAAATATACTGATATAATGTGGATAGAACAATCTTACCACCTCTAGTACTAAGTTTTCCCAAAAGCTCCTGAACAAAAGCTACTATCAGCCATACACTGATAAAGATTACGTGCTTAAAATCCTGAGTATATGGAGATCTTTACTTGTTTTGTGACATGACAAAGTGATTAAAGTATATATTTTTTTGCTTTAATGCTAAAGGATTCTCTGCTGCTATATTGAATGGGTCAATTCAAAACATCTATTTTTTTTTTGATTCACAGAAGAAAGAAAAAGTCACATGGGTTTCTAACAACATGACAAAGAATAAATAATGAAAGAATTTTCATTTTTGGCTAAACTATCCCTTTTTGTCCTAAGCAGCCATGACAAGCAATGAGGAACACAACACATTGCCCTACCCCCAGAGAACTCTCGTTGGTTCAAAATTCAGCTCCACATAACAGTATATTAAACATTAAATATATTCTGACAGGTGGATTTGTCATTTTCTGCAGCAGTTTGATTTAAGTGAGGACAGAAAAAAAACCTATTACTGTATGTTGTGCCTAAAACGTGGTGCATGATCAGTTTATAATGTGGTAAAACAGATCATAGCTACTGAAAGCTAATGTTTCACATTACAACCAGACTAATTGTATTGAAAACCTACCATTTTCTTTTTCTCCTTCTCTCCAGTACTAGAGCTCAGCAGCTGCATGTTGAAGAAAGCCAGAATGCCCAGGAGCTTGGGCTGCAGATAATCTGCCTGCACAGACATACAGTACAGTTACAGATGGCACTATTTCCAGAACAATGGTTATAATAGAAAACTGAAAACAGACTCCAATGCATTCAACTCTGTAGAACAAATGTACTTGAATCAGTTTGTGAAAGATGTGCTAGATACTCAAGGGCCTTAATCTAATGGTTATTATTAGAGCAGCTGTACCATGCGCCCTGGGGTGGTGATTTCTCTTGGGCCCTGATAGGGGTCGTCACTGGAGGCGAAAGAAGCTAAAATAGCAAGTCCATTAAAGACCTGCTGGTAGTGTTCTCCTAGACGCAAGAGCAGCTCATTATGAAGACCCTGGAAATCCTGTCTCAGTAGACTGCCCAATTCAATTTCTGTCTCATTCTGTGAAAAATAAATAAATAAATAAATAAATAAATAATATAATACACACACACACACACACACACATATATATATATATATATATATATATATATATATATATATATATATATATATACACATACACACACACAGTTTTTTATGTATATTATATACCTATTTCACTTTCCTTACTACTCTTCTGATTTCATAATATGAAAATCACACCTTAAGGTAGTGGAAGGCTCTTTCCAGCTCCTCCTTGGTACAGGAACACACAAGATAGGAGAATATATATTTGAAGTTATTGATGAGCATTTCTCTGCGGTTGACATTCAGCTGCTTGGCAATAGTGCGGATCAGGGCAGAAGCTGTAGGACTGGCCTTGGCTGCCAAAAAGGGAAGAAGGACCTGTAGTGTCCGCTGTGAAGAAAGAGATAGAGAAAGCTCATTACTTCAGTGAAATTAGTGATTAAAAGTCACAGTTTACTTCATAAGAGCAATTCATCATTGCTATCTAGACTACTCTTGTTTCAAAAAATTTTTACTGTACTATATTTGCCCAAATCTAAAGGGATTGTCTATTCAAAAATCTAAATTCTGTCATCATTTACTCCCCCTAAGTTTATTCCAAACCTGTATAAATTCCATACTATGGAAGTCAGTGGGACCCAAAACATTTGGTTACCAACATTTTTTGAAATATCTTCTTTTGTGTTCAACATAGGAAAGCAAGTCATACAGGTTTGGAACATGAGAGTGAATAGAGGTTGATCTTGCAGAATCTGGCATTGAGATGTTGGACTTACATTGAGAAAACGATTAAGGTCTGGGAAATCAAATACATGTGCCACATGAGACAGGA
Source organism: Spinibarbus caldwelli (assembly GCA_039654775.1). Taxonomy (NCBI): domain Eukaryota; kingdom Metazoa; phylum Chordata; class Actinopteri; order Cypriniformes; family Cyprinidae; genus Spinibarbus; species Spinibarbus caldwelli. Next base: position 14,665,671 of record CM077235.1, on the reverse strand, counting down.
TGTCCAGTGCCAGCTCTCTCTGATGGGCCGCTTCCTCCTGCAGAGCCTCGCTGCTCTGATCTGGTGTGCAGCGCAGAGCCGTCACATGTCGTGAATGCAAAGACTCCACCAAGAACTGCACAAAAGGTAGACTTTAAACAAAAAGGTAGACCCATCAAGTATTATTACATGGACTAAGGTTTGACTGACCACAAAGTTTAGTTCATTTTAGCCTAAACAAACATTGTTCTCCATTTCTAACTTTATTTGAAGGTGATAAACAGCTTACAGTCATACTCACATTGATACATGAAACACCCCATAAAAGCAGAGCATTAAAATTAATACTAACATCATCACATTAACAGAAGTGCACATTGACCTGGCAAATTGGGTTCCTGTACTGGTTGAAGAAGGACTGCAGTTTGAGGTCTCTACAGATGGCCAAAGCCTGGATCTCTGTGTAGGCTGCTACTGACACAGGATTAGATTTGGACAGCAGGCAGTGCAGAAGACGAAGCAGAGCAAAAGACACCAGGTTCCCTTCAGCAGCTCTGAGAAGCACCATCAGCAAGAAAAGTATTATTACTTCTAAGAGTGGAAAGAATCAATAGATACTAAAAGTGGCATCAAAAAGTGCATTACCTCCCAATTTCTCCAGTGGTTAATATGAGTGTGTTTTTGAGTTCATTGTTTCTGGAGGTCTTTGCATTTGTATAAGCTTCTTTTAGCCTGGACACGATAAGCTGTGAAGATCAAAATCATAATACATCCATTAGTCAGTTTGGATAAAAGCATGACTTAATGATTGACATTAAGTGCAAAAAAGGTGATGAAGGTTTCAGCATGTTAATATAATTTGAACTTTAAAATCTGTACCTCCTTCAGGAAGCCATTTCCATTCCAAAACTCCAGAAGATTCTTGATATTCTGGCCGAACTTTATGCTGACTTCCTGGTCAGTGTCTTCAATGAGGTTGACTAATGCGCTAACCAGAGATTTTGTGCCAGGGTCACTGTTACCCAGATCCACATGCTTGAACAAGTGCCGTATATTCCTGATGAAAGCTGCCGTTTAAAAATAAAAAAAGAGACTGATATGGTGAGCTAAAAAGTATTTTCACAGTACAGTATATACACTTTAAAGGCTGCAAAACAAAGTACATACTACCAAAAGCACAAAAAAAGTAAATAATATTTAATAAATTAATTTATTCAAATTTAGACATTTACATTCTTCAGACTAAGTACTTAATCCTCAAAACAGATAAGCCTTCCATGTTAAATACTCTTGGGATGGAGCTTTTTTTCTGCAATAATCCTAAAAAAAAAAAAAAAAAAAAAAAAAACTCCTAATGGGTTTTTGTCAAGGGGACCAGTGTGATGCTCATTTACAGGCGGGCATACAAAAACAGATCATCAGTGCAGTGCACTATTCACTGAAAGTAATGCTGATCGGACTAACCTTGCTTGACCTTCTTGTCCTCCGCAGGTTTGAGCAGCAGAAGGAATGGGGTGAGGATGGAGGCTCCGATGGAGGAGGTCTGGCTGGGGTGGGAGTCTGAAATGCTGAGATCAGCACAGAGCAGCTCCTTGGATGGAATTGTCACCTGAGGGACCTGCAGTTGTGAGCTCTCAGACAAACAGCAGGCCAGCTGCCCTGTAATACCAGCCAGCTCGATCTTCACTTGTGTTGAGCTGTCCTGGAGTCTGTTCCTAAAAGCATTATTGAATTAATATGTTTTACAAAAGTGCAAAAGCTTCCCCTTTTTAACAGTTTTTAGTCATACATATAATGCATACGGATTATTGGTCAAACTTTATTTTTAGGTCCAATTCTCGCCATTAACAATCCATTAACTACGACTTACGCCTCAATAAACTCCTAATTAGCTTCTTATTAATAGTTAGTAAGGTAGTTGTTAAGTTTATGTATTGGGTAGGATTAGGGATGAGGAATATGGTCATGCAGAATATGTGCTTTATAAGTATTAATAAACAGCCAATATGTTAATAATAGGCATGGTAATAAGCAACTAGTTAATAGTGAGAATTGGTCCCTATACTAAAGTTTTATTTTATATATTATTTTTATGTTATTATTAATGTAAAAAATAAAAACATTCTCAATAGAAATTTCCATTTCCAATCACAAATTTAAAATTCCCTGACATTTCCAGGTCTGCCATGATCATAAGAATCATGAATTCTTGGAAATCATGGATGATTTTTTTCACTCAGAGCATGTGACTGTTAGATAACGTACAGAAGGACCTCGTGGATGAGGCTGTAGGATTTGACTCCTAGGTGGTGCAGCAGAAGGGGGGAGCCTCTGACAGAACTGGCCCGCTCGGCTTCACTGTTACTTTGCAGGGCCCAGCGGTAAACCGACGACCGCCAGTCACCACACACACTCTTTGACAGCAGGGCAAGCAGAAACACACAGTGTGCTCGAGTTTGTGCAGCTACAAGAACACATACAAAACAACAAACATTGAAATGTACTGTAAGTAAACTGTAAAATTAATTAAACTTATTTAGGAACCACATTGAAATAAACAGTTATCCATTAACATTATGCGATAATATAAGATACTTACAATAGACAGGAACAAGTTTCTGGGAGAGAGCAATCAGACTAGCAGGAAATGAGGCTGTTTGATAAACCGCTTGTGAAGAATGCTCAAGCACCCATGGGATCGAGAGCAGAGCACAAATATTCCTGTAAAAACCTGTGTCACCCTGACTATTGGCTGTAAACAGACAATACAAATCAAATCAATTCAAATGAACTGATATCATGTTGCTAAATACATCTACGGGCTGTTCTCAAGTAAAAATTCTGAAAAAATATGCAATATCTCAAATCAGCAAAATTAATGTTAAATATAATCTTTAGCAAAACAAATATCCATTTTTACATTTTTACAATGTTCCATGCATTACAATGTTGTGGTGCCTAAATTTACTTGTGGTATTAAAATTTCTTTTTTTGTGATTTCTTTTTTTTCTTTTTTTTTTAGGGTTATCAGCTGTAACTTGAAAATAATTATCAGCTTTTTGGTTTTGGCTAGAATTTTAATATTAGTGCATCCCCCACTCAAAAAAAAAACCCAGATGCAGATAAATAAAATAGTCCTTTGAGTCAAATCCAGGTATAAATACGGATCTTGCAAAAAATAAATAAATAAATACACTCACTGTTAAGGTAAAGGACAGCATCAAGGATCCTGACGGTACCCTCCACCAGAGGCTCCAGATCTTCATCATTAGAGGTGTTTGCCATCACGGTGCAGCAGCTCTCGACTACCTGAGCCAAAACCCGAGGCTTTAACCAAATGAGCTGAGCTGCATCTGAGGTCTCTAATGTCTTCTCTCCTTTGCCACTGTAGATGTATTTAAGAATGAAAACCAATAGCCATTAGGGGTATGCGATATTGACAAAAAATGATATCTTGATATTTTCTGGGATTTTATCGATAACGATAATTAGACGATATTTTGCTGAGTGTGTGCTGGTATCTTGTTGTGCTGGTATCTTAAGGACTACAGTGGAAAGCTGACTCCTAAAGTTTTTGATATTCTTCATATTCTGTGCGGTGGTAAGTGCACACTGATTAAAAAATTAATCTTTTCCAATAAGTTTAAATTGATTTTAACCTTTTATGGGCATTTTTACCTTTATAAAGCCATTTTTCTGAAAGTGCGCATTATCTTTTGAGTCAAATTCTTACACCTAATCAGTGAACTAGAATAATAAGACATTTGGGCTGTTACCAAGCAAATGAAATCAGTATCAATAAAATTCTTCTGCAGAGGAAACACAGAAGCTGCATCTGAAGTGGCATTTAGATGTGTTTTACACACCGTTTAATGCAGAACAGGAAGGGATTTAAACTGCAATTACAAATGCATAAATAATGTTTTAATATATTAAACATAAACGTTGAATACTGTTATTTGAAATTATTTAAATAATAAAAAGAAACTTTAAATGTGAAATTAAAACCGCCAGCAGGTGCCAGTAAGTCACTGTTAATAGATGAGTTATTGCGATTGAACCGAATAAACGGCTGATTCATTCAGGAACGAAACATCGTCAAGTTGCTCAGAGACACAAAACAGTGCTGTAGCTTTGTTTGGAATTATTTTTGTTGTCGAAATAGCGAAAAAACAGGCAATATGGTGTCTAAACTGTAAGTCTTCTAATTAACATACTGTTTTTTTTTAACTGTTGTAAAAATCAATACAGTATTACGTTTGTAATCATGGTAATTTCTGGAGAAAAAAAAAATGGCACTCGTTGTGTGATATAGATTAACTATATGAAATTATATAAATATATACATTTTCTGCCCCATGTCAATCATTCTAAATGTATTTTAACAGACTGAATCATGCAGCGAAAGAACTCACTCTAAATCCGCATGCACTAGACTTCAGGTAATGTATGCTGCATTCTGTAGGGGTGTTTTGAATGGTTTTTGCAAAATACTCGATAATGTCAAAATGCACGTCGTTAAAACAACAATTCTGATATTATCGCAGACCCCTAATAACCATGCAACACAACAAAGTTCTTGAATAAAGCCATACCTTTGTGGTCCATTCAGACAGTGCTTTGAGCAAAGTGCAGCCAGATGGAAGATGACCGCCAGTCCCTGCACGGTGCTCACGCACTGGCTCGCTCTGTGGTCTCTCATCTGGTTCAGTAACTCATCCAGTCGGCTGTCTAGAGCTGCCCACACCTCACTTCTGCTCTTCATGTCCACCTGCCTAATTGTGGACAAGATGAATACACATGGTAAGAGGAGAGACTTAAGGAATGTCTGTTGAGTGGGGACAGAGAATTGCATACATTGGCTGAGTCTTTTCCCCGCTTCTTATCTGGGTTGGAAGAGCAAGGTTTGGGCGTTTGGCGGGAACTTCCTCTTCATACATACTAGGATCAGCAGGGTCAGAAACACCGGACTGAATATCCTGCACTGCACCAATGGCTTCTGTCTTGAGGGCAGCATACAGGTAGCCTTCCACACTTTGCTAGTTTTCATACAATAGAAAATATGTTACTTTCTACAATACATTACCACTTTACGATTTGAGATTGGAAAGCTAATGTATGGCAAGACTGTCAGCAAATATCGACTTGCAGGGTTAGTTCACTTAAAAATGAAAATTGTCATCATTTACTCACCCTCATTAACATTCCAAACCGTTACAAAAACCCAAACCTTTGTTCGTCTTCAAAACTCAAATAAGGATTCCTGTCCCTTAATTGAATTTAATTTTCTGAGAGATTTCCCATAATTGAAAGTCCAGGTGAGCAAATCTATGAAAAAGTTTATAAAGAGATTGCAAAAGAAAAACCATATGAATCAAGAAGTTTAATCCAAGTCTTCTTTTGATCAACGCATACATAGAGCTCATCAAATACGGTAAAGCTTCCCTGCTTTATGCACAGTTAAGTATCCGTGACTGTACCAAATTTTTATGGGTTTAGAACAACATGAGGGTGAGTAATTAATGATAGAATTTTCCTTATTGGGTGAACTATCCCTTTAAATGTCAGTCTTTTCTCCAATTTAATGTGTGACTTAACACTTTTTTTTTTTTTTTTTTTAAGCTTGACATGTTTTGTCCCCATTCATTTTCATTGTATGGAAAAGAGCACCCTGAACCTCTTACTAGACTTAAAAAAGAGGAGAAAACATGTCAAGCTTCAAAAAAACAAGATAATAGGTTTTGATTTGTCTTCAAACTTAATTATCTTTTAAACTTTTCCTTAAACCCTTTACCTCCTGCTGGTCCTGATTTCCAATAGTCTTAATCAGAGCTTTGCAAATGGCTGCAACTCTCTCCTTCCGGATCTGCACTGCACACTCGTACCCATGAGGAATAAACTCAAGGACAAAGCAGAAGACTTCACAAAGTGTAGCTTTCACCTCCACTACCTTCAATTGCTCTAGTGCCCCACCAACCACCAGTTTCTCAAGCCTCTCCATTAGCATATTCACATGGACTCTCTCAAACCTGCAGTGAGTGCCTTCCTCGGGCTGGAAAACACATTGGGAGAGCTTCTGGAATTCCTTGCCAAAGACACTGAGCTCTGACTCCTCAAAAGTAGGCAAGGACTCCAGGAGATGCAAATAAGCAGAGAAGAATGGCTGTGAATGGTCTTCAGGGAAACCTCCCAGAGTCACAATGCGAGTTAAAAGCACCATGGATGCTGCCTTTAGTCTCGGGCTCCCATTAGACAGCATGAGGCAAGTAGAGTCCCATATTATGGCCACTTCTCTTGGGAAGAAAAGGCCTTGCAAAATATCTGTCAGCACTGTTAATGAAGTTACTAACAACGCCTGAGCTGAGGCATATGAGCACAGGTTTAGGATGGTGGGGGTCAGGTAAACGGCAGAATCTCTAGACCTAACGGAGAAGCGTTCCACCACCACTGGCCGTTGTGGTGATGGTCTAACCATGAGATTTATATGCACTAGATCTTGCATTAAACATATTAGCTCTGTGGAAAAAAGGCCAAATAGGACTGGACCCTTGGCTCTGAAAAGATGAAGCAAGGAACAGATGACTGACGAGATCTTTGTGTGAAGATCTTCACATTCTGGGCAAGCAGTTATTCGTAAGAGGCGGTTGATGATCCATTTACTGAAATCTGTGAAGGGAGAATGGAGGCAGATAATCTAAGCTGAATGTATTTGGGCAGAACTTTGACAGCAAATGTAAACTTACCAAAACAGCTGTTCTCTGAGTTTTTGAAGTGATCTGAAAGACACGCTGGGTTTATGAACATTAATGAAGAGGATTTAATAATGTGCTGCACAAAATCCAGCAGCATCACACATGCTGGCTCAGAACTGGTCTTCTTACATAACTCCAGAGCAACTAAAATGTGAGAAAAATAAAACTGAGTAAAAATAAACTATATAAACATGACACTAAACATGGACTAAAGGGATATGTCGGAAAAACTGTTATCATTTCATCTTCCTCAAGTTGTTCCAAACCTTTATGACTTCCTTTCTTCTGTTGAACATAAACAAAGATATTTTGAGAAATCATTTGTGTTTTTTGTTCCTCCATACAATGGCAGCCAATGGTCCCCAAAAACAGTTTGTTTACCATCATTTTTCAAAACTTCTTTTGCGTTATGCAGAACATCATACAATGACATGATAGTAAGTAAATAATAACAGAAGTTACATTTCGGGTTGAACTTTTGTTTAAATATCACATTGCACCCCAAACGACTTACAATAAACTAAACATCTAAACTACGCATTATGTAGTCTACCATCTAGTGTATTAATTTTTTTGTGTGTTTTCAGCTCATAAAAAATTAGATCAACAGCCATTGTAAAACATTATGTGACAAGAGCCCAGAACTTCTATCTGGATGGAATGGATAATATTTAATGTAATATCCGTATGTGTAATATAATATGTAGTTTTCAGCATACAATCGGGTTTCACATTAACATTTTTTCCATTATAATTATTTAACCATTGCTTGTACTGTACACAAAAGTGCTTGTTTCGTGGCTATGTTGTTTTATGTGAAGTCATCCACCACCTAACTGCATTATATTTATTTAGCATGACTGAAACAGCATGAGGGTGAGTAAATGATAACAGAATGTAAGGTAAAAACACAAATATCCTCAACAATGATACAATGTATTGTTTCTTACCGACGTCAACATCTGTCAATATCCTGTCAATGAACTGACACAGTATCCGACGAGGTTTCTGTACAGCCTGGCAGTACTCAACCCAACTAGCACTGGAAAAGACGTAAGAGGTCTTGTATGAGCTGTATTTTTCAATATTTATGTTGAAGAGAATTTAACAAGAGAACAGTCCCTTCTTAGCAGCCATTGATGTTACCTGGCTAGTTCTTGCAATGCAGGAATCATCGCTGACATCTCTAGTCCTTGCTCCATCTTTACAAGGTAAACGAGCGTTTAATATATACAAAAAAATTGTTTAGGCCGAGCTGACCTAATAAAACATTTAAACAAACATTCAGACTCAAAGTCTGTCCATCCTCTGCTTTCACACGCGCAGCACTTTCAAAAGTATTTCGCACTCTGGAGCTTTGTCTACGGCGCGCGCGCTCACTCTGTAGTGGCGAAACGAGTTGGTGACGTTGAGTCGCGGTGGCCTATCAGCGCTCTGTTACTACAGCAACCACTCGAGCGCTAGCGCCGTGCGGAAATGAAGCTGTGTGATGAATAACAATAACAACTGTCCTACAGGCCCGGTTAAAAGTCACGGTTTTGATTTAATATGGGGATTACAAAGTTAGCGTATCTAATTCATTTTGACGCGCCAGAGTCTATGCGCAACAAAGAGATCGGCGATTATTCTGGTAACGTTAAGATCAATGCATTACTGTTAAAATCTGTCAAAACAGCTAACGTTAATTGGGTTTAAGTAAGCAAAGTAAATGCATGCAATAATCTATTAACAAGCACGAAAACTGTTAGAAAAGCCACTGACAGTCGGAAAATGCATCTTAAATCTACTCTTCAGAGTTAGATTGTGATTAGGTGTCATCTACTCAGAAGTCTTCTTGTTATTTTTATTAGCATAGAACTGTACTTATGGTCATGTATCTGTGATTTAGGGAAGGTTATTGCATTGGATACATCTATTGTGGTGAATCAGTTTCGCACAGCTCTCCCCAGCCATCTGAAGCTAAGGTCAGTTCAGCATACGGTATTTATTCAGTAACTGAGTTTGGTAAAAATACATTAAAATCAGTGTCTTTTCTCTTTTGTAAGTATTATGAGTTTTTAGATATAGATGTGTTATTTTATAATATGAACATGTGATGTTGCAGCCCTCTCACAGGCTTGTTTTACCGCACTCTTACTTTCCTGGAGCACGACATCAAACCTGTCTTTGTACTTGATGGCAGGCCACCCAATCAAAAGCGAGCTGTGGTAAGATGTGTACTAATACAATTGTTTGGTAATTATATAATCATTTTAGGGATAGTAATATATCATATATTTTAACTCCTCTAGCTGGAGAAAAGAGCTCAAAGCACAGGCTGGAGCAGCTCACAGAGCTTCAACACAGGTGCGTGCAGTTGTAATGTAAACGGAAGTTGTAATTTAACAGTAATATTGTGAAATATTTTTACAATTTAAAATAACTGTTTTCTATTTTAATATATTTTAAAATGTAATTTATTCCTTTGATTGTAAAGCTTAATTTTCAGCAGCCATTACTCCAGTAGTTAGCGTCACATGATCCTTCAGAAATCATTCTAAAATGCTGATTTGCTGCTTAAGAAACATTACTTATTATTATCAGTGTCGAAAAACAGTTGTGCTGCTTAATATTTTTGTGAAAAGTGATACTTTTTCATGAATCTTGAATAGAAAGGTCAAAAGAATAGCATTTACTGTATTTGAAGTAGAAATCTTTTGCGACAATGTCTTTACTGTCATTAAAAGTATTCTTTTCTTCCAAAATATTAATATAACTGTATTGTATTGTTTCACCCTGTTTCTGCTAATCATTATTTCTAGTGTGCTGGTGTCTATGACATTTATGCAAACTGTTTTGCACTTTAGTGTCCAACTTTAAACAGGACTGTCTGCGTCTCCTGCAGCTCATGGGTGTGCCATGCATCAAGGTATTTTAATTTAGTTAGCTTTATACAAATAAATCCTCTCTCAAATTAATTTGAGAAGTTCTTGGTTGACTTATTTTGACTTTCTCATCACCGTGAATGTCAGGCTCCAGGTGAAGCAGAGGCGCTGTGTGCCCACCTGGTCAAAAGTGGCACAGTTAATGCTGTAGCCTCAGAGGACATGGACACACTGGCATTTGGAGGGACTGTTCTGCTCCGCCAGCTCAATGCAAAGAGAGACAGGTGAGAAAGTAGCCAAAATCTCATTCTGATTGGCTGGCTCAAAGGATTTGTCCTCACAAGCTCAATTTTAATAGTGTACTATAAATGATGCTGTATAATTGTAATAATATTATTATGTAATAAAATATTAAGAATTAATATTTTATTAGTGAAACTGACTGTTGTTTTTATCATATCACCTTTTGTTATAAGCCTGAATTGAGCTCTTTTAATATGATGTTATAATATTTTGCAAACCAAGTTATTTGTTACAAATATTACATAAAACATATATTTTTAGTGTTGAGTTATAGATTATTGAATATATACCTTTATAGCATTACAGGCATAAATAGTCATTTCTACACATTTTTGGAAAAGCATGTTAAATTGACATAGAAATAAATGACTTCTTTATTAATGACCTTCTGTTTAATTATTATTATTAAAATGAAGTATTAAAATACAATAATAACTATCATGGTTATGTTCTAAAATAATTTCTCTCATAGTGAGGTCACAGAATACTCCTTACCAAAGCTATTGGAAGCTCTACAGCTGACATATAAACAGGTATTTTTAATGCTTTTCCTTTTTTTAATTGATTGCTGACCTTTGCTCTGTATTTTTGAAACAAATCTCAGCACCTAATTTTCAGTACCTGCTAATATATATCTAAAATATCTTGATGTAATTGCCATAACTTCTAGCATAACTTAAAGGGGTCATATGATGCGATTTCAAGTTTTCCTTTCTCTTTGGAGTGTTACAAGCTGTTTTTGCATAGAAAAGATCCCTGAAGTTGCAAAGACTAAAGTCTCAAAACCAAAGAGATATTCTTTATAAAGGTTAAGACTTGACCGCGCCCCCCTAAAACGGCTCATTCAAACACGCCCCCACATGTCTACATCACGGTGTGGGAAGATTTTCAAAACACCGCCCAAACGTATACACAAAGAAAGAGGGTGGGACTTTTATTCTCGCTGTAGTATTGTTGCTGCCGCCGGCGCCATGTCCTGGAGACGCTGTGTTTCGTTGTGAAAGCGAAACTACTTTGTTTGGGCTTCCAAAAGAGGACACAACTAGAAATCAGTGGTTAAGTTGTATTTACAACACTGTTCCAGAACAGTTCAACCCAAATATTCGAGTGTGTGCAGCGCATTTTAACGGAGGACTGTTTTCTGAACCTGGGAGTAGCCTGCCAGCTATGCTCAAAGACTGTTTCTATAAAGTGGGGCAATTCCAACTTTGCAAGGACAGTCTGGCGCTTCTGACTCACAGCCTGTAAGTATGTTTTCATATTTAAAGAATTTGCCACTGACTATTCAAACGCAAGTTTTGAGCTGTGTAGAGTAGTGCTTGTTGTTTGTCGTTTCTCCAATCACAAATGCAGACATGGTAATGTTTACGCGGCGCGATGCAATGCAACGCGTAAAAAGACAGTATAAGTCATTATAATCAGTAATTATGTCCCCACTGGATGCAACAAATGCCTCGTTTGTAATGGGTTTTAATGTTTTTGTGTCGTCGCTCCGGGACACGGCATCACAATACTGTAAGGGGCGTAACATTTCGTCTCACGGTTGAGGTATTCGGCCAATCACAACGCACTGGATAGCTGGCCAATCAGAGCACGCCTCGCTTCTCAGAACGGTGAGCTTTGACGCGTTTCAGAAAGGCGGGGCATAGAGGAGCAACAATAATGTACAGTATGTGTAAAATAATGTGTTTTTTTTTCTTTAATTCTGATTTTGAGTAACATTAGTATTATACATGGTTATTGTTAAAATACCAAAAATCCAAAAGAACAGGGGTTTTAATAATAAAAAGTGTTTTGATTTGCTTAATTTTCTTCCTGTGTCTCTTTCTTAGTTTGTTGACCTGTGTATCTTGCTGGGCTGTGACTACTGCGATAAGATTGGGGGTCTTGGGCCGAGTCGAGCACTGAAGCTTATTAAACAACATCATACAATAGAGGGTGTGATGGAACATGTCAACAGAAAGGTGCTTGTTCAGAAAGAAATCTTATAAGCCAAAGAAATCAAGCACTGCTAAAGCTGGCAATAAACAGGAAGTGTGATTGTCTTTTGTTTTCTATTGTGATGTATATCTGAATCATGTATAACCGAATTTTCTATTTTGATTTCATCATGACTTTAGAAGGCTCTAGAAGGCAACATTCTGATTGTTTTATCATCACTTGTTCACCCTCATTTGCTTTTAAAACCATATGATTTGCTTTCTTCTGTGGAACACAAAAATAGATGTTCAAAAGATTGTTCAGTTTGGTGTTGTTCATACATCAAAATAAAAGGCAACTTTGGCTGTCAATTCTTCCAGACACACCCCATCCCTCCAAACTGGCAGTACAAGGATGCCCGCAAGCTGTTTTTTGAAACCCCAAAAATCGACGACCCTGTCCTGGCCTGGAGTGAGCCTGATGAAGAGGGCCTGGTGCAGTTCTTGTGCAAAGAAAGGCCTTTGAAGTACATATCTGTGTTCCAGTATTTACTAGTATCTGACATTATTTGATCAAGAGCGAGATATTAACTGACGTTATTTAATATTATGAATTTTTTAGTCGTGCATTTAACCTTTCTTTGGGTATGTGACCTTATTCACTGTTTTAAGGGAAGAAAGGGTGCGGGGACGCATGAGGAAGTTTCGCGAGTCTCTCGCAAAGAGAAGAAAGCAGAGGGAGGTGGATGAGAAAATGGGCCAAACTAAACAGTCACGTCTTGAAGAATTTTTCCCTGCGACACGGAGGAGAAAGGTCAGATATCAGTTAAGAAGTATTGTAAATTGATTGCTTGCTTGAACATTGTAACAAACAATCTTGTCTTCCTTATCTAGGCTGAGTCTGCAGCTGTGGGAGCATCCAGTGGGAGAAAGCGATCAAAAGTGGAATAAGAAGCACCTTTTTGAATCGTGAATCTTAAAGTATTGATCAAACCATCATGTGAACTGAAGAGTCAAAAGTATAATGGCATGGATCTGTTTTAGATGCTTTTTATTTTGTTCAAAGGCAACATAATGTAAAACCAGTGCCAGGAAAATATTTATTTTTAATGTTTTTGTATCATGTAGCCTACAAAAAAACTGTTATGTTCAGGAGTCTGTATTAAATTACAGTAAACTACTTTTTATTTCTAAAAGTATAATGTGTTTCATTGTTCCAGTACTAGTGTGGTTTGTGTTGAAAGTAATAGGTCAGCCAAACATGAAAATTAGCTGAAAATTTCCTCACCCACAAGCTATCTAAGATGTAGATGAGTTTGTTTCCTTGTGGGAACAGAAATTTACAGTACAAGTGGATCCTCTGTAGTGAATGGATGCCATCAGAATGAGAGTCCAAAGAGATGATAAAAACATCATAATAATCCACATGACTCCAGTCCATCAATTAACATCTTGTGAAGTGAAAAGCTGTATGTTTATAAGTTACAAATCCATCATTAAGTCGCTTTAACTTTAAACCATTGCTTCTGGCCTAAATACATAAATCCATAACCTATAATGATGCTTTCGTCCAGTGAAAAGTGTGAGTGAATTTTCATGTGATATTTTTATTTTATTGTTTTGTATTTATTTGTATTTGATACATCCACAAACTGATACATCATGTTTTTTGGACATGATCCCATAGCTTTTCTGCTCTCTTATAGTTAGAATTGTGTTCAAAGTAAATTTGAGTACCATGTAAATAACATGGCAATCATTTAATACCATACTATTACCATCAGGCACTCTACGATCGCTGTAACAATTTCCTAAGAGTCTTAAGTTTCTGATCCTAATAAATTAAGGAGTTGTCTAGTGTTTTTTTGACAATGTGCCAATAGAGGCGTTTCTCTCCGGTGCAGTAGGTGGCAGTATTTATATATACAGCCTCTAGAGCTCCACATCAGTCCAGTGAAGAACCAGTCGTTTATGGCTTTTCCTGGCTGTCCTATGTGGAACGGGTTTCCAGCGCTGCCGGGCGTGTTTATGCACTAGATTTACTAATAACTCACAGCTCCACCTGCCCTAGACGCGACAGCTTTATTCTTTCGTGATGGCGGCGAGTGCCAAACGAAAACAGGAGGAGAAACACTTGAAGATGCTTCGGGAGATGACCAGCCTGCCTCCCAATAGGAAATGCTTTGACTGCGATCAGCGCGGCCCGACCTACGCCAACATGACAGTGGGCTCGTTTGTGTGCACCACCTGTTCCGGAATACTGTGAGTTTTTAACGAGGCCCCTCATATTCACACAGATGGTGTATGAACTTGTTGTTTTTCCCCAAGAGTCTGTACGCCTAACAACCCCTCCCATCTGAGAGATCATCTGCAGAATGTGACCCAGCTGCCTTTCTAACATCATCATAACATCAGCTTTAATAAAAATAGCACGAGATTCAGGGCCAGAGCAGCCGAACTTTCCAAACAGGACAGGTTCCTATTCAAATAAGACAGTGTGACTTTGGTGCTAGTTGTGAGTGTGTGTTCAGAAAGTATTGTATCAATGTGTGACACACCCATGTTTAAACATTACAGCTGCTTATGCATAGATTATGGTGATGAACTGAAGAAAATGTGAGTGGTTTTGAACTTGCCACGTATGAAAATGTCTGTATCATATTGTGTTACTGAGTTTGGGGCCCCTGGCAGTGCACATGGTCTCTTAGTTCACTGGCCGGTCAGAAAAGCCAACGCCTGTGTCTCTGACATTTTGGTGCTGAGATATGACACGGCATGGCAGTTACCCCCGTGGGGCCCCCAGAGGGCTTTAGTAGTGCTCCACAGAGGGTTCCAATCTAGGGTCCTAAGACAAAGAGCCACGCTTTATGTCAGTGTCTTAATTAAATTCTGGTGCGGTGATGTGACTAGGGGGCCCACAAGGGCCTCCAGGCCCCTCCAGAGGGCTTTGGGGCTCCACGCAGGCCCTCAGTTTAGTGTCCTAAGTCAAAATAGCCACCCCGATGTCAGTGTATTTATGACATTCTGGTGCCGATATATGACTAAATATGAAAGGGGCCCACAAGGGTCTCCATGGGCCCCCAGAGGGCTTTGGGGCTCCACACAGTGCCCCAATCTAGGGTCCTAAGACAAAAGAGACACCCTTAATGTCAGTGTCTTCATGAAATTCTGGTGCGGTGATGTAACTAAATAAGACAGGGGCCCCCAGAGGGTTTTGGGCTCCACACAATGCCCCAATCTAGGGTCCTAAGACAAAAGAGACACCCTTTATGTCAGTGTCTACATTCAATTCTAGTGCAGTGATGTGACTAAATAAGACAGGGGCCCACAAGGGCCTCCAGGGTCCCCCAGAGGGCTTTGGGGCTCCACGCAGAGCCTCAGTTTAGTGTCCTAAGTCAATAGAGACACCATTGTGGTCAGTGTCTTTATGACGTTCTGGTGCAGGGATATGACAGGGACACACAAGGGCCTCCTGGGGCCCCCAGAGGGCTTTGGGCTCCATGCTACGCCTCAATTTACAATCCTAAGTCAAAGAAGTCACCCCTGGTGTAAGTGTCTTTATTATATTCTGGTGCTGAGATATGACTAAATGGGACAGGGGCCCCCAGAGACCCCAAACAAAGCCTTAGGGGTCTTAACGGTGCTTCAGTACACCACTCGAGTCAAAAGAGCCCACCCTCATGGTTCATTTATACAGCCTTGGCATGCTGATATATTGTTTTTATGGTGTCCTGGCTAATTGCTAGGCTGTACTTGGCTTCTAGGTGGCCAATTTTAAATGTTTTTTACATGTTAATATTATTTCAAATTTAGTTAATAACTAATAATGCCAAAAATCAACAAATAATGATGCTAGACTTACAACAAAAATCGTAAGTCTGATCATTTAGAAACACCATAGCAAATCTCTCTTGGGAAAAAAAAAGAATGTGTTTTGAGGTATCATTCGTGCTTAAAGTGCAAAGAGAGTTTGTCTAAAAGAATAACAAATATAAGCACCACTAATAATGCATGAGTGGTAGAAGTGGGGCTCTCCAAGTTTAGTATTGTCTTTGGCGTGACCAATCTGTGATGTTTATGTCATTTGATTTGTACCCCAGACGAGGCCTCAACCCTCCACACAGAGTGAAGTCCATCTCTATGACAACTTTCACCCAACAGGAAATCGAGTTCTTACAAAAACACAGCAATGAGGTACTACACGCTTTTACACAAAGGGCACATTACGATATATACACACACTGAGGTTCCTCTAGTAGTATCTCTTTTTTTTTTTTTTTGTGCTCAGGTCTGCAAGCATATCTGGCTGGGGTTGTATGATGACAGGAGCTCTGTGATCCCAGATTTCCGTGAACCTCAGAAAGTCAAAGAGTTTCTTCAGGAGAAATATGAGAAGAAAAGATGGTAAGGAGTCTCTGGTCAGATCCGTTCTTCTTTTGTCTTGTGTTTTGGTTGCTTTTTGCTTTGTACACGTATCTGATGAGCCTTTTGCTTCTGAGATCATGTAACTTCATTGCTTTAGCTGCCATTATTATTATTGTAGTGCTGTAAAGCTGTTCATTTTCATAAAGAGGTTCTCAAATAAATTCTTCAGTAAATTCTGATGGAAACCCCAACATCCCCTGTGGAATAATTAAACTGCACTAAATGACTAAGGCTGTGCTGTCCTGTCCCAATGAAGGCAAAAACACCAAAAAGAGCTATAAGTCCATATTTTGACACACAATTATTATAAAAATGTTTAACTCCTAACACGTTTGCTGATTTACTGTTAATGAATTTAGAGTCAATTTTCATTGAAGACAAGCTGTAAATAGAAAAATTACCATCCATAGCATGTTCACTACAGTTCAAATGTTTTGTTTATAGTAAGTTAGAAAGTTACTTATATTATGCAATGACACTTTCAGTTGATCAAACATGAGAGTATTTATACAGACATTTATAATGTTAAAACACATTTGTTTCAAATGCATTTAATAACGGTATTAGAATGATTTTTAAAGGATCATGTGACACTGGACTGGAGTAATTACGGCTGAAAATTCAGCTTTGCTATCACAGGAATAAATAAAATGTTCAAATTATTAAAATAAAAAACAGTAATTAAATTATAACAGTATTGCACAATGGTAATGTTTTGCTGTATTTTTAACAATTAAATGCAGCCTTGATGAGCATAAGAGAAAACAAACTTACTGACCCCAAATTTTTTTTCTGCAAATTATGTTATAGAACAAAGCTCTTTAAGTCATGTTAACTAGACACAGACCTTATTTTACTCCTAAATCAAAAACCTCTATTCTAAAAACCTATTATAAAATCCCCAGGGGGCCCATGGCAAATTAGCCTTCCAGGTTGGCCTACAAATTGACAGCTCTATTATTGTGCCACCATCATTTCCAGGTATGTTCCCCCAGAACAAGCCAAGGTGATTGCCTCTGTGCAGGCCTCAGTATCTGGTTCATCTGCTAGCAGTACCAGTAGCACCCCAGAGGTTCTTCCCCAGCCCCTCAAAACCCTGCATCTTACCAAGACTCCATCCAACCAGGTAACTACACACAGCCACCTTTACATTTCTACTTTCATTCAGAACCACAAAACAGTCAGTTCTTCTCCGCAAAACCAGGTTATGCCCTGTTTTTCTCTTCATGACTTACCCACATTTCTCTCTCTCAGTCCCCAGTGACCAGTCGTGTTCAGGCCCAGTCTGCAGGCCAGGAGAAGAAGTTTGACCTCCTCTCTGACTTGGGTGGAGATATTTTTGCTGCCCCTCAAGCTCAAACTGCCAGCTCCTCAAACTTTGCTAATTTTGCACATTTTAACAGGCGCTCAGGTAACCATTTTTAATAGATTGACAGCTCTAATTTATGTATAAGGTGAAGAGTATATTTAGATGCTGTGGCTGGTCACAAGTTCCTTTAATTTTTTCACCACTATTACAGCTTTCTGTCTTTCATTTAAAGGTAAAGTTCACCCAAAAATGAAAAAATGTCATCATTTGCTCATCCTCATGTTGTTCAAACCTGTATAGCTTGCTTTCTTCTAAGTAACACAAAAAATAATGTGGGGGAAATTATTTTCATTATAGGTATGAAAGCAGTTCAAATGTGATATGTTGGTGGGTAAATAAAGACAGAATTTTCATTTTTGGGTGAACAAATCCTTTTAAATGTCACTGCTTGATATGTCATGATGTCAACTATCCTACTCTGCAACCATTTGTAAATTATATAAGTCAGCTCACTGTTTTGCTTTTGATTGCCTTAATTTACATCGCAACCATGATTTCACACTGTCACTTAATTTCAATCATCAGTCCTGTTCATTAATGTATTTTGTTCACCCTGTGCCGTCTGTAGCACAAAATAATTCCACCACAGACTTTGCCAACTTTGATTCCTTTGGAAACGCCAGTGTACCGTCACATTTTGGCACATCACCCCCCTCAAAGCCTTCCCTTCAACAACCCCACACAGGTACCACACCCTGCCCCCCATCCATTGTGTGTGTTATGCTCACGGGTATTTCCATTTCCTGCAATGGCTGTTACAGAATGTAATCAGCTAAATGTCACATCTGTGCTGTGTTGTTGCTGTTAGCTTACTTTAACAGTACTGTGCCAGTCATTTAAGGAAGGTGATGGGTCAGTGAATTGACTCTTATTTTTTTTTTTCTGCATCTATTGATTTATTTAAAAAATACTTTTAAAATGCAGTTCATACATAGAATGACTTCAAATACCTCTTCTCTAATGAGCATGTTTTTCATTTCTGAATTAAAATTCATTCTGGGGGCATCAAGTCAGAAATGTCAGAGAAATGTCAGGGTGAAACAAATGTCCTGATATCAATATAATAAATAATAATAATAAAAAATCATTAAAACAATGAAGTCTTTAGAAGAAAACATTATGAAGTAGTTTGACAATCTTTACTTAAAATTTCCTGGGGAAAAAATAATTAAAACTGTGTATTAATATATGAAAAACTTCTGTTAGAACCAAATGTCATATGGTATGACCAAAGTACATGGGTGAAAAAAAAATAAAATAACATAAATTAAGCATAAAATAGAAAAATATATCCTAGAGAGGACTCTTGCAAAAGTGTGTGACAAGGCAAGGTTAGCTCAGGTTGTAAATGTCAAAAAGTATAATGTGTTGTTTCAGTATTATTTATATATTATTACAGTATTTATTATAATTTTGAATTAACTTTGTTTTCAGTCTTCATTTTAATTCAAGTAATTTTAATGTGCTTTCCTTTTTATTATTATTTTTTTAATATGTATTTCTGTATAACTTTGTGTTTTGGTTATTTTAGTATATTAGTTAAATGCCAAAGCAAAAAGTTTTTTAAGTTTAAGTTTTTGGTCTAATATTTAATAGCATTAGTTTGGTTTACTTAGGGCCAGATTTACTAAACAAGGCAAATTAGCGTTAGAACACAATTCCATAAAAGCGCCAATGGGAGGGGAACATTCTGCGTGAGATTTACTGACAATGCGCACATTAAAGAACACAGACGCAGCCAGATCATTTCTATAATGACCAGCGCAATCTACCAAGAGCAGCGCAAATTACTGCCTGCTTTAAGATAATAATAATGGCGCAAATACCAGTAATTTGATGAGCGCAAGCGTTAATAAATCGCATTGCGTGATTCATTTTAATACTCCCATAAATTTTGCATCTGAAAGGGAAACACCTACAAATGCATATTCAATAAGGTTAGGCGCAAAAATAACTGTGCCCACACCTTTTCAGCACTAATTCTTCGCTCCACATCTTTAGTAAATCCTGACAGGACTATTTTAACGCCAAAAGACGGTTTGCACTGGCACAAGCTGTTACTAAATCTGGCCTTTAATCACAACATTGGTGTACACTGACATGTATTCAAAGTGTAAGGTGAATAATATGTATTACTTTTTAAT
Source organism: Spinibarbus caldwelli (assembly GCA_039654775.1). Taxonomy (NCBI): domain Eukaryota; kingdom Metazoa; phylum Chordata; class Actinopteri; order Cypriniformes; family Cyprinidae; genus Spinibarbus; species Spinibarbus caldwelli. The sequence goes on along the minus strand of CM077235.1, from coordinate 14,645,916 downwards.
TGATGGTTATACCACATGGCGGCGTTATCTTGAAAATGGTATAAAAGCCATAACAAACCAACATGAATACAAAGAGTACAACCTTTATCAAAATATCTTGCTTTTTTTATTGTGGGCACACTGTTTTGTTGTTGTTGTACCTTATGTGCTTATTTAATGCAGTAAGACTTGAATAAATTTAAGCTAAAGAGAATTTTTGCCATTCAGGTGGAGGCATGTCTATTCCTCCACTACCCAATATGGCTCCTGCCCCACCTCAGAGCAGTTCATCAACAGGCGACCGTTACGCTGCCCTGGCTGAACTTGACAGTGCCCTCAGTTCAACTGCTACAAGTGGAAGCGTACAAGGGTGAGAGATTACTGCACAATCCACCTTTCAATCTTTTTTGTGTGTTCATGTATATCTTTCTGTGTGTGTATGCCCTACCAAAGTGTGTTTGGAGGCGTCCCAGGAGCTGCTGCACCTCCAGCTCAGCCAGGACAACCCAACATACAACAGGGTTTTGCAGGTGGAGCTTTTAAGATTCTTTAAAGTAAGTAAGTTTTAACATTTAATTCTTTTAAACTGACTCAACTCTTTTTATTGTGCAGCTGCCCCCTCCACAAACCCATTTGTGGCTGCTGGCATGGTTCAGGAGCCCATGTCCACAAATCCATTCCAAACCAATGGAAGAGCAGCAGCCTCAGGTAAAACCTAGCTTTGGTCGAGATCAGCATGCCCGTTATGTGTGTGTCCATTTAAGGAATGAGCAGATGAAACATGCTACTCCTCCTCTGGTCTCCTTTTATTTACTTTAGCCTCATTTGGCACTGGCTCCATGAGCATGCCAGCTGGCTTTGGGAACTCAACCAGTTACTGCCTGCCAACCAGTTTTAGTGGGACCTTCCAGCAGCAATTCCCTGGCCAAGGTCCCTTTCCCCCACCTGCAGCCTACCACCAACAGCCCAATGGTATGTGAGACTATATTTGTGTTTTTGTGAGTGCGAGGTGGCCCAATCCCCCAGTGGCTTATGCCTTTCTTTTATGCATACTCTTATAAGTCATGAGAAAGGCTGGGTTTGTATTGTATTAAGCATCAACTCTTTTTGCTTTTTGTGCTTTGATGCGAGTTTTGGTGTTGCATGTGATGGAGTAGCAGGTTCAGTGCTTTAGCATTGTCTGTCGGTGTAATACACTAGCTCCATTGCCGTTCTTCTTTTATGGTCCTCATCAGGTAGCTTTCCAGCCTACGGACAGGCCAAACCTATGGGCAACTATGGGCAGGTGGTCACAGGACCTGGCATCTCCAGCAACCCATTCATGGTAAGCAAGATGTAAATATAAAGTATGATGGACATTCTTTATTCATTGCTTTAAAAAAAAGTGGTTCTCAACCTTTTGGACTCAAAGGGCCCCCATAATCCAACACAATATACAAAGGCCCCTCATAGTCCAACAAAATATTTAAAGGCCCCCCATAATCCAACATAATAATTTAAGGGGTCATGAACTGCCTTGGTTTTTTTATTGTGTACTGTTCTCTGAGGTTCATTTATAATATTATCAAGATTTTGTACATCAAATTAGAAGTATTATTTTCTGTCCTGTTTTTAACCCCCCTCATCAGAACGCTGGCGTAGAAGTAGGCGTGGCGGAGTGTAGACTCAGAAGTAAACACCCACTGCTATGATTGGCTAACAGTTGTGTATGTTTGACAGCCTACATCCTTCACAGATGGACGCTGCAGTGATTTAGGTTCAAAACGCATAAATACTACATAAGTACATATCAAACAATCTGTAATAACAGAAAAAGCAATAGTGACCACGTAACAAAAACAGTTACTCACTCTTGTGTGGTGGGACTGTTGGATCCAATCTGCACAGCATCGTCTTTTAGTTTCAATCTTTCTGAAAATCCTGCGTCAAATTGTGCCTTGTTTATAAACGAATCCAAGGTAAAATGAGGTGAACAAAGGACCAAGTTCTTACTGATGCAGTCTGAAACTTCATTAAAAATAAAGTTCATCAGATAAAGTTTATCGTTTGGTTTCTGCGTAGCGGGGCTAAACGGGCAGTGATGTAGAAGCAGACGTTGATCATCTTCTGCGGAGGCGGTGTGTTAGCCACACTATTACATCATTTAGTCATACATTCCAGAAGCTGTCGTTTTGGCAGATTGGCTTCAATATAAGCTGTTTTTATACTAATGAGAAAGTTTTGAGTTCTGAAATTCAAAATGAAATCCAAAAATGCCTCTATGAATTAAACCCTGGAACAGAGACAGTGCACACATATTAGGTTAATGTTTACATGTTTCCTTATAAATGCAACATTGTAACAATGTTGTCCCAACAGTAACTACAAAGTAAACAAACTACAGGTCTGAAAACACTTTAATCTTCACTGCACTCTTTAGATGTCATTGTTTTAAGTGAATTACCATTTGTGTTGCTGAAAACAGTCTATTTCTCGAGTCCCACATTCCACAGAAATTAAATTTGCATTCAGTAGTAGTAGCGATTCTAGCTAGCAATTATTTTTATACGAATACACAATAATTCACTTATACTGAATTATTATTATTATATCACTTAACTGAATATTACATTTGAAAAGTAACAGTACTTCTAATGTGCTCCTGAATTGCTAATATGTTTTTGCTGGAAGACCGAAGCTATGAATTACGCCTTCAGAACAGTGTTTCTTTATCAACTCTGATGATTACTTTGTCTTGTCTTGTCTTCAGGGCGGAGGTCCGGCGGGACCATACCCCACAGGAGGTTCCTCCACAAACCCCTTTCTTTAAAGCGCTTTTTAGGCCACATCTCAGCAGCGTCATGCACACATTCCGCATCACCAATGCTCTAAAACATTGTCTTCAAGATTCTGAAAGCATTCAGATTTTGTATTTACTGCACTGAGTCTTTGACATTTCTAGAGAAAGAGCTGTGGATACGCAGGTGATGGTCTTCCCACCCATCTGTGTATTCTGGACAAAACTCCACGATTGTCCCTCCTCATTTATGCCTTAGACTCAATAAGTAATGTTTTATGCCTAGAAAGTAAGCTCCTTGTGCATATCAGCATTTGTAATCCTTTTAAAAACATGTTATTCACAAAGAGAAACTGTGACAGAACAGCAGAACACAATGGTGTCTAAGGATGCTGTGATTAGCTGTATAAACAACTTCAGTTTGTCCTTAGCACCTGCTCTAGCGGAAATGTTTCGTTCTGTTGAGGCGAAAACACATTGTGAGGAATAGACACCACTAATCGCCTCAAGGAGGTAAGAAAACATGGTTTGGATTAAAACCTGACACTTATTGTAAGGACAGAGGAGCTCAGCACAAGCGGCTATGTAGATAAAGCAGGTGTCTACAGCACAAAAGGACCGAAGTAGATGTAAGTGGTAGATTTCGCTTTTCTATGATCTCCCCTCGTGGTCTCTATAGTCGCACCTTGGGCACCTTGGCAGGTCTGACCTGCGGCGTTCTCTGACGATGGATTTTTGACCACATCAAAAGTTACCATTACAGGTATACAACTTAATGTGTACATATATAAATATATGTATAAAATATTAAATGATTTTTAACTACTGTGTTACATGTGTCTGTTTGTGTGTGTTTTTTTTCCTCTTCATTAAGCAAGTTTGTTCTAAATTATACTGATGGGTATAGCGTGAATAACTTGTGGAAATTAATCACATCTCCCTCCCTAACACACACACTGCTGGATAAAGTTTGAAATAATTGAGATTTTTAATGCTTTTGAAAGAAAAGAATTTTACAAAAATACTTAATATTTCTTATAATTGTTTTCAAAATTAAAAAGGAAAATAAGACATTTTTCTAGAACACCAAATCAGCATATTGAAATGCTTTGTGAAGGAACATGGGAGACTGAAGACTGGAGTAATGATGAATGAAAATTCATCTTTGCTAGAACAGGAGTAAACGACATGTTAAAATATATTAAAATCAAAAAATGGAAATTTTTTAATATTTCAAAATATTACTGTTTTTATTTTTTTAAGTAAATGCAGTTGTGAGCATAAGACACTTGTTTTTTTTTGTTTTTGTTTTTTTTTTTTTCAAAAACATTAACAATGTTCTGAACTTTTGGCTGGTAGTCTAATTAAGGTAGGAACATGTAAATAATAATGACAAAGAAGAGAAAAAAATGTAATGCTGAAAAATCAGATTTCATCTTAAATACTGAAGCAAATAAAAAGCAGATGGAACAAATCAATCAAACCCACCCACAGACTGAGTGACACCTGTTGTTTTTCTTCTTTTAGGTTCATCAATTACTTAAACCCCTCTGTTCTTGCATGAACAGTCATCAAGTATTTTAATTAACCAATTTACCTAGGTTATAATTAGAACATTTATGGTCAAAGTTAAAAGGTTCATAATTTCTCATTTCTGTTAAAGCTGCCAGATGAAATGACATTCATCATCCATTTTATTTCTTGTAAACTAAGATGTATGATGACGAATTGGTTTGTTTATTGCTCTAAAAAGTATAATCATAAATTATCCAAACGCTTTAATTCTTTTTACTTTTTGTTTTATTTTATTTTATTTATTTATTTTTATTTTTTTGTGTGTGTTACACACTTTTCCAAATATCTTACAGGAAAAATCTTCAAAATATTGCATTGATGTATTAAGATTCTTTGCTGTGACAAGTCTAACTGGTATGGAGGGACTATGAACGATGAACAGAACCCATTAGCAACTAAAACATACAGTAATGTTTTAGATGGACTTATGACGCCTGACTGAAATAAGCGACACCGAGACCGGGCGACTCTTTAACACATTCGGCTTTGCCACAGTTTTCGTGAAGACATGACTATTTATGTAATAGAGAGAAAAGCGTATAGACATATCTAAATATGTCAAGAATGAATGAGTGAAATCAAGCTGATAATGGCGCAGCCTGTGGAGTCTCTGTTGTCCTGGTAAGGTGTCCGGGAATGGCGAGCTTGCTGGGAGAAACTCTGTTTGAGATCAGTGGACAAGCATATTATTCATATTTTTAAGTAACATTTCAAATAAAGTGTATAAAGTCTCCTAATGTAAACTGGCTCATTCAATGAACAATCGGATCTGTTTCATCCAGATCAAGTGGCGATGGGATTTGGTCCTCACATCTTGCAGTACTCCAAAAATGTATGCCAGGGCCACTATGATTACATTGTCCATCTCCCCAATGCTTTACTTTTCAACATCATGGCACATCTGGACCTTGAAGACATTTCAGTCATTTCACGCACCTGTCGTAGGTTTAGAGAGGTGAGGCCTATTGCAATCCCTTGGCAGATTCACAAAACCACATGGCTTTTATTTTAAATAAAATAGCTCAAGCACACATTTCAAGCAAAGCATTTCACATAAAAGTTAACATTCTTACATTATTCCATTTTTAAAATTACTTTTTGAGGTCGCTGTGTGTTAAATGGTTACTTGTAAAGTATCTATGTTGTCTGTTAACTCCGTTGTGGGTTTTTTCTCTCCAGCTTTGTAACTCTGAGGAGTTCTGGGAGCAGACAGTGAGGAAGCATTGTGACCCCAACAGTGGAGGCTTTAGTTGAGGAGGTTGGCTGGAGGACAATTTTCTTCACCAACAAGCTGCAGCTGCAGATGCAGATTAGTCGCCGGAAGCAGAAGGAGAATCAGCCCTGTGAGGATAAAAATGAGCCAAGTCCCTCTTCAGTACCTTTGGAGTAAATGATTGAAGACTGTTTACAAAGCCTTTTTTAAGTCTGATTGAGACTTCTCGGAAAACCATTTTTGCGTGCATTGAAGATTTACTCTTGCAAATAGTGTGCACACTGACTTTGTTGTACATCTGTTACATTCATTCAAATCTAAAATGCTTTTCAGCCAAAGAACCAGTTTTAGATGAAAAATGTATATTTACGCTGCATTTCACAACTTGTAAAACAAACACATTTTCTGGCATAATTATTGCACTCTTTGGAGTTATTTTAACACGTATCCAAAGACTGAAATTATGCCAGCATGTGTTTTCTCTACTTTGCCAGACATAACTCCCACAGTTCCAACAGTATTGTCCTGTCAGATGCCAATTTTTGTGAATATGAACCTAAAATGTAGAACTATTTTGCATGTTGTTGTTTTACTGATTAAAATAAAAAGCACATTTCAATAATATATTCTATAATATATGCTACAGTATATTCCAACATTTCAATTATTAGTAAAAACACTGAAATAAAAAGTACTATTTAGCCAAGTTTCCAAAGAAACAAAAAAACAATTTCCAATCCATTTATTTCACAGCTCATCTGTTGCTGGATTCCTTTGAACCATTACCAGATAATCATGGCAATCCATAATTAGCTTTAGCAGTCATTAAACCTGTCAACACCAATCATATCTCAGATATTCACAGCCATTGGAGAAGTGCCAAATGATCACCTCAGCTCTCCATGATAATTTAAAATAACGGTATGCTTGGGATAATAAGACTTGAGTTATTTATGAGCCTGTGGTTAAAACACACCTCTCATACGCTCAGTAGATTACTGTTGCGTGGCATTGTGTCACAACACAGGAAAAGACCATACATGGGGGGATGTTGGAAACCTGAGACACTGTGACTAGACCACTGGCAGCAGGTGAGAATCACTCAGATCTGCATCGGTGAATAAGCATGACAAAGACCACAGGGAAGGATACTGAAAGGCAAAACTGTTCATTTCGGCTCCAAACAAGCTAAGGAAGAAGGTGATTCTGAGACTGAATATGATTTATTAATCAAGCTCCAGTAACAAGTGACAGATTAAAAATGACTAACACCAGTGATCGGATGGATTTGGCTTTTGTGCTTCCAACAGGTGAGTGGATTTCTAGTTTTATCACAAGATGTTGTCAAATTGTCCAATTTCTAGTGTTTTCTTGACTAGAACATGATCATCTGCTCCTGCAGACTCGTTGTTGCTGTAAAAAGTCTGTCAGATTATGTAACTCCATTATTTTTATGTGACTTCATATTCTAAGTCTCCGTGTGAAATAGTTTTTTGCCTTTTTCATTTTCTCAGGATTGACAAGCTCCAATCTAGCTGAGAGCAATAGGTTTTTGGAGGCCGTCAAAGCATTTGTCCACTTTGGAGCTTTCATTGTCACTGGTCTCTTTACCTGCCTCATCATAGCAACAGTGCGGCACAACCAGGAGCTGCGTCAGAACCCTCGCTACATCCTATTGTGTCAGCACTGCATCTGTGTGACCGGCTTCAACATTATGGGCGCAGTCGTACACGGCCTTCGCAGCCAACATTGGCCAATCTCTCGAATCACCTGTTGGATCCTCTTCGACCTGCAGGTGGTGATGGCACGAGATTTGATGATCACCCTCACACTGATGTACATCAGCAGTTGTCTGTCCATTTGCATGCCACTCCGCTACCCCATTCTGGTCCAGCGCTTATACCACTGGGTCGCATTGGTGGCTTGCATTCTCGCCCTGCTCAACCACGTAGTGTTCACCGTCCTAGCCTGTGTGCGCTTTCCGTGGGACTACGTGGTAGGGCAGGACTCTAAGTGCTCTACGGCATTGGAGGGCACCGCATGCATCGCCAGTGCTTTAGCATTGCTGTTATTGCTGGTGCTGCTTATTATCATAAGCTACATGGCGATTTACCTGGAAGGTAGATGTGCTGGTCATTTCACGCGATCCAACAGTAAAGGCTGGTGCACCATTCTCATCCACAGCCCACACATTCTTCCCTCTCTCATCATCATCTCCCGGCATCAGGAGGCGCTCCCGGTAGCAGTGTCGATTTTCATCCTCTTCAGTTTTGTGCAGTCCCTTAGCCCTGTGGTGTTCGGCCTGCGCTGCAAAGAGCTCTACAAGGAGATGCCGCAGTTTCTGCCATGCTTCTGGGGAAGCTGTAGCAGCTGTGGTCACATTGGGAGCATGGATAGCAGCAGCACTGGGACAACTGCCAGTTTGGAGACCGACGCCAGTTTAGAGACTAACCCCTGTATGGTCACCAGCACCCCGTCTACATTACCACAGAACATGAGAATGAGAATGAAAGGTCAGACTTAAACGAGTTAACCGTATGAGTTAGAAACAAGTGTGTTGAGGTGGACAAAGTCTCAAAAGTGATAACAGATTAAAAAAAACATGATATTAAAACGCGGAATAGGGAGGTCAAGGGAAGACAATATACATAACGTCAAAGGTTTGGGTTCAGTAAGATTAAAAAAAAAAAAAAATCAAAGGTATTTATTTAAAATTGATCAAAAGTGACAGAATAATTACTGTTACAAAAGATTATAATAAAAAATGCAGTTCTTCCAAGCAAAAAAAAAAAAAAAAAAACTTTTAAATCTTCATTATGAATTTCTTAATCATGAATAAGTCTTTTAATGGCGAAATGTAGGTACTTATGCATGAAATTGTATCTGTTTTGGCCATCATATATTATTTTATCTGAATTGTTAGTAAAATCATGTTGTCTCTGTTATATACTGAATCATCTGAATCTAAATGTTTTTGACTAATGCATTAAGGCTATTTTGATGCCAACAAACCTGGTGTCTCTTTAGCAGTCATTGTAATGTTAATTGCACATCTGCAGAGTAAATGACACACATCAGCCTCATGTAGGAGTTTAAACCACATAAATCATACTACTAGATCATACTACATACAAAGAGGTCTGAAACTGGTAGTCATTAAAATTTCACCAGCTAATTGAACAGTTAATTGGTGAAAATGTTAATGACTGAATTTCTGCAGATCAAGTAATGCTGAGGATTAAGTTATTACATTTGCATATAATTGTGATGTACAATTGTGTTTGAACAGGACGCTGCTAAGCTAGTATTTACACTTTAAAAGCTGGAGTTTGATTCTGTAAATCTGTGTTTGTATTTGATATACATTTCAGAAATAGTTTTCATTCAAATGACTTTATTAACTGGAAGTTTGTCTGGGACAAAGTGAAAACAATAGAAAAGTAAACAAAAACTAATTAGTTTAAACATATTAAACATATTATCCCCCTATAACCCTGTAGGGTTATTTTATATATATATATATATATATATATATATATATATATATATATATATATATATATATACACTGAAACAAAATTTGGTGTAGAAACTATTTTCACTCAGAAATTGCTAGTAACTTTCACAAATAATTACAAAGAAATGGCAAGTAACACAATAAATTAAACATGAGATTTTGAAGCAGAAAGATGTAAACAGTATTTTCTTGTAAAACATACTCCAATAATCTTAATCAACAACTTTGATTTGTTTTTTGTTTTTGTTTGTTTTTGTTTTTTTGTACAATGTAGGGTTTGCACATATAGGTACTGAAATGCATGCTATCAGAATCAGATGTTTGGTATTTATGGTCATATATGTCAACAGTCATTGTGACTCCATTAAATTGCAGAAATTATCAACATAAAATTTAATAGGATAGCTATATAAAATATTTTCAATAGTTCGCCTCCCGTGACGTCTTAATAGTATGACGTCATAAAAAGCCTTTGAAGCTTGTTTTAAAAAGAAGCGTTCTAAATGTACATGAGTCACTAAGTCTGGAATTCTCTCTCGCGCTCAGTCTCTTCACTCCACAACATCCACAGATGATCTACCTGTTCTATTACCTGTTCTATAGATTTATGCTGTATAATATTAAATTAAATGTCTAATACTTTTACTTCCATTGAAGATGAGGCAGAAGCAGGCTCCGAGAGTGAGGGAGAGCTCAGTCTATCAAAAACATCTACAGTAAAGTCTGAAATTATTACAGTGTTGTCTTCTCTGTTAATTGTACACTGCCAGTCAAAAGTTTTTGAACAGTAAGATTTTTAATGTTTTTTTTAAAGAAGTCTCTTCTGCTCACCAAGCCAGTATTTATTTGATCCCATGTACAGCAAAAACAGTATTATAACGTTCTGAAATATTTTTACTATTTAATTCTATTTAATATTCTATTTGAATATTTTTTAAAATGTAATTTTTCAAGCTGAATTTTTAGCATCATTACTCCAGTCACATGATCCTTCAGAAATCATTCTAATATTCTTATTTGCTGCTCAAAAACATTTATTAGTAGTATTAAGTTGAAAACAGCTTGTTTTCAGGTTTCGAATAGAAAGTTCAGAAGAACAGCATTTATCTGAAATAGAAATCTTTTGTAACATTATAAACTCTTCATTCATTATAAAGTGTTTATCATCACTTTTGATCAATTTAAAGCATCCTTGCTAAATAATAGTATTAGGCCTAATTTCTATAATTTCTTATATATATATATATATATATATATATATATATATATATATATATATATATACACAGTGGGTACGGAAAGTATTCAGACCCCTTTAAATTTTTCACTCTTTGTTATATTGCAGCCATTTGCTAAAATCATTTAAGTTAATTTTTTTTCCTCATTAATGTACACACAGCACCCCATATTGACAGGAAAACACAGAATTGTTGACATTTTTGCAGATTTATTAAAAAAGAAAAACTGAAATATCACATGGTCCTAAGTATTCAGACCCTTTGCTCAGTATTTAGCAGAAGCACCCTTTTGATCTAATACAGCCATGAGTCTTTTTGGGAAAGATGCAACAAGTTTTTCACACCTGGATTTGGGGATCCTCTGCCATTCCTCCTTGCAGATCCTCTCCAGTTCTGTCAGGTTGGATGGTAAACGTTGGTGGACAGCCATTTTTAGGTCTCTCCAGAGATGCTCAATTGGGTTTAAGTCAGGGCTCTGGATGGGCCATTCAAGAACAGTCACGGAGTTGTTGTGAAGCCACTCCTACGTCATTTTAGCTGTGTGCTTAGAGTCATTGTTTTGTTGGAAGGTAAACCTTCGGCCCAATCTGAGGTCCTGAGCACTCTGGAGAAGGTTTTCGTCCAGGATATCCCTGTACTTGGCCGCATTCATCTTTCCCTCGATTGCAACCAGTCGTCCTGTCCCTGCAGCTGAAAAACACCCCCACAGCATGATGCTGCTGCCACCACCATGCTTCACTGTTGGGACTGTATTGGCAGAGGTGGGTAGAGTACCCAAAAACTGTACTCAAGTAAAAGTAAAAGTCTGAATAATTACTTGAGTAAGAGTAAAAAAGTATCAGATAAAAAAACTACTCAAGTAGTTAGTTACTAGTTACTTTGGATCATATACTGAAAATAGTCTATTTTTATTTAGATATAGAGAGATATATAGATAGATAGATAGATAGATAGATAGATAGATAGATAGATAGATAGATAGATAGATAGATAGATATATATACACACACACACACACTGCCATTCAAAATACTTTTAATGTTTTTTTTTTTTTATGTAATTTATTTCAGTGATGCAAATCAGAATTTTTATCAGCCTGATTTATTATCAATGCTGTTCTTTTATAGCTTTCTATTCATAAAAGAATCCTGAACAAAATGTCACAGGTTCCAAAAAATATTAAGCAGCAAAACTGTTCCCTGTTGAAAAAAACAGCTTTTGCTGGTAAGGTATGTTTTGAAGCATGGGATGCTGGTTTGAGCTGATTTAAGCTGGTCCTTTGCTGGTTTATGCTGGTCCTTAGCTGGTTTAAGCTGGACATGTGCATTACGCCCTGACGCCTGCTATAAACCATATTTACACCATATGAGTAGATAGAAATCAAACACATATTCAAAAATAACGAACATAAATTAAAAATCATTGCCATTACAGTGTACAAAAACAGTTTGTTAAATGATATTCAATAACATACAATAAACTCAAATCTGACACCGAATGATTCTTATGTTGTTGTTTTGACTTAAACACCAGCAATGATACAGCATCCAAAGTGCATGTTTACATAAACCATCAATTATACACTGTAAAGGGTAATTATTCATTACTGACAATGATTTAAGCATTCATATGAAATGACTGAATGAACTCTTTTTCACATCAACCTCTGGAAAACATCAGAATTATTTTCCACTACTTCTGAGAAATAATGTCTGTGTGTAAGGCTATGTAAATTAGACTCTGTTGATGTAGAAAAAAAATAGATAAATAAATAAAATCAAAGAAAAATCTGTTATCAAGTCAAATTCATTGTTTAGCCAAACAGAAGGATTTTGGGGTGCAATTATATAATCATTTATATAATTATTTTTCACATTCACAGCAGACAGTTCATATATGGGAAGCTGGAAACAGAGAGTGCAATAGATGAGCTTGTGGTTTTCAAGAGCTTGGAGGGTGCAAAATTTCCACAGTTTTCCATCCGTCAATGGTTTACACAGCCAAACATTTAAAAAAATAAAAAAATAAAAAAGTAATTAAGGCAGGACCAAAAAATAAACAAGATGAGAGTGAACACTAGTCAAGCTTTTCATCTCTGGAGAAGGCCAAGAGCTTCAACTCACTTACAAACAGAAGCTGATTGAGCTGCTTCTGCACTACATGTAAAATGGCTTGGTGGCAAAGTCTGTAAATTCTAGAATGGCTGACATCACATACAGAACAATTGTGGACTACTAATCTGGAATAAAATCAAAATATTGTAAATGAATGTGTTTTAACATAAACAGATAATTTACTACTTCCAGTGTGCAATATACATATGTTATATAGATCATACTAAGGTCACTTATGCCAGCTTCCTCCGGAGATGATGAGATCCCATTCAGAGGAACAGAATGACAGAATATGATACAGAGGAACACAAATTGAGAAAGACACCTTATCCTACTCTATGAGAAACTGTCTTTAAAACAATAATGTAGCCTACTTATTCTGTTCCTCCTATATTTGACCCACTCAAAGTTGGTTTCACCTGCAATCAGGATGCAAGCTGCAAATTAGATCTTGACTGATGCAAACACAGGAGGATGCTGTGATTTCAAATGAGCCCCCCCCCCCCCCCCCCCCCCCCCCCCACACACACACACACTCACACTCACACACAAAAACAAAACAAAAAGAAAAACAACAGGAGTTGGGGGGAAATAGCTTTTTACCTACCAGTACTGGTTTATGTTTTCACACTGTAGATGGCAGAGCAGAACCTGCCATTAAACAGCCTATTCTAACAGAATATTATAGGCTTTTCAACAAAATTTCAATACTAAACAATTATAAAGCATGAAGCAATTTATGAAAGAGAAAAATGTTGAAATAAAAATAACAAAATTAGTTTTGGCCAAAAATACTGTAACATTATTGCTCCTTTAAAAATGAGACAAAATCACATTAAAATCTTTTATTATTGTTGTTATTATTGTTATAGTTAAATCTTGTCTGAAATCTTAAATCTAGGAGGGGTTTGAACAAGATAGTCTGAATCCAACATGCAAAATATGTCCATATCATGAAGATTTTTTGATGTTGATTGTTGATCGATGTTTTTGTTTGTTTGAAAAGTGTTAAAATTTTAAAAACATACAAATGTCAGAAAAGTGTAACGTTATGTACAATTATATTGAAGGCTTTTAGCAGATATTCTTTCCAAAATGACTCTTGAGACAGTACAGGGGAAGGTTAGTTGACTTACTGCCGAGAGACCTTCAGTGCGTGTTGCTCCTGTTATTGCTGCTCAGTTCTCTGTCCATCTGAAAGGAAGATGTTTCTTTCCAAAATTTTACTGATTCTTACCAATTCATAATGATTTTAACATAATAACAGTTATCCACTAGAGGGCAGTGTGACTTGTGACAAGACGCGATGAGACACTGGGACTGATTGACTTTATGAATTAATGAACGTGGAACCAACAGGTAAACCACCCCCCTGACATACATTTTTACATTATTTTTTAGCTTCACTGAGAAATATAAATACTAGACCTATTAACTTTTTTTTAATATTTTTTTTTGTAATATAGAAAGGTTTTTTTTTTACAAACACTAAGCTGATGTTTGATTTATGATATGGCCTGTCATACTTCCACTAAACCTAAGCACTCATTGGATTTACTGTATTTAGATGTGCTTGTCTGTAAAAGTGAGTAAGTTTTTCAAGTCTTGACGTTTACAAGCAATGCTGAAACAGATGAATCCCCTTGAGACTATAACCTCCTCAAACATCTATTAAACTGGACAAATTTGTTGATGGTATAATGTCATTTTAAAAAAAAACTAATTATAGCAGTAGACATGCAGTATAAACTATTGTTTTGTTGATAATATATCTAATTCACATATTAAGAAATTTACAAGCAGTGGGCACAGTAAATGTGCTATGCTTGATCTACAGGTGCATCTCAATAAATTAGAATGTCGTGGAAAAGTTCATTTATTTCACTAATTCAACTCAAATTGTGAAACTTGTGTATTAAATAAATTCAATGCACACAGACTGAAGTAGTTTAAGTCTTTGGTTCTTTTAATTGTGATGATCTTGGCTCACATTTAACAAAACCCCACCAATTCACTCTCTCAACAAATTAGAATATGGTGACATGCCAATCAGCTAATCAACTCAAAACACCTGCAAAGGTTTCCTGAGCTTTCAAAATGGTCTCTCAGTTTGGTTCACTAGGCTACACAATCATGGGGAAGACTGCTGATCTGACAGTTGTCCAGAAGACAATCATTGACACCCTTCACAAGGAGGGAAAGCCACAAACATTCATTGCCAAAGAAGCTGGCTGTTCACAGAGTGCTGTATCCAAGCATGTTAACAGAAAGTTGAGTGGAAGGAAAAAGTGTGGAAGAAAAAGATGCACAACCAACCGAGAGAACCGCAGCCTTATGAGGATTGTCAAGCAAAATCGATTCAAGAATTTGGGTGAACTTCACAAGGAATGGACTGAGGCTGGGGTCAAGGCATCAAGAGCCACCACACACAGACGTGTCAAGGAATTTGGCTACAGTTGTCGTATTCCTCTTGTTAAGCCACTCCTGAACCACAGACAACGTCAGAGGTGTCTTACCTGGGCTAAGGAGAAGAAGAACTGGACTGTTGCCCAGTGGTCCAAAGTCCTCTTTTCAGATGAGAGCGAGTTTTGTATTTCATTTGGAAATCAAGGTCCTAGAGTCTGGAGGAAGGGTGGAGAAGCTCATAGCCCAAGTTGCTTGAAGTCCAGTGTTAAGTTTCCACAGTCTGTGATGATTTGAGGGGCAATGTCATCTGCTGATGTTGGTCCATTGTGTTTTTTGAAAACCAAAGTCACTGCACCCGTTTACCAAGAAATTTTGGAGCACTTCATGCTTCCTTCTGCTGACCAGCTTTTTAAAGATGCTGATTTCATTTTCCAGCAGGATTTGGCACCTGCCCACACTGCCAAAAGCACCAAAAGTTGGTTAAATGACCATGGTGTTGGTGTGCTTGACTGGCCAGCAAACTCACCAGACCTGAACCTCATAGAGAATCTATGGGGTATTGTCAAGAGGAAAATGAGAAACAAGAGACCAAAAAATGCAGATGAGCTGAAGGCCACTGTCAAAGAAACCTGGGCGTCCATACCACCTCAGCAGTGCCACAAACTGATCACCTCCATGCCACGCCGAACTGAGGCAGTAATTAAAGCAAAAGGAGCCCCTACCAAGTATTGAGTACATATACAGTAAATGAACATACTTTCCAGAAGGCCAACAATTCACTAAAAATGTTTTTTTTTTTATTGGTCTTATGAAGTATTCTAATTTGTTGAGATAGTGAATTGGTGGGTTTTTGTTAAATGTGAGCCAAAAACATCACAATTAAAAGAACCAAAGACTTAAACTACTCCAGTCTGTGTGCACTGAATTTAATACACGAGTTTCACAATTTGAGTTGAATTACTGAAATAAATGAACTTTTCCACGACATTCTAATTTATTGAGATGCACCTGTATTTTATACTGTAAATAAACATTGTCATATCAGATTATATGTCAGGTATATGTATTAATATTTAAACGTGTAACAAAAACCTGTTCCTATTGTATTTTGCCATTTGTGCGAGTGACCCGCTGATATGCTCAGTACTTTGTGTCTCTGGGTTAAAAGCAGATGGGGGATTGTTAGACTGTTCTCTCCCTCCACCACCTCTTTAATCCTCTCTTGTAAGAGGAGGTGATCTCCAAGTGAGACAAGGCAATCCTACTGCCATGAAGGACAGAGATGACTTCCTAGCTGTGTCAGATCTAGAGAGAAAAGCGAATATGTGCAGAATTACCATTTGACAGTCGGTACAGATACATACACATCTAATAATTAAATAAATTTACTTGCTTCTGCATAAACATAGGCCTACAATTATGTTTTTGCAGTATGTGTTTTCATACTGTGTACCACCTATACAACTTTCCTGTGGTTTTTACACAAAAACCAATACAATGAGAGACTATATTCCAGACTCGATCATAACTGAAAAATAATCTGTTTTGTTTTCCCACACTGATTGTAAAGCCTTTTCAGCCATACATACGTCTTCAAAACTCTTAATAACTGCATATAATTGGCTGATGTTCAATATGGCCTAGAAAGACAGAAAGCATGTGGCAGGAACATACTGACACACTTTTTGACTCTCAGTAGTTTCTTACAACAGATCCTTCTGAATCAATTGTTTTGAAAATTAAAAAAGGTATATTTGACTAAAAGATTATGCTAAATTAAAAATAGGCAAACTGCTAATTTTTCAAATCAGTAAGTTAAAATGATTCAAAATCATATGATTGATTGTGTCACCAGATGGACATTAGCCCCTTTCTTTGGTATTTGGTGTGGCAATAGCACATTAGCCATTGGCCTATAAACAACAGGAGAAAGTTTTAGTGCATCCTGCTAGCCTCAGCATTTTGTACACTCCATGCTGAGCTGTTAGCTCTCACATTTTTGCTCCTCTCATCGTATCACCATTTATGTTTAGACAACAGAGCCCGATGGCCATCCGTTTACTAGCGCTCTGCATCTGCCTAAATATAGTCAGCCCTAAAGCTTCTTAGTGGGAGAACCCTCTTATAAGTTCCTTTCCTTGAATAGTAGCTGAGTATAGACCACACAAATATACTTAAGTGAAAATCCCTTGCAGGTATTTAATTCTAAATGAGTAATTACTGGGTTGTCAGTGTGTCTTGGTCTGCAGGTGCGTGTGTCTTAGTGGCTCTATCGCGCCTTGGCTTCGAAGCGAGTCGCACACAAACGCACTGAGCGCTGGCAGTAGCATCTTCTAGTCTGATAACACAGAGCTACCGGAGCTTTCCATTTCTCTGGGGGCGACTAACCCGACACAGCCGCCAAAATGTGTGACATGGGGGGACTCGATAACTTGGTGGCCAACACGGCCTACCTAAAAGCCCAAGGGGGTGATGACAAGGAAATGAAGAAGCGTCGCCGAAGTCTTTCTCTACCCAAGGCAGAACAATGTGCGCCTCTCCGGTCGAGTCTGGACAAGGACTTTGACTCCCTCTGCGAAAAGCAGCCTATTGGAAAGAAGTTGTTTCGCCAGTACCTGGATAAAGCAGGGACAGAGTGCACCGCCGCTGCAGAATTTCTGGATGATCTGAACGATTGGGAATTGTCAGAGGCCGCTGCCAAAGACAAGGCCCGTACGAATATCATCAATAAGTTCTGCAAAGATGGCTCCAAGAGCTCCCTCACCTTCCTGGCTGGAGACATAGCAACCAAGTGCAAGGCGGTTACCGACAAAGATTTCGAGGAGGTGATGGGACAGGTGAAGGACGCCACCAAAGAGTTCCTGAAAGGCAAGCCATTTACAGATTACCAGACAAGTGAATTCTTTGACAAGTTTTTGCAGTGGAAAGAGTACGAGAGACAGCCAATCACTGAAAAGTACTTTTATGAATTCAGGACACTTGGAAAGGGCGGATTTGGAGAGGTAGGTTCTTTTTGTGAAGTGCAATCTATTAGTAAGCCTTAACTAGATGGTGCTAAAATTATGAGTACATATCTTTCTCTCTCTAGTCTCTCAAACTTAATCAATCATATACACTTCCAGGTGTGTGCAGTGCAGGTTAAGAACACCGGCCAGATGTATGCCTGCAAGAAGCTCTGCAAGAAGCGTCTCAAGAAGAAACATGGTGAGAAAATGGCCCTGCTAGAGAAGAAGATCTTGGAAAGGGTTAACAGCCTGTTCATTGTCAGCCTGGCCTATGCTTACGACACCAAGACCCATCTCTGTCTGGTCATGAGCTTGATGAATGGAGGTGACCTCAAGTATCACATCTATAACATTGGTGAGAAGGGTATCGAGATGGAACGGATCATCTATTATACAGCTCAGATTACAACCGGGATGCTTCACCTACATGCCATGGACATTGTGTACCGTGACATGAAGCCAGAGAATGTGCTCTTAGATAGCCAGGGCCAGTGCCGTCTTTCAGATCTTGGTCTTGCTGTGGAGATTCCCGTTGGAAAGACCATCACCCAGAAGGTGAGTTAATCTCATCTATGCTGCGATCAGTACCGTTAAAGACACCGGATAACAATTGGGGGTAACACTTTATTTTAAGGTGTCCTTGTAACCCGTTACATGTACTTACTATTATAATAACAATAAATTATGCATAATTACATGCAAGTAACCCTAAGCCAAACCCTAATCCTATAACCATAAGTAAGTACGTGTAGTTAATTAATATTACTCAGTACTTAAATGTATAATTACACTGTAACAGGGGCATCTTAAAATAAAGTGTAACCCAATTGGGTATGCTTGTGTGAGATAAATAGCATGGAGAGTCATTTTCAAACTACTAAAGGAGATAAACAAGTTCAACAGTAAAACCAAAATTACAGACTATCCAACACTCTATATATTATTTGTGGATTTCATTCAACACTAATCCATAATTATTATGCTGTATATGTTATTGAGACTAGATTGGACTAGTCTAAAAGTGAAGAAAGAAAATAAACTAGACTACTAGTTTTATCTAATAAACCTAAATAGACTATTCATTAGCTAAGTTGGACCGAACAGTTACGTACAGTGATACATACTTTTGAGCTACTTCACTGTGAGAAAACAGAAACACTTTATCATAAACTGAACACAATCAGCTAATTAATTAGTCAATTAATTAAATGACCTTTCTGCTTTTTGCAATTATAGTTAAGTATTTTTTTTTTAAATTAGCCAATCCACTTGGATTCCATCTCTGACCACAAGTGGTCCTCCGAACACAGTTTGAGATCACTGGTTTAGTTAAAAATCTTTGTTTACTTTATGTTTAGCAGTCCTTGTATGCCGCCAGGACTTTAGAGATTTTCAGTAACACTGTTAGGGACCTTAGATTGTTCGTCTTTTACACTGTAAACCGGGATTACGGCCGTGTTAGCGTGGTATTCTGTACCTGTTATATAATTCCTGGTGATCTTCATCAACCTGAGGACAGCTTCACCAGTGAACAGACCCAAAGACTGCTTGAAGAAGTGATACAAGGATCAGTTAGCTGCAGTGTCCTTACCTGCACCCTTGGCTTATTGTCTCTTTTGTGATTAGGAGGATTCTTCATTAAATTATATTATTAATATATTTATTTTCATTAAATTATATCAGTACTTATTTCTCAATCTGCTCTGCATCGAAACTCTGTTTTAGCTTCCAACTAAACTAAGATAAGGTTACTTCATTCAGAGGGCCCACAAGTGATTCACCTTTACCCAAGAGGTGCAATAATCACAACTGGGTCAATGTTATACAAAATCGCATCAAATCTATAGCTGTTGTTAATGTTTATTAATGTAGTGCAGCATTATTGAATAGTAAAAGGACAGTACACCCTTAGCAACTGAGAAACTTGATGAAATTGACTGATGAAATTATGATTGATGAAACACTAAGTGATTTATTTATTTATTTTTTTGGTCACAGTAGAGATTTGTGGAAGTAAATTGGAAGCTTGTTCAAGGAATTATGCGATAGATAACAAAAATCTGACCAATAAAATTAATCAAATATTAAGAGCTCATTACAGATTTCAAATTACTTAATATTTCAGCACAACAGAAATTAGGTTAATCGGACCTTTAACTTATTCCCAGAATTTGAAGGTGTTTTAGAAAGTGGTTATCTAACTACATGGTTTAGTGTTAGAAGCTACATTTGTAGTGACAAGTTACATTTGTAAAGATACATTGTACATATAACAGAGGGAATATACTACCTTCATCGTGTTTTTCCTCAACTTTTTGTTGTTTTGTTTTTGTTTAGTATTAATATTTTCATATCATATTTCTACTGCTCACACTTGTGGACAAAAGGAAGTTGCATACTCAGTGCTGCCCCTCATGATTTGTTCATTTTTGATATATTGTCAAATGTCAAAATGAAACAACTTTCATCCAGTGACCCTAAGCTTATTATCCCACGCCCTTCTTGAGTCCTCAATGCAGGTTGAAGCCCAAGCTGAACCACCGGGGGTTTGGTTGGCTTTACACTCCTGATCCTCTTAGGTAGAATTACACAAATCTGTCTCTGATCAGACAGCCAAAGGCTGGGGATGCGCTACGTTTTATATTTGTCGCATGAATTTTATATAGTGATAAAGGCTCTGTGTTTATCACTGCTCTTTGCTGTCAGTTTCTTGTCTTTCTTGAACACTGTATTGACTGTTACTGAAGCCTTAATCTTCTTGGCATTTCACAACTTTAAAGCCATGACCCAGTAGTTTGATTTATGTAACTACATTATATGCACAAATTATAGCTTCAGTGGTCTGAAGGTCTAGGTCATTCTAGCTTGGGTAATCTATTTATGTTAGTCTGGCACAATGACCATGCATCTTTTCCAGTGTAATCACTACATTTTAGCTTGTCTGAGCATAACCATGTCGCTTACTACATATATCTTGATATAGTTCTGTGCATTTCTGGAGGGTTTTCCATTTGAAGTATAAACTGCCATCACATTTCCTGCTTAAGTATAGATTATTTAGCCAAAAAAAAACAAAAAAAAAACAAAAAACAATGCTTTTGTCTGGAACATCTTAGTTATTCAATACGATTGTGTTTTTGTAACTATTATCATGCCTTAAATCCCATAAATGGATTTTTAAGCTCTGTTTTAAAGACATGCAAGTAAATTGAAGAGCTTTGTTGTTAGATTAGCCATATAGTTATTAATGAATGACTCCAGGTGAACGCATCTTTGTACACAAAGGTGCACATGTGCATTTGAGCCTAAGAATGGATGTCTTTATATAACCAGACTGTCCACTTCATCACAGTGGATCGGCACATGACTCTTGACAGGTAGTAGAGGATTACAATTAAGCTTCTTCTTTCTGGCAAAGAGAGGAAATGAGGTACGAGCAATAGATAGGGTAATACTTACATAAAATGTTCTACTACTACAGTGCTGTCACCTTACTAAACTCCTCTGACAAACAGATATACTCCTTAAACCATCACAGTTTCATACAAAGGGGTAGTTTTACATCTTATCTTTCTACAAGAAATGATAATATTAAAAAAGTTTAGTCTGAACTTTGGTTCTCTTTTCACAGGCTGGAACGGGCGCATATATGGCACCTGAAATCCTCACTGAAACCCCATACAGGACATCAGTGGACTGGTGGGCTCTTGGCTGCAGTATCTATGAAATGGTAGCTGGTTACACCCCATTCAAAGGTCCTGAAGCCAAGAAGGAGAAGGTGGAGAAGGAGGAGGTACAGAGGCGCATCATTAACGAGGAACCTAAGTTTGAGCACAAGAACTTTGATGCCCCAACCATAGACATCATCAAGCAGTTCCTCAAGAAGAAGATTGATGAACGTCTTGGCTGCAAGTAAGTCCTTCTATCCTTCTTAACCTCCTGATCCTTCAGTGTGATCGGAGGTGTTAAAGTAGGATATGTGGACCCTAACCTGTTTGAAATCCTACCAGTCAAAGCTATTGTTTCAAATTTGTATGCCTTGGCAAAGACGATTTTCTAGGTCTCTTGGGTAATAAAAACCTATACGGTCAACCTATATCTCTTCTTTTGGGCCAAATGTAATAATGACCAAATGCCTTGATTTTCTTGATCCAACTAATGGCAATATTATGCAAAGCATAAACTCCATTTTCCCAAATGACCAGGGTGTATAATTGTTACTTGTACTATTTTCACAGGAGTGATGATCCCAGGAAGCATGAGTGGTTCAAGTCCATCAATTTTGCTCGTTTGGAGGCCGGACTTATCGATCCACCCTGGGTGCCCAAACCCAACGTTGTCTACGCAAAGGATACAGGTGACATTGCTGAGTTCTCTGAAATCAAGGGTATTGAGTTTGATGCAAAGGATGAAAAGTTCTTCAAGGAGTTTAGCACAGGTGCTGTGTCCATTGCCTGGCAAACGGAGATGATTGACACTGGACTCTTTGACGAGCTCAGTGACCCCAACCGGAAAGAATCATCCGGTGGTTTAGATGATGATAAGAAATCGGGCACTTGCATGCTTCTGTGAGAGGACCAATCCAGCCACCCAGCCCAGAATTCACCAGCAAATGCTTTCAGTGGCATCACTAATATGAATGAAACTGTGCTCTGTGTCGAGTGGACCGTGACTGGAAAGAGATGGGACGTTAGTCCATTGTAGCATAGAAGGAGACTCTTATTGCTTCAGTTGCACAGCCACATGGTCTGAGAAACACTGTAGACCATCCATGACATGGTGAACTGAGCTTTGGACCAGTCAGGGAAGTTCTTCTCTGCAGTTCCTTTATGTCTCGTGAAGTAGTCAACCTCCTATCCAACAGGGGGAGCAAGTAAAAGTACTATTCCCTATTGAGAAATGTGCTAGAACAATAGAGGACTACAGGCCACCTAAAAAGACTTAAAGATTGTGATGTAACAATAGCAACTCATCACAGTTTATTTGTGGATTAGTTCACAGTGTGCTAGTACACAATTGGCATCTACTGTACACATTCTCTTTTGTAAGATTTTAAGAAGCTACTGAAGGTCAGGCCCAGACGGAATCTGCGGAATTCTTTCTCATTTTTTGAATTTGGAATTCTGTGCAATGTACTTCAAGCTTATGGGTAGCGGAAAGCAAAATTAAATTAGCCAAAATTCCTCTATCCACCAATTGATTTGATAGAACCGGTTGTTCTATGTAGGGTTGTCTGGTTGCTTGAGCCTATCCCAGAATCTCAAGCTGTAGGCAGGGAAAGATCCTGGACAGATGCCTAGTCCATCACAGGGCGAAATTTGTGAAAATATGTAACAAAGGGTGCAAAAATGTTGTGAATGATGGGCGTTCCAATTGCACAGATTCCATGTGGGCCTGCTTATGACACAGGTAAACATCTACATGCTAACAAAGTGCATTTGAATGAATTGTGTAATTGTTCAACAGAGCTCCAGTGATATCTGTTGTAGAAAGTCTCGCACAAATTGTTAACTCGTGACCTCCATGCTTGTGATCTTTGATAGCAGGGCTTTTCTGATTCTGCACCTTGTGTGTATAAATATGTACATATAAATATGTGTTAATAAATCAACATATATTATTAGCTCTGAAATGAAATCAGAGCTTGATTCCTTAGCATTTAAAGGTAATTCCATTTGTGTTTTGTTATCATATCCCATCATAAGAGTGGTAAAGATGTACACAGCAGACAGCCTTCCTTCACAGGAAAGTTCAGCTGAAAGAGGTCAGTCCTCAAGGGCACAAATAGAGGGCTTTGGCACTGATACGTCTGTTAAATCCTCACCAGTTGCGCTATGTAACCAAGGTGGAGGTTATACCCTCTTCCTGTCTTCAGTGGCGTTGCTTCTATGATGCTGAGCAAGAGCAAAAAATTGTTATTGTGACATAAAATGGACCAAACTACCTGTCTGCAAATGAATTATTTGTTCTGTCTTTGAGGTTTTACTGTTTGTGAGGTAAGTAATAACGACTGAATCCTTAATTGTATATAAGGTTTGAGAATGACTCTAAATAGAAATTTCAGATATTCAGCAGGGGCATGGATTCAAAATGGGTCAATAAAATGTTTCTGTCTTTTACAGATTTATTTCTTACCTCTTCCGCCCCCCTAATTTGGTTTCAAATCAGCGTTTCATTCAATACAGAGATGTCAGTCTGTCATTATTTCTGGTTTGAATGTGTGTTTCCTTGTTTTTATTCTTACGTGTTCCTGAGATAATTGAATCTGAACTTTAATCTCTCACGTAATGCTCGATGAAAATTTAACCGCATGTTGGGGGGTGCTAAAAACAAAATCTGTGCAAGAGTCAATACCTAAAAATATTCCCCAGATTAAGGAGTCGAATCACAGACTGCCTGAAAAGTTCTGGGCTGATTTCAGAACACCACACTTATCTTGTAAGGCGATAATCTGGCTTATACTCGCGTACTTAAATCAACCTCTAATCTCTCTAACCTCCAGTCTGATTTGCTGAACCAAGACAAGTCACTCTCACCAGACTCACCAATTTATGATCTCCATTGACAGCATAGAAATACCAGTCTGGTTCAGCACACATGAATGAATCTGCTTGAATCTGCTGACTGTTATATCACTTCTGAGCTTTATTAGGCAACGTACATGTAGAGATGGTGTGCATAATACAGTTAATATGCGGGTCTGCTTATGATTGGGTTTTGATGGAGAGTACTAGTAAGTCAGAAAATTCTTCAGACGGTAAAGCTAAAGACTCTGTTAAGCCAAACAGATCCCACTCCTCCTTATGTGAACCAATATCCACTAATGCAGAAAATAAGCTTATGTGTGTAAGAAGCAGTGTTAGTGAGAGTGTCCTTTCACGTGTAGAGTTAAAAATAATTGCTGTGTTGGAGTTTTGCTTTTGGTGTTTGTCACTAGCCAGGTGTTCTCACACTTTTAACACCAAATACCATAAAATATGACAATAAATTTTAATATTTCCTGAAATATTATAACAATTATATTTTTAATAATGCTTTGTGAAAAACACATTATTTTCTAAATTAAATAACTGGGTTCTATTTATATTTATCTATTTTTATATTTTTATTTATATGGTCTCAGGCCAAAGCAAATTATTATATTATCTGGAAAATACATATAAAGTTGGCAGTGTATTTTTCTTTCTACCTGCTATTTAATGGTAAATGTATATACCTTTTAAAATGCAAACCAGATCTGTTTTTTTTTTCTTTTTTTATTACTATTTAAAACTGAGGCTAATGAAATTGTTATGTGTGCTAAATACATGACTGCATTGATGACCTGAAATGTTGGCCAGCTTAAAAGACCATCTATGTACAGACTGAAGCAGATTCCCATGTCTTTGACTAAATGTGGTCAACTAATCAGTTGACGCAAACTGCTGATTTATTGATAGCTGCTGGCAGGAACAGACAGTGCTATGTTTGGTTGGGCACTGTGACATGTTTAAGTTAAACGAATATGACATATGGCACTGAACATATGATTCAGTGTAGTAAGAGAATGAGTTCAAAAAATGCTATTAAGCACAATTGTTATTTTTAAGAAAAAAAAAAAGTTGCTGTTAGACAACATTGTGTCGTAAGGCCATCATGTGGTACATTCAGGATATTACAGACAATCTGCTTACTTGTTTTCTTTTTATTTGTCAAAATAGCATTTGTACCAAGATGTTAAATGGCTCTTAAGGCATCTCCATGAACGAGGATCCATGCAGAGGTTATGAAAATCATTTAGGTTACAAATTTGGCTCTTTACGTATTTCATATTTCAAAAATGTGTCAAATAATGGCACTTTTTCAACATAAATCTTATAGCAATATGACAATACGATTATTAAATATATTCACACAGAGCAACACAAACACAAAAATACCAACTAAGGATTAAGATAGCGACTAACCCGTCTCATCAATCACAATGTAAACAAAATCCCTTTAACGGTACAACGTAATGACGTTAAAGAATTCAAAACATCTAGGGAATGCGAGGCCCTGGGTTAAAATACAATTAAATGTTCAGAGACACACACGTCTTCAGCAGGAGGAGGTGCTAGACAGAAGACTAAACAGGGATCCTGTAGAGAGATGGCGAGTGGGATTCATTAACAGAAATTAATCAGTCATGCCTGTCTGTGAAGAGTTAAATTAGGTCCTTGAGACCTGCTGAGGACCAGCAGGACAAACAGTGAAGGGTTTAAAAAGAGAACAGGGACAACAGGGAGAAAAATAGTGCAAGTTCCCTTTAGCGTCCGCACCAGGAGCTGCTTTATTCTGTCACCAGGACCCGAAACATAATGCGACCGAGAAACTTGTCACGCTCGTCGTTGTTCTTGAGGTTGGAGCCCTCTACCTTGCACTCCACAAACAGCTCAGAGTTGTAGTCTTCCTTCTTAAGCAACAGCTTTACAGCAACCAGAGGCTGAACGTAACCCTCCTATAGATGACCAGAGACAGAAAAACAGAGGTGAAATAATGTGCACTTTGATGATAGATTTATTACAAAGACATTAATTGATGGACTGTTTCGTGTGGATTACTTGTGGATTATTGTGATGTTTTTATCAGCTGTTTGAACTCTCATTTTGACGGCACCCATTCACTACAAAGGATCTACTGGTGAGCAAGTGATGTAATGCTAAATTTCCCCAAATCTGTTCTGTTAAAGAAACAAACTCCTCTAAATCTGGGATAGCCTAAGTGAGTACATTTTCAGCAAATTTTCATTTTTTAGTGAGCTCTGTACTTACATGTGTTTTTTTCCCATAGTAAGGAAAGTACATCCTATCAATAGTCCCCTCGTGGGGAAAATACTGCATCTGGAGAAGCTTCCCACTCTGAAGAGAAAGAAGAAAATAACATCAGACAACTGAAGACAACAGGTTGTCACTGGGAGAGAGTGGATGATGCCGTTTGATGTAGCTCTAACAATAATATAAATCATCCATGACATATACAGTAGCTGCAGCGTAAAAATACATTTGGATGCAGTGCATAATGTATCCCAGCAGAAGACAGACAAAGCAGACTACTGCTTTGGAGAAAACAAGCGCTAGAAGTCATGCTGCTGCTTTGCCATGCTAAATGAATTAGTATTTATTCATTAGCCATTAGCCTTTCTTGATCAAAGTAGTGACTCATTAAGAAAATATTCAGATGGTAACCAGTGTGATAATGGACAACTGATTCTGATTAGGGATGCATGAAATATCAGTACCATATCAGCTAATATTACAGATATTTAATTGTGCAGCTCACTTTCTTTACTTTTTTTTAAAGTAAAGAAAGTCTAACGCTCAAAAATAATCAATAAAAAAACTAATTGCTGTAATTTAATCTTTAGCAAATCTCAAAATGACTATCCATTTTTCACACTGTACATATGTAATAATGTTGCCTAAATTCACATGCATCGTTTAAAATGGTTTTAGTTTTTATTAGTTTGTATTTCGTTTATTTCATTTCAGTTTAGATTATATTAAATATATATCGGGGTGCATCCCTAATTATGACAAGACTTTGCAAAATACGTGTATGCTGTGGCTTGCAGAAAATTTGAGGTAAGGTAGGGAGTGATAAAGCATGTAAGAGACATGCTCAATCACACTAGTAGCAAACAACAGACTGGGAGAATGAGAGAGACCAGATATACAGTGATCTTACCCATCACTTTACAAAGGAGTTCAACTGGCAGCATGCAATTGAGACATGAGAGATAAAGAAAAAAGGGAGGGAGAAAAGAAAAAAAAACAGAGGATGGACTAACAATTAGAAATCCAAGCAGGAAACACAACAACATATAAATCAAACCTGAAATCCATAAGAAAATTGCAGAAGCACTGGCAATTACAAACACCCAACAGATTCTGCTCCTACAGTGGCTGTTTTTGCAGAGCAATGAAACACCCCAAAAAGGTGAGGGCTGTGTGGGCACCAATCAGACCTTTGATTTACTGGCATCTTATATTTTGATTGGCCATGTGATCTTTACCTTCATTATATCTTGTCATGAGCCCTCAGTGAGCAAACCAAAAGCGATAATGTCCAAAACAATAATGATAACGGAAAATGGTTAGGTAGACGAGAAAGAAATTGTTGGAGAATACTTAGCAGGCCAGGCATAGACCTTAATTGTGATTACTCTGAGAAAAAGCCAGCATGGGATCTTAATCTCTTAAAGTTGTGTTGAGGCATTTGTGCTGTTTTAGTTCCATTTTCTAAATTTCTCTTATAAATTGCAGCTTTAAACCACAAAAAAACACCACAAATACAAACATATACATTATTTATGGTCTTATACTATATCTACTATATCTTAATATCAAAAATGTAACTCATTCTTTAATTGACACCTATATTAAACAGGTCTATAATTGTTACCTTTGATGTGCAGTTGATGTAAGGATCTCCAGCTGGCTTAAGACCAATTATCTGATGGTTAAGAATAACACAATATCAGCCTGATTCACCCTCAGTCAGTCAGTAAATCAGTAAGTTTTATTTTTGAAGAAAACTGTTTGGTAGTGCATAATTCGTTTAGAATTACATGCTTTGTATACATAAAAATACAGTAATATTGTGAAATATTCTTACAATTAACTATTTTCTATTTTAAAATATTTTAAAATGCAATTTATTCCTGTGGTGGCAAAGTTGAATTTACTCCAGTCTTTAGTGTCACATGATCCTTCAGAAATTATTCTAATATGCTGATTTGCTGCTCAAGAAAAGTTTCATATTATTATCATCAATGTTGAAAACCGTTGTGCTGCTTAATATTTTTGTGGAAGTCGTAATACAAATTTACAGGATTCTTTATGAACTAGAAAGTTTAAAAGGAACAGCTTTGAAACAGAAACACTTTTGTAACATTATAAATGTCTTTACCGGCACTTCTGATCAATTTAATGCATCATTGCTCAATAAAAAAAAATCTTACTGACACCAAACTTTTGAATAGTAGTGTATGTAATGTTACTAACCCTATTCATCTTGACAATAACACATGGCTGTCCTTTAGCATAGCCAAAAGTGGTGTCCTCCATCCCGGAGCAACGCTGGAGTAAACTCCTCCTGAACTGGCACACCTTCTTCTGAGGTTCCTCATCCTGCTCAGAGTACTGACCCGCCATACACAAGTCATTTTTGGCTTGTTCTGAGTCATTATACTCTGGAAATGGAAAATAGAGAAATTTTAAATATACAAGTACTATGCAATCAGATGAGAAATTATTTTAAAAAAGGGAGTGAGGCAAAGCACTTACGATGCAGGAATGATTCTAGATGCTGGACATACTGGCCATATTGAAGAGGTTCTGATCTGTTAAAAACTATATTCAAAGAGTTTGGCCTGATAGCCAACCCTGCGAAAAAGAAAAAAAGTTAGTTTTTTTTTTTTTAAATTTTAATAAAAAAATTTTTTATGTACACTCTGTAATTAATAATTACTGTCAGTGTTTGCAAAACTGAAAAACTCACCTGGGGAAGCAACCCGATCTCGATACTTTGGTGTGTCGTCGTTCAGCGTCTGAAGCATCGCCCACAGAGTGAAGACAAACATTGCAGCCAAGAAGCCATAGAAGACCAGGTAAAAGAGGAGGAGGAGACCTGAAACACAGTCCCTTTGAAAATCATTTGTTGAAGGCAGAACTGAATTAATTAGGCCTTGCTAAAAAGCACAATCTTTAAATCTTTCCAACCAAAGCACAACATTTTGTTGGGATCTCATTTAGAGCTCATTTTAATCTAACAGTGTGCATAACTATCTTTCCCAGTTTCAGTCTGATTGGTCAATCACAACAGATTTTTTTTTTATTCAATTAAAACTACACTATGCAGCCTTTTAATAATAACACACAAAAAAGATATTAAAGAAATGGAGCATAAAAATCCATCTTCCAGACGTCACCCAAACATATGGCAAACCTCCAGGGAGTCACCGGTTGTAAAAACAAAGAACTTGTTATTTATGTGACCTGTATATTCATGTGTACCTCAATCCACATTCATCTGTGCAGAAGAGCTGAGCCAAAGCACATCCAAAACAATGTTTTTCCGCAAGACGCATGCACTTTGTCAAAACTCATCAGCACATTTGTCTAAATATTCTGATGTTGATGAGTCTTGCTCTTTTTGTGGTTTTGTTGAAGAAACAGCTGCCCGTTTATTTTTTGTTTGTGGTGTTACCAGCAAATTATGGGTTGACTTAAGCACCTATGTTTCTAACCTTACAAATGTGACCCATACCTTCGTCCTCAACGTTGTTGTTTTTTATTATGAAAATCCAAAGCTTTCATCTGCTGAATATGTTGTAAATTTTCTTATATTGAATGCAAAATTCTACATTCATAAACAAAAATGGCTTAAATCACCTTTATCTTTCCCCCTTTTTCTTGTTGAATTAGACTCTCTTGTGCCAAATATTTGATATATTATGACAACTTTTCTAAAAGGATGTAATTTTATTTTTGTACTTGTATGTATAAATAATACCATAATTTGACGCACGCTTTTCAAAAAAAAAAAAAGAACAAGAATAAATGGGTTTCTAGAAAATCGGGGTCGTTATTTTGAGTGTGTGAAAACTATTCATTCTTCAAGCCTTTAATCATTTAGACTAGTTACTAGCCAAGACAGTCCGATGATGAGTTAACTATATAGGCATAATAGGCCTTAGGTTAATGAGGACAAGAGAAGGTTGATGACACTAACCTTTCTCTCACGTTAAGCAGTAAAGCACAGAGAGTTTCTCACAATATTGTTGTTTTTAAGGATAACATTATGGAAACAAGAGCCTAGCTTTGATAAATAAACATGCATGTAAACTGAAAACCACAGTACTACAGTCTGGGGTATTTTTTTCTCCTCTGAGCCAGTGTCTAATGATGAAACATCCTCATATTGATTCTCAGATTTTTTTTTTTTTTTTTTTTTGCCCATCATTTTATAGTAAAAGATCTACTAAAACCTGGAGATGCTGAGCATTGCGCAACATATTTATCATTGTTGATTATTCAAAACACACAGACACTAAATTGCAACTGATGTCATCAGTGAAAGAGTTGATGACATCAAGATAACGATCGCTTTCGTTATTTTCAGTCTTCAGTCATGACCCTATAGGGGGGTCTTCATGCTTTAAATGCTTGTGGCTGAGCAGTTTCTGCAACAAAATCCGCCTTATATGGCTATTCCTATAAACTGCACATTTCATCACTTGCATGAATGATGTGAAACGGATGCCGTTCATAGGGTTTGTCAACTCACCCCAATTGCTGGCAGTCCGACCGAAGAATTCTCCCGTTCTCGGATTGTAGATCACGTCTTTCCAGCTGCTCTCGGGCTCTTTGCCCTCCGCTGGTTTTTCGCTCTTTTTAGACATGCTGGAATTTCTGATGAGAAAGAGACTGTGGGTGTGATGTGACCCGGTCTGATGAGGCTGGTGCCCTGATGAAAGAGGCCTCTGTCTGTCGTCTCCAAATGTACTGCAGGGTTCCTGAATCCAAACTGGTCCAACAAGCAGGACCGACAGCAGCACGTTATGTTATGTTGAGGGGGAGGGAACGAGGGGCCAGCGGGTTTGCGCATGCCTAAACTATGACACCCTGAAATTGTTACAAACTGATTGTGCATTTTATTCCGGAGAAGCTTGGTGTTCATCGGCGCTATGGTTTTCAGGTAGTATCAAGGTCCTGAATGAAATTACATGTATATGTACATAGGGGTTATATAATGTTTAGGTGGTTATGAAACACATATTCTGTGAAACTGAAATTCAACCATTGACTCCAACCTTTGATGAATACGGTTTAACAGTTTAGAAAGACTGAAATAGTATTTTCTTTATTTGGTACTTTGAAAAATCTAAACAAAGAGAAGAACTGCAAAAATGAATGCTATTGCCATTTTCTTCAGCTTTCTGATTGCAGCTGAGCTGCGGTGCTGTTAATTAGAAGCAAGACCTCAGTAAACACACATGACTTGTGTAACACAAAAAGAAGAATTTGTTAAATGGGAGGGTGAAAGGGTTGTGTGCATGCTGGAGCTGTCAAATGAAATTTGTTGAACTCTTGAATTTCTTAAAGAGAGAAGACCTGAATGTTACCAACATACATTTGGTTTTAAAAACTAAGATTCTTCTGATCTCATTACATATTGTATTGTTAAAACCATCTGTGCAGTATCCTCTAAAGCACAAATTTAGCCCAAATCACATGGTCTTTTGTTCTGCTGCCGGTGAATATGTTAAACTTTTTTCATGTGTTATTTTAATTAAAATGAACACTGTCATAAGAAATCAATGAAAATAAAAAATGATAAAATGAAAAAGACATCTGAACACCAGCAGTATCATTTAAGAAACAAATTAGGAACTTACTGTGCTTATGAAGTAAAATATTGCAGGTACTTCCCGCTTTTAAAACAGAGAAAGAATAAGTACAGTGTGTGTGAGGAGCTTTCAAAGTTTGGATCAAGGGCTGACTTCAAACGCACATGCACAATGTCTGTATGAAACAGTTCGCCTTTTATTTTTCAGTTGTGACATCTGTTGTCAGTGCTTCAGCAAGAAATGCACATCTGTCAAGTCCTGTTTCAGTAGTTTTTGGAGGAGCTATGAATTATTAATTAAAAGCTAAAATTGTGCAATGTCTTGCATAAGTTGAGGTTAGTTGAATAAACAATTTCAGATCATTAATTTGAATAAATACTGCTTTTTATTCATTTCAGTCTGTCACAATTTTCTTTTCTCATTTGTGCCTTTGAAATGTTTGTGTTTAAGTTGAAACGTTACAAGTCTGCAAAAAAATTGTTAGAGCCCATTGCCTTATGAAATACTGCCTCTTACTGGTCAGTAGGTCATGAAATTGAGCAAGGGCACCCCCAATTGCTCCCTGGGTGCTGGAGCTCTGGGTGTGTGTTCACAGTATGTGTATGTGTGCGTTTGTTCACTACTCACTGCTGTGTGTGTGTGCACTTGGATGGGTTAAATGCAGAGCACCAACTTCGAGTATGGGTCACCATACTTGACAATAGGTCATGACTTTCTTTTCTTTCTCTTATCAGCTTGTTGTCTGATTAGTTTAACTTTCTGATAGTTTAATAGTTGTAGAGACACGTTTTGCCAAAACAGGTAATATTTTCATGCATTTTACTATAACTTCTTTAAAATGCCCTTTTCCAATTACAGATTTACAAACTGAATAATTATTTTTTAACTATAAGTTTTATGTTAGCCAGAAAATGTAATAATTTTAATGATTTACAGGCATTAGTAAGGCAGCTGTGTTCTTGTTAAGACATTTTTCTTAACTATAAATCCTGCAACACAGAGACTTAAAATGACCAAATAGCATATTTAGGATATTCAGATGTCGTTATTAAATATATCAATATTTTACTATAATGAAACATGTTGGATTTGTACTTGCATTTGTAATTCATAAAAATGAATTCATTTGAAATGAAGAAAGCAGAAATTTTAGCAGCACTGTATATACGGTATTACATCAGCGTTCATTGTTTTCTATAGTTTTTTTTTTCTTTGTATATGAACTAAATCCCAACATAGTGTCCCAGACCCTCACTATCTTCTAATCTTCTACAACTATTTAACTACTAAGGCACTTACTCTTAAACCATTAACCAAAAATATGCCCTGCTGTTTTTTCACTGTTTTTTTTTTTTTTTTTCCACTGTTGTTTTTATATGTTAGGTCAGTGTTTATATGTTAAAGACTGCATGTTCAAACTAAACCTGCACACTGCACCCGACGGGTTACTCGTCTTTAGTCGTCTTCTTTTTTAAAACTGTGCAGTATGAATGAGAATGCTATACAGAAACCGAAAGAAAGCCGAGTCAAGACTCAAAACAAACCGCTTGCATCGCAGCTCGCGCTTCATATCACGCAGAAATGCTCCTCTTTGTAACCTTCGCTTTTATTGTAGATTTATCCTGGGCTTTTCCAAAGGGTAAGTCTTTTATCCTGTTACAGCAAGCATAATTTCTAACCAGGAATTGTTCTATTGCTCATATTTTCCTCCATTATGATCTGTTGCTTTAATTATGGCCAAGCAATTAAGCCCTCGTATGTGTTGTTGTTGTTGTTGTTAGACATAATAATTCAGTTCGAGCGCAGTGTTTTGTTAAACGGGACAGTAGTGGAGAGGGTCCTTGTCAGTGATGCACATTTAAAGGGACAGATCGAAAAGCAACCTGTTGTCAGACCCATTCAAGATGAAGTCCTGAAGATGATGGTGGAGAATGATCATGCAACAGGAAGTAAATATTACATTATATATAAATATTATTACATTATTATTATTAATAATATTATTAATTATGCTTTTATTCTGTTCTATTTATGCGAAGTTGGTTTTAATATATCTCTGTAGGCAATATAAAATGTATTTTCCTGCTTGATTTGGGTTACTGTTAAGTTTAAAATACATAAGTGAGTAAATTATATTGAATGACTGTTACTTTAAATATAAAACATATACAATGTTTGAGCTTGAGCATGCAAATTTATACAAACAATACATTAAATTAATTGCTGTAGTTTACTGTTGAGCATACAGTGATGTAATGCTGTTGTTGGATGCTATTCTTTAGAGACCCACCAAGTGGTGCCATTTATTAGATTAAGAATATGTGAATTTTGGTCTGTTATGCATTGTCATGCAGCCACTCTGTGACAATTAATCCATCTTTATTTTTCAGGCACATATATACATTTGAGGGAATGTGAGCTGCGAGGTTATAGAGTCCTGCAGATGTCCGACCGGTTTCAGCTCAATGGCAAAGATTATCTGTCTTTAGATTTAGACACTGATTCATGGACAGTGTTGATGCCAGAGGCAAAGGATCTAAAGCAGTCATGGACACTTAAGGCCGAGTATGCGAGTCTAGAGAAAATTCACCTGAAAGAAGAATGTGAGGAGTTCATTAAACAGATGAATTACACCCAGAATCAAGAAGGTGAAGTACTTATTATGATCGTTTGAATAATTTATTGATGCAACTTCATGAAAATCCCTCTTTTTAAAAAATGTTGGTTGACTAAAAAATAAATAATATAAAATAATACAAGACTAGAAGATTCACAACTAAAAATCTGGAGTTTATATTATTTGCTGAATGTTTTTCAGGGCTTGGTGTGTTAAGAGTGATGGCTCCAGTTCTCGCCACTTTTCTCTTCATTGGATTTGTCTTTATGAGCTTTCTTATCTTTAAGCGACACGGTGAGCATATGACTGGAATCTTGTGCTGTCGCATGTGTATCTGTGAAAACATCACTGCAAACTAGTCAAACCAATGATTTTTTTAAATGGATAAAAAAATGAAATGATCACAGTGAACATAAAAATGTTTTTTTTTGGTGTCATTCACATGTAACAAGCTCATTCTCCTTTCTTTGTCTTGCTCTTCCTCTTTTGTTCGATGCAGGTCATCAGCCAGGAGGTGAGATGTTTTACATTGTTTACCAAATGGTTTAATTGCTGCAATATAAAGGGTGACAGAGGATTATATATTGACATTGATACAGCTGCCTCTGTGGACTGGATGGCACTCAGTGATCTAAGGTTCCCAGACACAGACGTACTGTAGTCCAATTATCCTAGTTAATAAGAAGTGAATTTCACTAAAATGGATTTAATAGCACAACTTGGTTTAGAAAAGGGTGATAAGGGTGTATATTCACCTTATATTTAACTACTTTGGCCACACTTTACATTACAATGTTATAGTGTAATTAAAAACATTGTGAAAATGTTTTGCTTTATGTGTAATCAACCTTGCTTAAGGTTACAGCAACAAAAATTTCTTTCAGTAAGTGTTCTCATACAATTCATGAGCAATAAACTGTCAACACATTAATAAAACAAACATCCTGTTACTAAAAAGCTATTATGTACATGCATTCCTTAAATGATTGGCTGAATTGGCTGAAAGGTAACTTACCCTTAGGCCATCTATGTAGATGACAACAGATTTGGAGAAATTCAGCATTACATTTCTAGCTCACCACTGGATCCTCTGCAGTGAATGGGTGCCATCAGAGTGAGAGTCCAAACAACTGAAAAAGACATCACACCACTCCAGCCCATCAGTTAATATCTTGTGAAGTGAAAAGCAGCACGTTTGTAAGAAACAAATTCATCATTAAGGCGTTTTCTGACCAAAATACAAGTCCATAATCCATAATAATGTTTCCTCCAGTGAAAACATCAATCCTCTGTTGTCCTCTAACATCAAAATCCACCAACAAATTTGTTTATAACTGTTTTGGACTGTTTTTGCTTGTAAATTGTGCTTGATCTGTGCATATGTTCTGGTTCAGACAAGATTACTTTTTCACTGCAGCTATGTAAGCTATATAATGAATACAGGATTTGTATGCATTGTTGTGGACGTTGTGGATGTTTTTATCAGCTGTTTGAACTCAATTACGGCACCCATTCACTGAAGAGGATCCATTGAGCAAGTGATTTAATGCTAAATTTCTCTCTATCGGTTTCAATGAATTCAAAGTGACCTACATATTAGATGGCCTGAGAGTGAGTAAACTTAAAGCATTCTCATTTTTGGGTGAGCTATTCCTTTAAAAGGTCAACACCAGTGGACTAGCCCAGGATGAGTAAAATTAGTCATACCAGACAGGTGTATCCACATGCTTTTATGCTGTTGTCTAACAGATGTGTAATTTTATGGCTTTCCTCTAGGTGTTTTAGGCTCAGTTATCCACTACCCAGCCCATCATCTTGAAGTACCATTGAACGAACAGAGCCAGAAGAACAGATGCAGTGCTGAAGGGTCCCTATAGCAATCACCTAACCTGCCCAACCACATTATTGTGAAAAGAGCCAACTCTTTCTCATTATTTCAGAAGTCTTAGACTGAAGTGAAAGTTCAGTAATAATGTATAGGCTATATCAAGTATATAAAGAAATATTTTTGCTTGAAATGATCTTGAAAGTATCATTTTTAAAATTGTGTTAATATTGTATGCATACTGTTCTTGCACAGAGTTTAACAACAATATATGATAGAACAATATAAACTAGCATAAGGATGAAAGAATATCAACTATATGTAGCATTCATATTCAATGATTTACACAAGAGTATTTAATAATTACAAGTGGCTTTGATGTTTCTATTTATTCTATTTATATGAATGGCTCAGTAAGCACAATAAAGGACAAGTTACATTTACAGAATGTACAGGTGAACTACACTTAACTTTGGCCAAGAAAGTGGGAATGCTGTTGTGTCAAATTGCCTCTTTCTTTCTCACATTACATCACATCCCTAGTGATAGGTTTTGTTTCTGCTGGAAGAGTGTGCTGGTTGTAAACTTCTGGGATATTTTCTTATAGTTATGAAAATTACATAGCTTGAAAATACTTGTAGATTTTCACTTATATCCCCTACTTCTTCCATAATGTTTATCTAATCTAATATTATGTTTCTAGTGTTTTATGAGAATCGGAACGATGTTACATCACGCGAGTTTCCACACGGACATTTTATTGGCTGGACAGTAACAGTCATACAGAAACAAACCCGGCTAGCAACATCGGTCTATGAAATTCTGCGCACATTAGCTTCTGATTAAGTTTTTTCTTCATTGTTGTTATTTGAAGACTTACACGAGAAGATGGGAGTGCCTAAATTTTATCGATGGATATCGGAGCGGTATCCGTGTCTGAGTGAAGTTGTCAAAGAGCATCAGGTGAGCTAGTTTGGCTAAATATAACAGGCCGCATAGAGATCATTTATAGCTCTGTGAACTGAAGCTCAAACCT
The DNA here is from genome assembly GCA_039654775.1 of Spinibarbus caldwelli. Lineage (NCBI taxonomy): Eukaryota > Metazoa > Chordata > Actinopteri > Cypriniformes > Cyprinidae > Spinibarbus > Spinibarbus caldwelli. The sequence goes on along the minus strand of CM077235.1, from coordinate 14,608,244 downwards.
TACACTTTAGAGACACCAAAACCTTAGTTTTACTGTCCCTCGACCATGAATATGATATGTATAGAGAGGAACTTTATCTTTACGGTTTACCGAGATTATAATGACTCTGTCTCAAAATCTAATGAGCTGTCTACCTAGACATCGCAGGCGACTTCGAACGAGCTGCCGTCAGAAATACACAGAAATACACAGCCAGCTGTAACCAGAAGCACAAGATCAAACAGCAGCAGCTGATTCAAATTCACAATCAGCAACAATTCTGACCATTATTCGGAACGCCCCTTATGGAGCACAAATTTGCACCCTGGCTCGGCAGCCCACTGGGTCTCGAGAGTTTTGTTTATTTTTACTAGTTGCCGTTTAAGTCACAATATTTACACTTGGTTATTTATTGGTGAAGAACCACCATACCTTCCGTGTCAGACTCCAGTGAGTGTTAAATATACAGGTGCATCTCAATAAATTAGAATGTCGTGGAAAAGTTCATTTATTTCAGTAATTCAACTCAAATTGTGAAACTCGTCTATTAAATAAATTCAATGCACACAGACTGAAGTAGTTTAAGTCTTTGTTTCTTTTAATTGTGATGATTTTTGACTCACATTTAACAAAAACCCACAATTTCACTATCTCAACAAATTAGAATACTTCATAAGACCAATAAAAAAAAAAAAAAAAAACATTTTTAGTGAATTGTTGGGCTTCTGGAAAGTATGTTCATTTACTGTATATGTACTCAATACTTGGTAGGAGCTCCTTTTGCTTTAATTACTGCCTCAATTCGGCGTGGCATGGAGGTGATCAGTTTGTGGCACTGCTGAGGTGGTATGGAAGCCCAGGTTTCTTTGACAGTGGCCTTCAGCTCATCTGCATTTTTTGGTCTCTTGTTTCTCATTTTCCTCTTGACAATACCCCATAGATTCTCTATGGGGTTCAGGTCTGGTGAGTTTGCTGGCTGGTCAAGCACACCAACACCATGGTCATGGTCAACCAACTTTTGGTGCTTTTGGCAGTGTGGGCAGGTGCCAAATCCTGCTGGAAAATGAAATCAGCATCTTTAAAAAGCTGGTCAGCAGAAGGAAGCATGAAGTGCTCCAAAATTTCTTGGTAAACGGGTGCAGTGACTTTGGTTTTCAAAAAACACAATGGACCAACACCAGCAGATGACATTGCACCCCAAATCATCACAGACTGTGGAAACTTAACACTGGACTTCAAGCAACTTGGGCTATGAGCTTCTCCACCCTTCCTCCAGACTCTAGGACCTTGGTTTCCAAATGAAATACAAAACTTGCTCTCATCTGAAAAGAGGACTTTGGACCACTGGGCAACAGTCCAGTTCTTCTTCTCCTTAGCCCAGGTAAGACGCCTCTGACGTTGTCTGTGGTTCAGGAGTGGCTTAACAAGAGGAATACGACAACTGTAGCCAAATTCCTTGACACGTCTGTGTGTGGTGGCTCTTGATGCCTTGAACCCAGCCTCAGTCCATTCCTTGTGAAGTTCACCCAAATTCTTGAATCGATTTTGCTTGACAATCCTCATAAGGCTGCGGTTCTCTCGGTTGGTTGTTTCTTTTTCCTTCCACTCAACTTTCTGTTAACATGTTTGGATACAGCACTCTGTGAACAACCAGCTTCTTTGACAATGAATGTTTGTGGCTTACCCTCCTTGTGAAGGGAGTCAATGATTGTCTTCTGGACAATTGTCAGATCAGCAGTCTTCCCCATGATTGTGTAGCCTAGTGAACCAAACTGAGAGACCATTTTGAAGGCTCAGGAAACCTTTGCAGGTGTTTTGAGTTGATTAGCTGATTGGCATGTCACCATATTCTAATTTGTTGAGATAGTGAATTGGTGGGTTTTTGTTAAATGTGAGTCAAAATCATCACAATTAAAAGAACCAAAGACTTAAACTACTTCAGTCTGTGTGCACTGAATTTATTTAACACACAAGTTTCACAATTTGAGTTGAATTACTGAAATAAATGAACTTTTCCACGACATTCTAATTTATTGAGATGCACCTGTATTTGACTAGGCTGCACTGTTTTCAGTATTAATAGACAATGTTTTTATTAAGATATATGTTTAACTGATGTATTTGTCAGTTGAATGTATTTTAGAATTATTGATTTGTATCAATCTTAAATTGTTTTAGCTTTTTTTTTTGTATGACTCCTGTTATTCACTTTGTTCTCACCATGAAGGTGTCTTGCTGCTGACATGGCATTAAAAATAATAAATAAATGAAAAATAATTCAATAATTTGTATATTTTTGTTTTTATTTTTATGCTGAGCTTTTGTCATTTTTATTAGTTTTTTTATATTTATATATAGATTTGATTTTTATTTCAGTTTTATTCATAGTAATTTTAGACCTTCAACATAACTGATTTATTTCACTTTTCACTTCAAAGACAACATTTGTCATTTTCATTTTTTAGGTTTTTCTTATATTAATTTAATATTTTGTGCAGGTTTTTCATGTATATTTATTATATTTCATATAATAGTTGCATTGTATTGACTTTATTTGTTATTCATATTGTTATTTTAAAGTTGCTTATAAGTGTTACAATCTGGAGTATTTTAAACTTAACCCTACCCCTGAGATTATTATTATTATTTTTTTACTTCAGAGACATTAGTCATATTTTATCAAGTTTACACCAGCCAACTTGTGTTCTCTCTTTCATCCCAGATCCCAGAGTTTGACAACCTATATTTAGATATGAATGGGATCATCCACCAGTGTTCTCACCCCAATGATGAAGATGTACACTTCCGTATTTCTGAAGAGAAGATATTCGCTGACATTTTTCACTACCTGGAGGTTCTCTTTCGCATCATTAAGCCCAGGAAAGTGTTCTTCATGGCTGTCGATGGTGTTGCACCCAGGGCCAAGATGAACCAGCAGCGTGGAAGAAGATTCAGGTATAGCAGAAGACCTGAACATACCATGTATATTGAATTTAGATGGAAGGCTGCTTTAAGGATTTTTATTTGATGTTTTAATGACAGGTCATGAATTAATAAGCTTTTTCTTGTCTATTGTTATGACATTTCTTTTTGCACTGCTTTTTTATAGATTGATATAAGTGTACAAATAATTGTGTTAGGGCAGATAAACACAACACACACACTGCCGTTTAAAAGTTTGCATCTCACCAACTCAAAAACGTTGAATGGTATGGAACGATTTTCTGGACTATTTTCAAATAGAATTGCAAATTGTATTTTCAACTGCGTTTTCCATATGTGGACGCATAAATTGAGACATAATCCAAATGCAATTGCAAATCTTGCATTACCGAAAAGCGTTTGGGTAATAGTGAATTTTGACCTATTGTGCGTACCGTTTGTGGCTCTGTTATCAGGGGATAATCGCTGCATTTGGGGTAAAAAAGACAGAATTATGTATTGTGCCAAGAAGGTTGCACTGTCTGTTCGTTAACACAGGCACGGACTGATTGGCAGCTGCCTTTAGCGGAGGCTTTACCGATTACCTCCATTGATCAAAGCACTCAGCACAGTCGTCTGTGAGTGACGTCACCTCCCAAAACAAACACGCCCCCTAGTTTAGTCCCGCCCCCTCACATTGATTGACAGCTTTCAGTGTACACATCGGAAATTCAAATGCAAAAGGAATTGCGATTCCATTTGAGTTTTGACAGGTTATATGTGTGGCGCAGAGAAAGTGAAAAAGCAAATGTGGTAATTAATATTTCTATTTAAATATGACAGGCTCATAACTCGTAAGACATGGGAAATACAGTTGCAAATAGACTTTGCTTTTTCATTTGAAATTTGGCAGTCACTGTGTGTTCGTGAAAGCGAAAACGCAAACGGTAATGCAAGATCTGCAATTGCATTTGGATTATGTCACAATTTATACCTCCACATATAGAAAACGCAATTGAAAATACAATTTGCAATTCCGGAAAATCGTTCCTTAGAATGGATTGTGTATCATGAAAATGAAAAATTTTGAAACAATTACTTCATTTTACGTCCTTTGTGTTTTAAAGATCCGCAAAAGAAGCTGAGGAGAAAATCAAGAAGGCCTTGGAGAAGGGTGAAGTTTTGCCCACAGAGGCCAGATTTGACTCTAACTGCATCACCCCTGGTTTGTGTGCACTTGTATTGCTCTTATACTGTCTTAGTGATGTTATATACCATTATTTTTCTATCATTTTATAGCTGGATACATAAGAACCTTTCCCCCGGTTTCACAGACAAGGCTTAAGTCTAGTCCTAGACTAAAATGTAAGTCTGAGCTGTTTCAACTGAAATAAACTTGCACTGACTGATTTTAAATATATATCAGTGCATTTGTTTTGTCTCAAGATGCACCCCAATAACGTTTTTTCCTAAGCACGTTTATAAAAATTACTTAAATGTCCTAATTGAACTATGGCCTAATCCTGACTTGTCTAAGCCCTGTCTGTGAAACCGGGCCTTGAAGGCATAAAATTAAGAAGCTGGTTAAGGTCTAAATTTTACTTTTCAATGGGTTTTAAAATCATGTATTGGATGGTTGTTACTGGCTGTCTGTTACTGGGACTTTTTCTGACAAATCCTGATGTATAATGTTTTGAGTAATCTGTTTCTCTCACTTGACCTCTGTAGGAACTGATTTCATGGCCAGGCTACAGGAACAGCTTAAATATTTTGTTCACAATAAACTGTCCACAGACAAATCATGGCAGGGAGTGAATGTATATTTGTCTGGTCATGAGGTGAGTTATGTGACTTCAGAGCTTTGTGTTGTGTGTGTGTCTGTGAAGTTCTTCTGATTCCCGTTTTTTTCTCAGACCCCGGGTGAAGGAGAGCACAAGATCATGGAGTTCATCCGTTCTGAGACCACCAAACCGGGTCATAATCCAAACACAAGACACTGCCTTTATGGTCTGGATGCCGACCTAGTGAGTGCAGTTGTGTATAACAGAAAAATTTCGGTCATAATCCAATTAATTTTGTATTTATTTTAAGCATGCTTTCTCCTCCTTTCTCTCTTTTTTTGTAGATAATGCTTGGCTTGACCAGCCATGAGCCTCAATTTTCTCTCCTCAGAGAGGAGGTTCGTTTCGGAGGCAAAAAGTCACAAAAGAGGTAAGTTTGGCATTATTTTCATTGCCTCTAGTTGAAAGTTTGTGTTCCTTTTAGGGCTGGTAATTCAACGCATTAATTAGATTAATTCATTACGGTGAAAAATAACGCGTTAAAATTATTAACGCATTTAACACACTTGCCCCGCCCCAGACCTATGTGGGTCATCTGATATTTCATACAGTTGATTAATGACAAATATGAGGCAGGGCAACAACTCACTGTGTGATGGAGCCTGGAGAACGTAGTTAGAATGTCCCTAAAATTCAAGATATGGGGCAAAAAAGCCCCTGTTTGAGTTTTTGTCTCATATTTACATCATATAGTTAAGCAGTATCACATAAGCAATAGGCTAAGTACAATATCACACGAGTGCAAATGTGATACTGATCTTACACAACAGTTCAGTAAGTAAGAAGTTAATATTGTGTTATTTTAGACACAATGTTGTCTGTTTTGCTCAATTTTGCCAACGAAAATATAAAGACAAAGCAGTTCGTCTCCGAGGAACACACAGCGGCATTTCATTTCTTAATGCACGTTTTGAATGAATTGGGTGAACCATTTGGCACATTGAACCATTGGCGCGTTGGATTTGAAGCGACACTGCACAGATCGATCGGTGTATAATATCAATGTACCGTGAGAGTACATCTGCTCTCTATAGCTCTTGCGGTACTTTGATGTCACACACCGATCGGTCTGATGCTGATGATCCGCTTCAAGTTGAACAAGCCTAATGATTAAATGGACCATTCATAAAGAACCATTTACTTCACTCCTGAAAGAATCAGCCATTTGAACGAATCAAATGAATGAATAAATGACTCGATGACTTAATCATTAAGACATTTACCACCACCTACAGGCAGTTTTAGTTTATTATTTAGAGTAACATTTCATTAAAGAAATAATTTCATATTTCAATACTAATAAAAATAAAATTAATAAAATAAATTATTAAAGGTATAGTTCACCCACCCAAAAATGAAATTGTGTCGTCATTTACTCACCCTCATGGTCCAAAAGAGTGTATGTAATAAATTTGATCAAATAAAATATTTCTTGCTGAAGCTACTTTTTGTAATGTCTGTTTGATGCTGTACACAACAATGACTTTAAATTATCTTTTGGGAGTAATTTCTCAGCCAAATTTGATGTGCAATTAATTAGATTAATTAATTGCCACATCATGTAATTAATTAGATTTAAAAAAAAAAAAAAAAAAATCGCATACCAGCCCTATTTCCTTTATAATGTGTTTTTCTGGTCTGTAGGATAACAGCTCCTGAGGAGACGACCTTTCACCTGCTTCATCTCTCCCTTATGAGGGAATACATTGACTATGAGTTTTCAGAGCTCAGGGTGAGAATATATGTCTATCTCATATGGCGTGATGAGCACAAATCTTGACAAAGTTATTGTAAACAATATACTGACCTATAGTCTGGGCATAATTCGTGTATTTCCATCAGAATAAGATCTCGTTTGAGTACGACCTGGAGCGGATCATAGATGACTGGGTTCTGATGGGTTTCCTGGTGGGGAATGACTTCATCCCTCATCTTCCTCACCTGCACATCAATCACGATGCACTGCCACTTCTCTATCGAACTTACATCAGCGTGCTGCCCAGTCTGGGAGGTGAGTCAGTCCAACTGCAAACCACAGGACATGTGACTTTGTGTAATCCTGATATAGTCCTGATTACTGTCATCTCCATTAGGCTACCTGAATGAAAATGGTCATCTCAACCTTGCCCACTTTGAGAAGTACCTTGAGAAGCTGTCAGATGTGAGTGTTTGGAATTTTTTTATTTCTTTAATTTTTAATTTTAATATTAATATTTTTATTCAGCAAAGGTATTAATTTGATTAAAAGTGACCGTAAAAGACATTTATAATATACCAAAAGATTATTTATTTTATTGTATTTCAAATAAATGCTTCAATTCATTAAAGAATATTGAATAAAAAAGTGTTTTATGATTTACACAAAATCATTAAGCTGTACAACTGGTTTTTAACATTGATAATGATAAGAAATCATTCTTTAGCAGCAAATCAGCAAATTAGAATGATTTCTGAAAGATCTTATGACACTGAAGACTGAAGTAATGGCTGCTGAAAATTCATCTTTCTCGTTGGAATAAATTACATTTAAAAATATATTAAAATAGAAAACAGTTTAAATTAAGTTAGTTTAAATGTGACCCTGGACCACAAAACCAGTCATAGGGGTCATTTTTTTTTAAATTGAGATTTATATATCATCTGGAAGCTGAATAAATAAGCTTTTCATTGATGTATGGTTTGTTAGGATATGACAATATTTGGCTGAGAGACAACTATTTGAAAATCTGGAATCTGAGGGTGCAAAAAAATCGAAATATTGAGAAAATCACCTTTAAAGTTGTCCAAATGAAGCTCTTAGCAATGCATATTACTAATCAAAAATTACGTTTTGATATATTTACGGTTGGAAATTTACAAAATATCTTCATGGAACATGATCTTTACTTATTATCCTAATGATTTTTGGCATAAAAGAAAAATCAACCATTTTGACCCATACAATGTATTTTTGGCTGTTGCTACAAATATACCCGTACTATTTATGACTGGATTTGTGGTCCAGGGTCAAAAATGTTAAAATGTAATGTGATACAGAACAGCAGAAAAAATGGATAAGAACAAAAGTCAAACTGAAAAATAGAACTCTAGATTAATTTCATTGTATATACATATACATCATTTATACTGCAAGAGGAGGAAAATCCACCCTATTCAGCTCTTACTTCTCTTCTCTGTTTTCAGTTTGACCGGGAGCACTTCAGCGAGGTGTTTGTGGATCTGAAGTGGTTTGAGAGTAAGGTGGGGAACAAATTCCTGAACGAAGCAGCCGGGCTGGCAGCCGAGGAGGCTAGTGTCAAAGACATGAAGAAGAGTAAGGTAAATATCAGCAGTATGCAACCAGACGAATGATATACCAAAGCACACTGTATGAGGTGGTTTTTATTGCTCTCATATGAGAGTCAAATTTTCCTTTATGCATTTAAAATCATTACAAACAATGAGCAGCCTATCCTTGTTTTGAAGAGGGGATGTTAGAAGTAACCATGTGCTGCCGCCATTGTCTCAGGTTCAATTTTAGTTACCAGGTTCCTGTCTTCTAAATGAATGTACCACTGTTTCTGCTTCCAACTCTTTTGTCTCTTCATGAATAGGGCTTTGATGAATGAGCTTTTTTGTCTTAGTTTCGGCAATAGCAATGCTGGCTGCGTTGTGTAGTTCTCTAGGTGGTCTTTAATAAATCTTTAAAAGAAATAATTTTTAAAAAATTATTTATTTACCTATGACTTACCTTATGTCGTCGTTCCAAATCAGTACGCAGTGCACAAAAAAGAACTAGTGATGCACGAAATTTACAGCAACTGAAAAAAATAGGATCTTTGGTATCGGCCGTAAACATTGACTAACACAGTGTCATTTAAAGGGACAGCTCACCCAAAAATTAAAATACATTTGCTCACCCTCATATCATGTCAAACCTGTATGAATTTATATCTTTCTTATGCTGAGCACAAAAGAAGATATTTTGAAGAATTTTGGTAACCAAACAGTTAACGGTAGCCATATCTTCTTTTGTGCTTAACAGAAGAAACAAAGTCATACAGGTTTGATACAACATCAGGGTGAGTAAATGATGACAGAATTTTTATTTTTGGGTGAGCTATCCCTATAATTAGCGCTTCCCCAATGATGCATTGCGGCTGTTTCATGCACACAACCTAAGCTACAACAAGTAAAATGTCAGCAGTGTGGACTCACCTCACTGTGAACAAAACTTTAGCTTGCATTTTGGTAAAAAAAAAAAAAAAAGATAAATGTAAAAACAGTACACAAAAATCACAATAAATGCAGTTCATACAACTAATTTGCTATATTTTAGGTTTTATGATATATTATTGTGTGATGAACAGACTGAAATTTCGGTCATTATTCACTGATTGACCACTTTTATTGTGCTTTTTATATTTGTGCTTTTTTTTTAGCTTGTGATTACCAAGAACTCATTGTATGGAAAAGATCAGTGTGAAAATTATGGATTTTTTTCAAAGATAAATAAGAGTCGGTTTAAGTGATCCTTTTATTTTTTCAGTCTTCAGACGACTCTCTGTGTCTTGCCGCTCTTGATGGAGTCAGGGACTCTCACAGTACTCCAGGAAGAGGTACACAAACCCAAACCCCAAGTCCATTACTGTTGTTCTAGACATTGGCTACCACTTTATTTTATATTTTATAAATCCTGTGTATGTATTATGTACTTATTATGATCACTGGTTATCAACCCTGAACCAAACCCTACACCTAACCTTACTAAGTCCAAGTAATAAGTGACCTTATATTACTCAGTATTTTCCTGTGTAATACACTGTAATTGAACATACTGTAAAATGAAGTCCAACCAGACAATAACACACATTTTAAGGCATTCATCTTCTAAATAACGCTTAATATTTTTCACAATGCATTAGAAGGTGCAGAGGAAGACGGTGAGGATGATGACATGTTTGAAACAGAGTTTCGACAGTACAAGCGCACCTACTACATGACCAAGATGGGTGTTGAAGTCGTCTCAAAGTGAGTCTCCATTCATTTTAATTTTGGAAAGAATGGAAGGATGTTTTCTCTGTGCATCTAAAAATTCTGGTCTGTGAAGACTAATTTTTTGTTTCATCTTGCAGCGAATTTTTGGCCAATCAGGCTAAATGTTACGTGGAGGGGATCCAGTGGATCTTGCATTATTACTACCATGGAGTTCAGTCTTGGAGCTGGTGAGCTAAAAGAGACAGAGTGGGGAAAAAAAATAGTAAATTGTGTTTAAAAGTGGGGCTACATGATTTGGGAAATATTTTTGTTGTGTTTAAAAAATGGCAAAATCTGAGTTTGCTGTTTGTTTGTTGATAATAATAATAAAAATTATTATTATTATTATGACTAAATAAAACATTACAATGTTCATATTATTTAGTAATTTTTATATTTCACTGTAAACATTTTTTAGGAACAATATAATTTTATATTACAACAGTAAAATTACAATGCTAATATTTATGGCTGTCTTAATTTCTAACATTTGTTATGACAGAAAACCACCCTTAAGCTCCTAAAACTTCTTCTTTTGTTGACAAGTGCTTATTATTACAAGTATGGCAAGAAGATTGGCCTATTTTGCGTTCTTAAAGCACATTAGTATTAATAAATGCTTTATTACGATTAATCACGCAGTCCTACTAAAACGTACCAGGAACAAGAAATTAAACTGGGTTGGTTTTGATGTAACATTGGTTTCAAAGGATCTTGCTCTCCTCTCAAATCCATACAGGTATTATCCGTACCACTACGCCCCTTTCCTTTCTGATGTGAGAAACGTCTCTAGTCTCACATTGACATTTGATCTCGGGAAACCCTTCATGCCGTTCGAGCAGCTCTTGGGCGTCCTGCCTTCAGCCAGCAAAGACATTCTTCCACAGTGTTACCAGGTGACACACACACTTCATGTTCCCATCATGTCAGTGTTTGTTAGGAACTCTCCCTCATTTACTGACTTCTTCACAGCATCTGATGACGTCTCCGGGCTCGCCCATCGTTGAGTATTACCCACAAGACTTCAAAACGGACCTGAACGGCAAACAGCAGGAGTGGGAGGCTGTGGTGCTCATCCCGTTTATAGACGAGGTGATTTAAACATCTGCATTCACTGTGTATCTCACCATAACAACTGTGATGGAAGTGCAGTTTCATATGATATGATATGTGTTTAGAAATGTTTGTTAGCTGCTATGGAGCCCTACACTCATAAACTGGCTCCATCAGAGAAGGCCAGGAACAGACATACCGAGTGTGCCGTCTACTGCTTTGATAAAGAGCTGGACTATGTCTACAACTCCCCCCTCCCCCAACTCTTCCCCAACATCGTCCACTGCCATGTCAGGTATGTCCTGTCTGTTGTAAAATCTGCATGCCACAGTATATTTTACCCGCTCATATGTTAACATGGTATCAAACCAAATCATGTGCTCATTTTAATAGTGTCATACTTTTGCATTTACATGAACTCTTTTCACTTTACAGTTACAGATAAATTGAATTTATTATAATATCTAGTTATTATTTGTTTTATTGTGGTACCTTCATTTTAATATGATGTCACATTACTGTATTTACCTTTACACTTAGCACTTTATAATAAAGATAAATTCTAATTAATATTACTAATTGTTTCTTCTTCTTCCTCTTCTTCTTTAATATTAATAATAAGAATATCTTGCCTTCGTTTTAATATGGTCACATTTCTGTATTTACCTTTACACTTGGCAATTTATAATTAACAGATAAATTCTAATTAATATTACTATTCAGTCATTCATTCTTTCATACATTATTAATAGTTAATAATTTCTTGCCTTCATTTTGATATGGTGTCACATTTCTGTATTTATGATATTCATATTCTTATATTCTGATATCCATATTATTAATATTAATTATTTAATAATAATTGATCAGATAAATTAATAATTTACTCATTTATTTATATTTCCACTTTTTCACTTTACAGTTAACAACTAACAATTCTCACTTTTGTATTTACATTTATACTTTACATTTCACATCAATACACTCTGAACAGCGACAACGATTGCTGTATTTATTTGTTGTCTTTTGGAAATAACAGCCACCGTGTTTGTTTTTAGGCAAACACCGATCCCGATGGATGCCTGGCGTGTATCACTGGATCATGTAGCACGCAGGACTGACAGAGGAGCTCTTTATTTCTGTGGCTTCCCCACCTTACAGCACATCCGTCATAAAGTAAACAATCCTCAACCTGCCTGTCTGCAGATTATCGCTTATTATCCTATTAATGGGGATCAGTATCAGATCATCACAGGATTAATGCTGATCTTCCTTCTGTATCTCTCAAACAGTTTTATAAGAAGAAAAGTGGAGTGATGGTGTTTCAACAAAGCAGCAGAGGGGAGAACATGATACTGGAGATTTTAGTCAGCCAGGAGATGGAACAGGTGGGCGGTTTGTCCCCTCACACTAATGGCCGCTTGATTTGTAGACTTGATTTTGTTACATAGTAATGACGTTTTTAGGACTATCTCAGACTCTAATATACATTTTGCAGGGTTTCTTAAAAAGAAAAGTCCTAAATCACTCTTCCACAAATTAAAGCCTAAAAAGGAATTCGTTAATCGTTAAATTGATCATGGCATTAAAAAATGCATGTTGCAAAAAATAAACGCTAATAACTAAACTCCTTAAATCAAGATACATTTAACTGATGTGCAAACTGAACATATAAAGTCTTGTTTTTTGAGAAACTGAGCAAAATTAAGTGAGTTTATGCTTAAAACAAGAACAAACATGTCAGTGAGGTATGAAAACTTGTTTTCCCTTTGAATTAAGTTGTTTTTTCTGATCCCATTGTATTGCTTCATTTTGCTTCTCAAGTAAATGTATATTGATTTTGATCATATTTAGACAGTTACATTGGAAAGCCATTGTGGCTTTTTTGCAATAAAAGTTATTTTCCATTTTCTATTGGTTGGGAGCGGGGACCATATTGACGTATAGTGTTCCATTCAATTTATTCCTTGATTTTTATTTTTTTTTCTTGGTCTTAAAAGGTCTTTATTAAAACCTGCTGAAACCCTCTTTTAAATGTATGATGTTTTATGGTAATGTGGTAATATGTGTGTTTCTCTGCATTGCAGGTGGAAGATGTTGCAGTGCTGGTTCTTGGAAAGCCTTTGTTTGTTAACTGGCCCCATTTGATGGAAGCTCGAGTTGTAGCTGTTTCAGATGGAGAAACAAAGTAAGTTTGTTGTGTTGATATTTCTAAACGATTTGCCATCATATAGAATCATGTAGCCCACTCTCTTTTAGTCTGTTAATAGTGTCTCACTCCTACTCTGCAGGTTTTCTTTAGATGAACCATCAGGATCACAGGTGTTGTATCTGGGTAACACTCCACCGCCTACTAAAGTCACCCATCTGACTGATAAAGAGCAGAAGGAGTGGGTCAAAGAAGTGCAAGGCCTCTCAGAGCAGTATGCTGACCTTATTATTCATGATATTGGCACTTGTCAAATCGTAAGCAGCAGTGTGATTATCTGGCTGAAATGTGGCTTGCATGAATGAGGTTTTTTTTTTTTTCATTGTGGTTTGATTGATAGTCACTGTGGTTAATCATTCAAGTAATCAAGTATTTTTGAATTCTGTCACGTTGAGTGTGTATGTATGATTGTGTGAGTGTCCATATGTAAAATATTACTTTATCTGGGTTTCAGTTTCAGCAAGCGCAAAGGTATTGTGATTAATGAGACGGATATGGTGGTATACGCCCAGCTGCTGACAGGCAGGAAGTATGTCGTTGGTCAGAACGGAAAGGTCTATTTGGAAAAGCAGTTTGCCAAACAGGTCCTGCCCTTTCCATACCAGACCATTGTGAAGGTACATAGTCACACCAGCCCAAAAGTAAACAGGAAATCTAACCAAGAACTCGTTGCTTGGGAAAAATTTGAAGTTGTTCAGATGTTTCAAGTGCTTTTTTTTTTTTTTTTTTTTTTTTTTTACTTCAGGATATCAAAGCCTTTGATTCATCTTTGGCACGCTTCAAGACACTGGAGGAGCTGTTTCCCCCAGGAACCGTTGTCTTTATGGTTGGAAACCCATATTACGGTGCAATGGGAGATGTATGTACTGGTCTTTGTGCTCTCCACACCAGCTCCAATTGTTAAATGCCAGTTATTGTAGGATTTTTTTTGTTTGCTTAGGTTCAAGATTCTAGTGATGTCATCAGTGAGGGACGGGTCAGAGTGGTCTTCTCTGTACCGTGTGAACCTCAGCTTGATGCCTTAATACAGAACCAACATGTAAGTCTTGCATCTGTCAAAAAGCCTGTGCCCAGTATACTTTGCACTATACAATGTTTGACTGTTTTTTTTATTTTCTTCAGTTTACTTTACTTCTGTATATTTATATTTAACACTGTACATTTGGCCTTGTTGTTGTTCAGAAATACTCTGTGAAGTACAGTCCCGGGTACGTGCTCGCCTCCCGTCTTGGTATCACCAGCTACCTCGTCTCAAGGTTCTCCGGTAGCATCTTCATCGGAAGAGGATCCAAGAAAAAGTTAGTGGAATTCAGGTTTTGAAAAAAACAATGCATACTTTATCTGTATTTGAAATTTTTCATACTTTCAATGTTCTGTCTATACATTGCCTTTCAAAAGTATTCAGACCTTTAAACATTTATAGATCCAAGGTTTACATTTAATCTCTGTGATATTTTCATTGAAAGTGCTGTATGTAAGATCTTATAGGATTAATTATCCATCTAAAGTTGTGATAAATTTCATAGGAATACACAATATGTCAGGATCATAAGTTATCAGCTGATAATTTTTAATCGGTCAATTTTGGATATTTAATTGTCACTTCCCCTTTTACATTTAGATTACCTTTGTCATCATCAAACCCCCACTTAAAGTTGATCTTTAAAAACACTAATAATTTAAAAATACTGTTAATTGTAATCTTTAGCAAATATCAAAATGAATATCCATTCTTCATACTGTACATTATAATGTTTGATGCCTAAATTCAAATGCAGCTTTTAAATTGATTTTTTTTTTTATTCAGACAATATAGGATTGCATTTTAATATCTGCAATTTATTGGTTATTAGTCATGACATGAAAAATATTTATCAGTATAGGGCATCCACAACATTTGGTTTTGATTATTTAATAGTCAAAACCAAATCTTGTGAATGGACCAATATTAAAATTATGGCCTATACCGATAATTATTTTTCATGTTATGAACAATGTTCTTTTTATTTCCCTAAAAATGAATGGCTTTTGAATGAATGTTGATCTATTCAGTCCTCATGGAGAGCAGAAAGTCAGTGTGGGCCTTAATCTCAAGTTCAACAAGAAGAACGAGGAAGTTCCTGGCTACACCAAGAGAACAGAGAAAGAGTGGCTCTACTCCGCTGCTGTAGAGGAACTCTTAGCTGAATACTTAGAGAGGTGTGTATGTGTATTGGAGGCTGTATGTTTGCTTGTGGTTGTACCTGTGTTTTTGCAGGTATTTTAACTATTTGTCCTTGTCTCTCAGATTTTCAGAGCTGTTTGACTTTGTAGCACGAAACAATCACGACGACGTCTTTTATGAAGATGACATCTGGCCAGGAGAAGATGAGAATGGGTGAATTTTGAATCTGTTTTAGACAAGTAGTACTATGTAGAATGCCTACTTTATTAACAATAATTAAACATTGTTCAGAAGGCAATACATTTTCATATTTGATAATGGGACTGCTTATTGTAATGCTTTAAATAGCGGTGAAAAGGTCCAGGAGATCCAGGGCTGGTTGAAAAACCATCCAGTCAGTTCCTCTTCCCGAGCTTCATGTGATCTGCAGATCCTGGACGCTGGCATTGTGGAGAAGATTGAAGAGGAGCTGGAGAAAACGAAGGTGATGATCACATACAAACCTCAACGATCACAATAGTTGTTCCTGTCTTTCTGTTGATGATGTGTTGATTTCTGTGGGTCACAGGCTAAGAAGATGAACAAGAAAGTACGGGTCACTGTGAAGCCCCACCTGCTTTTTAGGGTTTGTCAATGTTTATACATCATATGTATTTGTTTTATTCGTATACATATATACAGACAGAAAATATGCAATATGTGTGTGTGTACAGCCTTTGGAGCAGCAGCATGGTGTTGTTCCAGATCCTGACGCAGAATATCATCTGTTTGACCGTGTTGTCAATGTAAGAGAAAGCTTCTCTGTTCCACTCGGCCTTCGAGGAACCATCATTGGTATCAAAGGAGGTAAAAGTGTAAACCCAACGCAAACTCTCTAGCATCCTTCTGCATCTGGTTTAGTCCTTCATTCTTTGTCTTTCCTGTTCCATCAGCTGATCGTGAGGCTGAAGTTCTATATGAAGTGCTTTTTGATGAGGAGTTTGCTGGAGGACTCACTGTCAGGTACAGAAGTTATTTCTCTCAATGAATGATGCAAAGTTAGAAATAATATTTTTATTCAGACAGTGTTTTATACGCATCTGTTGTGTGTGCAGGTGCTCCCCTGGGCGTGGCTATCGACTGCCCCCCAGTGCCTTAATCAACCTGAGCCACGGCAGCAGAAAAGAGCAGGGCTCTCACAAACTCACTGCCATCGTCAAACCCCAGCCCTCATCCTCATCCCATCTCACACACAAGAGCCAGCTGGGCGGCCTTAACCACTCGCCACGCTCACCGTTTATACCTACGCAGGTAATGGACAGACATTCATCCCTCATAACCAGCAGTGTTAATTTCGTTAACGAGATGATAACGAATTAAAAACTCTTTTTGCATGACAAAAACAATGACAAAAATCTATTGACATTTTCGTCAAGGAATAAAAACGTGATGAAAATATTAGAGAGGGACGATTGCACAGAGATCCAGTCAGAGCAAATCTCCTGCGTGGAAAGGAGAGTAGATGCGCACATTTGAACTGTAACTCTCTGATCAAGAGTTTGCATACACTTGCTGCACAGCTCATAAAACGTAAAAAATGTCAGCGCCTGGGAGTAAGAGAAGTGCAGACATATGGATCAATTTGAAAAGTGTGATGACACAAAAAGTACTTAATTCGGTCTGGTTTTCAGAGAGCACAAGTCGAATTCCACGCAAAAGTCCCTCTCAAACAGCGCACAATTACTGAAGTCGGTTCTCTCGTGCGTCTTAATGGAGAAATACACACAAAATGATCTCAAATTGTCCGTTTTGATAATTATTCATGTAAACACACCCGGTTACGTCTTAAGTGAATGTAAACTATTGGAAGATTATCAGATGTGTGTACCAGTATACTGAATCCATGTGCATTCAGTTTTAAAGGGACAGCAGACTAATTTAGTTGCTGTTGTCTGTGTCCTTTTAATGAATCTACAAAAGCAAGAGATAAAATCACTCACTGCTCTTGAATGAATCACTTTAGTAGCCCTAATAAGGATTAATCTAATTTTAATTTATATAAATATGTCATGCTTGAGAGAATGAAGGAATGTTGTATGCAAGTAGTTATAAAGAATGCATATTATATAACCATTGGTATTTCATTTAGTATTTCAAAAGTAGACCATATTCTTGTTTCTTTATGAGAAGTGGTTTAATTTTGAGATAAAGACATGTTATGTGTCAGTGCAGTTAAATCTGTGTCTACACTGCGTGTTCAAATCATTCATATTACCAGATGTTTTCTCTGGGAATACAGAATGAGTTTGGAAATTTTAGACAAATGTTTAAAAAATGCATTACACAGTAAATAAACCCATTAGATTTTAGTTGGCTAAATCTACTGTAGATTTAGTTGACTATAGTCTTACGATATTTAGTCGGCTAAAACTAGACTAAGACTAAAACGATTCAGATTGACTAAAATGTGACTAAAACTAAATGGCATTTTAGTCCAAAGACTAATTTTCTGTCAAAATTAACACTGATAACCAGGTTTTCAACGAGTCTACTGATACCCCACTAGCGAATATGTCATAAAAGATCCTTCTTTATTCTTCTTGTGCTAGAGTTCAATATCTCTGAAGCAGAGATTTTGGCACAGGACTGTGACACAGTCTACTGTGACACTGTGACACAGGACTGTGATGATTTAACTTTGATTCTAGGACTGCATTCATATGAATAGATTTTTAATATAAGGCCAGATTTACTTTTAGACTGATGTCCCATTTTGGTGTCCGCATCAAATAAAATTTACAAAATTAATTTATATTCATAGAAAGCATATTAAATGCAAGTAAATAACTTTTTGCCAACTACTTGTGTTACTACTTGTGTGCTAAATCTGTTAGGTCTTAATATTAAGGTGTGATTATATTAAAGTGTAATTAAGTAGAAATTTGTGAAGTGCCAACAAGTTCCTCTTCAATAACGCAAAGGGAAGTATGTTGTTCCATGTGAAGATAGTCTGACGGTGTTGAATTTCCTATTGACAGCAGCAGAATGGCCGACAGAGTTTTAATCTCAGGGCTGATACTCAGGGCAACAGAAACTCGCCTCACAAAGCCCTCAACCAGAAAAACCAACACAAGGTATGAATTGTGTGAGGTTAATAGGCCTTACTGCTCTGGGGATTGTCCATGATCCATTAGAACACTTTTCTTTGTCTTCCTCTAGGACTCTAGTAATGAGAAAGAGTTCAGTAATGTATGGCAGTCTCTTCAGAGTTCAGGAATGCCCCAGAAACCACCGGCTCACTGGCAAAATAATGTAAGTGCTCTCTCTTTCTTTGTGTGCTTGTGATCAGTGTTATTATCATCAACTAAAACTAAAAATACTAAAAGAACATTTTAGTTAACAAAAATAAAATAGAACGTAGAAAGAAATTAAGGTTATTTTATTCCAGTTACGTGCAAAAGGAAAATTTCAAAATTTTGTTTAAAGTTGAAGTACTAAAATGAGAAGAGACAAGACTAACAGAAGACTAAACAAAATTACTAAAATTTTTAACTAAAATGAAAATGTAAAAATAAAAGCTAATTCAAAATATTAATAAATACTAAGAGAGTTCAGTAATGATACTAAAATAGTACTGTTTATTATATGTAGTATATGACGTTTACCTGGTGTTATTTTTGACAGGCTGGAAAAAGCAGAGAACCGATGCCACATCAGCACCAGCTGGAGGGACAAAGTAAACAAAGCCAAGGCAATGACTCATCCAACAAACTTGTATGTTTTCCTATTTCATGCACCACTGCACTGTATAATTCAGCTGTCAAGTGCCATCATTTGATCACTGTCACTAGTTAAACAATATAATCACCTTTTACATTTCACATTTATACAGTAACTTATATTCTAATATCAGGTTTTCTTTATTAGCTTTCTCTTTTATATCTTATACTAAATGCTCAATAAGTTTTTATTTATTTTGCAGGCCTCAGGTGGCAATATTAGACTTCTGAAGAGAAATGAGGATGTGAATATGGCTCTCGTACAAGGGCCTTCAAATAAGGTTTGTGGTTTGTGTGTGGAACGTTAAAGGGATGGTTTACCCAAAAATGAAAATTGTCCTAATTTACTCTTCCTCATGTTGTTCTGAAACTGTATGACTTTCTTTCTTTCTTCTGTGAAACACAAAAAAAGATGATTTGAAAAATGTCTGAGGGTTTTTTGAAAGTCATTGGGTACAATGTTTTTTGGACTCCAACGTTCTTTCAAATATCTGCTTTTGTGGTCTGCAGAACAAAGTTACATGGGTTTGGAATGACATTAGGGTGAATAAATGAAAATTCTTAAAATTCTGTCATCATTTCTCATAGGGCTGGGTGGTATATCGAGTTTGTACGATATATCAGTATTTTCTTTATAAGCGATACGATATGAGGCAATACCGTTTATATCGAGATATACAGTAGTTTGATACGAGCACATCTGAAAAATATAGCGGAGGGCACAGGCTGAGCTGCTGCGGAGAAAGTGCATAATCCAATTTGTTCTAAACATGTGACAAGCTTTATATTAAGATCTTTAAAAACTGGTAAGACATAGTATAGTATAACATATATAGTTTCGTATAGTTTAAGGGGCTCGGCCCGTCGTCAGATGCTCTGACAGAAAGGCTGTGTGTGCCTTTGTGTGATGTGTGATCTCTGCAGAAGCATCCAATTGCACCAAGTCTGGCTTGACAGACAGGAGCGCGTGCCCAATGGCAGGTAAGGGGCCGCCCCTTAACCGAGCACATAAAGCGCTACCTTTCCTCAGTTGAAATTTGCTTCTCGCGACGTCTGATATTTACTCACAGCTCATTGGTTTTGACTTCACTTAACCGTCTACAGGAGGACACATCTCTGGATCAGCCTCTGCCAGGCGTGCTTGTCAATTTACCAGGTCAGCTGTTTTTATTCTGCAAGCCGCCCACGCTCGCAATAATTACTAGGCTGCCCACCTCCTACCTGCCCTTTTCCATTGTCCGTTGTTATTGGCTCCTTCCAAACCGAGTCTGGTTACCACCGTGGACAACCTGTTGTGAGCCTGCCCGGCCGCGTGCGGCGCCCTCATCGCCACTGGGGATCCCTTTTGCGTTGTTTGCATGGTTCTTCAACACACTCAGAAAGCCATCGAATTATATAAATAAATATTCGCGCTCCTGCATCGGAAGCTCAAGGTGGCCAACACACAGGGATTGTCGAGTTTGTGTTGTTTAACTCGGGGTTGTTTAATTCGGGGTTGTCTGACTCAGATGGGATTAAGGCAACACTGGTGCGCTCCCGGGGGCCTCCCGTGGAGCAGCCTCTCTTAGCTGGGCCGATCAATGCGATCTCATTTTGAGGATATTTTGCCGACCGATCCCCATTTCATTGACGGGCCGCCCGGCTCTGGGGACGCGGACAATAAAGGCCGTCTCTACGGCTCGAAGGACAAGGAGGCCATCCCGTCATCCGTAGCCCCCTCAGGCTAAAGCTCCTGCGGCTCTTTCCCAATCGGTCCTCCTCGAGTTTTGTGAGCAAGCGGCCACTCGCCTCAATATCGAATGGCCAGCACTTCAAATGCGTCGGACCAGGAAAAAGACTCGTACGACGAGAGACTTCTCGGACCCTCCCCCGGTCCTAGGAAGCAGCTTCTTCCCGTCTTCTCTGCATGTGCGAAACACATGTAGCATCAAATGGATAGTTTTTCTGTGTCCATTCATCAGGTCTTTTCTTAAGCCCCGGCTTTGGCGGTAAGAGCCCTCAGCGTCTCCTCCCTGCCATCCGCTTACCAGCGAACTGCTGGCCGACATGGGATAACAACTGGAGAAAGGGTCACCATCACCCGCTTTCTCTGGTAGGAGTTATTCACGGTGAATGACCTCGTTCTCCATAATGCCCGTCAAACTATCGAACAAGCGGGTGCTCTATGGCTCTATGGCTTATCTTTCCGGTCTCCCCGACAGCGAAAGGCGAAGCGTCGGTCTAGCCTGATCAGGCTCTCTTCGGTCCTGCTGTCGTGCTAATACAGCAGTGCTGCAACGATAAGAAGGACGAGGGTTTCAAACTTTGCTTCCTAGGAAGCCTGCCTAAAGGCCAGATGCCCTCTGTGCGGCCAGGAAAAAAATAAATAAATAAACACCTAACCCCACTCCCTGAGTAAGCGGCCGGCTTGTTGCAAGGCCACAGGTGGCTTTGAGTTCAAGTTCACGGGCAGCCAGCCCTCCGGACACCAGTTCTGCCCTTCGTATTCCACCATTTAAACAACGGATGTTTTCTGTCGGCCGAGTCAGGGGTGGTACCTGTTCAGTGGCTCGGGCTTCACTGTTCCTGTTGTTGCCCAGTGTGTGTTTCCCCGTTTTCAGGGGGGAATACAGTGAGAAAAAGCGCACACGCAGTGTCACCACACAGCTCCCTTCACACTTCTCCCACAAATAATATAAAGGCTTCGGTCTCGGTGTTTCCCAACACACAAAAGAATAATAAATAAATAAATAATACATCAAACGAGTCGCTTAATAAGAATTCGTTTAATAAGAGAGAACATCTCTTTACAGCCCCACATGTCGTCCCTTCGTTACACACGAAATGGCGCCATTGTACCACAAATGAGCGAACCGACCGAACTTGCAGCTCTAAGTAGCTCTCTGGTTTGTGTGGGGATGCTAGCGAATCACATAACAGTCTGGCTGTTTTTATCAGCTCCTGAAAGGGTGATTCACACAATAACGAAGGGGTTCAGACTTCAGTTTGCAAAAGACCCTACATTTCAATGGAGTTCTCTTCTCATCCGGAAGAGAGCTCCGCTCACATTCTGAAAGACGAAATCTTCCTCCTCGAGAAAGGGGTGGGGTTGGTTCGAGTGTCTCCCCCGCACTTTGCAGACGGGTTTTTACTCTGTTATTTCCTAGTTCCAAATAATGACGGTTCTCTCAGTCCTATTCTGGATGTTAGTGTTGAACAAACATTTGAGGAAATTTAATTTCAGAATGTTAACACACGGCTCCCTCTTATGTTCAGTAATCGATTGGTTCACATCATTCGATCTAAAAAGATGCTTTTTCCACATAAGCATTTATCCTCCGCACAGGAAATTATTTCGTTTCGCCTACCAAGGCATGTGCTAAGAATTCAGAGTTCTCCCTTTCGGGCTCGCTCAAGCCTAGGATGATCTCTCTGTGTGCGTGAGTAGACGTGGCCATGCTCAGAATAGCGGGTCTCAAGATCCTGACATAAGATTGGCTGATTATGGCCTATTCAAGAGAGGAAGTGTTGCAAAACACTGTCCGTGTGCTCGCTCGCGTCACAGCGCTCTGCATCAGAGTGAATGTGAGCAAGAGCGATTTCACTCCTGCCCAGAATGTGATATTTCTGTGTCTGGAGCGGAATTCCAGTACAACGTGTGCACGCTTGTCGCAAGAGCGCTTTCTCTTCTTCATAAATTGCCTCTCGCAATTCTGGGAAGGAGCGAGCATGCAGATTCGCACGTCTCAGACCAAAAGGTCTTATGGCTTCGGCTGTACATGTCCTGCCTCTGTACCGTCTGAGAATGAGGGCGTTCATGAAGTGGGTTTTATCTCTTCATTTCAGCCCATTACGTGATCTCTGCCGCTCTGTCACAGTGATGCGCTCGTGCACAGCAGCGCTGCATCACTGGAGGAATGCAGAGTTTTACGCTCATGGGACCCACTGGAGGCCATCATGTTGCGGAAAGTGGAAACGACAAACGCGTCCTTGACAGGATGGGGAACCATCCAGGAAAGCAGAACATTGAACTATGTGTGGCCGAGCACTCTACTCCGCCCACATAAATTATTTGGAGCTCCTCACAGTTTGGAAGGCTCTGAAAAATGTTCTGCCCTACCTGCAAGGACTTCATGTGCTGGTGAGTTGTGACAACACCACAGCCATATGAACCGCCAGGGGGGATGCGTTCCTCCAAGATTCATACACAGCTCACAGGCTGTTAGTATGGAGCAGGCGGCACTTTCTGTCATTACGGGCGACCCATGTCCCGAGCATTCTGAACAGGGGCTCAGTCCTTTTGTCGTGGGGGAACCCACTCTATGGAGAATGGCGCCTCCACCCTCAGATAGCGGAACTGCTGTGAAAGAGGTTTGGTCAGGCAGCCGTTGATCTCTTCGCCTCATGCGAAAATGCCCCCCGCCCCCCCCCTTCGGCGTGGACGCACTGGCCCACCCATGGCCGAATGTGCTGCTCTACTTTTTTACTCTGCTCTGCCTGGTCAGGGTGAAAGAACAGAGTTTAACTCTGATTTTGATAGCACCCAGGTGGCCTAAAGCTCCATGGCTGGCAGAGATAATCCCTTATCTGTATGCCTAACTATGGCCCCTCCCATTACGCACGGACCTCCTGTCCCAAGCAAACAGGGAAATCCGCCACCCTCACCTGGACTGGGTGGCTCTCTGGGCCTGGCCCATGAGAGGGCAAACTTAAACTTGGGGCTCCCCCCACGTGTTATTGCTACTATTCAGAAGGCTGGAGCCTCTTCTGCATGCTCCCTTTATGATTGCAAGTGGCATGTTTTTGAGGAGTGGTGCGAGGAGTACCAGCTAATATCATATCAGTACTCAGTCGCTGATGTTTTGGGCTATTAGCGGCTATCGCTGCATGTCATGTTGGGTTGACGGAACTATGGTGGGGCAACACGCCCTCATTTTTTCATAGATTTATGAAGGGTGCTCGCCTTTCCCTTCCAGTCACTAGAAGGTTAGTTCCAGAATGGGAACTCTCCAGAGTGCTGGATGCCCTGTCTCAACAGCCCTTTGAGCCCCAGGGAGATATCTCCTGTAAGCTTCTGTCTTTCAAGACAGCTCTGCTCCTGGCCTTGGCTTCCGCCAAATGTGTCAGTGATTTGCACGCGCTCTCTGTTGTAGCATTTGGACCAATCAGACACACATTTGTTCTAACATTGATTTAACAAATAGATTAGATTTAGATTAAAACAGTCACAGACCCCTCACCCAACACACATTCTGGGTGCCGTATGTCTGTGAACGCAGTCAGGCCCCTGGCTACCATGGCAACCAGGAGACTTTTTTCAGGCCACATAAGCTTTACGACCTAATGGCATGTAGAGAGCTCTCTCTCTCACTACACTTTCCATAGGATAGACATGTAATGCACATAAAAATGGACCCTTCTCTAATTAATTAATTGAAAAACCTTTCTTTGAATGAACACACATATCCTCAGGTCATTGTGTATATTGTTACTGTTCGTGTATATTGTCTTTTGTACTGTATCCTGTTTTATGCATGCTTATGATAGATCACTAGTTAATATTACCTCACTTATATCATGTTTGATCTCTATCAATTCGTCTTCGGATGATCTAATTGAGAGTGTATATTATATGTTGCTACCTATGCAACATATAAGTGTTCTAAGAATCTTTAATAGTTTGTATAAGAACTTACAATCCAACCCCATGCAAATTACCATGCTCAGAGACAAAGAGTCATAAAACCTTCCCTCCAAAGAGACTGGAGTCCATTGGCTCTTTGACTCCCCAGAGGTGTGACCTCTATACCAGATAAAGGTCTCACTCACAGGTCCGGCCCTATCTTCTAAAAAACCTCTCTTCTAAGAAAAGCTCTTCTGCTATCTTCTGACGGAGAGCCCAAACCGGTGTGGGCGCGCCGGCGGGCCCCCAACATAGAGCTGTGGGTGATCTCCCCAGCCTGGGGGATGACTCTTGACCACAAAGACCCAGTCTGTGGTTCTGTTAGGACTCAAGAGGATGAGGAAGATGTGAGCTGGAGCTCTTCTGGACCCTTAAGTTATTGTGCCAGGCTTATGGCCTTGTCTTTCCATTCAATCAAAGCTCCTCGGACCTCAGCAGATCCCTTTCTTAACTCTTTTTCCACTCTCTACCTGGAAGACATTTCTACCTCAGAACATCTTTGGAATTCATCACTCTTCAACCCGGAAGAACGTGATTGCGAGTCCAAAAACCTTGAAACCATCAAGACTTTTCATCTGAGACCGCATTCCGTCACGACAAAAGGAAGTGCAAGTATAGTACATTTAACTAAACGAAACAGAGGTTTAGTATAAGTTATAGACCCCGTTATAAATGGCGCTGATGGTTTTACTCAGGTGGTTAAATGACTTTTTCCATAACTGCATTCTCTGGTTTTCCTGATGGTTTCATCCATCAACTCTTATTAGCCCTTTCCCCATGTATGAGCGACTGTATGTTTGTGTGTTTGTTTGTTTGTTTGTTAGACTAGTTTGCGTTAGTGTTTAGTTAATAAAACTCTTGTGCACAAATTACATGAGTTTCTGATTCTGCCTTGCATATTAATGTCCCTTTACGATTTTGACCCTTGCTACATGCTCTAATGCATTAATAGGAAGATATTTTCTGTGGCCACGGAAATATCCTTTCTTAGAGTTGATATGAATTTACACTGAATGTTCGCTGGGCGAACAGATCAGCTGATGGCAATTTAACTCTGCAACAGTTATTACTGTCAGCCGATATAAATAATTGTAATTAATCATAATTAATTGTAATTATTTATATACAATCCCCTTTTTGAGCTAATTTGCTACACTGTTCATCCCTCGTGCACTAATTCTCTCACAGTGGAGATAGGTTTTTCTCAGGCCTAACCTGGCCTTTATGCCAGAATGCTTCCTAGCTTTCACTTGGAAAGTGTTTGAGCTTCTGCCTTTCACCCTCCTCCTTTTTCCTCTGTGGAGGATCAGAGGCTAAATGCTTTATGTCCTGTTGTGCAGGGACCAGCCGACAGGACCGGCCCTTTCAGGAGGAGTGATCAGCTCTTCATTTCTTGGGCCCCCTGAACACGGGGAAGTCCATTTCTAAGCAATGCTTCTCTCATTGGCTCGTGCAAGCCATCTCTCTGGCATATGAATCTAATGGCGCTTTTCCACTGCATGGTACGGCATGGTACGGTTCAGTACGGCTCACTTTTGGGGGTTTTCCACTGGGTACAGTACCTGATACTTGGTACTTTTTTTAGTACCACCTCGGCCGAGGTTCCAAGCGAACCGTACCGTTACTAAAAGGTGACGTGTAAACTTTGCTGATCACTGATTGGCCGGAGAAAATCGTCACTGCCTGCGTTATTGAACTTGCGGCACGAGACACAACAGACCCACTAGATTTAAATCAGCACAGCCAGCGAAAGATCGAACACCGAATAATGGCTGTTTCGTTGTCTGTTGAGGAAGTACAGACTCTCGTTGATAGCCGAGGAGCGGATCCAGCGAGAGCTTGATGGAGCGACGCGGAATTAAAAAGTTTTTCAGGAGTCACGGCAGTAGAGGCGGGGCAACTATAACAACACGTGAATAATCCCGCCCACTCTAAAGCAGTACTAAACTGCAGTGGAAACGCAAACCGAGCCGAACTGAGCCGTGCCGTGCCGTTCTGAACCTTGCCGAGCCGAGTCGTACCACGCAGTGGAAAAGCACCATAATGGAGTGCGGCCATGTGGGCCTCAGAGTGCAATTCACTAGGGCCATAGTGGCCTTGTGGGCTCTGTTTAAAGGGGTTTCCTTGCAGGACATTTGTGCCACTGCAAGGTGGGATTCTTCACACACATTTGTCAAATACTACCGGCTTGATGTTACCCACACCCCGGTAGCTTACTCTGTTTTAGGTGTGGGCTCTTTGTAGCCTTGTGCTCTTAGACCCTTTACACCTTTTTAAGCCTGGGTTGTCCAGCCCGGCTTATTCATCTCATTAAGCAGGTCATCTGTACCCTCCCCTGACACATTATTATATTTTTATATGTATATGTATATGCCAATATAGTCATATGTATATTTCTATAATATATTCCTTTGGCATTATGTGTTGTCAGGTTCTGAATGCATGTTACCACATGTCATTTCTTACATGGCCGGTATAGCATTCTCACTTTGTGTGGGGTCAGATACTTGGTGACGTATCAAGCACCGCCTTGCCAGGTGACCGTCCTCTGGCTTACAGGGCCTCGCTGTGAGTGTACTGGGCAAACGGGGAGGTGTCCATATCTCCAATAGGTGGATCTCGAACACGAGATGATGAAAGAGAACAATAGGTTACTTTTCGTAACCGTGGTTCTCTGAAACATCGAGTGGGCAGATCCACCAAGTTTGCCCCGCTTGCTGCACGAGAAACGAATATGCTCACTGAGGAAAGGTAGTGCGTGCGGGGGCTTTATGTGCTCGGTTAAGGGGTGGCCCCTTACCTGCCATTGGGCACGCGCTCCTGTCTGTCAAGCCAGACTTGGTGCAATTGGATGCTTCTGCAGAGGTCAGGCGCGGATGCCCTTCCCATAGGTGGATCTCTCCACTCGATGTTTCAGAGAACCGGGGTTACGAACAGTAACCTATTGTTTCCCTTAATGCATAACTTACATTTCACAGGTATATTCTCCGTCTGTAAATGTTAGAAAGTCATGGAAATATTTCCATTTTGCTGTTAGAAATGCATGAGCCTTCTGCTTTGTGATTCTCTGCTAAACTTCACAGACTTCAGTGGATGAGCGCCGTCGCGCGCATGCGCGCCAAACAAAAAGAGCTCAATTAAATAGGAGCGCAATAATTCTGACTAAAATATACATTTCACGGAAATATTTGTAGTTGGACAATAAATGTGACATTTAGAATTTTAAGCCTACAAGTAAGTCTATTTTTATGATAGCACTAACTGTAAAGTGACTATAAGGTGGCAATCAAAATAGCCTAACACAACTCTGTGCTTTTGTTCTTATTTTCATTTTTAGTTTAGTGAATTTAACTTCCGCTTTAAAAGCCTTATTTTTGTTTTTAGATTGCAGTGTTACAATGTTAGAATAAAATGTGATTTTAACCCTTTTTTGCACATAATATAAAGACTTATGTGGTTACATTCACTTTAGCCAATTTGTTTTCATAGCCTTTAATATGTATTGTTTTGTTGGACAACATTGGGCGGTAAGTGAAATATATATATTAAATACAGATTTTTAAAAAATACAAATACAAATACAAAAACGAAAATACAGAGATATATACCGTACATCGCAAATCAGCCAAAAAATACAGAGATATGAATTTTTGCCCATATCGCCCAGCCCTAATTTCTCACCCTCAAGCTGTTCCAAACCTATATGATTTACTGCTTCTGCCAAACACAAAAGACAGATTTAATAGATAAAAGAAACTCACACATGTTTGGAACAACTTGAGGTTGAATAAATGATGACAGATTTTTCATATTTGGTTGATCTATCCCTTTAAGGACCTTGGTTGAAAACATATTTACATCTTATATACAGTCAAACAAACATTTATTCAGACACCTTCAACATTTCTCACATTATCACAGTCTATTTACTATAGTTTAGAAAATGGTAATAAAATATGACAAGAACTCAGAGTTAAACTGTGTCAGAAAAAAATCATCTTGATAATGTTAGATAACTTTGAGAGAAAGGTATGTAATGAATTAGGTCAACCACTTACCAAGCAATGCTTAATTTTGTTCAGTATGTGGTGTAAAAAGGTCGCATTAACAATTAAAGAAAAAACACTTAAGTTAAAAAGTTGTTAACAAAAAAAAAAGAAAAAACACTTAGGCAAAACATGGTCAGGTCAAAGTGTCTGAATAATTTTTGGTCCCAAATTGTTATTAATTTTACTGGTAGTCCACTGTATGAAGAATTTTTGGGTATAATATGTCACAGTTTACTATATTTTGCTATCCTCACTAACATAAATGAACTATAGTGTCCTGCATCCACTAGATCCAAAAAAAAAATATCAAAAATTATATCTGGTGTCTGAATAATTTTTGGTTTGACTGTATCAACCAGTGTTTTGGAAAGTAATACTAATAAACCTGAACAAACAGCTGCCAGGTCAACCATTATGTGTTCCTGGCTTCCCATTCAACTCATATCGAAATAAAACTGACTACGTGACTCTGGATTACTGCAAGTCAAGAGGTAGATTGATATGCTGGTGCCAATCTACAATACATAAGCATCTAAAATAAATATTCCACTTTCACTATTGCTCATGAGTCATGTGGCAATGATTATATGAACGTGATTTGTTACCAAAAAGATTGTTGCTAGATTTTTTTTTTTTCTATGATTAGTATAATACTTTTTTTACTTACAGTATTTATATATTTACAGGCATCTACAGAATTTGAGGAGCTTATAGCCAATCTGAAGATCTCAAAGGATCCTGAGCCTGCCCAGAATCATCCACCTACAGAGCCCAAGAACCAATCAGGAGAGCCTCTTTCCCCACAGTCCTTTGCCATGGTGTGTAATCCATGGTTCTCATATCCGCAGCACAAAAGAGTGAAAAAGTATGGTTATTTAAATGTCTTTGAATGTAATTATTTTCTTTGAGCAGAAGGGAACTCTGGTATTGAAAGAAATGTTGAAGATTGACAGCTCTGGACCAAGTTCCTCTGCCCCTGATTTCACTGGTGGCCAGGATTCTGCAAACCCCAATGCCCAACAGCAGAGCAAGAGACGCTCCAGCAAAAAACTAGGTACTGCAGTGTGTCCAATCAGAACCAGAATCAGTCTTGTAAGATTTCAGGCTGTGGAACTTTACTTTGTTAGCTAGATGATTCATTCTCAAACCTGAGATGTGCACAGTGAATAATTATAGGTGTTCTCTGTCTCTCAGCGGCTCGGATAAATACTCCTCAGACTGATGCGCCAGCAGCGGCTCCTCCTCCTCCTCTGGCTAGCCAGCCACCCTTCCTGCCCAGCATGGCCACTGAACTCGGGCGGGTATGCATGGGGCTTGGGATGGGACCTCCAGAGTTTGCCTTCCTCCGCAACAGACAGGTTGGTCCATCTCACAAACTCCACCTAGCTTTGTGTAATCTGGAATACTGTGGTTTTTAGTAGACCGTAAATGCACAGGAGCTCATAAAATGCCCACAGCTGAACTTCAACAAATGTGATTAAACTAAAATATAGTTTTTTAGTAATGCGCAGGATAGATAATTTGTAAAATGAGCTGCCTAGATACCTACTGCTGCCTAAAGAAAAGAACATCCAGAAGTCCATCCAAAAATAGATATGCAAAAAAGAAAGCCAATCATAATTCAGATCTTTTCAACAACTCTAACCAGAAAGTTGGAGGAAGAAAAAAATATGCTCAGTACTCAAGCCATATACTGTCATTAATGACAATGGGTCTGATTCACTAATAATTGTGTGGCTTATTTATGACACTAACTTATGACAAAAAAGTTATGTATAAAAGCCTGTTCACACCAAGACCAAGTTGTTTGGTGTGAAAATTATGTGCAGTAAACATTTTAATTTGAATGAACAGCAGTTAATGTGTCTGTTCAGAACACACAAACATTTGCATGCTGTCAGTGTGAGATGTTTTCCTACGTTTCTTTAAAATTTAGAATACATTTTGGTGCCAAAGTTATTGATGAATGATTTTTGAAAGTTCATATGCAGATTTCAAACACAAATTTGTATGTAGTTTAGTATTTTCCACCTCGTCTTTCCATCTCATTTGCTCTTTTTCTTGTTCTGTAGAGTCTGACAGTGTGTCAGGTGAAGTTGTCTAATGGCCTGCTGGTTCACGGTCCTCAGTGTCAGTCTGAAGCTGAAGCTAAAGAGAAAGCTGCACTCTTTGCCCTTCAACGATTGGTAACTCTCAGTGCAGAAATGATTAATTTGTATTAACTCAAAAAAACAGTGATGAATTCAAAATATGGTAGAACTACATTACTTTTCTCATGATGCAATGAATTATGTACCTTATTTGGAATATAGTACAGTCTGCAATAAATTTTAGTAAGTCCTTGTTGACTGCCGAATGAAATCATCTTGTCTTCTGCAGAACTCATTGGGTTCGTTCCCACTGCCTCCTCCCATATTCCCCGGAGTCCAGCAGATGAGGCCTCTTGCGCCTCATCCCTCCATGTTTGCTCAGCCAGCAGGTCTGAGTCATATAGTCTATTTTCTGTTAAATGCTGTTCTTCTAATGCAGATGTTCTTTACACTTGATCTGATGTTTTGTTTACACAGGTGGTCTTCTGATGCCCCCACAAGGCTATAGACCTCTTCACTGGGGGATGCAGTTTCCCCACCAGGGCCAGCCATTCTATGGAGGAACTTTCCCTGGAGCACGAGCACCTGTGCCATCAGTAGCCAGCGGATCCCACAACCAGTTTGTTCCCCTACAGGTGAGAACGTCTTAGTAATATTGTCAAAAAATATTGTTTTTTGTTTTTATACATATCGATTCTGGACATTTGAATCAGTTTTATTACTCTTTTTCTGTAGTATCGATACACTGGTACAAGCTGCACATTTCTGACAGCAAGTTGATTCACACAGTAGTGTGTTTTTTTTATTAATTAAGAATATAGTCAGTTGCGCTGCATGTTTCAGGACAAAACGCGACACAGTGATCATTTACACGTGCAGCTCACGATCCAGTGTTTTCAGCATCTCAAGCTGTTCAGTATATTTCCAGATAAATAGATTCTGAGCCACAAATAAATGTAAAGAGATTTTAAAATATTAAACAAATTTGCAAAATCATGTAGTGCGACCAACATGCAAGGAAAAAACATGAAAAACAGGTAATTATATGACCCTCATAACCCTGAGTCAGATTCAAAATGTCTTTTAAAATGTTAGTATGATCTGTTTATGACCAAGGTTAGTTCAGGCTGTAAAAAGTTGTGGTGGAACTCTCCAGAAACTTGTATGATTTTTATGAATTAATAATTCATTATATTTCTAAAAAGTTCAATTTTGCCTTAAACTATACTTAAAAACTTTTTAGAAAATAATAAATATGTACACACATGTATTCGGGCTTTATTATGAAAATATGTTGTATTTTTTAGTTTGTTTACACCACAGTATATTTAGTCTTTTTTTATTACTTTTATTTTTATTTAGTTTTATTTAATAAGATTAACAATCCAGATAAAAAAATATTAATAACAAAAAAAAGAGATATTTTACATAAACATATCAAATTTATGCTACACAGCTATATTCCTATACATACATCTCAGTGCATAGAATTATGGAAAAAAAAAATCATATACACATATTTTCAAAAATATGTTTTTATGTTTGTTTTTTGTTTTTTATGTTTTAGCCATTTTCAAAAAACATCTAAAGACACATCTTTTTCGCCAGCACCTGACCCACAAATACTATCAGTTACCTATTCTATTCTATTCCGTTCTATTCTATGTGCTAGACTAACTGAGACTTGTCATAGCACTTGTATACTGTTGCTCTCTCGTTGGTCTGATTGCTTCTATTGTTCTCCTCATTTGTAAGTCGCTTTGGATAAAAGTTTCTGCTAAATGATTAAATGTAAATGTATATGAACCAACTAAACCAACCCAGTTAAAGAGAGAAGAAGAAAAAAAAATGTTTAGAGTCTTTAAACTTTGCTTGAAATTGGTATAAAACTTATTCAAAATACAAAGATTATCACAGACGCACTTATTTGTCATTGACCCTTTTATCCTGATGTATCATTGTAGATATAACATGCCTTTGTGTCTTTAGGTGACCAAGAAGCGAGTTTCAGGCAGAACCAAGAACCAAGAAGCAAAGCAAGTGTCAGGCATTTCTGCCTTTTCTGGTCAGACCCCAGGCGGTGGACCGGCTGCTTCTGCCCCAGTGCCTGCATTAGCCCCCAAGACCCCCCCACCCATCAGCACCCATGAGCCTGCAGATAAGCCCACCTCCACCACACGCAAGACACCCAGGCAGAACGCCAATCCTCACACACCCAGCTCTGCCTCCAAGCGGAAACACCGGAAACTGGCAGTCAACTTCGAGGCTGCCAAAGTGACGGACTGAAATCATTTTCTTACACTGTCCATCTCTCTTTAAGGAGAACCCTGACATTTCATAGCAAGAAACAAGATGCAGTTGCCCGTCTTCATGATTCGATCACGTTTGGTGAGACAATGTATTTGTCACTGGGATCGAATTAGTCTTGTATTTGTTTTAGTTGGCATGTTTTGAGTGAAGGTAGTGGTGGAAAACCTTTTTATTGATTACTGCACCAAAATGATCATAGAATCATGAAATGGGTTTTACATTTACCTCAGCTTTTTCCTTTCTTTTTCTTTCCTTTTTGTTTTTTTTTTTTGACCCCAATCAGATCTTTAAGCTTTTATCATGTTCACTGGTTATTTTGTGATGCTTGATTTTAATATTCAAAGTGCAATAATTAGTTTTGTAGACAGGACGTTATGCACAAGGAAGTAATACAATGTGGCACAAGCTGCTGCAATACAACATCTGTACTCACATTTCATATTTTCTCTATTGCACAATGTTGCATTCCAGCACGGAAGGATAGAGATAACGTTATTGCGCGGTGTTACTCGGAAAGCAGTAAAGCTGTCAGACTAAACCCTTGGATCTAGTTTCAGAGGTTCAAATTAAGACCAGTTCTATGCTCAAAGATTTGTTGGAAGCATTCTATGAAATATTTCATAGACCTAAAGCAGGTGTTAAAACCAGCTCATTATATTCACCAAGCCAGGAAGCACACTGATTTAAGCATATGTAATCTCTGTGGATTATTGTATGTGTGTTTGTGTGTGTGTATATAGAAGACTAAGCATGGTCGGGCAGGGGATGCAAACTTAAACACGATAATAAGATGCCTTTCTAATAAGATGTTGCTCGAATTGTGAACATTTCAAATTGGTTTTATTTTTGTATTAGCCTACCTTTATTTCCAGGGGAGATGTTTAAGTTCTGTGGTTTTAAAATGAATTTTGTGTATTTAGATCTATGGATTTTATATGCACCATTTTACAAATGGATAAATAATAATTGTTAATATTTCTATGCCGGCACCCTTTTTGTTTTCATCTTCTCTGCGTATTTGTATCCTACCAGATCTCTTTTGTCCACGTTTTAAAAGATCGCAAGTAAACCCTTTTATTTTTAATGATATTTGAGTTGTTTATTTAATGACTTAAAACCAGAATGACAAAAAATGAGTGCACCTCCAAACAGGATTGTGTGCTGTAAATAGACATTTTGTTATCATAATAAACATTTTGCTATCATAATGCCTCTGATCTTGTGATCACTATTATGGCTTCTCGGTGGTGTTTTTTTATGATGCTCATGTGAAGCTTTTTTACATTTTGAAATATTTTATTTCCTTAAAAATTCAACACAAGCAAAAGTATTAGACCTCTAATGGCCTGGTTTATAAATCTGCACTGTTATGACCTCAATTTCAAGGCCAACCCAGAAAATCTATGTTAAGAAGTTGCTACAAGAAGTGTGATTGTCTGAGCAGCTTGTTAGCAAAAACACTGCAGCTTCTACATTCATGTTTGAAGCATGATTGTTACTCATGTTTCAACATGTAAAAAGTCTCCTCTAGTAATGTTAATCAGAGACTTTATTTTGCTCATAAATCAAATGATAAACATTCTAAAATTCCTGAGGGAGCACATGGCTCATAAATGTGAATAATTAAATAGTTCTGTTAAGAACAAAGTAGTAAATGTGTACACAAAAATCCCAGAGTGTACATAAGAACCATTAAAAAAAAAAGAGTTCATGAAATATATTACATGTGTTTACTTTTTATTGACGGTTTTCTCCAAGCAGGTGCTGCAGTTCCTGGAAAATAATGAACTTTGACTTGAATCCTTATTTCTTCTTGTGTACTGGATTTCATTCCAGTTTATATGGACCATATTCACAGACTGTGATGACAGTAAATATATAGGTTATTACTTTTTTTTTTTTTCATTTTTAAAACAATATATACTTATAACATTACTTTAGCATTAAATTACCACTTCTGTCTGAACACGTCTGAAGGAGTGATGCTAAATTTGACATCCTTCTGTATTTTGACTGCCTTAATCTCTCAATATTTTATTTTCCTGTTTTGTAAAGTTTTATAAATGCTATCATTTATTTTTCTTATTATTCTTCTTATTTATTTATTGCTATTAGAACAAATGGGTATGCAAAAATTATATTTGTTGTGGTTTCCTTTCACCACTATAGAAGTTCACCCAGCTATGATGATTACCTCTTGTGAGAGCCCTGGAATGTGAAAAAGATCAATTTCCGAACAGCTCCATTAAAGTATTTCCGGTATTTAGCAGCGAGTGCACAGGCTGAGTTCAGAGATCCTTGTTTTCTGAAAATGGTGCTCTGTCTCTTTAAGAACTCTCCACATCTATCGACTGATGTGTGACGTATTGATATGTACTATTGTACTAAATCGACCGCCTGCTATATTTTGTGCTCTTTACAGAGGTTGACGCGTCCACTTCAGGTTTTCGGTAACTTTTATCACTCACTAGTAAAAATAAGCGACTCTTTTTTTGTCTTAAATCGCAACTGTAGATAACGTTAGTTCGTTTGCCCATTTAAAATAGGGCGCGAGATCACATGCGCGAGTTTGGGAAAGTTTGGGGACACATACATATGCCTTCGATTAAGTTATGATTTGTCCATTCAAAACACACCCTCATGTGAACACATTAAATCCGCTTTCTTAACGGATTAATAATCTGCCAGTGGCCTGGTGTTCAAGTCTATGGAGCAAAGTTGAAAACGGGCTCATTTGACTCCAGTTTGGATCCTCCCTGATATACTCAGCCATGGTGACTAAAGTATCTTTGCGGCTTTCTGAATGAACTCATTGTGTGATGGGGACTCAGAGAAAGGGCTTCAGCAAACGAGAGACTTTCATTCTCTCTGTTGATGTGGGAACGACCTCCATCAGGTGTCATGTGTACGATAAGAGCGCCAGTATCAGGGGATCCTGCTCCACGAAGGTAAATGACAGCAGGCTGACTGCTGGACTGATTTGACAGGATTGTGTGAAATCTGATAGCAGCTTCCTTGTTACAGGTGTCCCTACTTTATCCTCAGCCTGGATGGGAAGAGATTGACCCTGAGGATCTGTGGAAAGGGTTTGTGACTGTAGTCAAAGGAGCAGTTCAAGGTCAGACACCTTTATTTTGGCTCTGTTATCACACAAGCATACAACGCCCCTAAAAACTTTTTGGACACTTAAATTACTTTTTAAAAATGATAAATGTCATTGCATCAGATTTCAAAACGTCAAACCTAGCTTGCAAACAAATTGTTAAACAAATATTGCACATTAAATAGCAAACTGCAATCAATCGTTCTGTGTTTTGCAGGGATAAACTGTATTACAATTAAATTATTTATTAAATTAGAGTATTTTCACAGGTGTTGCAAGATTAATCAAGCCCAACACATTTTCTGTTTTCAGCATGTGCGTTATATAAAATATCATTAAGAATGCATGTTTAATACAGTTTTTTTTTAAATAGTGAATGAAACTAATGATCAGCATTTTTATAATTACATCCTGGAGCAGCTTGCACATTATTAAAGTTTAGTTTTAAAGTGTTATTGCATGTATGTTAATGTGTAATAGGACACTGTGTACTGTTTTACAGTTCAAACGTCTGGACATCAAAATTCACACAAATATAAAAAATTAAATAGCAAAACTGAGTGTCACAGGTGTTGAGCATTACTTTTGCATGCTGCCTTTTATGAATGTAGTTTTATGTTTACCAACTAACCAATAAGCAAACAAACAAATAAAAGTAGTGATAAAGCAGTACAGAAAGATAATCTAAAACTAATGAATCCAGTATATTGGATGTGTTAATGTACATTTCAGGGCTACTGTAAATCATTTTGATGTGCGATTTGATATATTAGTGGTTCTCAACCAAGGGTCTGAGGCCCATTAGAGGTGCTTAGCAAACATCTAGGAGGATGAATTATTTAAATTTATTTATATGAATGTAATCTTAATTGAAATGCTATAAAAAGCACTACAAGTAAAGATGTTCATTAAACTGATATTTACTGCAACAGAGGTACAAATCGGTTTAGATAAGCCTTTAAATATTGTCTTGGTCAAAGGGGAGGCCTTTGAGTCAAAAAGTTTGAGAACTTCAGTGATAAATATACCGTAGGTCCATGAGTTTAAAGGTCTGATGAAGGTTATAATAGTGGTGAGACTCCTCTCCTCTTTTTTTGGTTTAGACTCAGGCTTACAGATGTGCCAAATGGAAAGTGTTGGCATCTCAACCCAGAGGGCAACGTTCATAACGTGGAACAGGTTTGTATACATTAAATCCCGTGATTGTTCACAGTGAACTGAGGTGGCTTATATTTTTTTGGTTATCATCTCCAGAAACACAGGAAAACCATTTCATAATTTCATCACCTGGCAGGACTTGAGGTCAGCCGAGTTGGTGAGATTGTGGAACAGGTCCTGCACTATGAAGGTGAGGCTGCTGTGGATGATGTAATCTTGGATCATATTTGTTCATTTTGGACTCTCCTTGTGGTTAACACTGTTGTATTAGGGAGTATAATATGTCTAGACAGGATCCAAACAGAAATAGAGAATGTCAGAATCTCATTGGACAATAACTGGAATAGATCATTCAACATAATCCAAATGACCACATCCTGGATTGACATTCACAATTCATGCATTATTGTTTTAATAATACAAAAAAATCTATTTGAAATAAATGCTGTTTTTTTTTTTACTGAAATACTGAAAAAATGTCATTGTTTCAACATAAAATATTAAGCAGCACAGCTATTTTGAACATTGATGATATTAAGAAATGTTTCTTAAGGACTAAATCAACATATAAGAATGATTTCTGAAGTATCGTAAAAATATATTAAAATAGAAATATAATTTTTAACAGTATTATTGTTCTTACTGTATTTTAATAATAAATTCTGCCTTTATGCGCATAAGAGACTTTTTAAAAACTTAGCAGCTCCTTGCTGAACTTTTGAACAGTAGTGTAATTTTATTACCGCAAATAAAATTTGTTCACAAAATTGTTCTACTTTGTTGATAAGTAATTGATACTTTTTGTGAGGGGGTACAGTTAATGCTGATAATCTCCAAATGGCTAAATAATTGCCTATATAATTTAATAACAGTTAATAAATACCAGTTTACAGCAGTTTATTACTGCAAACAAAGTGTGTATTGTTTGGACAGTGACAGTTCATAGTGTTTGTC
Source organism: Spinibarbus caldwelli (assembly GCA_039654775.1). Classification (NCBI taxonomy): domain Eukaryota; kingdom Metazoa; phylum Chordata; class Actinopteri; order Cypriniformes; family Cyprinidae; genus Spinibarbus; species Spinibarbus caldwelli. The sequence goes on along the minus strand of CM077235.1, from coordinate 14,569,976 downwards.
ATACATTGTGTACGTCAATGAATGAGTGTTTCATTCCAAGTCCTGTAAGCTAAATGAGAAATACAGCAGTGAAACAAGAACCCCTCTGACTGCTCGAACACGGATTGCCGTTATATTTGTGTAAGGTGCTGACAGTGAATGTGGAAGGGGAATATTTGGCCTGTGAGTATCTTTGTGACACATGCTAAAAGTGCTCATGTTTGAGTCAGCAGAATTCCCTCCTTAGTAGCAGGTTTGAGTTTCATATTTTAAACCCAGTGTGGTCATGTAATGGTCCTACAGCATTTACATCAATTAGTTTTTTTTGTCCTGTCGTTGCAGAAACAAAACCATGTCAGTTTGTATAAGACATATGTGAATGTGTGAGAACGTACAACCCATGTAATTGCAGAGCAAACATCCCTGTGTATGAAGTCGCAGATAAAACTGGTTATTCTTGAACGACTTTCAACAGAGGAAAATGTTTTCAGTATCTTATCACTGAGGGCAGAGGTCAAGCTTGAAGGTGGTGGTCTACTGTTTTATTTTTTCTTTAGGTTCCTCTTAGGGCATTTTCTTGTCAAGTCTGTAAGCTGTTTCAATTAAAAGTGAATAGTTAAAGGAATAGTTCAACCAAAAAAAATCAACATTTGCTGAAAATATACTCACCCACAGATGAGTGTTTTTTTTTTTTTAGTGCTGGGCAATGATTAATCATAATTAATCACATCCAAAATAAAAGTTTTTGTTTATATAATATATATGTGTGTGTACTGCGTATATTTGTTATGTGTATATATAAAGACACACACATACAATATATATTTTGAAAATTTTTACATGTATATATTTATATTCATATAATTTATATTATATATAAATATACTTAATATATAAACATAACATTTTTCTTAAATATATGCATGCATGTGTGTGTGTATTTGTATATGCACAATAAATATACACAGTACACACACACATTATGTACACAAATATTTTGTATGCAATTAATCATTGCCCAGCACTAGTTCTTTCTTTCTTTCTTTCTTTTTCTTTCTTTCTTTCTTTCTTTCTTTCTTTCTTTCTTTCTTTCAATTTGTAAAAATTAGAAAAAAAATAGGATTTGGAAAAATGTAGCATTAGGGTAAACGTACCTATTAAGCTCACCAAAATCTACATTGAAACATTTTTAGTGCACAAGATATTGGTTTCAGTACAAAAAGTTATGTTAAAATAAAATATTAATCTCTCACACAAAAATATTTCATTTTATTTTAAATGACAAAAGCATTTTGATTAAGATATACATTGTTAAATGCAAAAAGTCTGGCTGTGCTTAATGGGTACATTTTTGTACCCTTTAAGCACACCCCTGTTCCCATTAAGCTCACATCATGTTTTATTAAAAATTTAATAAAAAAAGAATAATTTTAAAAGAATAATTGAAAAATGTTTTATTTGAAGGCACAAAGTCAATAAAAAAAAAGGCTGTAAATTTGAGCTGACATATCAGAAAATCACGTAGTGAATGATGGTCACAGACTCCGATTTTTTAGCTTTAGAGTTTGATTCCATCCAGTCGGAGGAGATCCAACATATTTGATGTTTTCAGCAGATTTTAAAACACATTGTTTTCATTTGTCACGTGTCTCCAACAACGCGCACGTTTCTGTGAGTTTGTTGTGATCGTAAGGAATTTAAAATCTGCTAGTGTGTGATCCTCAGTCGTTTAGTGTATGATGGCCAGTTTTCCTTTGTGACTATTTACAAAGTCGTTAAGTGTATGAAGCCTAGTGTTTTAAAACCTTTTCAAATTTTAAAAGTCGTCTAGTGTATTCCAGCCTTTAGTTGTTTTTTTCTGGACAGATATGACAGGTTTCTGATAGCTCCTTCTTTGTACGGACGACATGCCTCTTTCATCTTTGGGCATAAAAACTATAGTTATGTCTCGATTTTGTCATCTTAAAGCTGTGAAAATAAGTTATTAACCATTTTATAAAGATTAACTTAAAGTGACAACCATCAGTTAATATTTAATGTCTGTTTATGAAGTATTTACATAGACGTTCAGTGTGGAAGAGCTTAAAGAGAGCACACTGAGCTTAATTGGAGCAGCAACAATTTTTCATAAATTTCATGTAGTATTTATTAAAATGACAAGATTTTGCGAAATAAATAATCTAGGTCATGCATTTAGTTCATACATATTTTATTACGAACAACTATAATTATCTATGAAATTATACTTTTTCTTATTGATGTCACACTGAAGCTGTGTGATTTTCATAGTAGTGTACCCTTTAAGTTCACCTTACACTAATATGAAATCTTTAAAAATTACACCAGTGCAAAACCACAGACCAGCAATAATCTGTAAATTTATAATATTATGGATGTAAAAGTGCAAGTCAGTAATGCCCGTGAAGTAATATATTAGCGTAGCACACAATCTTATACAGCTAGTCAGCTAACTGTGTTCTGTAGCATCTGTGCTATGTTGCTAAAACTATCTTTTGGATCTAATGTAATTATTTCCCACATCCAAGTTTCAGGTTATAATATGCAAAAGTCTAAACATTAATCTCTCAATTTTACAAGAAGTGGTGAAACTTACCCAAAATAAAGTCTTAAACATCTAAAAAATACACATTTAAAGGGCTCCTCTTTTGGTGAAAGTTTTCAGACAGCTTTCAAAATGGCCGCCAGACAGTGTGACCACATGGAGACCCATATCTCACTGTGCAGTGATCCGACTGACTTGAAATTACAGGATGTATGTAGGAACAAACACATCAATTGGTTAAGACATTAACCCTCGGTTTCACAGACAAGGCTTAAGCCTAGTCCCAGACTAAAATGTAAGTCTGAGCTGTTTCAACTGAAAGAAACTTGCAATGACTGATCTTTAAATATATCAGTGCCTTTGTTTTGTCTCAAGATGCACATCAGTAATGTTTTTATTAAGGCATGTTTATAAAAATTACTCAAATGTCCTAATTTAACTATGGCCTAATCCTGGTTTAGTCTAAGCCCTGTCTGTGAAACCGAGCCTATGCAGGATAATAAATTATTTTTTCTTTTTATAATCTGAGCTCAAAAATGGAAGTGTGCTTAATGGGTACGTCAGCTTAATAGGTACATTTACCCTACATCATTTGCTCACCAATGGATCCTCTGCAGTGAATGGGTGCCATCAGAATGAGAGTTCAAACAGCGTGTTTGTTAGAAACAAATGCATCATTTAGACGTTTTTAACTTAAAACTGTTGCTTCTGATTAAAATATGAGTCCTCTATCAACAATATTGCTTTTTCCATTGAAAACATTGTTTTGTCTGAATCAGGTGAGAAATATGCACAGTTTAACCGCCATTTACAAGCAAAAACACTTCTAACCAAATATGGTGAGCAAGTGATTTAATGCTAAATTTATTGAAATCTGTTCAGAGAAACTCATCTACATATTGGATGGGCCAAGAGTAAATACATTTTCAGCAAGTTTTTGGGTGAATTATTAATAAAAACATATATTTGCATGTATGTTTTATGGCAGATGGTACACGGAGTGATGAAGATGCTGCACTTCCTCACCAGACAGAAGCGGTTCCTTGCAGCGAGCCTGGCAGTTTTTACCGCCCAGCATATGTCACTGCGTCTTGTCTGGGCCTTGAACAATATCCCTCAGGTAAACCAGGAGTAGTTAAAATATGGCATTCAGCATTTGTCTTCTCTAGGACTGGTATATTTAACCTAACCTTCTCTCTCCTCAGTTGCGGCAGGCAGTCGAAGACGGCTCCTGTTATTTTGGGACCATAGACACCTGGCTGCTGTACAAACTGACTAAAGGTGGGATTTCATTATGAAATAGAAATGTTGTCCTGTTGTATAGAATTCATTTGAACAGTGAAAATCAGATCTCTGTGTCTATAGTATTCTGGCTGGATTTCTTTGAGAGGTTGTTGAAATAAAAGCAGTTAGATCTGTAAGACACTCTTCAGAGTGATCTGCTCAATAAAAGCGTGCCACAGATCTGATATCTTGCATCACTGACTGACAGAAAGCAATTAGATCTTAGAAAGCAATTTGCCCACAACCCTTGACAAAGGTGAATAAATGTCACACACCAGTGTTATGAGTAGATAATCATAAGCAGTCACATATACAGTGATGATTTTACAGTACTTATTATCAGTGTCACATTTTCCAACTTGGCACATCATTGATAAGGATGGCCAGGAGCCAGTTTGAGAGTGTTACAAGCTATTTAATTGTATTTTGCATTCATTAATCACATAAACCACTGTTCAGAACTTTGGGGTTGGATGGTTTTAATGATGTTATAAGAAATCTCTTATGCGCACCAATGCTGCATTTATTTGATCAAAAAGTAAAAAACAGTAATATTGTGAAATATTATTACAATTTAAAAGAAGTTGTTTGTATTTTAATATATTTTAAAATGTAATTTATTCTCCTGTGATGGCAAAGCTGAATTTTCAGCAGCCATTACTCCAGTCTTCAGTGCCACATGATCCTTCAGAAATTATTCTAATATGATCATTTGTTGCTCAATTATTATTATTATCAATAAACAATTTAATATGCTTAATATTTTTGTATAAACAGTGATACATTTTTTTTTTTCAGGATATTTTGATTAATAGGAAGTTCAAAAGGGCAGCATTTATTTGAAACAGAAATCTTTTGTAACATTATAAATTTCTTTACTGTCACTTTCAGTCAACTTAAAGCATCCTTGCTGAATAAAAAACTTCATACTAATCCCCAAATATTTGAATGGTACACATTTTTAATGCACACATTTTTGGTTTTCTGTGATGTTGAATGCAAATTGTACTTACATGGTAATAAAGGTAGTATATGTTTTTGTCTTTGAATTACAGGTGCATCTCAATAAATTAGAATGTCATGGAAAAGTTCATTTATTTCAGTAATTCAACTCAAATTGTGTATTAAATAAATTCAGTGCACACAGACTGAAGTAGTTTAAGTCTTTGGTTCTTTTAATTGTGATGATTTTGGCTCACATTTAACAAAAACCCACCAATTCACTATCTCAATAAATTAGAATACTTCATAAGACCAATAAAAAAACATATTTAGTGAATTGTTGGCCTTCTGGAAAGTATGTTCATTTACTGTATATGTACTCAATACTTGGTAGGGGCTCCTTTTGCTTTAATTACTGCCTCAATTCGGCGTGGCATGGAGGTGATCAGTTTGTGGCACTGCTGAGGTGGTATGGAAGCCCAGGTTTCTTTGACAGTGGCCTTCAGCTCATCTGCATTTTTTGGTCTCTTGTTTCTCATTTTCCTCTTGACAATACCCCATAGATTCTCTATGGGGTTCAGGTCTGGTGAGTTTGCTGGCCAGTCAAGCACACCAACACCATGGTCATTTAACCAACTTTTGGTGCTTTTGGCAATGTGGGCAGGTGCCAAATCCTGCTGGAAAATGAAAATGAAATCAAAATTTCTCGGTAAATGGGTGCAGTGACTTTGGTTTTCAAAAAACACAATGGACCAACACCAGCAGATGACATTGCACCCCAAATCATCACAGACTGTGGAAACTTAACACTGGACTTCAAGCAACTTGAGCTATGAGCTTCTCCACCCTTCCTCCAGACTCTAGGACCTTGGTTTCCAAATGAAATACAAAACTTGCTCTCATCTGAAAAGAGGACTTTGGACCACTCGGCAACAGTCCAGTTCTTCTTCTCCTTCTACTTCAGTCTGTGTGCATTGAATTTATTTAATACAGTTAGGGCTGCTCGATTATGACAAAAATCATAATCACGATTATTTTGGTCAATATTGTAATCACGATTATTTAACACGATTATTAGTGGGCCATATAACCACAAAAATTTTAATGCAAATCTAAAGTATTCAGTACTACTATAGAAATTGAATAATCAAATGTAAAATAAAACAGCATAGTCTTCACTGTAAGAATTAAACTTCCTTTGTTTCTTATTAAAGCTACAAAAGACCTTCCGTGAAGAGCACTGAGTGATTTTCTCTTTGTCTTTTGTTGTTTGATTAATATTAATAAGCACACAGTCGCAGCAGGAATATAGCCTGCTGTCACTTTAAGAGCAACCCGGATCCAATTTACTGGTACAGCCGTGTTTTCAGTCTCATCTGTTTACATTCATTTATTACATAACCGACGAGGGTTTACGTGAATAATCACTAAGCGCCGCATTTTGACACATTTTTAGGTGTATTTGACCGTTTAGGTGCATACATTCAGCTAAAAGATGACTTTACATGTCCGTAATAAACATTTTATTTCCACGCTGTTTTCTTGATGTCTTTCCACGGTTGAAACACTGATTGAGCAATTACATGAGGCATGAGATGTTCAGTCATGTTTGTTGGCGTCAAAACTAGTAGTACAGAGGAAGCAATGATGGCGTTCACTCGTGCTCCTCTCTGCACAAGTCTGTGGCGCGTCACGGCTCAGACACGGGAACCGGAACTGATCACGGCCACTCGAGTCAATGCTTGTGTTTATACCAGCACGTTTCTGAACCGTCCCAGAAGCGGCTCTCCAAGGCGTTTATACAGTGATCAGTCATGCCACATCAAAGACTGTCAAATCGGCATTTATTATTTGAATTTCCTGGGGGGAAAAAATAATAATAATGAATAAAAAAAAACTATTCGTTCGGTACACATGCGTACTGAACAGAAAGACTACGTGAACCGTTACACCCCTATTATTATGTATATATAAATACACACACGTATATATTTGAAGAAAAAATTTATTTATATATAAAATATTTATATGTGTGTGTGTGTGTGTTTATATATACATAATAAATATACACAGTACACAAACATATATTATGTAAACACAGACTTTTATTTTGGATATGATTATTCATTTGACAGCCCTATTTTATTTTTTGTTTGTTTTTTGCAGGCCTGGTTCATGCTACCGATTACTCTAATGCCAGTGCAACAGCAATATTTGATTCCTATCAGGTCAGTCAGTTACAACTGTCCAATTACTATATTTGTGTAATTGCTCTTATCTGATCATTACCTTTGGATTGTGGACTTCAGTCCAAACACGTGTGCATCAGACATTTAAAAACAGAGAGTTAAAGAGGTAGTTCACCCAAAAAAATGGAGGTTATTATTTACTCACTCTCATGTTGTTCCAACCATGTAAGACTTTCTTTCAAACATGGGACACAAAAAGAGAAAATGTGCTGCTCTTTAATGTACAATTGCTTTGTTTGAGGAACAGGGCAAAACTTGTTCCCCTTTGTCACAGTACATAACAATTTAAAGTAAATCAATATGTACCTCAAAATGAATGCGCATTCCTGGTTTTCTGGTGCAGAGTATTCCAAAAATGTTTTTCTTCATTATTGAAAAATGTATTAACTTGCTGCACATCACAAAAAGAGTTTTTATTGTTCTGTCATTTTTTTGGGGTGAATAATCTTTTTAAGGCATTTCATATGAATGTGTGGTTGTGTTTTTTCTTGTATCTTTTGTCCATATAGTGTCTTAGAACGTGCTTCTGTAAGTGGTGCTTGTTCATAGGATGCTGTCTGTGCTCATAGTGTGTGTGTTGTGTGTGTTTGTGTGATCATCAGATGTGCTGGAGTGGATTTCTTTGCTCACTCCTCTCTATACCTCTGTCTATCCTTCCCAGGGTGCAGAACACCAGGTACTCATGCAACCTGAATTGCTCTGATATTTCCAGAATACTTTCTAGATCACTTTTGACTAAACAATTAATGGTCTCTTTTCTCATATGTAGTCATAAATTTGGCACATGTGATCCATCAATATTCGGGGTGCCCATCCCAATCATGTCTGTTGTGAGTATAAACGCGGTTTTAATAATATGTGTGTGTGCTTGAATTTGTTTTTGGTGACACAACCCTACCTTTCATGTCTTTTTCACAGATGGCGGACCAACAAGCAGCCATGTTTGGAGAATGCTGTTTTGACATTGGTGATGTGAAAATTACTATGGGCACAGGGACCTTCATGGACATCAATACAGGAAACAAACCACACACATCTGTAGCCGGTATGTCATTCCAGTGCTGATCTTACCTTATCAGTTTAGCTTTTCACAGCATTCAATTGGAATGAAATGGAAGAAATGCTACTAAACCACTAGAACTAATAATCTAAGCCAACTACACAAACTAAACAGCATTTTAGACCACATGAAATCAAAAGTTTTGTGGCTATTAGTATACCACTCAAAGTGACTTTTTTTTTTTTAAAGAATTAGATTTTATTCAACAATGATGCATTAAAATGATCAAAGGTTATATATTGTTACAAAAGATTTCTTTTTCAGATAAATGCTGTTCTTTTGTTTTATTCATCAAAGAATCCTGAAACAGCGTATCATGGTTTTCACCAAAAATTAAGCAACACAACTGTTTTCAACACTGATAATACAAAATGTTTTTAACACCAAATCAGCAATATTAGAATGATTTCTGAATGATCATGTGACACTGAAGATTTGAGTAATTGCTGCTGAAAATTCAGGTTTGTTATCACAGAAATAAATTACTTTTTATAATATATTAAAATAGAAAAATTATATTTTAAATTGTAATATTGTCAAACATTATTACTGCTTTTACTGTATTTTTGATCAAATAAATGCAGGCACATAAGAGGCTTCTTTCATAAAGATTAAAAAGTCTTTCCAACCTCAGACTTTTGAACGGTAGTGTGCATCACTGGAAACTCATCAGTATGGCGAGTTAGAAAGGAGACAGTGGTGCGTCCATTTGTTGGTCCCTCTTTTTATCTCTCCGTTTCATCTGTTTTCTGAATAGGCCTTTATCCACTGGTGGGCTGGAAGATCGGTGCTGATGTTGTGTATCTGGCTGAAGGTAATGCTGCTGGAACAGGTGCTGCCATTAAATGGGCCCAGGATCTAGGTGAGGAGGAGGACTAATGTGCATTTACAAGCCCACACAAATTTCTCCAATTGAATATGTATTTTTCACAACATAAAAACAAAAAGCCATTCCAGATAGTAGATGTACGTTCAACTCCATGATGAGAATTTATTTAACTTGTATTAAACAATTAAATGAAAAATAATTCTATTATTGTAGCGTAAATGCTTTGATGCCTGTCTTACAGAGCTCTTTTCTGATGTGAAGGAGACTGAGGCCATAGCCACTAGTGTGGAAGACTCAGACGGCGTGTATTTTGTGCCTTCTTTCAGTGGCTTACAGGTGTGTTTGTGTGCATCCGTCATACTGTTTTAAAGTCGCTGTTCATCTCAAGGATTTGTTGTAAATAAAAGATTTTTAAACAGTGTCATGTCATTTCAAGATGTTTTCTGCTGATGTGCTATAGGCCCCTATGAATGATCCTAAAGCTTGTGCCTCTTTCATGGGCTTAAAACCTTCCACAACCAAGAGACATCTTGTTCGAGCCATTCTGGAGTCTATAGCGTTCAGGTGAGCTTGGAAGATATGACTGTATCAACATAAGATCTTTCATGAATCAAAGAATGCGCTATGTTAAAGCTATAAAAAGCCAGAAGGCACTGATTGTGTCAAGGTCAGAAAATAACCAGGGCTTTGGGAAAAATGGGTGAATATTAGCCCCTAATAAAAACAAAAGATAATTTCTTACAATAGTATATGACCATCTACTCTAAAACACTGTGCAAGCCAAATTAATCAATCAGTTCTCATAGATATAGTGCTGGATTGCTTCAAATCATCTGTTATTGTTCTTGTTCTGATAATATGCAAGATAACCTAAATAAATGATTAACACCAGTGGAAATCAAAATATTTGACCATCAGAACACTGCAGGACAATGTAAATAGACTTTGTCTTCAACAGTATGGGTTTTAAAAGAATATCCAATCCTGTTTGTAGAATTTAGCTTAGTATTTGACACTTTTTATTAATTTATTGTATTTAAATTATGTTTTATTTAAATAAACTAAAAATGAATTCTCCACAAAGAATTCTCTAATGCTAAATTATCACTACAGTTCTTTACTGCAAGGAATGGTCACACTATGAAATTTGAAGAAAAATTTATCCCCAGAAAACCTGCAAATTTTTAGGCCATTTAATCTCAAACTGTGTTTGCAGGAATGAAAATGTCACTTGGGTTATAAAGCACATTGAGTCCTTAAAATGAGTTCTTCGATTATCATCTGTCTTGGTTCTCAAAACAGAAATGAGAAGGTGAATGGATACAGACCTCTATCCTTTGGCATTCTATACCAATCTAAAGTAGTTAATGAGGCCTCATAATAGAGACTCTTTCCAATTTTCTCACCATTTCAAAAGTTCCCCCATCAGAGAAATAGAAGCCAAAGTCAATAGCCCAGGATAGTTTTCTTCTCGTGTCGTTCTGTTCCAAATCCACTGTATATACTGTAGAATTGTTTCTGTTTTTTCATGTTTAAATGTATGTCATAATTAGGGATGCGTGATATAATGGTTATCATGGATTTTTTTGGATTAAGGGCCAGATTTACTAACAGCTTGCACCAAGCGCAAACCGCTTTTGGTGTTAAAATAGTACCTTTGGGATTTACTAAAGACGTGCATTGAAGAATTAGCACGGAGTTATTTTTGTGCCTGAACTTATTGAATATGCATTTGTAGGAGTTTCCCTTTCAGACACAAAATTTATGGGAGGAAAGTATTAAAATGAATCACACAATGCGATTTACGAACATTTGTGCTCGTCAAATTACTGGTATTTGTGCCATTATTTAACGCCCAAAAAAGCATGTCTTAAAGCAGGCGGTAATTTGCGCTGCTCTTGGTAGATTGCGCTGGTCATTGTGGAAATGATCTGGCTGCGTCTGTGTTCTTTAATGTGCGCATTGTCAGTAAATCACACACAGAATTTTCCTCTCCCATCGGCGCTTTTATGGAATTGCACACTAACACTAATTTGGCCTGTTTAGTAAATCTGGCCCTAATAATTTAATATCATTGTTAAATGTAATATCTAGCAAATCTCAACATTATAATATCCATTTTTCATTCTAAACATTATAATGTGAGAATTGGACATTTCCATCCCCCTAATTTAGTATGATTTTTTATTAGCATTTTAGTATGATTCACAAGAAAATGTACATTTTAAATAAGCATGAAGGTTGAACCCTTATAAACCTAACTCAAATTTGCCACCAATTTGCCAAAAATACACAAAATAGTTAAAGCAGGACTGTGTTGGATTTATCGGTATCGACCTTGTGCATCCCTAGTCATAACACCTGTGGTTCCTGCACTTCTCATGCCACAATTCAACAGCAATTCTGATTCTGATTTTCAGGAACAAGCAGCTCTTTGAAGTCATGCTTAGAGAAAACCATATTCCCATCACTAAAATCAGGTGAGGGTCTTGTCCTGTTTGTCTGTCGTATTGCATAGCTTGATCCTGCCTGTCTGTCTGAACGTTGTATATTGCTACACATTTACAGAGCAGATGGAGGTGTTTGCACCAATAATTTCATCATGCAACTCACAGCTGATCTGTTGGAGCGTAAGATAGAACGTCCAAGCCATTTTGACATGTCCTGCCTTGGAGCTGCTTTTGTTGCAGGACTAGGAACAGGTAAGGAACTAGCCACAATAGACTGCAGCAAGTAAACTATTCATAATCAAGGCTTAATCATGTATCATAGTTGGTACACAAATTTCTAAGGCTTCTAAATTATCAACATGATCAGAACTTTGCTGAAAAACCTGTTGTACACAATCTACTACATAGTTTATACTTGAATAGCAAGCATAAAAGACCTTTTAGTATAATTCTAAAAGCATGGCCATAGTGAAAAATAAATATACTAAAATGTATTTGAAATACATTTACTTCATGTTAAGTCAATGTATACTACAAATACATTTATATATTTCTGTACTAATTATAAAAAATACCCTGCAATTGTATTTTTAGTAAACTAAACTGGTATACTTAAAGTCTGCTAAATTGGAACAACTCATTTTGTACTTAATGCACTAAAGTTGTGAGGAAGTAGGGCTGAGGTCCATACTGAAGTATATTTGATTGTGCAGAAGTGGAACCATTGCAAGTATACTTTAGGTACGCTTTAAATATCTTGCATTTCAAGACCAATATTATTCAAAAATCATACAATCCTCATCAACAGTGACTTTAAAACACATTTTAGGCTCAATATTAAGAAATGTGCATTGTGCACTGATAGTACTCCAAATAAAGTATAATTATAATTTTGATACCAGTAAGTCTCAAGCGACATATCAGTAAATATGTAAATAGATTTAGGGCCAGATTTACTAAACGGGGCAAATTAGCGTTAGAGCGCAACTCCATAAAAGCACCGATGGGAGAGGAAAATTCTGTGTGTGATTTACTGACAATGCGCACATTAAAGAACACAGACGCAGCCAGATCATTTCCATAATGACCAGCGCAATCTACCAAGAGCAGCGCAAATTACCGCCTGCTTTAAGACTTGTTGTTTTTTTGGGGCGTTAAATAACAGCAAATACCAGTAATTTGACAAGCACGTAAATAAACGTTAGTAAATCGCGTTGCATGATTCATTTTAATACTCTCCTCCCATAAATTTTGTGTCTGAAAGGGAAACTCCTACAAATACATATTCAATAAGGTCAGACGCCTTTTCAGCACTAATTCTTCACTAGGTGTCTTTAGTAAATCCTGACAGTACTATTTTAATGCCAAAAGATGGTTTGCGTTGGCGCAAGGTGTTAGTAAATCTGGTCCCCTAAACTATACTTCTTATGAAATAAATGTAATATATTACTTTTTTACTAGGGGTACACTTGTCTTTTTGCTGTAAAATCTGCATGGCTTTGATCATAAAACTAAGCATTTAAATATCATCTTACTAAGACATATTATTGGGAGATATAGAGTGACAACTGATATTTATTTATATACATTTTATGTAAGTAGTCTGCTATACTGTTATAATGATCTCGTTGATTTAATTTCAAGAATCAGAATTTCATCTTTCTTTTGACATATAAATATCAACAACTGTACAAAATTGCATATTTTTGCTCAGTTTGGGACTCTGAAAAAAAGTGGACTGTTTTTTTTATGAGCTCCGTATTCTCATCTATCATACTAAATGAGCTATAAAAACCTGATGCATCAAATACAATACTCAAACAAAAACACATGTACTTTTTTTTCCCTGATATTTGCCTAAAGGTTCAATAAACCATTTCAAAAAATACATGTATTTCATATGTCAAGTTAATATTTTATTTTGAACAATTTAGAATTTATTTTGAATTTTATTTTGAATTTTAGGCTACTGGAAGAACCAAGAAGAGCTGAAGAAGCTTTTGACCACTGACCAACATTTCCTTCCCCGAAGAAGTAAAGCAGATTGGGACAAGGGCGGCCCATACAGAGGTGTACTGCAGAGCTGGGAGAGGGCTCTTCAGCGCTCTATGCACTGGTACAGCCAGCCCTGATTTACCAGAATACAAGTTTATTCTATAAACTCCGTGTTCACGTGAACAGCTGAAGAGCAGTTCTCTCTGTCACTGAGAAAAACACTTGAACAGTATGATTTCCAATCTGGATTTGGAAAATCGCATATCAGCTGTTACAGTTTTGCCAAATCACAAGGGATTTTATAGATTTACAACTTGTTTGTGTAAATCCAAGTCACCCAGTGGTATTATGATGAAGCGGCAGGCCTACTTGTAGTATTATGATTTTGCCAATCAATAATTTAGCCATTAGGCACACAAAATCAATCGGTGCCTATATCCAACTACTGTTTTTTTGGGTTTTTTTTTTTGTAATTATGAACAAATTAATTTATTTAATGCACTACGTGCCTTAATGAGGTGTTTTTGTACAAGAGATCCTCAGTGAGGTGCCTCGGTTACTCATCTCCCAAGGGATGACATCTCACCCTAGAGGAGTATTGTAATTATATGTAATTTGTGTTGTTTACATAGATGGGAGTACTCTTTTATTTTTTTTTTATTTTTTTTTTTAATCACACACTGAGTTAACATATTGTGCATCCATTGAAGTGAATGGTAATTTATACAAGCATTCATGAATGCTGTTGTAATTTTCATATAATTTTAGTTGATATTTTCTAATTGCATGTATATTCTTGGCATTACGTTGGTTATTTTTTTAACGAAATGTATCTCATTATACAAAGAGAATGCTGCAAACATGGAAAACTTGTTACCTGAAGCACTATATTTCCTAATGAGTTTTTTTTTCAGCTTTAAGCATCCAACCTGCTATACTTGTTTGTATACAAAACTGTAGCAGTGTCACAGTTTGTCATACTATCAACAGTGGCTAATAATAGCATACATTCAACTGTAGTAAAAACTGTGAAACTATATAATATCCTAGGCTTTTATCGGGATCTTAAAGAAAGAATAGACAGAGAATATTTGTAAAGATAAATGTATTAATAGATTGTCAAAGAACTGATAGTGCCATGTTTCATGTCAGTATGTGAAATTTGTAGTTTTAATAAATTTTCATCATGCCATTTCATTGTGTTCATTGTCATGCAAATAAAGCAATGGTTTTCAATCTGAGGTCAATGGACCTATAAAACATAATTAAACATTAACTATAACCTGATAAACATCATATAATTCATGGGTCTAAAAATGGTTAAAGTAATGTTTTAATAAAATTAGATGGTTCCCTGTGACGTATAAATAAGTCTGCAACGAAAAAAAAATTAATAAAATAAGCGCAAACTGAATAAAGCCTCACAATAAAAGACTAAAAAGAACAAGGATTCTTTAATTATATATTTAAAGAACTCTCGGAGCTAGGTATGAACAAGAAATAATAACAAATTTGTTTATAATAGCTTAAAATTAAAATCTCGGAGCATTTTTGCGTTTGTTTTGTCGTGTATTAAATATTATATAATCGTTATTATTTATAGTCCATGGGCGTAGGAAACTGATTTCAGCTTTGCTATTGGTCGATCCAGGTGTCAATCATCTAGCGAAGTGGGCGGGTTTAAAGGAAAATGGCGACTTTATCTGTCGGAGAGCCTCAAGAGATGGAAGGTGAGGGCACTTGTGTATTTTTAATGATTTATTTTCAACAGAGCCTCTAATAACTCAGCGATTATTCTTTTTGCTCTCACCCTTTGTAACCAAGCTGAGTTTTAATTTTTAAACAGCTAAATATATTGGTGTGCTTGTATCATTCATTCAGACTGTAATGTGTGATTGTTTACGTTTTTCACACAGCTAACTAAAGCTACTCTTATAGTCTGCACGCGTGAAATGGCGATAAAAGCATATCTTGATTTCTCTTGTGAGTGTATTTAAATGCCAGACCTCTTGTGGACAGGGCGTCAATGCCAGCACACCTTGCTGGTTAGCTAATGTAGCCCACCAGCTCACATTACCTGTTAAAGTCTCACCTGTTCGGATGGATAAAGTGTAGGAGAACCTGAATGTGAGCTATCAGACGAACAAATCGAGCTTTTCTCGACGCCTCCATTTGTTTCCAGCTGCTGCTGCATCAGCACAGTTTGCTAGCATGGGATGAGGGTGTGTGTGTGGGATGGGTTCATCTAATAGATGGAGGTTTTCATATTAAAGTACGTGCTATCACGATTATTTGGCCCAGATAGCAGCAGTGGCATTTTGTAAGCAGGTTAGTACTGTGGGTGTGTCCTAATTATTCATTGTTATTCATAAAACTGTGATTTAAAGTTGACAGGAGGGGTGAGTCTGAGGAATCTGGTGATGATGAGACCAAGAGGAAGAGTCTCAATGGAGAGGTCGACTCCCTGCAACCCCCTTCGACTGGTGAGACCACCTTGGCGTGAGGGAGACAATTAAAACCATGATCTTTATGATCTGTTTCCTTACCGCTTCTCTCACTTCCTTTTTTAGTACCTGAGGAGTCACCTGTTGACATGGACACCATAACCTTAGACCCAGATGAAGAGGTGATGAGAAACACGTTCAGTTTTGAGGTT
The DNA here is from genome assembly GCA_039654775.1 of Spinibarbus caldwelli. Taxonomy (NCBI): domain Eukaryota; kingdom Metazoa; phylum Chordata; class Actinopteri; order Cypriniformes; family Cyprinidae; genus Spinibarbus; species Spinibarbus caldwelli. The sequence continues at coordinate 14,553,969 of CM077235.1, read as the reverse complement.
TTTTGATGATGTAGTTAGCACTGTGATTCATTGTGTCTTAATTATTTATTTAGGATGTGGATCTGGTCCACTGTCGCATTGGGAAGATTGAGGGTCTGGAGGTTCTTCGGAAGGCAAAGGTGAGAGTATCAAATGTTGTTTTTTAGGTAATGTAGTAGGGTTGTATAGTTACTGGATAAAGATTTGTATGCTTGTTTGCGGTATCAATTAATTATGCCCAGTTACAGATCTTAAATGGAGTCATTTTCTTTGTTTCTATCATCAGACAATTTCTCTTAGGCAAAACCTTATCAAACGCATTGAGAACTTGGACAGCCTCGTCTCATTGAGGGAACTCGATCTTTATGACAACCAGATACGCAAACTAGAGAATCTTCAGGCCCTTACAGAGCTCGAGTAAGTCAAACATGATGCAAATAATTTTGTCATTTATTTTTTGTAGTTTTTTTTTTTTTAAATACACTTGTAATTTTTTTAATGTAATTTATACACTGCTATTCAAAAGTTTGGGGTCAGTAATTTTTGTTTTATTTTTAATAAATTTAATACTAATGCATTAAATTGATCAAAAGTGACTTTCTATTAATCAAAACTAATCTTGAAAAAAGAGTCATGGTTTCTTCTAAAATATTAGGCAGCACTGTTGATGATAATAAATATTTCTTGAGCACCAAATCATATTACAATGATTTCTGAATGATTATGTGACAGAAGACTGGAGTAACAGCTGCAGAAAATTCAGCTTTGCCATCAAAGGAATTACGTTTTAAAATAGAAAAGAGTTCTTTTTAACTGTAATAATATTTCACAATATAACTATTTTTACTGTGTTTTTAATCAAATAAATGCAACCTTGGTGAGCATAAGAGACTACCGACCCCAAACATGAGCAGTAGTGTACATACAGTGACTTAACAGTGAATAAACCACTTTTATGATAAGCATGTTTTTAATTCTTGTATTTAGATTCATTGTGATATATTTGGGGGACACAGATGTTGGGATAACTGTCCTAATATCATAGTGAACATTTGTTAAATAAAAATCTTGAAAGGAATATGTAATTTAGCATGATCGTTTTGCAGAAAAAAGGCTGCTGAATTAATATTTTAAAAAAAATGTATCCACCAAATCAAAGTCAAGTGGTGCAACTGGCATGCAGGAAAAAACTAAATATCATTTTAAAAACATCAGCGAGCACCAGAGAAGAAAATGGTATAAAATGTAAGTTTTACAAAACCAACAAGAATAGAAAAAATACATTAAGAATTTTATAAACTGGATTCTAAAATATTTTTATCATCTCTTGTACTTGAAGAATTGAAAAAGTTCAAATACATGCAGTTTTCTCATTTGTGATTTGCAGGCAGCTAGATGTATCGTTCAACTTACTGAGGAAGATTGAGGGATTGGAGTGTCTCACAAAAATCAAGAAGCTCTTCCTGCTTCATAATAAGATTTCAAGCATTGCCAACCTCGATCAACTGACGAGCCTCCAGATGCTTGAGCTGGGCTCTAACCGCATCAGGGTGAGACATCCAAGACCAAACCTGCTCTTTATGTGTTACATATTCTTCTTTGCTTACTGTTTAACGTTTCTCTGTTATGGCTTGCATTTTATGTATGTAAATGCTTATGTTATGTAAATTTTAGGTTATTGAGAATCTGGATTCTCTTACTTCTTTGGAGAGTTTGTTCCTTGGCACGAATAAAATCACTCAGCTACAGAACCTTGATGGATTGCACAGTCTGACGGTTCTCAGTATCCAGGTTAGATTGTACTAGAAAGGCTTTTTTAAGACACATTTGCCTTCTCTGTTGGTGTTAACATCTGTTCCTGTCTGACAGAGTAACCGCATCACGAAGTTGGAAGGACTCCAGAATCTTGTGAATCTGCGAGAGCTTTACTTGAGTCATAATGGCATTGAAGTCATTGAGGGCCTGGAGAACAATGTAAGATCTACACATGGTTGCCCATAGATGCAATACTTTTTCCTGTCAATTCTAAATTTACGCACAGAATGTTTGCACAAAATATTTGTGGCTCAGCATTGGTTTACAATCTTGTTAAATACCTGTAGTAAATTGCATGACAAAGAGACCATCATAAAATGCATGTTAAGAAGCTTTCAAGCTAGAATCTAGTAGATTTGTCTTTAATATTTATGTTTCTCCAGCTATTCTGAAGTTCTCTGCCTCTCCACTGCACCTTAACTCCACAGGGGATGTCTGTGTTCTGATCTGTCATAACATCAGTGCTTTTATTTTTATCTGCCCCAGAATATTTTAGTGCTTGAATATACATCTTTCATCTTTGTTTCCTTTCTTCTTTAGAAAAAGCTGACAACTTTGGATATCGCTGCAAACAGGATAAAAAAGATTGAAAATATCAGCCATTTGACTGAATTAAAAGAATTTTGGGTAAGAAAAAAAAGAAAGATTTACTGTATATTTTATTGCACACTACTACGTGTAAATTTTAAAAACCATTCAGAAGTTTGGGGCCTGTAAGATTTTTTTTATTATCTTATAAGTCTCTTATGCTCACCAAGGCTGCATTTATTTGATCAAAATGCAGTTAAAAACAGTAAAACTATGAAATATTATTAATATTTTAAATAACTTTTTTATTTTAAAGGAGTCATGAAGTGGAAAATCAAAATGTTCCTGATATTTACACATACAAGAGAGGGTACTCTACAATAAAAACATACTTCAAACTCCCCAGTTTAAATTATATAATTATTTTTTACCCTTCTGAAGCTCAGATTTGAAACCGGGAGAATTGACGTCATATAAAATTAAGGAGGTGTGATCTGAAAAACTCACATCTGTCCATTAATCACAAGATCAGTGCTACCGTTGGATAAAGATGTTGAGTAAGAACGACAGACTCAAACATTGTTCTGTCAGTGGATGTATCGAATCATTAAAATCATTAGAAATGCATGGCTGAAGTTTATTTTTAATGTTGCGTTTGAGCAACTTAAGTTTATTCTGCTTCGATATTTGCCAACTGCATTTCATGACCCCTTTAATATAATTTAAAATGTAATATATTCCTGTGATGGCAAAACTGAATTTTCAGCATCATTACTCCAGTCTTCAGTGTCACATGATCAATCTAAACATTTATTATCAATGTTGAAAACAGCATTTATTAGAAATAGACATCTTTTGTAATGCTATAAATGTCTTTACTTAAAATTTAATGCATCTTTGCTGAATAAAAGAAAAAATCTTACCAACCCCAAACTTTTGAATGGTAGTATATGTAAAAATTGTACAATTTATAAGGCTTATATTATTTTATTTTGTTTTAATAACATCTAAAAAAAATGACAAAGCATTGTTAAAAAGCTATTTTTTTTCTTTCTTATACAGATGAATGACAACCAAATTGACAACTGGGCAGACCTGGATGAACTCAAGAACGCCAAAGGTCTAGAGACTGTCTATCTGGAGAGAAACCCTCTGCAGAAGGACCCTCAATACAGACGCAAGATCATGTTGGCTCTTCCCAGTGTCAGGCAGATAGATGCCACCTTCATCCGTTTCTGATCATCCACCTCATTGTGCCCTCCCTCACCCAAACCATCCACAGCATATTATAAATGCACCACTACCATATTACCCTGATGCACCTCATGGACACCGTCTGCCCTATTTATCTCTTTTATTTACTTTTTAACAACAAAAAGAAGAATCTCACACTCCCGGTGTTGCCATTCCATGTGCTGGCACCTTTTACTCACACAGAGACTATATACCTATGCTCTGACTTACGCTATAGTGTGAATGCTTGTTAATTTATTTTCAGTTTAGGACCTGATCAGTCTGAACTCAAAGGAGCTGATGCCTGTTGCTCGGAAAATATATCAGCGCTAAATCTTACTGCCCTTACCATTTTGGTTAGGAAATCATAACATGGTAGTTATCCCTTCTCTCTTCCATTGATTTACAATCAAACATTTCCACCCTGTATGATTTACATCAGGCTTATTTATTATATGAGGTGGTAAAAAGGTCAGGATTCACATTGCATTCAGGTACTGCAGGTGGCTTTGAGGAAATTCTTATTCTTTGATGTGATCAGGGACTATTTCCGTGAGTGTTATCCTCTTATGGATTTAATTTGCATATCAGTTCTGTTTCTGGTTGTAGCGGTATGGCTGGTTGAAATGACATGATGCACATTGTTCACTCTTCATTAATACTGAATATATATGAGATTAATTCCATTTTAAAACTAAGGTTATGCCACACAATCTTACTTGATTTTAGGCATTCGACAGAGCAAGGTGATCTAAGGTGATTAGTATTTGTTTTTTTTTTTAAATAATGTCACATGCACTCAAAATATTCACACGGAGACACCTCATATTAGTGTATGATCTGAGGAGTTGTTTTCTCCTCCCCCAATAGGAGGTGAATGGAAGAGGCCACAGTGTGGTGACTGTGTTTGGCCATTCCCATTTGACAGGAGGGAGGGGGGTCTGAGGGGTTTCACTTAGCTGATTCTTTATGGAATGAACCCAGTCCCTTTAAAAGGGTTAAAGAACAACTGCATAGGATTGCTTTTAATTTGCTCGAATTTTCACTTTGTTTTACAAGCTTGGTTGACTGTTTCAGAATTGAATGTACTATAAATAAACTGAATTTGAACAATGCTCACTCTGATGATGTTTGTTTTGCATTTAAGACGTGCAGGTTACCTCTGATTTTACAACGGAACTATTAATAAGTAAATAGCACATTAGTGGATGTTGCTGAATACAGCAATACTGGAAAGCCCAAGATCCTAATGGAAAATGTTTAATTAAAGAAAGTATATTCCTATTAGCACATGAAAGTGTATTAACAGATTCTGTCAGTCTCAGATCAACAATATTTTTGCAAGAGTATTCATAAATGTCAGACAATCTTGTATATGATATTGATTGACATAGGGAACTCTAAGCTTCTAATAAGAACTGTGGCACTATCAAATGGGCTGAATAAGAAAGGTCACACATGAGTCATATTCAAATCAAATATTTGTCATTAAATCATGTTATATAACAGCAATCATTTGCATAATCATTTCAGTATACCTATATGATTACAGCACAATATGCTAAACATCCAGCTTTGAAATCACAGGAATAAATTACATTTTAGAATATACTCAAATAGAAAAAGTTATTTTAAATAGTAAGAATATTTCAAAATTGTACTGTTTTTGATGTACTATAAATGCAGGCTTGGTGAGCAGAAGAGACTTTTTTTAAAAAACATTAAAAATCTTATTGTTCAAAAACGTTTGACTGGTAGTGTATATCTATAATATAATTTACTAGCCTATATATAAATTCTAGCATAAATTGGGCTTGTATTACATTTATGCACATATTAAATAATCGCAGTAGCCTATGCAAAATTTACATTAGATTAGTAGTATATTAATTTATAAATATGAATTTTGCAACAGAGTAACTGTTAGCAAAGACTACAAGTGGTAAAAAGTGCCCCTCTACTTTGCAACATTTGAAATAAACTTGATCAATAAATCATAAAATGTTTGCATACACGTATTCTTAAAATGAAACAATTTGTAAACTGTTAAAAATACATATTTAATTGAATTTAAGAGATTTCATGTGTAACAAAATCCAACCGTGCATCAAAAGAGGTATCCTGATATCTAACCGCAATGTAATAATTTTAACACAAATAATATAGACATTATTTAAAACAATACATATTTTATTTTATTTTATTATAGACTTATATCTGTGGTGTCTGACAAATGGATGAAAAGGGATTTTGTTTGGACTACTTTCATTGCAGGTGTTGACTGATCTGAAAGGTTCATGGTTCATACTTTCTTAATCATTTAGCAAAACAAATTTTGCTAAATTTTTGACAATTTCACGTGTCACACTTTATTAGTGTGTTGTTATGATTATTACTTTCATATTTTACATAATCTAAATTTCAATAATTATAGTCTTATTATTTTCTAAATATCCTGTCTTCTTAAAACCGTTTTATAAAAGTCTAGATTTGTGATGTGGTGTTACTGTCACTCTTGATGGAAATGGTGGTATTAGCACCAGTGCTTACAGTATTATCATAAGTACCCATAGTTTGACTAAAATTAATTACACATCAAAATATCCTTGCTAAATTTGACTATTAAAAACGAACCAAAACCTCTCCTTTGTCATTCCAAATGAAGAAACGTGGCTTTAGAAAAATAATAAACTCATAGCAAAAAAAATAATAATAATTTTTTTTTACAGAGTAAATGTTTAATGAGAGACATGCCGAAGAATAGCACCCTGACAGTCCATTTTCCCCACTAAATAAATAAATATTAAGCGCACAGCGGCATCTCGTCCATCTACGAATGAACTACATTACCCAGAGTTCCAGTGAGGTGACGCACGGAGGCAGATGTAGAAAGAGATCCTATTGGTCGACACCGTGCATGCGCGCAGTCGTGTTGTTGTCAGTGGCGGCAAGATGGCGACTCTCGGAGACGCATCAGCCCCGGGGGTTAATGGGTTAATACAACAGTTCACAGCCATAACTGGTAAATATTGACATTTTGCATTTGCGGGAATTTCTGCACAGGCCATTTCGCTTGAGTAAAACACGGGGTCTGTATGTAGGGAAGAGGGCATCATCATTACTGCCCCCTCTGTCATCCAAAGGAAAGAGACTAACGAAAGCTTCGGCTAGCTGCTATCTGCACTTGCTTTAATATGGATCTACATGCAAAAGAAAAGAAATCCGAACAGAAAGGGGGCGATCTAATGTAAACTAATTCCTAACGTATGCTGATGGTAATGTAAAACTCTCTCAGACTGAACTTTGAGCATGTGATTGTAACGTTAAGTTCTGATATTTTCCCATCGCCTCGTGTGTAACACCTTTAAATTCAAAACAGATCAGTGCTGCTGTATCAGTTTCACTCTACGATTATAATCCAGGTTGATTGTGTGTGTTTGAATGTTTCCAGCCACCGCGAGTGTGTTTAACAACTTCGGCAAGTGTGTCTGTGGATATGAGCCACAATCCACAACATGGCGGTTTGTGTAGGCTGATTCTCAATCAGTTATCCGTTTCTCTGTGTGCTTCTCACAACTCACATCTAACTCCATTCACACACAACTGTGATGTTCTTAAAGCACTCGGACGGGTTAGTTTAACTGTCAGTGGAAATGTACGCAAAGGCTGCTTTTGTGTATCGGATGATGGTGTGCATCATTTGAGACTTTCGCTTCTGTTGGTCAGAAAATACAAGCCATGTTTCGCAGCTCGCTACTTTTTCGTAAAGGTGAAAGATGCGCTGATTGTGCGCATGCGCGCTCTGAAGGAAGGGGCGGGTGTTCAGAACTCAAATGAAGCAGTCCAGCAGCTCGAGCTGCTTCTGAACATCTTCAGAGGAATATTTCATATTTTCCAGCGCATTTTGTTTACAAGTGCAGTTATAAAGCTGTAAGTGTTTGAACAAACTAGGTATTTGTATTAGTACTAAACAATGTAATTGCTGGTACCATGGTTTCCATACCACAGTTATTTAAAAACACTAATTACACCTTAAGTTTTGATTTATTTTTTACTTTTATTAGGCGTAACATCATGAAAATTACAATTTGCGTCTTTTTCAGGCTAGAAACCCACAACCACTACCAAATACATATACACATCATTATGCCTGATGTAATAAATTGCAGGAAAAAAACATGATATTTTTGGAGCTTGGATTTTCTCACTACAAAATATTTTTAAAACTGAAACAGAAAACAGCTTAAGGTGATGTTTACAAAATATGAACAAAACAAAGTTATTTACAATTCAAATATACCACATTGTAGTGCTATGTGACTTTTCGGTGAAACAGCACTGCATTTATTTGTTTAAAACATGATGTCCTGTGAATAATCCTTGTTATTTAGTGTCTGACACTGTTATTTGAAGATATTTGTAACCATGGTACCAGTAACGTGTTTCCAGTTACATATTCTCCTCTTGAAGTGCACCTCACATAATGTATGCTGTTAATAGCTTTGCATGTGTATGTTTGTTTGCAGGAGCCACAGAGAGTGTAGGGAAGCATATGTTGGAAGCATGTAACAATAACCTAGAGATGGCCGTCACCATGTTTCTAGATGGAGGGGGCATCGCAGAGGAACCCAGCACAAGCGCCAGTTCAGCCGGGGCGTCCAGCAGCAGACACCCCCCTGTAGAGTGAGTGACTTTACATGACAAACCAAAAGCTCTTGGATATTGTTTTTTTTTTTTTTAAGTCACTGCATGTTCTGTGCTTTGAGGTTGATTGTTGTGCTCTCCTCTTTGGCAGAGATGATGTGCGAGCACCCATTCCTCAGAAGCAGGACATTCTGGTGGAGCCAGAACCCTTGTTTGGAGGTATTACAGTTACCATTTATATATCTTATCTGTCTAACCCAGGGGTTCTTGAACTTTTTTTTTGTCACCTAACCCCTTAGGTGTAAAATATTTACTTGAAGTACACCCATGAGATTTTACTTTATTTCAATTATTTAACAACACATTTGCATGGTTTTCTGTTTCTGATTAATGGTCATATGACATGCAAGTACATATATAAATTATTTTTATTCTAACTTTGTAGTTAGACTTGGATTCAAACCAAACTTTTTAGTTGTGATAGTGTCTCAGTCCACATTACATTTACACTGGTTTTATTTTTTTTTTAAGAAAACCCATCAAATTGAATAATAAAAATCAACACCATCATCATAAAAAACAATAATTAAACATTATTATTACAAGGTTTTTAACTCTAATTATAAAAATGAAGACAGAAGTGTATTACTGTTGTAAATTACAAGTGTACAATTTGGCAGTTTTAATAATTAAAAAAAAAAACTTTTACAACTGTTTCAAACTGTTAAGCTTTTAACTAGTGATGCACTGAAATTAAAGTTTTCATTTAGCCAAAAACACAAAAAATTACAATTACCCCAAAAGTTTATTTAATAATCAACACTCAAATCAAAACTTGACTCATATGAAAAGGTTTAAATTGTAGTAGCAAAGAGGAAGAGTATGTTGTAGGGCTGTCAAAACGATTAATCGCGATTAATTGCATCCAAAATAAAAGTTTGTGTTTACGTGATATGTGTGTGTATTGTGAATATTTATATCTATATATAAATATACATACATAAATATATATTTAAGAAATATTTACATGTGTGTATGTATGTGTGTGTGTGTGTATGTATGTACAGTCAAAAATTATTCAGACACCAGATATAATTTGTTGAAAATGTTTTTATTACTGTGTGCAGGACACTATAGTTCATTTATGTAAGTGAGGATAGCAAAATAAAGTAAACTGTGACATATTATACTCAAAAATTCTTCATACAGTGGACTACCAGTAAAACTGATAAAAATTTGGGACCAAATATTTGATTCGACATTTTGACCTGACCATGTTTTGTTCCATACCTTTCTATCAAAGTTATCTGACATTATCAAGATGAATTTGTTCTGACAGTTTAACTCTTTAGTTCTCGTCATATTTTATTACCATTTTCTAAACTATAGAGAATAAACTGTGATAATGTGAGAAACGTTAAAGGTGTCTGAATAAATTTTGGTTTGACTGTATTTTACATACATTTCGTAAATATATACATGTATGTGTGTATATATATATATATATATATATATATGTACATATATACACAGCACACACATATATATTATGTAAACAAACTTTTATTTTGGCGATTAACCGATTTGTAGTTTGTAGTAGTAAAGAGGAAGAGATGATCAGGTTTATGTGCGCTTCACTTTGAAACACGCAGCACATCAGACTATACAGATATTTAATTAAATCCAAGCATTTGATAATCAAATGATTAGCTATTTCGCAATTATCGTTCAGCCTCATTTATGTATTTGCATTTTACATTCAATATAATTATTAGCTTTTCATCAGCTCACAAACCCCAATTTGGGAAACCCTGGTTTTGTTTACTTAAACAAATAATATCTTTCTTTCACAGTACCAAAGAGGCGTAGACCAGCACGATCAATCTTTGATGGATTTCGGGATTTTCAAACTGAAACCAGTAAGTACATGTGAGGCATTCTGATGGCAGACATGGTCTAGTGCTTCCTCTGAAACCCTGCTGTTGTGATGTGAATCTTTAGTGCGACAGGAGCAGGAGTTGAGAAATGGAAGTGCAGTGGACAAGAAGCTGAGCACTCTAGCTGATCTGTTCCGTCCTCCCATTGAACTCATGCACAAAGGCAGCTTTGAGACGGTAAGCTCTATCTCTGCTTTAGTAAATCCATTAGTATTACCAGTAACACATCCAGTGATTGGCTAATTTGTGTGCTTCAGTCCTCTGTGCCATTAAGTACAAAATTTGTCAGCATAATAATGTGTTTCGTTCCTGGCCAAGAACAAGTCAAGCCCTGCAAATCAAGGAGTGTCCAAACACAGGTTCAGGCTGTTGTGAGCCTTACATAAGGAAAGAACAGAAATCAGGCTGGCTGGCATCAGTTCTTGAAGGAATAATAATAATAATAGTAATTCCTTACATTTATATAACGCTTTTCTGGTCACTCAAAGCGCTTTACATAGAAGGGGGGAATCTCCTCAACCATCACCAATGTGCAGCATCCACATGTTTCTGATGCAGTCCTTTTGAAAGCATCTGTGACTGATGTGCTGTCATTTATTACAGAAAATGATTTAAAAACATCTCGCCGTTTGTAAAAACAACCAAAAATCACTTTTATAGAAATGCACTTATAATGAAAGTTTAGGGGTCAAACGATTGCACAAGTGAATTTGCATTCAGATCTGGTTTGACCCAGAAGAGAAAAAATTAAAAAGAAAAAAATTTGTATTTGAACCAAACTTTACAAATGAGGCAAGAGTATCAAAATAAACATTGTTCATTTTTATTAGGGTTGTTTTTTTTTTTTTTTTTTTAAAGAAATATAACCATTTTAAAAAGTTACACGTTTAGTTTTTAGGTCCATTTTGAACTGGGTATCGACATTTTTATTGCATCTGTAAGTTGGATTTGTCTCAAAAATACATTGTAAAATATATTTAGGCTTTCGCTCATACCTCATTCACACTTTTGGGACTGAAATTTGTTTTTAAACATGAATATGCACATCTATTGACCAACCATTGCAGCATGAAAAATAGATAATCTTTTTCATCTGAAAGTGAAACTTTCTTCAAGTAAAATGAATATATTTTGCTTGAAAATACCAGTTTTCTTTTTCAGTTTTTTTTGTTTTCTTAGAAAATGAGTCTGTAGGTTTCATAGAAACTTGTACTGTAGACTGTCTATGTGAGAGACTGATTAATGTAACCACAACAAAAATACAAGCTTCTTTATGTTTTTAATTTGATTTAATTTTAGAATATTCCTGTAAGTCAAGTCATTATCTTTCACTGTGTGATTTAACACATTCCCACAATGTGTATTTTGTCACCTCAGGCGAAAGACTCCGGTCAGCTTGAGAACAAATGGCTGATGATCAACATTCAGAATGTCCAGGATTTTGCCTGTCAGTGTCTAAACCGAGACGTGTGGAGCAATGATGCTGTGAAAAACATCATCAGAGAACACTTCATATTCTGGCAGGTACATTTACACAGACATAAATGTCTTCTGTCTCTTTGTCTTCCATGACATTACATGAATTGTGAATGTGAGATTTTGAGTTGTTCAGGTAAGCTGTTTTTGCTTATAGGTCTACCATGACAGTGAGGAAGGGCAGAGGTACATTCAGTTTTACAAGCTTAACAAGTTCCCTTATATTTCTATCTTGGACCCTCGTACAGGTGAGAGACACATAAGTTTGAATAAGTTTGGATCATTTGATTTCAGATGCCCATGTCAAGTCATACATAAAATAACTAATGTGCCTTTTCTATAATGAGCATGCTTTTGAGTAAATAAAATAAATATTTTGGGTGCAAAAAATGCCTCATAAAATGAATACATTTATAACAAGATATATATTTTTATGTCAGTGCAAGTTGAGGTTGTAAAACAATATTTATGATTTAAATTTTTTAACCTTGGAAAAAGATGTTTTAATACTTTTTTTTAAAAAATGTTATTAGATTTTCTTGATTTTTTTTTTTTTTCATGGCATTTACATTAAATTCATTCACATCATTAAATTTAAACATCTTGAAAATGGAAATGTAAAATATTTTGGGGGCAAAAATGCCTTGTAAAATGAATACATTTAGAAGAAGATATATTTTTTTATGTCAATGCAAGTTGAGGTTGTAAAATAATATTTATGAATGATTATTTTTTAACCTTGGAAAAAGATATTTTAATACTTTTTTAAAAATGTTATTACTTTTTCTTGATTTTTTTTTATGACATTTACATAAGTCATTCACGTCATTAAATTTAAATGTCTTGAAAACGGAAATGTAAAAAATGATTTCAACTATATGAAACCAGCATAAATTCAGAGATTACATTACTAAAAACCTGGCACATGCATTTTGAGCTAGATTTTTTATTAAATTCATTGATTTCAATTGTTAATACTGGTGTTTGTCATATATTTTTATAAATTTTATACAACAAAATTTATATGCAATTTCTGATAAATTATTGCATCACACTGGTTTTACTATAGCTCCTGTATATTCATGTGTAATGTAGAATTTCTTTAATTAATAAAGTAGTAATAACATGATACCATGAAAGTTTGAAATATTTGATAAATATTAAGTTATTTATCAGGTACCATATGGTTTTAATAAAAATTAAGTCATGACTGTTTCATAAGCTTGAAAAAAAAATTATGCATGATCAGGGTTAAAAGAAATGTTTAAAAATAAAAAAACAATTCGCTTTTTTTTCCCCTCTGACCAATACAGGACAAAAGATGGTTGAGTGGAACCAGTTAGATGTGTCCTCATTCCTGGATCAGGTCACAGGCTTCCTATCAGAGCACGGGCAGCTGGATGGGCAGTCCAGTCAACCTCCGGCCAAACGGGCCCGTTCTGTAAGTGTTCACCTTTAAAGTTCTGGAGGTTCCTGAAAAAGCATTTATGTATCTTTGCTTTACATCGCAGCCTTTTATCCGTCTATACAGGAGAGTTTGATAGATGCCAGTGAGGACAGTCAGTTAGAGGCCGCTATCCGGGCCTCTCTTCAAGAAACACACTACGAGTCCACCCAGGACAAGGCAGAGTCACGCTCAGATGATGATTCAGATGCCGAACCTTTCTCTGACAGCGAAGGCCTGATCTCAGTGGATGGTTCAGATAATGAGGTCGGCGGAGGGGAGGATTCTTTAGATGGACACGTTTCTGCAGAGGTAGCTCCTCCTACCAGGCCGGACAGCCCAACCCATCACAGGAAGTCCCCACACAAAGAGCTGTGCCACAGGAAAGAGGAGAGTAAGAAGAACCACCTAGAGCCAGCCGGGCTCAGTCACAGTCAGACAGGACAAACAGAGTCCCAACAGCGGCTGGGAGAAAACCACAGATCCACATCACACCAGCCCTCAGAACCTGCCGGCACCAGCACAGCAGATCCAGACGACAACGGTTTGCACCATTTCTCTCATGTCAGTTGTCTAAAGGGGTAGTTCACCCAAAGAGAAAATACTGTCATTATTTGCTTACCCTCATGTTATTTAAAACCTGATTGCTGTTTTTTTCCACTGAAGATAAGAGGAAAATCTTCATATAGTTCATAGTGACCTTCATCTGTCAAAATCCAAAAAAGCACAGTAAAGGTAATCCGTATCCGACTTGTGGATTATGCCAACTTAACTGAAGTAAAACAACATCTTTGTGTGAGAAACAGACTGAAATTCAAATATTCTCTGATAATCTTCCCCTCCAAACAACTTCAAACATTGACCTTTTGTGTTCTGCAGAAAGATTTAGAATGATTTGGAATGAAAGGTGAGGTAAATAATGGCAGCTTTTTGGTGACTGTCCCTTTAAAGGATTTGAAAATTTATACATGCTAATAATATTCAGTAAAAATGAATTAATGTACTAAAATGACTCTGTCCACAGGTCCAAAGGCCCGCTTAATGCTGCGATACCCAGATGGCCAGAGAGAACAGATAGCACTGTCTGCTAAAGCTAAACTCATGGTGGGTATGGCATTTCATGATGATTTTTAGTTTTTGCCATTGCCGACTTTGTCCCTACTAGGCATACATTATTCACCTCATGATAATGAAAGTTTAAAAAAAATCTTTTACCGTGGTAAAAGGTTGACAAGATAAGCAAATATTTTGTTTAATAACAAGTTTAGTAACTTTTTCAAATAACAAAAAGTACATACATAAATAACACAGAGCCATTCAAAAAGCAACTACAAAGTGAATACAAAAATCTGACATGTAAAACATACTGTTTGTCAATACTTTCTTCTCCATGACAAGCGGATGTCAGAAACAAAGTTGTGCAGCATTGCTTTTGTGTATTGGGGCATTTCTGCTTTTCCTCAAGCGCCACCTACTGTCAAAAAGCTGGTACATTTTAACTGGTTGATGGAAAAGAAGATAAGAACATAGAACACGCATTTCTAAAAATCGAAACAGTTTGGATAAGGTATCTAGAGTTATTCATGGAATTATGAAGTGTTCACAATAACAATATTGCGCTTTAAGGCTGTACAATTTGGGGGGTATGTATTTATTTATTTATTTTTTTTCTGATAAAAATTGTTATTTGGAATTTAAAATTCAATTTAAAAATCCAGGTTTGCTGTGCTAGTTTGTAGGGCTGCAAAATTCAGCTAAAACGTTGTAATTATATATAAATGTCATATTAAATTTAAAAAAAAAATACTAAATAAAAACAAAATAAGAAATATTATTATTATTGTAACATTTCACTGAAAAATATTTTAAAAATAAGTATTTAAGATAAATAATATAATAATTGTGTTGTACAGCTGTAAAATTACAGTACTAATATGTCTTAATTTCTTCTTTTTCAACCATCCAACTTTTATTTTGGGAAAACCACAGGAAGCCATTAAAACCTCTCTTTTGTTGATAAGCATTTCTCATTACGAGTACAGGAGGATGATTAATACATGTTGTGTTCCCATATGCATGTTAAAGCAACCCAAATCCAAGCAAATTAAGCCATATCATGATTTTTGTTTTATTAATAAGGCAGCCCTACACCATATTACCAAATAACAACATATGTCTAGCCCTTAACAGTTTATAAAAACCTTATTTCTATTAAAAAAAAAAAAAAAAAGATTGCAGCAGGAGGTATCTAATATAGAAACATTGTTTCAAATGTGTGTGAATTCTGATGCGGGTTTTGGATTTTGGAGATGTACCCTTCATTTTCTTCCTTTGTTGTACTTTGTAGGCACTGGTGAGACATGTTCAGTCTAAGGGATTCCCCAATGAACGCTTCGAACTTGTCACCAACTTCCCCCGCCGAAGACTTGCTCACTTGGACTATGACATCACACTGCAGGAAGCAGGACTGTGTCCGCAGGAGACTGTGTTTGTGCAGGAGAGGAATTAGCCCCTCCCCTTGTAGATAAATTACACCCCCCTCCTGTCCTGTCATTTGTGCCCTAGAAAGACTGAATTGACTGTGCCCTGTTACCACTTGTCTTTTTTTCCTTTTTTTTATTTTTTTTTTATAATAAGTCCAGGATACTCAGAACATTTGGTAGTTCATAGGGACCGTCCCCTGAGCTGCATTTGTCAACATATTTATTTACAAAAAACTCGGCACATCCCATCAAGACAGTACATGTCCATGAGTTACACTCATATTGAAATGGAAATTAAAAGGGTTTTACAGATGGCCTTGTTGTAGGGAAAACAAGTTTCTAAGGATTGAACATCAGTTCTAAAGTGACTACAGTTCCTGTTAAAATCATCTGAGCAGGTTGGGATCCTATTGAACATGGGCTCAGGTGATGAATTGGGATGAATGTTTATTATTTAGAGGTAAACCCTCACATATCTCATCTGCAATGTGCAGGGACGGATGAAGTAGAGTGACATTTAGCTATAGTAAGTTTCTATCTCCTTTTTTATATACTGCATCATTTCCACAAAAAACTGATTCTCAAATATAATCATTGAAACAAAAGGGACAGCTGGTCCACTTGAGTATTTCTTCAATAACGCATTCGATTTCTTCTGTTTGGTCACATGATTTTTATCAAGAATATGCGGTTTCGAGCAGAATCCTCCAGATGGGAGCTTGAACATCTTATATGCCACAGTGGAAGGATCTGGTTGTCTTTTTATGCATTTAGGGAACTTTTTATTTTTGCATACAGAATCTTAAGTGATTCAGAGTGACAGATTCTTAGTTTAGCTTAGTAGTGCACCAATATGAACAGTATGAGCACAAAAACATGGCCACTGGAGGGCAGACGGATACTCAAAGTAGCTGTTGCATTTTACTCACAGATATCTATATGTAGATACCACATTAGCAGCTGTTTCAGTGGCTGCTGATAGGTAAAACCTAGTTATTCACATGTAAGAATATCTATTTCTGCAATATCTATTTGTTTAGGATCTGATTTTCACAGGATATTAGTTTATCATAAATGTTAATTTAGTTTGTTAAATAATGCTGCATATGGTAAATAAAAAAAGAATATTTGTTAAAGCTCTTATAAGTATTATTGTGGAGATCTATGGTTTTTATAACCATATGCTGCACATGTGGCATTTTTGGTTGAAAATGTATTGATTTGTAATTGTGAGTGATAAGCAGCATCTGAAATGTTGACCATTCCAAGAGGACACATCGACATGTTTGGAGCAGTTGAATGAGGTATCTACATATAAATGTCAGATTTTTCTGAGACATTTGTTGGCGTATGGGTTTGCATAAACACCACTGCAGAAATTTATGTACAGTACTGTTAAAAAGTTGGGGTCAGAATGTTTTTATTCAGCAAGTATGCATTAAATTGATCAAAAGTGACAGTGAAGGCATTTATAATGTTACAAAAGATTTCAAATAAATGCTGTTCTTTTGATCTTTCTATTCATCAAAGAATCCTGAAAAAAACAAATCCACGATTTCCACAAAAATATTAAGCAGCACAACACTGGTAAGAAATGTTTCTTGAGTAGCGAATCAGCATATTAAAATGCTTTCTGAAAGATCACGTGACACTAAAGACTGGAGTAATGGCTGCTAAAAATTCAGCTTTGCCATCACAGAAATTGCATATTCTAACAGAAAACAGCAATTTTAAATTGTAATAATATTTCACAATTTTACTGTTTTGCTATTTTCTTTGATATCCCTGTGATCTTTCCTGCTCTTGCATCATTACAGTAAACGGAGTATAACTGCACTTTAGAATTTTAATGTTGTGATATCCAGGCCTGGAAACAAAATATTTAGATATTTAAAAATATTTGGTCACCGAATATCAATGTAGTTATGTTTGGTTGTAATATATTTCATCAGCTTGTAAGTTGCTCTCATGACTGAAGTTTGATTGGCAAAGTCAAGAAGTTAGACTTTACCTAGAGCAGGAAAACTGCTAAATGTTAAATATGATTTACGGAAGACCCTGAGATGAAACAAAGGAAAAAGGAAACATCAGTTCAGATGACAGGATGTTTCAAGGACAAGATATGTTCCCTCTGAAGATCAATGAGACACCTACTCCTCAAACACAAGAACCAGCTTGTGTTTGAGATCCAGTCTCTTGTGAACATGGCGTAGGTTTCTGTCATAACCATATTTATTACAGCCAGGGATCTCAATGAATGAACAGGCTATTATTGCATGATATTGTGACTCTCATAACATTCAGTCATTTATTAAGTATAAAATCTGCCTGATACAAAGCAGTTCTCGATCACAACAAAAGCTATCAGATTATAGATCAAATGATGCATATTGAGCAACCAAAAACATGTTATCTATAGTGCTGAAATGATGAAAAATTATGTTGTAGTTTTATTTCTACTAGTCTTCAATCAGAATTGTAAGAGAAAGAATACCAATTGGACTTTCTGGCGGTTACATGATTGAATCAGTAACTTAGGTGGTGCCGAGCGAGTCCATGATTCGTTCACTCGATTGTCTGAAAGAGACATAACAGCGAATCGTGCAAATTAAAAACATGATTTTAGTTCTTTAGTTCTTAGGCAGTTCACTTCACTTATTACGGTTAAAGTCTTTTGTCAATAAGTAGGGACTGAAGAACTAATGCAGTGAACCTTGTTTCATGAATCTATTTTAAATTTAGAGAGAGTTTTGAGAACTCAACAAAATTGCTTATGAAAACGAGTAGGCTAACAACATGAGGGTGATTATATTATAAATGTTCATTTTTGGAGCCAGTAGAGTTCTGCGGCAAAATTCCTGTCAAGTTTTTTACCAGAGGTCACTGTCAGGCGGTTGTTTTAGTCATGTCTTGCTATTAAAGTTAACAATCACCTGTTAATACAGTTTTTTTGTTAATACTCCTGTTAATACTCTTTCCTTAACACACAATTTATGAAACCTGACACTCAAACATCAGAACCACACACCAAATCTGCAAAACCATATGCTAATTCTCAGCCTTTGACTCAGTTTTCAATTTCATAAAACACTTTTTGCAAAACGCAACACACAATTCTCTTTGTAACACAAAAATCTAACAGGAAGCATCTTGATTTTCTTTTTCAAACACAACTGAACAAAATGCCACATTAATTCATCAGTGCCTCACACTAACTCCTCACATGTCCAAACACTCATTGCTTTATTTAACACCAACCAAACATTATTATAGAATAGGCCTGTCTTTGTTCCTCCTCTTTGCTTTCTGTATTGTCTGCATGAGAGAGATATGTTTCTATTAAGCTCTGAATAACCCAATTTCATCTTTGCTTTTCATTTTTATATTTAAATAATATTTATAACAGTATTTCCATGTGTGTTTTTAGTTTCATGCTTTTAATTTGATTAAGATTATGGTTAGCTTTCTGTGTCATTATTGAACTTGAAGCATGTACTAATTGCATTGTATATAACATTTACTTTACAGAAATGTAAAAGGACAAAAGGGCATCTTGTCAGGTATGTTTTTTTTTTTTTTTGCGTTTGTGGTGTTAATTTTTAATTTTATAGCTTGAATGTTCCCTTTTTGCATTGTGTCTGCATGGGAGAGAAATGTAAAAGGGTGAAATCACACTTAAGAGACTGTTTTATCTTGTCAGTCGTTTCCTGCTAATCAATGGCCTACTTTGAAATTATTCCTTAATCTAGCACTGTTGGTTCAGATGCCTCCCTGTTAGACTACTACCTCCAGAAAAAATTAAAAGATAAACCTGAGGCAATAATTTACTATTAAATATGTACAATTTAATATTACTATCAGTTGTTATTGCACAATGTTATTCTATCATTTTAAATTCTGACAATAATTAAAACTAATATTCAGAATTTGTCCCAACAGTGGTCATGATTCTCAGAGTAACACATTAAAGAAGGTACTGGCATAACTTTCCTTCATGGTAACAAGCACAAGAGCATCAACTATAAGAGAAGGCAAGAGAGATGAGTTTTTTTTTTAAAAAACACTTTATAGTGCACATTGAGCAGTTTCTTTATCTTAATCTTGATGGTGGTTAGTTTAACGAGAGATCATCAAGACATTTTGTTAAGTAATGTTTCAGTGTTTTAAAGATCTTGCACAACTTTTTTTAAAATTAATGTCATATTCACTAAGTCGGGGTAATAAGGGGTGTGTGCAGTTAAAAGGGACAATGTGATCTTGCAACTGAATTTATGAGTCACATGAGGTTCAAAGACTGATGAATGAGTTTTCAAAAATAGTATTCCAATAAATGTCTGGAGATATTATTTAAAAAAAATACATTTTTAAATTCATAAAAAATCATATACTGTGCACAAATATTTAAAGTCCCTCAAAAAGAGTCATTTTCAAATGAGACTTAATCCTGAGGCTGAATGGAGAGAAAGATCAGAGCAGCATTGTTTGGTACACTTTGTATAATAAAACTCACCATCTAGGTGCAAATTGAAGCTTAAATCATATCAAGAACGCAGTGCCATTTATCACAGGTATCCAAATATAATATCAAGAAATAAAATATAAAATCCCTAAATTATTTTTATAACATTTTTAATGGATTATTCATTCATTCATTTTCACATAGACAAAATGACAGGTTTTGAATGACAGCTTTTAAATTTATTTATTTAATTTTTTTTAAATATCGCTGAGTGTGGAGTTCTGACCCAGAAATGAACCCTAACCCAACCAAACCCTATAACCAAACAAACCAGTTCTCCTTTACTACTCCTTTTGCATTGAATAAACAAAATGTTACAATGGCCAGCAAATAAAATATGAATAAGATCGAAATTATGCAACAAATCTGAGCACTAAACCACGGATTAATGTTTAATTGGTAGGTGAACAAGAATCTAGTCATGCAGATGAAATTTTAAATGAACCAATCACCTATTTATGAATGTTTTTTATTCTTCTGCATTGGACAACTTGTAAAATGTCTATCTACAGTTATGCTAAAACCTTGAATTGTTTCTTTTCCTCTTTAACTGTCAGCAATCGAACCAGAGAGACGAAGGTAAGTGCTCAAACAACAGGTTTATTCACAGGTTGGGGCAGAAAGTAATGTGGCAACAGTCCAGAGGTGAGTAATTTGTGCGTAGAAAGGTTTCAAGTCTCTTAGCTGTAATGTAACAGGTGATTGTCTCTTGCAGGTGATCCGAAGGAGCGGTGGAGAAAGGGAACTGGGGAGCGATGGAGCATATTATGGGTCAGTAAGCACAGATCAGAAAACAGGTAAGCAGACAAGAAAAGCAAACAGTAGACCAGACAATCAGGCTGTGGGGAGAGTGTAGTGATATAGGAAGCTTGATTAGTGGCTGCAGGTGTAAGTGATCAGAATTCCAGGTGATGGTGATCATGACTGATGACTGTAATGACTGTGACTGAACCCAGGTGTGAGCCGGGAGGATTCTGGGACATGGAGTCTAGAGCTGGTGACTGGTGACAGAGACTCCCTGACATTAACACAGTGCTCTTCAATGCTTACATAGGACTACTGCCTTTAAACTTTTGCAACCAGGGCTAAGATAAAAGTCGCAGCTGGCCAAATAGTCAGGTCAGTCAACCACAGGATTTGGACATAGGACAACTGCCAGCTCTACTTATACTCAGGAATGTTGAGTATAATCAAAACAGAGAGATCTCACACTTATTAATCGGTCAGCATAGATGTCTCTGTATCTGGTATTAGTGTCACTGCACTATAACTGTATGCTCAGATCCTATAAAGTGCTCTAGTATGCTACTGAGGTGGTTACGTAAGGGAGCTGGACTTCAGTCACCTCTGTTCATTCTCAGAAACCAGTTAACGTGCTGCAACCTGCATGAACCAAAATGTTCCAAAAATTCAGTCCTCCATTGTTTTAGCTGTTGCAGAATTAGCATGTTTTCCTGCACAAAGTTCAACATCAATGTCGGAGGATTCCAGAAATATTTCTGTTTAACTTGTACAACTCCAGATTATTACATTTTACAAAGAAGTGAAGACAAGGGTATGCAGATGCTTTTAGTCAGTTTTCAGCTAAACATGTTGTCATGTTTTTCATGATCTGCCACTTATGAGCATATCATTGTGTGAATGACATATGATCTCCTCATGCAGTGGACAATGTATAATGAAGTGTCTGTTTGAAGCCCACCTGTTATCTCATTCAGATAGCAGAGTGTCCGAGGTCAGAGTTCATGAGATAGACAATTGGACCTTGTAAAGACAACGTTTGTTGAAAATAGATTGACACTTTAAGTGAGTTACAGTTTGAATACAATGGTATATTAATGAAGAAAAAAGCCATAAAAAAATCTGATTCTTGATAATAATATTTTAAATATTTCATAATTTAAGTAATGATAATATATTAAACAGCTTCTCTGCTTATTAATATTTTAAAAATACATTTCAACCAAAGTCAAGTCAAGGCCCTTCTTCATTAGTTGCTCAGTTTGGCCAGGAGGCCAGCTCTAGGAAGAGTCCAGGGCTGCATTTCCC
Organism: Spinibarbus caldwelli; assembly: GCA_039654775.1. Classification (NCBI taxonomy): domain Eukaryota; kingdom Metazoa; phylum Chordata; class Actinopteri; order Cypriniformes; family Cyprinidae; genus Spinibarbus; species Spinibarbus caldwelli. The sequence continues at coordinate 14,531,862 of CM077235.1, read as the reverse complement.
AAAAGCCAATGGTGCTAGGATCAACTTAGGTTTACGATACTTTTGGTAAACGCAGCCCTGGTTGTTCCAAACTTCTTCCATTAAGGATAATGGAGGCTACTACATGCTTCTGTGAACCTTCAATGCAGCAGAATTTTTTTCTGAACTCTTGACACAATCATGTTTCTGAGCTCTACAGGCAGTTTTTTTGACCTCAAGGCTTGGCTTTTCCTCTGATATGCATTTTCAGCTGTTAGACCTTTTATTGAGAGGTGTGTGCATTTCTAATCATACCCATTCAATTGAATTTGTCACAAGTTAACTCCACTCGAAGTGTAGTAACATGTATGAATGCTCCTGAGCTAAATTGCAAGTGTCCCAGAAAAGGGTAGGAATTAGGGCTGGTAAGCGATTAAAATTTTTAATCTAATTAATTACATGATGTGGCGATTAATTAATCTAATTAATCGCAAATTAATGGAACATCAAATTTGGCTGAGAAATTACTCCCAAAAGATCATTTAAAGTCACTGTTGTGTAAAGCATCAAAAAGTAGCTTCAGCAAGAAATATTTTGCTTGATAAGATTTATTACATACACTCTTTTGGACCATGAGGGTGAGTAAATGATGACACAATTGTCATTTTTGGGTGGGTGAATTATACCTTTAATAATTTATTTTATTAATTTTATTATTATTACTATTGAAATATGAAATTATTTCTTTAATGAAATTATACTCTAAATAATAAACTAAAATTGCCTGTAGGTGGTGGTAAATGTCTTAGTTATTAAGTCATCGAGTCAATTGTTCATTCATTTGATTCGTTCAAATGGCTGATTCTTTCAGGAGTGAAGTAAATGGTTCTTTATGAATGGTCCATTTAATCATTAGGCTTGTTCAACTTGAAGCGGATCATCAGCATCAGACCGATCGGTGTGTGACATCAAAGTACCGCAAGAGCTATAGAGAGCAGACAGCTTCTTATGCTTTTGAACTGGTCTCGTGGTCCTTTGATCTCATACACTGATCGATCTGTGCAGCGCCCTTCTAATCCAACGCGCCTATGGCCAATGGTTCAACACGCCAAATGGTTCACCCAGTTCGTTCAAAACTTGCATCAAGAAATGTAATGCAGCTGTGTGTTGCTGGGAGATGAACAGTTCTGCTTTGTCGTTATATTTTCGTTGGCAAAATTGAGCAAAACAGACAACATTGTTGTTGTGTTCATGTAATTGTTCTGACTATGCTGGTTGTGTCCAGTAGGGGGAACTCTAATCATATAGAGTCGACGAGAGGAGAGAATAAAGGAGAGTAGTTCACCACGTGCGTTCTCTGCTGGCTGATGTTACATAACAATTGTGTCTAAAATAACACAAAATTAACTTCTTACTTACTGAACTGTTGTATAAGATCAGTATCACATTTGCACTCGTGTGATATTGCTTAACTATCTGATGTAAATATGAGACAAAAACACAAACGGTCATTTTTGCCCCATATCTTGAATTTTAGGGACATTCTAACTACATTCTCTAGGCTCCATCACACAGTGAGTTTTTGCTCTGCATCATATATCAATCAACTGTATGAAATGTCAGATGACCCACATAGGTCTGGGGTGGGGCAAGTGCGTTAAATGCGTTAATAATTTTAAATTGTATTAAAGTAGCTACAAAAACCAAATGAAATCAATGAAGATTAATTTAGAAATAACATGGCATGTGTTTTAAACTAGATTTTAAGAGATTTTGCCACTGCTTAGGGACACTTTTAATGGTCATTGACCCAAGACAAATTAGGATCATTCAGTTATGTATGGTGGCCCAGTAGTGCACAACACAAACACATAGGACTAATTTCTTTGTGTCGTGCTAATTTTGCTGTGTTGTAGCTTGTTTCTGTTGTGTTGTGATAATTTTGTGTTGTGGCTTGTTTCCATTGTGTTGTGGAGATTGTTGTGTTGCGGTTTGTTTCTGTTGTTATGTGGAGATTTTGTTGTGTTGCACCACCACCAGTTCCCCCACAATGGACCTCCCAAAATTGTGCAGTGCCAGTCAAACACTGGTGTGATTTTTTTTTTTTGTGACTTAGTAGCAGATACTGCAATGTTTAATCTGGACGTCATCACTCTTCTGATATACCCAAAAAGGCTTTTTGGTTACTTTGCTGAAGCTGCATCAGTTTGTACTTTACGCTCTTGCATTGAGTAATATTTACAATGTACACAAGTCAAATACAGGCCAGTCCACTGATTGCCAAGTGCACAAACACAACGGTTTCAGAACAGAGACAACACTGTTTACTCTGAGCAAATGTCTTTATGAATGCAGCCATCAACCACAAAATGATTGAATCATGTTAAAAAGCATGTAAGGAATTTAAATGCAGACTGTGTTTGAGAATCAACACACACTTTGATGCTGATGAAAGTGAAAGTCATAAAAAGTATTTTCAAGTACGGTGACCCATACTCGAAATTGGTGCTCTGCATTTAACCCATCCAAGTGCACACACACAGCAGTGAATAGTGAACAAACGCGCACACACACACCGTGAACACACACCCGGAGCAGTGGGCAGCCATTGCTCCAGCGCCCGGGGAGCAATTGGGGGTTCGGTGCCTTGCTCAAGGGCACCTCAGTCATGGTATCGAAGGCAGAGAGAGTGCTGTTCATTCACAATCCCCACCTTCAATTCCTGCCAGTGTGAGAATCGAACCGGCAACCTTCAGGTTACAAGCCCAACTCTCTAACCATTAGGCCACGACTAATTAACCATTGATGCACACAGCAGCAGGAATTAGGACTGATTCCCACAGGGACTTTATCTAAAAAAAAAAAACAACAAAACAAATGTCAGGTTGGGGCAAGTTGTCACTTGTTTTTAATGCAATTTTTAATCCATTTGATGAGAGAACATGTATTCACTATTAACTAAGAGCTTTCCCTAAATAAACCCCTAATGTGCTGTTTATTGATAGTAAGTAAGGTAGTAATTTGTAGGAGTTATGTTTAGGTATTGGACAGGGTTAGGGGATCCAGAATATGGTTATCCAGAATAAGGCATTAAAATGTGCTTTATAACTAAAAATAAACAGTCAATATGTTAGTAACATGCATGCTAATAAGCAGCTACTTAATAGTGAATGGTGTACCCTAATCTAAAGTGTTACCCAATTTTCTAGGAGCATGTAAAAATTGTACTGTTCTACTATTAATTCATACAAAAAGAAAGCTATATAGTTAAGAAATATTTGAATTTAACATTAACTTCACCAGGGAATTTCCATGATAGAAAATGGCTCCTTCTGCAAAATGTGAACTGGCGCATAGCCTGCACAAGCAGATTGTAACGGAGCGAACAATACGTGAGATGTGCGGATCCATTTGCAAGGCTTTTATTCAGAGACGAGGTCATTAAACAGATAATGGCAAACAGGTAAAACACAGGCAAGACAAAGAGTACTCCTAGGGCTAGTGAGGTCTACCTTGGGTGTTTTGTTTGACCAAAACTTTAAATTTTTTATTAAATTGTCTATGATTCACAGACTGGTGATACAGATGCTACACCTGTAGATGGAGAACATGTTTACCAAGCTGGACTCCTAAATTATGAACTCCATCCTGTTATTGCAGAGAAACCTAAAAAAGTTAAATGTTTTATTGTTGCATTGATGACAAGAAAAAAACTTATTCATTATAACCTATAGACCAAATGATTGGTATCATTCAATCTAAATAGATTTTTTTTAGATAGATGACAGATAAATAAATAGATGATAGCTATTTTGCCACATTGCTAATATGACAGTTAAATGAAAAATATTACATAGAATATGTAATTTAGATGGATCTCTTTGACTGGGATTCTATTATTTGATTTGTCATTTACTATTTGGTTATTTAACTAAATTGTCAAAATAGACAATGTTAGATTTTATACTTTAGTTTAATAACACTTTTTTTCAAATATAAAAATAAATAATGACGTCACATTATATTTGACATTCTGCTAAAATCAGATGACAACTGCGATAAGTTTAGGAAGGGGGTCCTCTTACCCCTGTAGTGAGGCAAGATGGCCTCTTTTTATGACTTTCAATTTCATGCAATAACAACTTAATTAGCAAAATTTCGGTCACACATTATTTTAAGCTTCGACTCCTACTATTAACAAACCATTAACTTTTAACATCAAGGCTGTAACGTTAAGACTTTTGCCTCAATAAACTTATTTGCTGCTTATTAATAGTTAGTAAGGTAGTTGTTAAATTTAGATATTGGGTCAGATTATGGTTGTAGAATATGATCATGCAGAATATGTGCTTTGTAAGTACTAATAAACAGCACGTATGTTAATAATAGGCATGCTAATAAGCAACTAGTTAATAGTGAGAATTGGTCCCTATACTAAAGTGTTACCAAAATTTATTTTAATATATTTGAAGAAGTGTAGGAGACTTTTTCCTCGTCGAAGCAGAGACCAGGAGACGTTGGGATATCTTTCAAGCAGAAGTTACTCTATATTGAGAACTCGCTAATCCAAGTCTGACTATAGCTCAACACAGTAGAGTTTACACCTTTCAAGGGGGAGGGATACATAGAGGTGGAGACAATCTAAACAAAGCATGCAAATGCAGTACAGGAATCAGCCCGTTACCTGAATTTCCCCAGCCCTGATTTCATCAGCATAACAGTGTCATTCAAATGCATAGGTGCTAATCCAATCAGCCTGACAGTATCGCCCATACCTTCACATTATCATAGAGACAAAGGCACAGCTGTCCCTTGAGCTTTAACTTGGGACCCTGCCCAATGGTCAGGAAGTGCATAAAGACAAAAGGTTAATGTCTCAGACCCCTGGGCTGCTTGGATTGAGCTTCTTAGAAATGTCATCCTCTTTGGCTCAAAATGTAAAACTCAATGTACATAACTTTTATATAACCTAGAGTTAACATTTTATAAATTTGTAATTCCACAGAAGCATCAACAGTTATGAAACTGTTCCTAAATATCTTGTGATTTTATTAGTCAGTGGTTTCTGACAGATGTGTTTTTGATTCTGTGCACCTCCTTTCTTCTCCACTTCTTCTCAAGAATGCTGTTATGCTGTGGCTGTGGTAAAGGACACTGACTTCACCATCAACTATCTCAAGGGAAAGTGTTCATGCCACAGTTGTTATCAAAGGCCTGGAGCCTGGAATATACCCATTAGAAGACTGGTTGCACAAAATAAGATTCCCTGGGATGGTCCTGATGACATGCTTCTTGAAAAGTGTTAGCATGGCTTGATTATTATTGTGTAAATTTATTATTGGATGGTTCTCTGGAATATTTATATTTAGTGGTCTGATATTTCATAATATTGACCATCATCCACAGCAACTCTGCATCCACTTAATCCACTTTAATATAAAAGCAAACGCAACCATTTTTCGCTTAAATGTGCAAGGTTTCCAGTTTTATCTAAAACAGTCCAATATGCTGCATGCTGCTTGAATATTTATTATTATAATCATAAAGACGTTTTAACGCATTTTGTTATTCTTCTAACTATTTATCTACAGCAGTTAAAGAATCAGAAATCTTGCACATTTACGGGAAATAGCTTACTTCTGCATGAAAAAATAAGGTGGATATCATTTTGTGCATGGAACATTTCATTTACATTTATTAATTTAGCAGACACTTTTATCCAAAATACAACAAGCAGTTCATCATAAAGAGAATAAACATGAGAAGTGCTATTAATACAAAGTTACAGACCTTGTTTAGAACAGAACAAGCTGAAACAGCATAGAGGAAGAAAACTTTTTTCATCAGAATGCAGTTCATTTTTTTTTTTTTACATTTATTTATTTCTTAGCGAGAGCTATAAGATTATCTTCAGGTAAAATTATAAAATATTTTTTATTTCCACATTTATTTTTTTGATGAGTAGCGATGTGACAAGCGGATGGGTGCTGAGGTTGATCATCTTTATGCTCTGTCCACCTGTAGGTTAATATTCTGTTCGATTTTCTCCTTTAAAAGCACAGAGATGGTGCAGTTGATGGTGGCCAGGTATATATTGCTGGAAAGTGTGGCCTAGTTCCAGTTATGGTTGAGCAGAATGATCAAAGTAAGAATGAACACTATCTCATATTTCATAAATCAGTTCATAAGCCAAGTGTTTGTCAAAATGTACATGTTTGATGAAACCTAAAATTCTATTCACTCTTTCCTTGAAGAAAATTGTGATAATGGTGGAGGTAAATTCTATGTACTTCCACTTTTTAACTGTTGTCTATGAAAACTAATCTGCTAATCCTGTTTTAAAGAGATAGTTCATGCAAAAATGAAAATTCTGTCACCATTTACTCACCCTCCACTTTTTCCAAACATGTATGAGTTTTTCTACTTTTGAACACAAAAGATGACATTTTGAGGAATGTTGGTAACCAAACAGTTGATGGTAGCCATCGACTTCCATAATATTTATTTTCCATGCTATGGAAGTCAGTGGGGACCAGCAACGGTTTGGTTACCAGTGCTCTTCAAAATATCATCTTTGGTGCTCAACAGAAGAAAGAAAGTCACAGTAAGTAAATGACAGAATTTTCATGTTTGGGTGAACTATCCCTTTAAGGTCTGTTCACACCTAGGATGATAATGATATGGTTTTAAAAATTGTCCACACCACAACCATAACGATAATAGCACATAGGAAATATAAAAATTTTCCAGCTGATGAACTGGAAAAACATTGACAGCCAGTCAGAATCCATCCTATTTTAAATAGCTTGAGCATTTAAAGTGGTAGTAAACAAAACTGCAGCGCATGCTTATAAACAGGACATTATCGTTCATTGGTGTGGGTGCTAATATTGTTATCATTATATTTATAGTTATTGTTCTGTGTCAATGGACCTCTAAACTTCATTTCTGTGATGTGCATAGAGGCCGCAATTTACTATGTCGTGGTGCATAAGCAATCGAATGTAAACTGGAATAACCTGCGAGGAAAGAAGTCCTGCCACACCGGCCTGAACCGTAATGCTGGCTGGAAAGTCCCAGATTCAGTCATCTGAATCTCAGTCAAAACACCTTACTGTACCCTATGTGAGTATTACTAAATATATGCACTCACAGTTGGTTAACGAATTTTGTCAATGAAAGATCACCCAAAGTTGTTGTAATCGCATAAATTAGCACATTTTCTCTTCATTTCTCAGACAATTTCTTCAGTAAAGGCTGTGCTCCTGATGCTGATCCTCAATCAAACATGTGTGAGCTGTGTAAAGGCAGTAGGAGATGAGAGCAAGTGCAAAGCCTCTTCTGAGGAAATGTATTATGGCTATGATGGGGCTTTCAGGTACTGGACCATATCCCACACACTGCAACTGAAAGGGAAATGTGCTTTTTAGATTTTTTTATGCTTACTCCACTGCACAATCTAAATATGCAGAATATGATCACACTCCTCTTTTAGGTGCCTTGCAGAAAAAGCTGGTGATGCTGCTTTTATCAAGCACACTATTGTTGGGGATTACACAGATGGTTAGTGTGGTTTGTGTTCATAAAGCTTCAGACTTTTCATAGTGTCACATTTTTAAGTATTAGATTTTTCTGATATGGTTCCATCTCTATATCTACTTAGGTAAAGGACCAGACTGGGCTAAGGATCTGAAGTCAGGCGATTTTGAACTGATCTGTCCAGACTCAAATGAAAGAGTAAAACATGACGAATTTCCCAAATGTAACCTTGCCAAAGTGCCAGCTCATGCTGTGATCACCCGGGAAGATGCACGCGCTGATGTAGTGAACGTTCTGAAGCAGGCTCAAGTGAGTTCATTGTAGTCCTGTGTAGAATTTCCTGTCATTTTCAAAAAAAAAAAAAAAATTCTTTCACACATTCTGCATTTGATCTATTGTTGATAGCGCAGGTTGGTAATATATCAGTAACTGGTCCAGGTCACGCTTTTGTTACTTTGTGTTCAAAAGACCAGATTCTTAACCTCATATGTTTCTACATTTTGTCTTCAAATTAATTTATCTTTGTTTCGAATCCACTTCCCTATGTTTCAGGCCAGTTCAGACAAGCTGTTCAAGTCAGAGAGTGAAAGAAACATCCTTTTCTCTGATTCCACTAAATGCCTTCAAAAGAATACTAAACCTCTGGTGGATTTCCTGACACAAACGTACATTGATATGATTGAAAGGACCTACAAGACTGGCCAGGGTGAACCAGGTATACAGTGTGTCTATCATTTCCTATAATATCTGGTCAATTATAGGCCAAAACAATTGTATTTTGTTATTAATGCTACGTTTTACAGCCACTTGTTGGTTTCAGCTTACAAAATAGTGCCCGCTTATAATGTAGTGATTTATTCTAATGTTTTTCTTGACAGATCTGGTCAAGGCATGCAATTTTGATAACTGCAAAGTATAAAGTTGAGTTCCTAAAAGAAATACACACCAAATTCAGGCCATATGAGCTTTGTCTGTTATGTTTCCCCCAAATAAGAATCTACATTTCTGAATACCAGCTGAGGAAAACATGATGTTCATGTTATGCAGCAGTGGAACAGTGACAATGTGATCAGGTTTCTGTTTTATTACAACAGGGGTTGAAATAAAAATGTTTTTTTCCTTCTCAAAACCATGTCTGTGAGTCTTTCATAATTAAAGACTGAGTATTGAAAGGCAACAGTATAACCATTATAGAGATAAAAACTTGGTTGTTTGTCGGCACCCTCTTCTGGGGAAGCTGTGCAATTCATATCATTTCAAGCATTATTGTCAATCATGGAGGAATGAAATTTCATTTCTCTTGCAGGTCCTGCTGTAACATAGAAGTAGTGTGAACTTTCAGACAATAACCACATACCCTTTACACATAGAAGACTGCATTGCATAATATAGCACATAATAACATTATAAATGGCAAACACACACACACACACACATAATAGCAACGTTGGGCATTTATTTATAAATCAGTACTTCACAGTACAAACAGAGCATTGTGGAAAACTGTATAAAAGCAACAATCTGAAAAGTATGCAGATTCCTGAGTGACATGATAAGATTTCTGAGGACAGATAGATAGATAGATAGATAGATAGATAGATAGATAGATAGACTGTGTGCCGAATTATTAGGCAAGTTGATATTCTGGTCATATTTTTTTTGCAAGAACATTTTACCAATTCCAAACTACATCAATCTTAATAACTATTAATGACTTTGTATTTAATCATTTATAACTGATATATAATTGTCCATGAAGGCTGGAAGTAAAAAAAAAAATATTCAGGTGTGCTGAATTATTAGGCAGGTTTTCTTTTACAGATAAAATGAGCCAAAAAAAAAGAAGAGATTTAACTCAGACTAAAAGTCAAAAATTATTAAATGCCCATGAGAAGGATGCAATAATAGAATTTGAAAAGTTAGTGCATGACCATTGGGCAGCGAAATGCTCATTGGGTCAGCAGAGTCAGAAAAAACAGGTGGAGAAGAAAAGACATGTTAACTGCAAAAGAATGAAGAATTAAGGTGAAGTAGGTGTGAAACCATCAGGAACCATTTAGTTTCCAGCGCCATAATTTTCCAGAACTGGAACCTTCCTGGAGTCTCCACAAGTGCAGTGCGTCAGGCTCTCAGGGACTTTGCTTGGCTAAAAAATCCTAAAAAATGACCCTCACTTAATAAGAATATCATGCTGAAGTGTTGTGAAATACATTAAGACTGATTTATCATAGGCTTTATGGACAGATAAGTTTTGAGTGACTCTTGAAGGACCAGCACCACATCCTCTTGTACCACTGTTTGAAGAATTGATCTTCCAGAATCTGGCAGTACATTTTAGGAGCTCATATTAGTCAATCTCTGCAAGACAGACTTTTCAGGATAGGAGATGGACTAAAAATGAGCTCTAAAGGAGGGGAAGGGGGGTCCGCTCCCCTCTCATCCAGTCATTGCTTGGCTTAACACTTTTTTAATGCTTTATTAATTCAATGCCACAAGAACAAGAGGTACTACATATTCACATTATCATATTAACATTACCTGCCAGAGAAAAAGGGGGAAAATTCAATGCTTTCAGAGCATTACATGTTTTCAGTGCTTTTTTTTTGTTTGTTTTTGGTTTGCTCCAAGAGATTTGCGTATAATTTAAAGTAATTTATAAAATGTAATAAAATTGGTTTACACTGAGCTTAGCTTAACACTTTTCCCTCCAGACACTTGGCTACTCAGTATCAGTGAACCTCTTGGTGTTCGTTTTATATCTATTTACTATTTCTTACAACATTCCGGGATTTTATGTTATAAATACGTGTGTATTAACTTATTTGTTCTGTATGCGAAGCTTTATAAATGAACGTTCATAATCTGTGTAAGTAGAGGAAACTTTTATTATGGCTCTTTACTTCTACCCTTGGCGAATGACCCCGCAGCGCTCGGGTTGATTAACCCGGAAGTACTCACGCGGCTCTCTGAGCACTCCGTCCGGTTCTGCGGGCTCAAGGGGAGAAACGCTGAAGCACCATGGCGCTGTTCTAATCGCGTTTATTAAGAGAAGTGTGATCAATTTACCGGCAATCCGTCACCATCCGCGCCTTAAACATGGACCTCCAGTCAAGAGGCTTGTCCTGGGGGCATCAACTTTGTCAGTAGTAACATCTGGAAACTCTATTTATTATTTTTTTGCCCCATACTATCACTTTTTCTCGCCTTTGCACGCTACGTGGGATTTAAACCTAAAGTGTCAGCAGCTAGCCAACAGTTCTCACTTGATTAACCCAAATATCTCTGTGGAAACCAAGACGCCCTCTTTTAGTAACGAAAAATAACAAAACTTTCAAGAAACACTTTGACGAAGTCTTGGCCTGAAGTTTTCTCATTTGTCTGCGGCGCCGGGTGAGTAATCCTGCTGCTAAGCTAACTGTGATAGCCGCGTTTAAACCGATAATCGCAGGGGCCAAGCGGGCCTAGTTTGAGTCTCACGACGGGTTTAATGTTGATGTGTGCTCACGTATCAAACATTTTCTTCGTGAAACGCTTTTCTTTTAACCTGTCAGTAGTTACTTTCCTAATTACCCCCTCTGATAACCCGGTTATGTGTTTCTGAGGCTTTATTTCCCAGCACTTCGCTTTTTTCAGTTTCACACCTTCATATTTCTCATATTTCTGGGAGTCGGTCCTCTGAAATTTGGTTAACATACAAATTCGGTCCCGTTGAGGTTTACGTGGCCTATCGACTGTGAACAGCTTGTTTATTTGAGGAGCATTTGTGACCGTTAAATGTCTCGTGACGCAGAGGAGGAATGTCGGCACGCGGACGATAGAGTAAGTTTGACCGAGTTTTTTCCTCAACAAACTGGATTTTACCGATGTGTTATATACGATACTGTAAACGATCTCACTGACCGTGGGCTTTCACCGTGTCATTGATTTAGAGGGGGGTAGCTAATAAGCTAGTGCGGTGAAATCGACACTTCCCTTCACATTTACTGAGGGCCCGACTTGATTTTATAGTTTTCTCAGATGGTTGTCGAGGTTGGTTTTCGTCAGATGGCGAGTTGAGGTAATTAAATCTTGGTTTGACTAAAACGATGTTGTTATGGTGTAGAGAGTGGAGTGGATTTGAACGGGTCAGTGCCATATGGAGGCTAGCGCTGTTAGCCGCACCGGCTGCGCATCATGGCCGCGCTGTGACACGTCTGTAGGAGCAGCTCGCTGCTTTCCTCACTTCTGGGAACCCAGCGTGCGCAAAACTCAACATTTGGAAAATGTTATCCGAGTGTTTTTGTTTTTCAGCCCTACCTGTGTTTTGCAAAGCTATTTGGATGTTGGAGTTTCAGTATGTGAAGGATTTCATAATTGAATCGACCTGGTTGGTTAATTTATTTCCTCGTGGCTCTGTCGTATGAACCACCATAGTGGGTTTAGTTGCTTATAGGTGTAGTTAAACCCCAAAATGAACTTTCTTTCTGTATTCACCCACTTTCTTCTGTGGAAATCAAAATGTAATACAGATTGACCGTTTCAGTTATCATTCACTTTCATTGTGTGGATGTGTAACATTTACTTTTGTGTTATGCAAAAGTAGTAGTTTATAATTGGAGCAGGGTGAGGGTGACTGTTTTAATTTTTTTAATGTGAAATGTGGCTCTGCGACAATCATTAAAGGTAATGGTTGTTGCAGAGAGCATTAGAATCAAGTTTTTATCTGGTTTTATGTTTCTGGAAGTTTTTGTCCTGGTCTAAAGTCAACAAAGACTCAAGTAGATTTTTTATTTATTTTTTGCTTAGAAATTTAATGTTATCATAACAAAAGCTTTCCTCTTTGATTATTGAAGCCCAAAGCATACTCTGTGTTTGCATTTACACTTTGTCGTTTACATTTGGTCACAGCACAAATATTTGACAGTCGCAGCCCGATTTTGATAACAGCGCATGTGTATGTTCACACGTGTACATTGATTTTTTTTGTTCTAATACACAGTCAGAAAAAGAAATATGAGGAGGCAGGACAGTGACAGCAACAAACTACTGGGGGGTATTCCAGAAAGCAAGGTTAACGTACTGTCACTTAAACCCTGAACTCTTGCTTACTTCGGGTATGCTGGTTCCAAAAACGCGTCCAGGAGTAAGTTCAGTCAACTCAGATTATGTTCACGGTTAACATATTAATATTTTATATATATATATATATATATATATATATATATATATATATATACAGGGGTGCATATAAGTTTTTCAGCCTGGTTCTCATAAGAGAACCTGGAGATTTGGTTTTGTCCTCACATTGCGCATAGTGTGTGTGACCTGTTAAATATAACTATAAAGGATAAAAAAGAATAATAGTGATAATATCATTACACATTTAGTTTTTTTTTTTAATGAAATATATTAGTATTATCACTTTATAATTTAGTTTATTTTAAAATAAAAAGAAAGTATTAAATAAATACAATTACTTTATAGTAAACTTAAAAATAAAATACTAGTTTACTACTATTTTTTTTTTTTTTTTAAATATGAATTTTCATCATTTTCAAACTTAAAATCAGCAAGCTTTTATTTTTACGGGTTGCCGGCAAGTAAGTATATGCGCTTCCAGGTTTAGCTCTGCCAATTGAATAGCGTCAGTGAAATGTTACAGTTTTGCATTGTTAAATATTTAATCACTGAGAATAAGAATTATATCGTTTGTTTGTTTGCTAATTATATGATTATTATAGAAATACATTATAGTATTGCTTTTCCATGATGCGTGAGATGACAAAATATAATAAATATATTGGAATAAAAAACATTACCTTGTTATAAGTGTTTTATAATATATATTGACAACTATTATATATGATAATAAAATAAATATAACTGTATTAGAATAGTAAATTACTTTGAATATTTATAATAGTGCTTTATAATTAACATATACAACTAAAAATGCCCATCCCTAACACTTGCATACCCTGAAATTTACCTCTGTTTTTGGTACCAAATGCGGAGTTTATTCGCTTAGTTTAGTCTGTTTATTTCAGTGAGTTTATTCCTGCAATTATAGCTTAAATGATTACCAAGACATTTTTAAGTGCTCATAATTTATGTAAAGAAATAGCGCAGACACTGGAGAAGGATGAAATGTTCACGCGTATGTTGACCACCTGTGTTTGAGCACGCCATCAAATGGAGAATACTTTGATAGGCTGATCGTTCAACCTAGGGCAGCTTGATTATGGCAAAAATCATAATCATGATTATTTTGGTCAATATTGTAATCACAATTATTTAGTGGGACATATGACCAAAACTTTGAGTGATTAATTTTTAAGATGCCTATATATCAAATATATATTTTCGGTAGATGAGGTTATGACATCTACATTTTAGATACCAGCGAAATGTCAAGTCCTCAGTTTTTGAAAAACAGTCAGTAATACAATAAAAACAAAAAGCAATGGGCAAAAACAATAGAAAAAAGATACAAATGAAACAAAGAGTGCTTTAAGGTTTTTTATTTTTTTTATTTTTTATGAAAGTCTAAACTAAAGCATTCAGCTAACAGCCTACAGAAATTGAATAATCTAATGTAAAACAAAACAGCTACAAAAGTCCTTCAGTCAAGAGCAGTGAGTGATTTTTCTGTCTTTTGTTGTTTGATTAATATTATAGACTGCGGAAGAAATTATCTGTCGCACGCATCCAATATACTGTTACACACGTATTTTCATTCTCAACTGTTTACGTTCACTTGAGACATAACTGATGAGGGTTTACATGAATAATCACCAAACGGCACATTTTGACACACTTTTGTGTTTAATTGACAGTTTAGGCACACAGTTTAAGCTAAAAGTTCACTTTACATTTCCGTGTTCTTTTCTGTGTCTGAGCGCATGCACAGAACAGCGCAAGTTCTCTTACGCGCTTTTAAAAACGCAAACAAATCTAATAAACATTAATTAATCAAGCACGTCCCATTTTGCAAAAAAAAAAAAAATCATATTACACGGTTTTACTGATTTGCACGTGAAGTTTGGGGTTTTATGGAGGAGCGAAACCGCACTGCTGGAAAGGGGCACAATAATTGTTTTATCTCGATTATTGTATTTTTATAATCGTTGGAAGCCAAATACGAAATCGAAACTGTATTTTGATTAATTGTACAGCTTTAGTTCAACCTATAAAAAAGTATGCTTTTCGCCCAAGAGCCCTCAAATTTAGGGGCGGACTTCATGATTGTGTGCTGTACGAGTTTGTAATGGGTAGCTTGCCAGTTCTCCCAAATGCATTGATCATAACTCTACAACTCGAGCCTGGCGTTCCCTCCCCCCGCCACCCCACAAACACTTCATCTGGATGTCATGGATGACTGGGCATCGGGCTATATTGAACACACGCGTGGCCTTCCCTTCCCCCCTCGTGTCATAAACATCCCATGTTTAGCTCATTCTTCTCTAGGTTTTATACGTCCTACTTTAGTTATGCCCATGGCACCAATGCCTTTCTGACCTGTTGTCCCCCTTTTTTCCTTTTGAGAAAGAAATTCATAAATGCAGTTTTGCCTTGGTGGTCTGTTAAAGGCTCTCGTGTTCCCTCTGAAGTAAGCACATTCCCCACGTGCTTCAGTTCCCCAGCATCCGTCACCTCCCCCATCTGCCCTTTCACAAAAGTCAGGTCTTTTTGAGAGGGTCTGAGGGTGTTTATTGGTTGCCATCTGTCGGGATCAAAAACACAGAGCTGGATGGTAAGTCCTGCCTTATTGTGTAAGGGTCACAGGGGGCAGACAGACAGACACTCCCAGAATGAAGAGGCCTACATCACTATAACCCATGGTCTGAGCTCTCCAGCTGCTCTCCTGCGGCTTTCCCATCATTTTTAGCTGAGCTGAGAGATTGTGTTAAATGCCTAGTCTGACTCTGTTTGAGATCTTAAGGGTGGGGTGTGGTCTTATCGCAATTGACACTAGTAGACCCCCACCCGTCCTTTACTTGCTCACAGAGAGCATTCATTCAGGCCTTTCTGGGAGCGTAATCAGGTACACGGTGTACGTTGCTGCAGCGTAATTGGTGCGTCTTATACCAATTCCCGTCTTTGCTGCCATGTTTTACGTTTCAGATGCTTGTCGCTGATGGAACTTGGTTCCTTGTTGTTGACGCAGCTGAAACTTGAACTTGTGAGTTTTGAAGTGTTTTAAGATGAATAATGCTAATTGAGGAACACTTCCTACCCATGTGCATAGTCAGTCGCTAATGTTACTTCTACTGTTCAGAAGTTTGGAGTTGGAATTTTATTTTTATTTTTTTTTGGCATTTCTTTGATCAGTGACAGTAGATATAATGTTACAAAAGATTTCTATTCTAAAGAAATGCTGTTCTTTAGAACTTTCTTTTCATTAAATTATCCTGGAAAAAAGTCATGGATTCCACAAAAATATTATGCAACATAACTGCTTTCAACATTTATAAGAAATGTTTCTTCAGCGCAAAATTGTATTAGAATAATTTCTGAAGGATCCTTCCGAGATTCAGCTTTGTCATCACAGGAATTAATTACATTTTGTAAATATTAAAATAGAAAACTGTGCGTTATACTGTTGTTTTTGGTTTAAAAAACAAGTGAAGCCTTGGTGACCATAAGGGACATTCAAAAACATGAAAAATATCATACTGACCCCAAATATTTGAACAATAGTTTGTGACATAATCTAAATATTTGAAAGATTACACATCACAATGAGGTCAATTGTAGCTTGATTTTCGTTTGTGTTGAATGAAACTGAACTGGTTTGTTAGTCACACTTTGTGAAAATCAGACAGGTGTGGTTTCAGTGTGATTACAACATTTACGTTGCATTTTAACTGAAGTTATTTTAGTCTGATAAATCAAGTTTTTAAATGTATTTATTCACGATGGATCATATTTTTGCTGTACCTACATTACAATACAGAACTTGACTAAGAGATCTGATTTTAGTTGTGGCATGAGCATTCCTACCCTGTCGACTGATTAATTGGTGCTAGTAATTGTTTTTTTTTCAGTGCAATAGCAAACTAATTGCCTCTTATTTCTCTCCAGGGTGAATTGCTAACACACTACACAAGGTCCCTCCCTGAGGGCTTTTCGATACCCCAGAGATTCATAATACTAATTTAGAGGTATGATTTTCACAAATTACTATTTAAAACACACATTATTGTATATCTCGCTTACATTTTGATAAGCTGGCAGTGGAAAACTCAGTCTGTCTGTGTTATAGTAGTAGGGTTGGGCGATGTCTACAAAATTGGCATCGGACGATGTCTGCAGTGAAACATCGCGATGGATGATGACATCGGGGGGCGGGGGGTGGAGTTAGGGGGTGTGCCCGAAGCGTAAATCTGTATTCAGAACGGCAAGGAAAACAAATAACGGTTGCCTGTTACATTGCAGTACATGACTGAAGCTGGTTGCACACTGGACGGGAAGAGCCGCGCCACGTCTTTAAATTTCAAACACATTTTCTATGAGCGTACGCACATCTGTCTGCGGCGCCTAGCAACGATTCAAAACAATGTAAAGACGTGGCGCGAGTTTCTCGTCCAGTGCACGACCAGCTTGAGACGATGGCAAATGATTTGCAGATCCCGAGCACAACTGACAAACATCTAATCTTGTAAAATGTGTAGTAAGTACTGCCACTCCATAGTATAAACTGAGTACGTGCAATCGTGAATCTTGAAAGTGAAACTAAAAAGCGATGCTGGCTCAATATCATGATATCTATCAGCCATCGGTGATGGACGATGGCATCGTCTGTCGGCCCAACCCTATATAGTAGTCAACATTTGAAGTGGATCAAAACCTTTCATCAAAATTGTCCTAAAACAAAAACAATACCCCTTCTTGTCTTAGGACAACTTTGATTAACTTTTTTTGATCCACTTCAAATGTTGACTACTGTACTTTAAAAACATGGTTAGCTGTATCTGATTATTCCTCATAAAATCATGTTTTCCTGATTCACTAGTTTGGTAGGCAAGTGTGAGGCCCCCTCATGCAGAACCACAGGAAATGAATAAACCACCTCAGCCTATAACAGGACTCCCTGCAGTTCCCCACCCCGCCCAATCGCCAGGACTGACACAGGTGAAAGTGGAATCAGCGAAACCTACAATCGTGATCAGGATTATTTGAGTCTCCTTTAACATGATCAGTGTTTCTGTTTGTTCTACAGGCTGCCTATCCCCAAGGTCAGCCTTCCTCGGTTGTTTTTCCCGGGCCATCTCCACAAATGAACACTGCACCGCAACCCAGACAGGTACCCCATCTTCAAGCTATGAAACTCTCCACGATCGACAAAGCTTTCAGTGTGTTTTGTGGCTTAGCTAGATGTCCTCATTCCTGCTTGTGTTTGAGGAAACACTGCACGTGTGGCAGAATCCGCCCCTTTTTGCATCTCAACTTTGACCTTTTACTCTTTACTTTCCTCCCAGTTTGCACCAGGGCCTCGTGCTTTACACCAACAGGTACTACCAATTTTCTTAAACTGGAACCTGCTTGATTTCCAAAGTCTTCTGTCTGTACACCCTCCATGCAAAACTAGTCTGTAATAACCTACAGGTTTTCTTGCATTTAGGTGCTGCTCTTGCTGCTCTTTGTGTATTCATTACTATGGTCAGTAGGGTTGGGAATCCTTACATTGGAATCATGTTCTGACACATACCTGCTTCACAAAAAGCACTAAATGAAAATGTTTAAATACAGTTGTTTACTTTTTATTGCAACAGTCTTGATGAGTAACCACTCCATTTATTTTATTAAAAACACCTAGGTTTCTTTTGAGTTAGACTTCTTTTGAGTTTCTAGCACTTTAGATACAGTTGCTCCTTTACGCTTAAGGAAGATCAAAGAAAACCTGGATGAGCCCCGGGGACATATCCCCAGTGAAGACCTCGACTTAAATACAATAGAACTTAAAATTAAACAAAATAACTATAAATATAATAAAATACCTAACTACATAAAACTATTATTGTTAGAAATTGCAACAATATAAAAATAGACATATAATACATTTATACATTTAACATTTAATTAAAACAATAAGTAAAAAAATAAATAATAATATCCTGGCCAGAGGAGAACTGGCCCCCCGACTGAGCCTGGTTTCTCCCAAGGTTTTTTTCTCCATTCTGTCACAGAGGGAGTTTTGGTTCCTTGCCGCTGTCGCCTCTGGCTTGCTCAGTTGGGGACACTTAATTTTTTACGATTAACGTCAATTTTATTTCATAGATACTATTTAAACTAAACTGAGCTAGACAATGACATCTCTGAATTCAATAATGAAATGCCTTTAACTGAAAATTGAGTGTTTAATCTTATTATTATACATTACTGACACTCTATCCTCCAATTTGATACTGTTAAGTGCTTTGACACAATCTGTATTGTTAAAAGCGCTATATAAATAAAGGTGACTTGACTTGACTTGACTTGAGAAAAGTGATGACGTACCCCATAATGTCTCTCTAGTTTAGTCGGTGTCATTAAGACAGATTTGAACCAATCTGTCTTTCTGATTGATTCTTTGAAAATAACTGGCTAGTAAGAGTTACTGGTGGTACTATATGCTTTCTTTGTTGCATGCAACCAATAGTTACTTTTACATTCAACCAAGTAATCCATAAGTAATTGAATTGATGGGATTGAAAAAGACTTCTTATAAACATCTCAAGCTGAATGAAATTTTAGTCAGATTGAAAGGGAGTGGTGTAGACCTGAAATAATCAGATCAATGTGAAAATGTGGAATGTAAACACTTCCTAGTTTATTATGCACGTTTATTTACATCTTAGAAACTGGTATTTGTAATATTTACTTCTGACATTCTCTTCTTTAGCTGTCTTTTTAGATGTGTCTTCAAGACAAAAATATTACACCTGCTGTAGCTCTTGTGTATGAAAGCATATGTGTAGCAAAATTCAATTTGAAATGTAATATGCAAAATGGCAATGCAGTATGTAAAATGGCAATGTATTTCTGTATTTAAATTTACATTTTCCTATTCATATGTGCAACATTTAGTACAAAATGAAAATGAAAAATATATATCATATATATATATCATTTAAATTAGCATTTAAATGATATATGATATATAATTTTCCTTTTGTACTAAATGTTGCACATGATTTATATATAATTTTCATTTTCATTTTGTACTAAATGTTGCACATGATTTAATTTAAACATATCATATATTTATCATTTAAATTAGCCATTTTCTACATTAGTTTCAATATGCAAATTAAAAACACATTTTAAAGCTTTAAGTTGCAAAATGAAAATGTATTACCCAAATTGATTAAATATGTTTAACATGTCCAAGCAAAAACTGTAGCAAAATGATCATTTAAATGCTGTTTTTCCTAAATGCATTTAGACGGTAGGACACTTGGGTACGTGATACCGTGCGATAATTGTAGCAAAATGCAATAATACCATTATTTCAAAATGCATTCTGAGCAAAAAGTGCAGCAAAAGGGTAGCAAATGGTGATTTTAATTTCTAATTTTTCTTTTATTTTCTTAAATGCATTGACACTTACATATATGACGTTTCAATTGCATTTTCATTAAATACCCCGCAATGAATATAGTTTGTCATTGTGGATTTGAAAATGCATTCTGAGCCGAGCATGCCCCCTACCTGTCAATCATTACATCAAGGTGGGGCTTGGCAACAGGACGCACGATAGGTCAATATTCACTGTTAACCAAACACTTTTCACCTGCCTGAACATCTCTCATCGTTTACACTCGGATTGATGCACATAAGCAAACAGACAGTGCTATTCCACTCTTATTTACTACCTTACCTTATATTTTATTACTTTTAATTTTTAATCCGTAAAATGGCACGTGTTCCGTGGCACCTGAACAGGGACGTGCAGAGTTCTTCAGGGGCAGGGGCTTAAATGTGTAAAAAAAAAAAAAAAAAAAGGGGCAGTGTGGGGGGGGGGAGATAAATATAAATATATTTATATTAGTGCTGTCAATCGATTAAAAAATTTAATCGCGTTAATCACAGTCCTGGACTGTGATTAATCATGATTAATCACAAATTTGAAATACTAGGATTTACCTGTAAATGTGTTGAAATGAAATGCATGACAAACTAGTTTAAGGAAACAGAACCTTTCATAACTCCGCCAGGTATGAGACATAATCCTTATTATTCTTTTATCATTATTCTTTTGTTTTTATTCAGCCATTATCCGCCTTTAAACTGGCAATAAAATGTTTACCAAGCCACATCGCTTCAATCCCAGTTTACATTTACCCAACTATTATCAAAAGTATTTCTAAATAAATACTACAACAACATTTTCTTGCGACCTTACATGAAGTATTATGACAAAATGCATTATACAGAAGAATTGGACCTGTTCTGCAGGTGCATTAGCGCTAACATTAGCATCATGCTACATAAGACATTTTATGAGATTAATAGTACACTTTTACTCAGAACTCACTTTAAACCACCATCGAGTGTTTGTGATAACTTCATTTTACGATCACATGTGGAATTTGGTCGTTTATTGTTGTTAAAATATGCTATTTATAGCCTTTTATATCGCTGCACAAATTAGCATTTCAGATGTACACATTCATCTCAAGAAAATCACATACAAACCATGTCCTATCGTAATCGTGTGTTTATTATCTTATATAATCTATAGTGGCGGTTGTCATGTTTATTTCTGCTGTGTAAAAGCCTTAACATGTATGCTCTGCTGAAACTCACGTTGTTTGTGATGTTTACAACCGCCTCTCCGTTCTTAAGTTGCCAGGGATACATTCCAACTATAATACACATTAGTAAAAGGATCTATTTTAATTTTTATTTGTCAATATACACTTTGGGCGGCCGTGGTACATTATAAAAATAGCCCAAAAAACCGCAACCCGCGTCTCTGTAATTTTTCCCGTGACTGTATTTTCAAAATAGCCCACTTGTGCCGTTACCCTGGCAACACTGGTTCACTGCACCCTCATCATCACAATGATAGATAACCTGCATAACATCTGCGCTGCGATGACGGGAAGAAGTTGGGGTCAAATCTTATCACATGATTAATTTGCGTTAAAAAAATATTAACGTGTTAAATTTTTTTGATTAATCGCATGCGTTAACGCGTTAACGTTGACACCCCTAATTTATATATATATTTTAAAGTATATTAAAATTTTGATCAAATAAATGCAGGCTTGATTACTATGTGACTTATTGCAAAAATGCAAAATAGCAATGTATCTAAACTTTTGACATATATATATATATATATATATATATATATAGGTCAAAAGTTTGGATACATTGCTATTTTGTATTTTTGCAATAAGTCACTTATAGTAATCAAGCCTGCATTTATTTGATCAAAATTTTAATATACTTTAAAATACATTTTATGCAATGCTGATTTATTAGCAATGTTGCAAACCAGTCATACTTTTTTCAGGATTCTTTGAATAAAAAGTTAAATAAGAATAGCATTAATTTAAAATATAACTTTTGTAACAATATACACTACCATTCAAAAGCTTGCGGTCAGTATTTTTTTTAAGAAATTAGTTTTTATTCAGCAAGGATTTGTTAAATTGATAGAGACAGTGATGGTAAAGATCGATATTGTTAGAAAACATCTCTATTTTGAATAAATGCTGTTCTTTTTAACTTTTTATTTATCAATGAACCCCAAAAAAGTATCACAGGTTCCAAAATAAATACAATTAAAAATAAAAAGCAAAACATTAAGCAGCACAACTGTTTCCAACATTGATGATAAATCAGCATATTAGAATGATTTCTGAAGGACCGTCCATTGAGGACTGGAGTAATGATGCTGAAAATTCAGCTTTGAATCACAGAAATAATATTTTAAAGTATATTAAAATAGAAAAACATTCTTTTAAATTGTAATATTTCACTATTACAGTTTTTCTGTATTTTTGATCAAATAAATGCAAGCTTGATGAGCATAAGACACTCATAATTCTGCATAATTATCAAAAATGGTAATATAATAAAGTCCTTTCACGTCACCATTTCGCCAGCCTAGGTGGCGCTTGGGCTTCATTAACTATGAGAGTTTCATAAAATAGTAAACGGTGTAGAATATCATACATAAATATAAGTGAATTGAATAGCCTACTGGTTACCATTATTGCGACTTTTGTGCAGTGCATTTGTAGTCATTTAGCATCTATTTTTTTCAGCGGTGTAATTTGATTTATAAAATGAAACAAACCGCAGATCCAGATCTCTCCACAAATAAGCTCGTCTGTCCCATGTCATTTTCTACCGATTTATGAATAAGAACGGAAAATGACCGCTCCACTTCACATTGTCCAATGAAATTTGACCTTGTGCCAGATCATGATTGTTTGATGTATTATACATGACAAACGGGCATTGATGAATTATGTAACCTCCTAATATGCTAAAATATATAATATATGGATTTTTAATTAAATCGACATACTAGCTTTGATTATTAATAGGGGAAAAAAAAAGTTTAGAATATTGTTTAGTTTATTTTTTTTTCCTTCTGTCGACCCACTCCCTAAAAGAACCATATATGACTCGAGAGCCTATGGTTTCTGAACAGACTGTGGAATATCAGTCAGTCAAGCAAAGCGCACACAACCCATAGCAACACCTCAGATTGACAGATATGTAAAAATAAACAGGAATTTTCCAACTTTTGAGCGATTAGTTGCCGTTTTGTTCAAATTGTCATGCTAATTAGAATTCAAATGCATTTTGTTTTATTGACCACAATATCATTGACATTTGTCTGAGAGGGGCACTTTTGAATAATTTTGTAAAAAGGGCAGGGGCTCGAGCCCCCAAAGCCCCTGCCCCTGAGGAACTCTCTGCACTCTGTGTCACGGAAACACGTGCTATTTTGCGGATTAAAAATAAGAGTAATAAAATATAAGGTAGTAAATAAGTGTAGAATAGCACTGTCTGTTTCCTTAAGTGCATCAATCAGAGTGTAAACTGTGAGAGATGTTCAGGCAGGTGAAAAGCGTTTGGTTAACAGTGAATATTGACCTATCATGCATCCTGTTGCCGAGCCCCGCCTTGATGTAATGATTGACAGGTAGGGGGCATGCTTGGCTCGGAATGCATTTTCAAATCCACATTGACTTAAACTATATTCATCGTGGGGTATTTAATGAAAATGCAATTGAAACGTCATATATGTAAGTGTCAATGCTTTTAAGAAAAATAAAAGACATTTAAATAACCATTTTGCTACCCTTTTGCTGCACCTTTTGGCTCAGAATGCATTTTGAAACTCTCAATGCATTTTGCTACAATCTAAAATGCAATCCCAAGTGTCCTACTCCTAAGTCTAAACGCATTTAGGAAATACAGCATTTAAATGATAATTTTGCTACAGTTTTTGCTTGCACGTTAAACACATCTAATCAATTTGGGTAATACATTTTCATTTTCATTTTGCAACTTATAAAGCTTTAAAATGTTTTAATTTGCATATTAAAACTAGTGTAGAAAAGGGCAAATTTAAATGATAATTGAATTTTTTGAATTTAGTGCATTTTGCACTAAATGTTGCACATATGAGTAGGAAAATGTAAATTTAAATACAGAAATACATTGCCATTTTACATATAGCATTGCCATTTTGCATATTACATTTCAAATTGAATTTTGCTACGCATATGCTTCCATACTTGTGACATTATTGCAATGTTTTCTTCAGTTCATAACATGGTGACTGGGCACTACATATAAACAATGTTCATATAAACAAATTTTGGAATCTGAAATTGAATTTGAATCATTAGATTTTAAAGTTAGTGATATTGTGGACAATATAATAAGTATTTCTATGCAATGGTTTCCATGTAGACAGAAGAATGCATGTATGAGAGTTAAGGGGGGAGACTGCAGGCAAAAACTTTTTTTTTTTTTTTTTTTTTTTTTTCATGCACCTGTCAAAGTTTGAGATTTTTGGATGTTTTTTCAGACTAGTGGAAAGAAAACATTCTAAAGACACTGTTAAGTGTAGATTTCAATTACATTACATTTTTAAAGGCCGTTTTCTCAAAATGAGTTTTTTCTCCTACACTGAGCCATAAATCTCCCCTTCAGTAGCACTTACACCAAACTTTACATTTTTATTCCTGTCTATATCCTGAAGGTTTTTACCGAGGGATTTGTTCATATATAATTTGCTTGATTATATACAACATTTTATTGTATAATTGTGAAAATATATTGTTTTCTGTCTGCTCTTAGTATTTTCTAAATTATGGAGTGACAAAATGAGATGCCCAAAATTCCCTCTGTAAAAACTTTTGACTCTGTCAAAAAAAATTAAATAATTTTGAAACTGTCTTTTTTTTATTTTAGAAAACTTGTAATACAAAAAATGTTTCCAAATATGTGTAATCAATCAACTAGGTAAATAAGGCGATAACTTGATTTTTATTTATTTTTTTACCCTATTCACCTGCAGTGGCTCGCCTTAATAGAACTGAACGTTCTAAACACATTCAGAATATGATTTATTTTTTTTTTTTTTGTCGATTCCCAACCCTAACTGTCAAAGACTGCATGCGTTTTAATAGCCATTTCGAGTCTCATCCTTTCACCATTGCCATCTTGTTCCCTGTGTGCCACTGACCTTTGTTGTACACAGTGCATTTCTCAGGCTGTTCTTAACTGTGCATGTTGGAAGCTTGCTTTCACTGCTGACGGCTAACGTTTACTGCTGCTTCTTGTTGTCTGTTTCTCTCTCACAACTTCTCTCCACTCTATTTCTTATGCTATTTTGTGTGGCTGAAGGGTGGATTCAGGTCACTGCAGGTAACTGTCCCTCTCATCTCCCTCTGTCCACAGCCAACGTAATTAGACTGTCCAGAGTTCTTGTCGAATATGCATGTCAAAGTGTACATAAACATTTTAAAGAAGTTACAAGTTATACTGATGAATTGTTTTGATTTCATGTTGAGAATGACCACAAAGGAAAAATGTTTATTCATAATTCTTGGTGTGAACTGGTGGCATGTGGTCTCACTAGGCATTAAGCATACAAGAATGAATGTGAGTAACCGGATATGTCATACTTCAGCTCTTCTGTTTGTAATTATAATAAGCATCAATTATGTTAGTGTCAAATGTATTAGTCCTAAAATATAGTCTGCACTACTTTCCAACATCATGTGACGTTGAAGACAGGAATGGCTGCTGAAAATGTAGTCCTGCGTTTGCATGCATGTGAATGAATGTGGATGTAGTAACAGTACAGAAGTTACAGAAAATGTGAAGTTTGGTCTCTGAATCTTTATTTCTTCAACAGCCGTACTACCCTAACCGGCCCAACATGCAAAGCAGTGCCCCTCGGGCCCCACCCAGCAGCACCCCCCGGTCTGTTGCACCCACTCACGTCTACCAACCTACCTCACAGGTTATGATGATTCCCCAGCAACAACTGCAATTCGCCAACACTCAGGGCCATACCATTTTCCTACACGGACAGGTAACACACTGTTTTTTTTTTTTTAACAGCGAACAGCTTTTTGTGAGGCTGCTCGTGCATCTAACAACCTTTTGTTTTCTATTGTAGTACCGCCCCCCCTTCATACCCCCAACGCAGCAGTACTCTGCAGGCTTTTACCCTGGAAGCAGTCCAGCTGAATACGGTACATATGGTAAGAGGCTCTGCTCTGGGCCTCCCCTGTTTGTTTGAACCACCCAACCCTGGTTTATTCTTAAATGTCTTGCTTTTTTTTTTGCTCAAAAGTGGTCTTGCACCAGTTTGTATAACACATCGGATTCCTGATAAATATTTAAAGGGTTAGTTCACCCAAAAATGAATATGAATTATGATTTCAAGAGGTCTTAAATTTGGGTACAGACCAGAATCGCCAAACAGCTTAATGTGACGATTAAACTTCAGAAGGCTATGATTTTATTAAACAAACATGAGCGCTGCACATTTCAAAAACCGGCGCTGCGCTGCTTTGTGTACTGCTGTTACCGGGGAAACCGTTCCGAAAGCACCTCCTGCTGGCAGAGAACGAATGTGCATTTTCAATAAGACTGTTGTTGTGAGTAGGGTATTCATGCAATACTGATGGCTATAGTTTCAGGACCCTGTAGTTTTTATAGTTTTTTTGAAAATTTTTTTAAAATTTAATTTTTTTTATATTTTTGTATGCATGTATGTAATTGCGGCTCATACTTTATAGCACTTACTGTTCAATTCTGTATATTATTATTATTATTATTATTATTATTATTATTATTATTATTATTATTATTAAGGAATTTTGTAGTAACTCCTAACCCTAAACATACCCGTTGGTAACCCTCTTGAAATTTAACTTAATTTATTTCAATATATTCTATATATATATTCAGGTTTTAAGTTTGCTTTCTTGGAATGAAAGACTTGTATCTGTGCGAGACTTCAATTTATTAGCTGCAGCACTTCACGTCTGATGTGTGACCCACTTAAAGTGCAGTAAAAGGTAAAACAATTGCGGTACAAATTAGTGTGATTATTAGTACTTTAATAAATGTAAAATAATTTGAATACAAATAGTAATTTACAACATCCAACAGCACAATGATCTGATCTGCACAGCTAAATGGAGATTGCTGACACCCCCTCGAACACTCAAGTTCACGCAAGCTCTTACATTAAAAATAAGTTGGAAAGATAGAAAAAAAAATAGTTTCCATAGATCTAGTCTTTGCATGTGTTTGTTTGATGTTTGAATCAGGTCTCCTCTGTTGGAATAGAATTGGCTAGATGGCACTGTCCCAAAAAAAAAGGGTCCTAGTAATGCGGTCCTAGAACTGCAGCCTCCGGAACATTGGGTTGTTTTTGTTCAGACCAATGTGAAAATCGACCAATGTTTTTACCCTGCAAACATGCAGAGCTGTAAATGTGAACTGGTGGATCGATAAGAAGATAATTCATTATAAAAATCTAAACAGTAAAATGTGTTTATTTTAATAATAATTAATATAATAATTTATTGATAATAGTTTAAAATAATATAACTAACACTTTTGACTCATCCATTTTCTTAAAAATGGTTTAAAGGCTGAAATGTGAAGTGTATCATTTTATAAAACTTTGTTTTTGTGAAAACTTGTATCTGAATTGTAAATCATGCTTTTTACAGTCATTTTACAGTTTAATAGTTTACCATAGACATTGCCCTACCTCGCTTATATGGTATTAATTTTATTTGTGCAGGTCTTAAAGTCTTAAATTTGAGCTTAAAAATCCTGCAGCAACCCTGATGTTGTTCCAAACCTGTAATACCTTCGTTCATCTTCAGAACACAAACTAAGATATTTTTGATGAAATCTGAGAACTTTCAAGGGTCAACCATATTCAAGTCGTTAGAATGGTACCAAGAACATCGACAAAACAGTCCATGTGACATCAGTGGTTCTGCTGATGTAGAATGCACATTTGTCGTGGTACTCTCCATAATGGTGGTAGATGGTAATTCAGGGGGAAGAATTGTTAAAGACGTTATTTGTTTTATTTTTGCACAAAAGTATTCTCGCATCTTCATAAAATTACGGTTGAACCACTGATGTCACATGGACTGATTTGTTGATGTTCTTGGTACCCTGGGCCTAGAATATGGTAGTTGCATTGCTGTCTATGGAGGGTCAGAAAGCTCTCGGATCTTTATTTGTGTTCTGAAGATGAACGAAGGTCTTACAAGTTTGGAACAACATCAAGGTAAGTAATTAATGACAGACTTTTCATTTTTGGGTGAACTGTGCCTTTAAATGTTCAGGAAACATTTTTGCAGATCTGTTGCTAGTGGTGCCAAAATTACACTTAATAAAAATTACATGAAAAGGCACAGTACCTTTTTCATAATGTACCAAGATTTTTTCTTGTATTTAAAATTTTTATTTTTATTTTTTTCAGTGAAGAGAATGAAGATAATGTGGTTAAAATGTGCAGTTACATTAGCAAAATAATTTTGGTCCTTTGTCAATAGTGTGTGAATGCACTAATTACACAGAAGTAACATTCAAACCAAACAGCTTTGTTTAAACTTGAACCTATTGTGAAATCTATTTGCCCTCACATAAAATTCCAGATCACATTAATTACTCCAGAAATGACTGCATTACCACAAAAATCTGAACAACAGTTACTGGTATGTAACTGAACTTTAACAATGGGGAAAAAGCCTTAAAGGGTTTTCTCCACCCCAAAATGAAAATTGTCATTAATCACTTTACCCCCATGTCGTTCCTAACCCGTAAAAGCTTTGTTTGTCCTCGGAACACAATTTAAGATATTTTGGATGAAAACCGGGAGGTTTGTGACTGTCCCATTGACTGCCAAACAATTTTCACTGTCAAGGCCCAGAAAAGTATGAAAGACATCGTCAAAATAGTCCATCTGCCATCAGTGGTTCAATCTGAATTTTTTTGAAGCGACGACAATACTTTTCGTATGCAAAGAAAATAAAAATAACGGCATTTATTCAACAATTCGTCTTCTCTGTGTCTCTCCGCGTCACCGTAGCGCCATTTTGGAGAATATCCACTGGACGCAAATAGCGTATGCGGTTCTGTGTCAGTCGTACCACACAGATACGTTTTCTACATGTATTTACGGTTTGATTTGAATGAAAGCAGTGCATCCTTGTGGCGCGGCTGACACAGAACCGTGTACGCTATTTGCATTCAGCTGATATTCTCCAAAATGGTGCTACAGTGACACGGAGAGAAACAGAGGAGACGAATTGTTGAATAAATGTCAATATTTTTATTTTCTTTGCGTACAAAAAGGATTCTTGTTGCTTCATAAAATTCAGATTGAACCACTGATGGCAGATGGACTATTCTGATGATGCTTTTCATACTTTTCTGGGCCTGAACTGAAAATTTTTGGCATTCAATGGGACAGTCATCTGGTTTTCATCCAAAATATTTTAAATTGTGTTCCGAGGACGAACGAAGCTTTTACGGGTTTGGAACGACATGGGGGTAAGTGATTAATGACAATTTTCATTTTGGGGTGGAGTAACCTGTAGGGCTGTAGAGTTTTATTCCATCCTCCTTGTTCCCCTTTTGGAATATGATATTGACCTGTGTATGTTTTGGATAGATTGTAACTTCACCTTAGACTTATGACTGTTAGATCAGTCATATACATTAGATAATATCCCTGTCATAACTAACTACTAAACACCTAGTTCTACCCTTCATGTCTGCTCAGATTATTGGCTCACTAACCGTGTTCAGCACTTATATCTGTTGCTTGTTGTTCCTCTTACTCACTCTCGACCTTTGTCTCTTTCTCTCTTTTCTTGCTTTCCTCTCTTCCCTTCTCCTTTGGCTGAGTTCAGATCCCTCTCTGGCAGGGAGGGAGAGGCAGGGGGGTGGGGGGAGAGGTGCAGGTAGAGAGAACGGACGTCTCTCGTTGCACGGAGCTCCTCTCACCTCCCAGCGCTATCCTGGTGAGTCTGAAGCGCAGGGCTGTTTCTGTTACACCTCTTGTCTGTGTCTTAGCCTGGCTGGTTGTGTTTTAAAGGGGTCCTATTATGCTTTTTCACTTTTTGAATTTTAGTCAGTGTGCATGTTTGGGCATAAAACGGGGTTCGTACAAGGTGCTTGAAGTACTTGAATTTGACTTTTTGAAATTTAAGTCCTGGAAAACCCTTGAAAACAGACATATTTTTGAGAAGGTACTTGAAAAGTACTTGAATTTTTAAAGGGCAGTATATATGAAATTAGTGGTTTTTTTTTTTTCTCGATAAAACAATCTTTTTATGCAAAATTAATGATGCAGCGCGTCTGATATAAATACAGAGCCGTTTCGCCTGGCTTTTAGCAGCGCAGGAGATCTCGCGATGTTGCTCCTTGAGGTTAAAAGCTGTCTCGCGATATCAGTACAAAGTTGAGTTTGTGGTAAAACCTTTGATAGTGCTTGCATTATATTGTTCGGTCTTTTATTGCATGTGCTTTTCATTTGGGAACGTATATAAAGTCTGACACATTTTGTGTTGCACTGTTATCATTTACAAGCTTGGAGCATGTCTCCATCGCAGCAGCAGCTCGGTACACAAACTCTTCCTTTGCATATGCTGTGCATTTGGGTTGCTTAATATTCATCTGGGAAAACAGTACGTTATCTCACTAGATTTGTAGCATAAATAATTTATAAACCTATGCCAACACAGGAGAATACATAAACATATTTCTTCTAAATATGCGATTTGTTGTACATCGCGATTTCAAAATAAAAGTTCAAACCCTGGCTGAGTTTGCATGTGGCCAAATATTAAAATTACATGGATTTAAATGGCGTTGAATCACGCTGTGTGAAGCATAGCCAGGCCGTTGGCGCCCTCTGCAGGTATTTGTTATAACACATACTATACTTAATTTGGTTATGTTCATATTTTGTGTAGTCATATTACATTATGTAGGCCTATTTTATTAGTGTTCAGTAAAACCATGTAGTTACTTGGTTTTTATATTTTATTTGAACCAATTATTATTGCCTCATCATTAATTTATATATAAATAGTCACACTAAAGCCTTTTTTCACACAGGTCTTACTAAAAAATATCAGATTACTCAATTGCCAAAATCAGTACATTACTTGATTACCAAAATAATCATTAGTTACAGCCCTAGATTGTTTAAAATATTTAAAAATACCACTGCATTGTTTTGATTTGTGTGATTAAAAGACAAATATTTTGTCATTTTAAAAAAATCTTAATAGTATTAAAATATTCTCTTTCTGGTGAACCAAGTATCTGTATATCTTGTGAGCTAAGTGCATTGTCACAACCTAGTGTTGATAAGCGGTGATATAGCTCATAATTTCCCAAGTGTATGATACAGCTTTCATTCTTCAAGTCAATCATACATTCATGAAAAAATAAAAATCAGTTTGAATAAGGAAAGCGATAACTTTGCCATATTATCCTTTCAAATGTTAAAGTTGCCACAGTCATTGCATGCGTTTGTGCTGCACTTTATTTGTACCATTTTGTTTTATTAGTTTATTAGAATTTGAAAGATAACGATATTAAGCGAGGTCTCTGATTTTAGTCCTTGAAAACCAAAAAAATTAGTGCTTAAATTCCTTGAAAGTCCTGGAATTTCATTTTGGAGTTTCTGTACGAACCCTGATAAAAAGATCTACAAAGTTACAAATCTCAAAGTCCACTCCAAAGGGAGATATTTCGTTTTTAAAAAATCCATTTTCAAGAACTACAACGAACGGCTCGTTTGGATTACAGAGTTGGTTTCTTGTATATCTCAAAAATAAATCCTGCCTACGGGAATTTGAATGGTTGGTGGGTGGGGAGAACGCTTGGTTGACCACTGCACGTTTCAAAATCGAAACCCGGTGCGGGTGTTTTTATATCACTGTATTTCTGACAGAAACCGACTGTTTTCAGAAAATTTTGGATATCATTTTCATTTCGTCTTGCATGTAATGTCTGATAAAGCAGCGTTTGTGAATGGAGCTCTGCTTTGTGTACAGCGTTACCGGGGAAACCTCGCTCTCTACTACTCCAACAGAGAATGAATTTGCATATATATATGCCGCCACAAACAGTGTAAGTCTGTAGGACTATGGTATAAATAAATTCAACTGTATAACAGTTTTACTGCAATTCATGTTATAATGTTAGAATTAAAGAACAATAAACATAATACATATTACATATAATAATACATATAATACGTTGCACATCTGTACATGATAAATGCAGTTATTTATAAGCTGTTGTTGACATCCTATCTAAAATGTGTTTTAGCCAAAAAAAATATAACGTTACCACTTTAATATGTCTTGCAATATCCGTGCATTCAAAGGTTCTGCGCGATCCTCTTGTTCAATATTCTCGGGGTCTGAATTGATATGGCAATATTGACGAACTTGCTGTTTTGGCAAGGGGCGTGGCAGTACTGAAACATCGTCTAAGCTGTTCGCCAATCACAACGCACTGGGACAGCTAACCAATCACAGCACATTTAGATTTTTGGAAGGCGGGCCTTCATCAAACCGGAGCTAATCGAGCCGTTTGTGCCAGGCTGGGGAGGAAAGTATTTTAGTAATGTAAAATAATGCGATTTTCGAACCACCAAGCATGAAAGCATGTTCTAGTACACCCCCAAAACAAAATCAATACTTTGTAAAAGAGCATAATAGTACCTCTTTAACACCTCAGGAAGCATGTAACCTTTGATGTACTGCTACTTCAACCTTTGACTCTATGTCCTAGACCAAAAAAACAACTGCAAACATTCTGGGATCAATCTGTGGTTATCATTAAGTGATTTATCTCAAGAATGATATAAAGTGTTTTTCCCAGCGCATCGGGAAATGGGGAATACTTTGCATGTGTGTCTCCCCCTCCCATTAAAGCTGACTGTCTTATTTTGGTATCTAATCTTGCCTCTTTTTTTGTTGTCTAGCGGCTGCCTATTATCCTGCAACACAGCAGTACCCAACATCAGTGTCTGCCACGCCTGTCATGATGAACCCCGCTCAGCAGCAACCAGCTCCACCTCCACAGCAAGCTCCGCCTCAGCAGACAGGACCAGTCAAACCCAGAGAGCGCAAACAGGTGGGTGGGAACAACATTTGGTGTGTTTTTATTTTGATCCATTTGCCTGTGACTTACCAGTTGTTTCCTTACAGATCAGAATACGTGATCCCAACCAGGGTGGACGTGATATCACAGAAGAGATTATGTCTGGTGGGAGAACGACCTCCACACCCACTCCTCCACAGGTTTGTTAATAGCTTCATGTGTTTATAATGACATGAGCATGGCAAAAAGGACATGCTGTTTTTAACAGATTGTTTCTACTTAGACTTCTGGTCCAGAGGTGGGAGGTCCTGTCCAGACCAATGGTGAAAGTGTTCCACCTGTTGCTGCTGTGATCAGAGCTGGTGAGTGGGCTTTCTTGAAAATTAACAAACAGGTTTTTGACGTTAAAGTCTGGGTTCTCACTATTCTGGAAAATGTGGGAATAATCAGGGAGTTTTAAAAGTAATTTCCATGGCTCAAAATGTCAGTGGAAAAAAGTTTTTGTGACACCATATGTTTTAATAAAGATATCTAATCACAAACAGTGTCAACCAGAAGCAATGTTTAAAATGCATTTTATTTTATTTTTTTATACACTGGGTATTCTTGGGAGTTTTTTTTTTTTTCCTTCTCAAGAACATTTTTTTTTTACTTGAGATGAATGAATGAATGATGCATTTATATAGCGCTTTGTGTATTGCCGTACACCCAAAGCGCTTTACAATCGTGGGGTGGGGGCGGGTCTCTCCTCATCCACCACCAGTGTGCAGCATCCACTTGGATGATGCGACGGCAGCCACAGCACAACGGCGTCAGTGCACTCACCACACACCAGCTACAGGTGGAGAGGAGAGAGAGCCAGTTCAGTTGGATGGGGACTATTAGGGGGCCATGATAGACAAGGGCCAGTGGAGGGAATTTGGCCAGGACAACGGGGTTACACCCTTACTCTTTACGATGAGTGTCATGGGATTTTTAATGACCACAGAGAGTCAGGACCTCGGTTTAATGTCTCATCCGAAGGATGGTGCTTTTTACAGCATAGTGTCTCCGTCACTATACTGGGGCGTTAGGACCCACACAGACCACAGGATGAGCACCCCCTGCTGGCCTCACTAACACCTCTTCCAACAGCAACCTAGTTTTCCCAGGAGGTCTCCCATCCAGGTACTGACCAGGCTCAACCCTGCTTAGCTTCAGTGGGCAACCAATCTTGGCCTGCAGGGTGATATGGCTGTGGCCATATGAAAATGACAGTGTTGTCTAATTTTATGGCACTTCTTGCTGAAGACTTATCAAAAACACCTCAAAGGCTGTCTTTTTCTGCTTTCTTTTTTGTCACAGTAAGCTTGACTGGAATTCAGCACTCAGTACCTTCATTTTTATATGTTGTGTATTTTATATTGTAATTTTAAAAGCCTGTTTCAAGATGGAGTGTTCTGTTGTATTCATTTGCCCTCCATCCTGCAAATTCAGTGAAAAGTCATGTCATGCATAACCGATTAAGTTCAATCAAAAAGTCGTGTCATTTCAGTGTACCCATTCACATTCCTGTAAGTAATATGTATTGTTGTATTGTAATGCTTAATGTTTAAAACCACTCAAACATATCATGAAACAACTTAAATTGGAGGTTATTTTAACTTTTTAAGAGGTTACTTGAGTTTCTAATGACATTCTGGTTGCACTTTATATTACAGTACGTGTACTTGCATGTACTTACAATATATTACAGTGTAATAACCTAAGAAAGTACTGGTAATATAGGCTAACTATGTGGGGTAGGGTTAGGTTTGGGGTAGGTTCAGGGTTAGTATTTAGTTATTACCTAGTTATTGTAATTAATAAGTACATAGTATGTACATGAGGAACGGGACTGTAAAATAAAGCGCTACCAACTTTCTTATCGGGAACTCAAATTTGTAAGTTTTTGTCTTTGGAACAATCTTAAGAAGAAGGATCTTAAAAACCTTCTTGATTTTAGGATAAAATATTCTTAAGCAGCTAAGAACAATTTCATTCTAAAGAATGTTTTGTGAATCCAGCCCCAGGAATGTGTTCCAGACAAGTTTGAAAGTTAAAACAACAGGTGGATTTTTTTTTTTTTTTTTTTTTTTAATTTTTTAATTTATTTTTTTTTGATTGCACTTATTTTGTTTGTCAGTGTTGGGGAGCAGCTAGCTACAAGTAGCGACGGTACTAGCTTAACTACTTTTTTTTTAAATTTTTTTTTTATTTTTTTAGTAGCTTTACAGTAGCGATGCTACTTTTAAAACAGTGTAGCTTTTCCTGTAGCTAACTACTTTTTTCCAGGAAGTAGCGATGTAGTGCAATCAAACGCTACATTCCGTTTTGCGTTCTGACGAGTCACGAGCCTGTAATGCATTGAAGCAGCGTAGCGTCATCTTCTGACTAGATAACAAACTAAATTTGTTCATTACTGCCATCTGTTGTGATATCACGCATCATGTGGCTTTACAGTCTGTCCACCGACAA
Organism: Spinibarbus caldwelli; assembly: GCA_039654775.1. Lineage (NCBI taxonomy): Eukaryota > Metazoa > Chordata > Actinopteri > Cypriniformes > Cyprinidae > Spinibarbus > Spinibarbus caldwelli. The sequence continues at coordinate 14,496,249 of CM077235.1, read as the reverse complement.
GAGATCGTCTGATGATATTGTAAAGGATGTAAAGGAGTGGATATTTCACGAATCAACTGTAATTTACGTAAATCAAAGATTGAATTGCGGTCTACATCGAAGACTTAAAGCACATACAGGAGGTGAATAATAGCCTTTTTAAACTGATTATTTTTTCGGTCATAATATAATCTGTCCCCCCACAGTTTTGTAATGAACACTAATCAAACAGAAAATAAAATCGCGATATAGTAGTGTGCTTATCATTTGGCAAAGGATGGTTGTCGGGATTCACGCAAAGTGCAGTGTTCACGCGCAGCTGATGATTGACATCTCCATTCACAGTCAGTAAATACTACGTGTCGTGAGTTTAACCTGCTTATTTTTATGACTCCTCCGTATCCAGTTTAAGTTGCATACATTTTGTTCTTGAATTACGTTTGTAGCAATATACTAATATAACTAAAATAACTATTTAACAATACAGTATTTTATTGTGTGTATCAAATAGTTTACAAAATCAAATGTTTGGGATACTTTTTGTCATTGAAATAACTTGGAAATGTGTCCCAATCAACCTGAATTCATCCTACTCCTTTGAAATCATGATTCCATTACAGTATGGTGTTTTAAACCCCCAAATATTTTAATTAAAACTTCATTATATTTTACTTGTTAATTGTAAAAAATAAATAAATAAATAAATTGAAAGTAGTTTCAATGTAGCTAGCTACTTTTTCAGAAGGGTAGCTTGAATGTAGCTTAACTACTTTAATTTACAAGTAGCTTGTAGCTGGTCAAGCTACAGCTTCAGAGTAGCTTCCCCAACGCTGATGTTTGTACCGTTTCCTGTTCTTGATCCTCAGATGATCAGGTGAAGTCCATGGCTCCTCCTGCAGCTGTGTCCACCCCTCCTCCATCAAAAACGCCCGAGCAAGCCCCTGTTGCACCTTCAGCCGCTGACTCTAAACTTGTATCAGAGGTCAGACCTGCTTCACCTGTGAGCAAGATTCCCATTCCTCCAGGAGAGGACCCTGCTATATCCCCTGCACCCCCACCTTCTCCTCCTCCCACAAACAATCCCCAACTTTCAAAGCCTCAAACTGGCGACAGTGTAGATGCCGCAGTACTCCCAGATGCCGCAGTACTCCCAGATGCCGCAGTACTCCCAGATGCCGCAGTACTCCCAGATGCCGCAGTACTCCCAGATGCCCCAGTACTCCCAGATGCCCCAGTTCAAAAGGAGGAGCCTGAGGACGCCCCTCCAGTGGAGCCGATTTCTACTGGGGCTGAGAAAGAGGAGTCAGAAGTAGCCAAAGAGAAAGAGCCTGAACCTGTGGCTGAAACAGAGGCTGCATCTGACGCATCTAGCCAGGCTGCTGTCATCTCCACCCCTGTGGAGCCTCCTCCTACTGTAGCTAACGATGGTGACGTTGCTTCTAAGGACACCGCCCCTGTAACCACAGTGACACCTGTTCCAGAGCGAGTTGTTGATGAGCCAAAGGAACAGCCTTTGCTTAACGGTTTGCCTGAGGACTCTGCAGAGGCTCCAGTAGTGAAGCCAGAGAGCTCCACTAATCCAGTCGCTGAACAAGCGGTTTCTCAGGTCCAACAGAGCTGCCTTATGGCTGTGGAAGCACCTGTAGAGGACACAGAGAAGGAGAAACCAGAGGAGACGCCTGCCCCTGTAGCAGTCTGCCCTGTTGAGGAAACGACTATGCAAGGTGGGGAAATAACTTCTCGAGGAACAATTAGCATATTGGTTTCTCTCCTTCAAGATGAAGTTTGACTTTGGGTTCTCTCTTTCTAGCTGCCGCGACAATAGTGCCAAAGAAGAAAAAGAAGATCAAGGATCTGAATAAGAAAGATGTCGGAGATGTCCTAGATGCCTTCAAAGAGGTTTGTAGTGATATGAGAAATTTTGGGTGTATTACAGTAGGACTTCCATGGCTGTTATGAAGAGTACAGTTGTGCATTTATAAATCTTCTGTGTCTGTTTCAGCCTGAGGAGGAAAAGCCTGCTCCTGAGCCAGAGGTTGCTCAGAAAGAGCCCTCCCCTGCTCCAACCCCTGCCCCGCCAGCTGAAGAGTCAGACGAAACATGGGAGGACAAAGAGGACAAGCTTGACACAGAAAATATTGAACCTGAGGCGTCTAAACCCGTGGAACAGAAGTATCAATATAAAGAAGGTTAGAAGTCAGATTAATTTGGTCTCATTTGATAATGTTCATCCTGTTTTATAGATTACAGCAATATATGTGAGTCCTTTTATTTAGAGGGCAGTTTACTATAAGTGGACTAGCGTTCAAAAGTTTTGGGTCAGTAAGATTTCTTAAGTGTTTTTGAATAAACCCTTATTCTCACCAAGGCCACGTTTATTTGATCAAAAATACAGTAAATCCGTAATATTGTCAAATATTACAATTTAAAATAGCATTTCTATTTGTATACGTTATAAAATATAAATTATACCTGTGGTGACAAAGCTGAATTTTCAGCTGCCTTTACCTTGTCTGTCACATGATCTTTCAGAACTTATTCTAATATGCTGTATTATCAGTGTTGAAAACAGCGGTCTCATTGAACACAGACTTTTAAATATATATATTTACATTAATGAATTTGACATGTTTTGATGCAATATTTTTGGGAGTTGCATACATTAAAAATGTTTTGACTTTCATTGCATTATTTTGTGTATTCAGCAGTGAATAAAATTAACATTTTTTAATTAAATTTGGTATCATTTGATGGGAATGCAAAAAAAAAAAAAAAAAAAAAAATTAACCAAACCTGTAAATCATAACTTGGAAAGCCGGTACATCACATATAAAGACTACTTATTTTTAGTTTGTCTTGTGCAGAGCAAATTCTCCTTGTCTTATTCTAAATGTTTGTAGGCCTGTTTTGCAACTTTTTTTATTTTTTTTTTCTCTTCACTCTCCCCTTGTAGAGCAATGGAAGCCCATCAACCCAGAGGAGAAGAAACGATATGATCGAGAATTCCTGCTTGGCTTCCAGTTCATTGGTGCAAGCATGCACAAGCCAGAGGGTTTGCCACACATCAGTGACGTTGTCTTGGATAAGGTGAGGCTTCTATCTTGACCTGACAGGTTTAACCTGTGCTGTCTCTTGCTAAAATTTATAATCACCCTCTTGTTTTTTGCTTTTTGGACAACAGGCAAATAAAACCCCCTTGCGGCCCTTGGATCCCAGGAGTCTGATGAACTGTGGGCCTGATTTCACACCTTCATATGCTAACTTGGGTAGACAGTCATCTGGAGGAGGAGGGCGAGGACCGGTAAGTTGTCTCTTTCTTTACTCTCACGGTTCAAAATTCAGTTAAAAGTAATGTGGCTGTATGTTGAGAGAGATCATTTATTTTAAAAAGTTGCACTCCTCTCAGTCCACACGGCGCCCTCAGCCAGGTCGTGGCAAAGACCAGATGAATCGCAACCCCAAGATCATCACCAGCTTGTCTCTTAAAGACAATGTGGAACTCAACCAGGCTGAGAATGCTTGGACGCCTTCAGTGAAGAAGCAAGTCCGAGGTCGTGAAGGAGAGGAGGAGGAGGAAGACTCAGAAGCTGTGAAAACGCAGGAGCTGTTCCGCCGCGTGCGCAGCGTCCTTAACAAGCTCACGCCACAGATGTTCCAGCAGCTGATGAAGCAGGTGACAGACCTCAACATAGACACAGAAGAGAGGCTCAAGGGTGTCATTGACCTTATCTTCGAGAAAGCCATCTCCGAACCCAACTTCTCTGTAGCTTATGCCAACATGTGCCGCTGCCTTATGGGGGTGAGTAATGTTTGTCTGTATGTTGGCTTGCATGTTTGGGCTCCAATGATGACTTCCATTTTGAGCCACGTGTCTGGGCCACTGATATACTCTGATGGGATTGAGGACCTGAGGAGCTTTAATAGTGTTTGTCAGGAATGTTTCATTGATTTGTCATTTCTGCAATTGCAAATGTAGATGATTATTTTTTTTATTTTTAGTGAACTATCTACTTGTCCAACTCATGTCATTTCAAATCTGTGAGACTTTAGTTCATCTTCGAAAACCTAAAAGATTTCTGTCCCTTGGCTGAAAGTCCTTTTTACCAAAAATTTTTTCCTTCAAAAAGATAAAGGCATAGTGTAAAAAAAAAAACATGAATCCAAGTTTTATCCAAGTCTTCTGAAGAGACTCAACCTGTTTATATGATGAAACAGACTTAATTTAGAAAAAAGTGAAAGTCGTGACGTATTGTCAAGTATGGTGACCCATACTCGAAATTGGTGCTCTGCATTTAACCCATCCAAGTGCACACACTGCAGCGAATAGTGAACAAACGCACGCACACACACACCGTGAACACACACCCGGAGCAGTGGGCAGCCATTGCTCCAGCGCCCGGGGAGCAATTGGGGGTTCGGTGCCTTGCTCAAGGGCACCTCAGTCATGGTATCGAAGGCAGAGAGAGTGCTGTTCATTCACAATCCCCACCTTCAGTTCCTGCCGGTGTGCAAAAACCAGTTTTCATTATTATTAGCCTATTATTCATATAAATATTGATAAATGCACATACATATAGAGCTTGTCAAAACTTCACTGTCCTCAGGGTTCCCACGCTTCTTGAAAGTACTTGAATATCAGACACGTGTATTCAAGGCCTGGAAAGTACTTGAAAACAAATATAGGTCCTTGAAAGTGCTTGAAATAAATTTGAAATACATTTTGTATAATGGTTTTGTATGTGCTGTCAAAGGCAAAATGAAACCGCGCTAATGATTGGGGTGGAGATGGGGTAACGCGAGAAAAAAATCTTAGCATGCGAGCTGATGCGCACATTGCGCAGCCCTGCATGAACCTATGGAGAAGCAGTGCAATTGCGACTGAAAACTACTGCGTGCGACTATGAAAAAATATTTAGGAGCACCATGTGCAAATGACCCGATCAGCATGTCTGTGTTTGTGCTGAGGAGAGCTTCAAAGGTTTCTAATGTACTTACATGTTTTTGCAGCGGTGAGTAATGTGTCTCAGACATATATCTGTTGATTCCTTGAACACAATATGTTAATTAGAATCCACTCACTGCTCAAAACGTCGTTTTGTTCAGTGCTGAGTTCTGCAAGTTCACAAATCCTCTCATTATAACAAAGTGTAGACATGGTGTAAATAAGAGATTCACTGTGCAGTGTAGAGAGCTGCGTTGATTATAATGGAACTTTGTGAGATCGCGATGAACGTAGGAGAGTGACAGCTTTTAATGATTAAGGGAGTTTGCAAATTATATTGATACAACAGTTCATTAAACAAAAGTTAATATTAAGTGACTTGCATTGTCTGAACACTATTGGCTGATTTGCTCTATTTCGTCCAACGAAAATAGTTTCAAAGTAACAGCTGAGCCGCTGTGCATCTCCAGCGTTGTTTCGTTTATGTATGAATGGGGTTTTTTTAAACGAATCTGATTCAATTACACATTCATAAAGACAGTAACTTGCTTCGTTCCTGAATGAATCAGTCGTTTGAACGAATCAGTAATATTTGATCTGAATTTTTGATTATTGATTAGAAGGTGCTCCTGAAATTTTTGACTGTGCTCCTACATTTATTTATTTATTTTTTTTTTTTGTTTTGTTTTTTTTAATTAGGAGCACAAGTGCTCCTAAAAAGAAAAGTAAGCGTATAGAGCCCTGTTTAAATTTTATTAATTTAAAAATTGAGAAATTCTTTCAAATTTAAATCCTTTACAAGAATTACAGCAAAAACCAGTTTGATGCAAGAATATATATATTTATCATTATTTGAGAAATTCAAAATTCCTTTGAACGCGACTGCTCAAAGTGGTCTAAATTTACGAAACCTACACATTCAAAAACTGCCTTACTCTGAAATTTTCAATGTAAATGTTATGTAAGAGGTCTTTTATGACGATACATATGCTGGGGTGTGAATTTGATATAAAATAAATGGTGCTTTAAAAAGTCCTTGAAAGTCCTTGAATCTGGTGTTCATTAAAGAGTGGTGTCCTTGTTTGATGTGTGTAAACAAACCTCATTGGTTCTCGAGCACCAAGCATGAACACATTTGAGTAATTGATGACAGAATTACTTAGTTGTGAATAATAATTGAAATTGTTACCGATTTACTTTTCCAGCTTAAAGTCCCCACTTCAGACAAACCGGGAGTCACTGTGAATTTCCGTAAACTACTACTCAATCGTTGTCAGAAGGAGTTTGAAAAGGACAAGGATGACGACGAGATCTTTGAGCAGAAACAGAAGGAGCTGGATGCTGCTTCTGAGGTGACGTCTTGCAGCATTCGTGAACTTAACTCTGTACAAAGTGTATGAAGTTGTTGTATTAAAATTAAACAGTGCTTTTTACCTTAGGAAGAGGAACGTCAGCGCCTGAAAGAGGAGCTGGAGGAAGCCAAGGACAAGGCACGTAGACGGTCACTTGGAAACATCAAGTTCATCGGAGAGCTGTTCAAACTGAAAATGCTGACGGAGCCCATCATGCATGACTGCATTGTCAAGCTGTTGAAGAACCATGATGAGGAGAGCTTAGAGTGCCTCTGCCGGTTGCTGTCCACCATTGGAAAAGATCTAGACTTTGAGAAGGCCAAGGTACAGTACTTATGCAAAATGCTGCATTTGACCAGTCAGAAGCAAATATCCATCAAGCGTTGTGGGTTTATTATGGGTTATGAGCTTCATGATTACGTTAGGTCTACATTCCTTTTGTGTAGTATAATTTTCTATTGTATAGCATTTTGACAGTCTTGTTTACTTTGTTAGTCAGATTTAATGTTGTTCTATTGTATGCAGCCTCGTATGGATCAGTACTTCCACCAAATGGAGAAGATCATTAAAGAGAAGAAGACTTCTTCTAGAATCCGCTTCATGCTGCAGGATGTTTTAGACCTCCGGAAGGTAACCACATGCTTGGTTTAGCAAATTTTCTTCGTAACAATGGCATTTGCAGGAACCCCATTTACATTTCTTAACTTAAAACACATGTGCTATGTTTCAGTTCTTCTCACAATTTATATCTTCATTCTTTTAACTGTGTATATGGTTTCTGTCACACAGAACAACTGGGTGCCCAGAAGAGGAGATCAGGGTCCCAAGACCATTGATCAGATTCATAAAGAGGCAGAGTTGGAAGAACATAGAGAGCAAATCAAAGTACAGCAACAGCTGCTGTCTAAGAAAGACTCCAGTCAGGGTCGAGGGGGCCGTGGAGGGCCGCACTCCTCTGGGGGCCGTGGTAGCCAGACCCAGGATGAGGGTTGGAACATAGTGCCTATTACCACTAAGAGCAGACCAATTGACACCAGCCGCCTCAGTAAAATTACTAAGGTGAGGCTTTGTGACATTTCTTCTATTATAGAATATCTTTTATCATTTAGTTGTTGAAAACTGCATTTTTTCATAGCATAATGATTTGAGTAGTTTGATGTACTTAGCCAAGTTTCTCCTGTCTTTTTTCTTCAGCCTGGTGATTTCAACAACCAGCTGCTGGCCCCGGGAGGAAAGGGCTCATGGGGTAGCTGGGGCAAAGGGAGCAGTGGAGGCACAGGAGCCAAGTCCACTGGAGATCAAGGTGAACAATAGCCCAGTCTTATTTACCTTGGACCTAACAGCATAGAGATGCCCAGCTTTTTATTAAAGTCATAGACTGTTAGTTTTAATTGGTGCAGTTTACCAAGGCATTGGACATGAGTAATACCTCAAATCATGTGACTTTAGGAAAAGTTTTACTTTTCATTGAAATCAGGCTTATGATTTTGTGTGGTGGATGATAAAACTGGCAAAAAATAAAAATATAGACCAGTGATTGTGATAATTGAAGACACAAGGCTGGGCCCCTGGTTGAGAAGCACTGCTATACACTGACAAAAGGAAAGGAGTCTTATCTAGGAAGCAGAATGTCCTAGAGACTTGGGCTCTTTTTGTCTTGAGCCATTTGTCAACCACACAGAACTTTGTAGCAACACCATTTAGCAACCTTAACAGCAGCCTAGAAACCACCCTCAACACCGTAGTTCACGTTTTGCAAGTGTCACTCATTTTCTTCACAAAATGTAAAGATCTGGTCAGTGTTTTTATTATAAATGCAAGTCTAATGCTGTCCTTTTATCTGATGCAGACCAGGGAAGACCTGCCACTAGCACACTCAACCGCTTCTCTGCATTGCAGCAGTCTGGACCCTCTTCTTCATCATCATCCTCACTTGACTCTGATCGTAGAGTGCCTCAAAGGTAATTTTGTAGTTCTGTTTTTGTTTTGTAGGGCAAATGAGTACTAACATCAATGCTGCATGGTAATAATTCTAATGTAATCTAATTACACATGTTGTAATTACACATCTGCTGTGCAGGAATAGCTCCAGTAGGGACCGTAGTGATAGAGATCGCGGTGACAGAGACCGCAGTGAGCGAGACAGGGATCGCTTTGACCGTTTTGATAGTAGGCGGGAAGACCGGGACCGAGGCCTCGACAGACACCGTCAAGCCATCACCAAACGCAGTTTCAGCCGTGAAAATGAGGAACGCAGAGGAGGTGATAGCCGTGGACCACCGGATTCTGTACGCCGCGTGTCCAGCATGACCGAGAACCGCGATCGAGGCAGTCGGGAGCGTGATAGAAGCAAGGAGACAGGTAAGAGTTGACCGACTTAAAGAACTGTTCTGAGCTGCACCACCATTACCAGTCTTTAAAGGAACACTCCACTTTTTTTGAAAATAGGCTCATTTTCAAACTCCCCTGTAGTTAAACAGTTGAGTTTTACCGTTTTTGAATCCATTCAGCCGATCTCGGGGTCTGCCGGTAGCACTTTTAGCTTAGCATAGATCATTGAATCAGATTAGACCATTAGCATTGTGTACTAAGACCGACGGAAAATGAAAAGTTGCGATTTTCTAGGCCGATATGTCTAGGAACTATACTCTCATTCCACCATAATAATCAAGGAACTTTGCTGCCGTACCATGGGTGCAGCAGGCGCAATGATATTACGCAGCGCTGCTTGCACAGAGCGTGCCTTGCAACCATGGAGACATTTGTGAGAGACGCTGCGTAATATCATTGCGTGTAAGATCGGTTCCTAGCCATATCTGCCTAGAAAATCGCAACTTTTCATTTTCCGTCGGTCTTAGTACATGATGTAACTACAGAAGAGTCAAGCTTTAAACAGGAAAATTATCAAAACTCTTTGGTCATTTTTGAGCGAGATGCTAAATGGTCTAATCTGATTCAATGATCTATGCTAAGCTAAAAGTGCTACCGCCAGACCTGGAGATCGGCTGAATGGATTCAAAAAACGGTAAAACTCAACTGTTTAACTCTAGGGGACTTGGAAAATGAGGCAATTTATTTTATTTTTTTTTTTTTTTATATAAAAGTGGAGTGTTCCTTTAAGGTTGATGATTCATAAATTGATCTCCACTTTACCTGCTTGGGTTTCTCAGTGAAGCCAATGCTGGCTCCTGCTCCACCACCACCTGTTCAAGCCAAACCTGCCTTGAGCGAGGAAGAGCTGGACAAGAAATCCAAATCCATCATTGAAGAGTATCTCCACATCAACGACATGAAGGTATGTAAATCCATATACACTACCAGTCAAAAGTTTTTGAACAGTAAGACTTTTAATGTTTTTTAAAGAAGTCTCTTCTGCTCGCCAAACCTGCATTTATTTGATCCAAAGTACAGCAAAAACAGTAAAATTTTGAAATATTTTTACTATTTAAGAAACCTGTTTTCTATGTTCTGTGTGACTATATTTTAAAATGTAATTTATTCCTGTGATTCCAAAGCTGAATTTTTATCATTATTACTCCAGTCACGATCCTTCAGAAATCATTCTAATATTCTGATTTGCTGCTCAAAAAACATTAATTGTTGAAAACAGATGAGAATTATTATTATTATTTTATTATTATTATTATTATTTTTTTTAGGTTTCTTTGATGAATAGAAAGTTGAGAAGAACAGCATTTATCTGAAATAGAAGTCTTTTGTAACATTATAAATGTCTTTTATCACTTTTGATCAATTTAAAGCACCCTTGCTAAAAGTATTAATTTCTATAATTTCTTTCCCAAAAAAAAAAAAAACTATACTGACAAGCTTTTGAATGGTATAGTGTATAATGTTACAAAAGCTTTTTATTTCAGATAAATGCTGATCTTTGGATCTTTCTATTCATTTAAAGAATCCTGAAAAAAATGTACTCAACTGTTTTAAATATTGATGGTAGTAGTAAATAATAATAATAATAATAATAATAATAAATGTTTCTTGAACAGCAAATCAGCACATTAGAATGATTTTGAAGGATCATGTCACACTGAAGACTGGAGTAATGATGCTTAAAATGTAGCTTTGATCACAATTACTTTTTTTAAATGTTCAAATGGAAAACAGTTATTTTAAATAGTAAAAATATTTCAAAATTTTAATGTGTTTGCTGTACTTTGGATCAAATAAATGCAGGCTTGGTGAGCAGAAGAGACTTCTTTAAAAAACATTAAAAATCTTACTGTTCAAAAACTTGACTGGTAGTGTGTATGGTCCCAGAAAACATTTTGAAAATAACCTGTAAATTCACCCTGGCATCTTCCACTTACATTATTCTTTTTATTCCTTTAGGAGGCATTGCAGTGTGTGCAGGAGCTGAACAGCGCCTCTCTGCTCTTCATGTTTGTACGGAATGGTGTAGAGTCCACACTGGAGCGCAGCACCATCGCTAGAGAGCATGTGGGCCTGCTGTTTCAGAAGCTTGTTAGTGCTAGAATACTACCTCCTGAGCAGTACTACAAGGGGTGAGCTCATAGACTGCTGCACTTTATTATTCTGTACAGTAATATGGCAGGGATGCACATAATGACATCAGAACATTGTAGCCACTTGTTTATTTATTTTTTGCTATATTTAATCAAAATGTGTCGCTGCTAGGCCTGGGCGATATATCGAACGTGATATTCATGCGCATATTGTCAGTAAAGCCGGTTCTGTGATTAGCGCTTAATCTCCATCACCTGTTTTCAAATAGAGCGCCATTTAACACACAGAGCCGTAGATCACTGACAAGCTACGCAATATCGCATTCATTATCGAAGGTGATTCATCTGCGATTTGAACGCGATATTGCATAGCTTGTCAGTGATCTACGGCTCTGTGTATTAAATGGCGCTCTATTTGAAAAAAGGTGATGGAGATTTAGCGCTAATCTTGGAACCGGCTTTACTGACTAGATGTGCATGAATATCACGTTCGATATATCGCCCAGCCCTAGTCGCTGCCAACATTATTACTGTCCCCCACAAAAACAAAGACATTTATCTTTTCTCTTCCCAGATTTGTTTGTGGTCATTAGCTTAAATACACAAGTAGATAAATAGATGATATTATGAATTAATGATTCCAGGGCTATCAGAACTCTCCAAAAATGTTTAATTTATATACTATTTTGTAATATTTTGAATTAGCTGTTTTGGCTATTATTTATTGATGTTTTTATACTTTTCAGTTTTCATTTTAATTTAGGTTTTAGTCATTTTATGTGGTTTTGTATATTTTAATATTTATCTTTAAGTTTTAATAATTTATAACAAACTATTTTTCAATTAACTTGAGTTTGTGATTTCTACACACTATAAATGTTTTCTGTGTGGCTGTGCACTTATTTTATTGTTTGATTTCACCCACTCTAGACTGCAGGAGATTCTGGAGATAGCAGATGATATGGCCATTGACATTCCTCATATTTGGCTCTACTTGGCCGAGATCATCACACCCATGTTGCAAGAGGGAGGCATCACCATGGGACAGCTCTTCAGGTTAGGCACTGAACCTTGGGTTTCAGATACCTGTATGCAAAGATCATAAACAATCAAAATAAATGGTGTACACACCATCTGACTTTTTTAAATCATCCACAGGGAAGTGTCCAAACCTCTTTTCCCTATGGGCAAAGCAGCAATCTTGCTTGTTGAAATACTTAACCTTCTCTGCAAAGGACTGGTGAGTATCATACTGTGGCAAGTGCTTATGAAATAATATTTGCATACATTGCGGTTTCAGAGTCTTGTTGTTGTTGTTGTTGTTGTTGTTGTTGTTGTTGTTGTTGTTGTTATATTTTATTATTTTTTTTTATCAGAGCCACAAAAAAGCTGGAGCACTGTGGTTGGAGGCAGGACTCAGCTGGAAAGACTTTCTGCCTGAAGATGAAGATGTCAATAAGTTTGTTACAGAGCAGGTATAGATAGCTGTTTTGTACTGTATTGACAGGGTCAACATAATTTCTGAAATGTTGAATGTGTAAAAAAAAAAAAAAACTTTTAAAGGCAGCACCCAAAAAGAATACATTATTTTAAGTTTAGCAATCATCATAACTCCTTTCTCATATTATTCTTATGATCCTTTGCTTTCAAACATTTTCACTGACAGAGCCACAAAAGAATGATCCATTTTTATTTTTCATATTTGCCTGAAATATATTTTTCAGAATTTTTCATGTTCTTTTTCTTTGCAGTAATATTTTTGTATATTTTACATGCATATGTACACACACACACACACACACACACACAGATATATATATATATATATATATATATATATATATATACTATGCTATGCATATGTCTTCATGAGCCTGAAGGTCATTAAGATGTTTTATTCACAGAAAATGGATTTCACTCTGGGTGAGGAGTCTGAGAAGCCCAGTAAGAAGGAACTGACTGCTGAGGAGCTGAGTAAACATTTGGACAGGTTGTTACAGGAAAAAGCCAACAACCAGAGGATCTATGACTGGGTAGAGGTGAGCGTGTGTGCTTTGGCTGTGGTTCAAGGCTCTTTAATTAAACATTAAGGTATTGCAGCGATCTGCATTATGGGTATAACATTATGCAGTTGGGGCGTGTACTGACTGGTGTTTCTCTCTTTTAAAGGCCAACCTAGATGAGCAGAAGATGAGCTCCAATCAGTTTGTGCGGGCCCTGATGATGTCTGTGTGTCAGTCTGCCATTATATGTGAGTGAATGTATTAGACACACTCCACTTCCCTCACTATAGTTTAGCACTGACCTGTACTTGATGTTAATTGTGTGCATTAATGAACTGTTATAGGTGAGAACCCCTACAAGGTGGATGTGGAGCAGATTACCCAAAGGGCCAAACTGCTGCAGAAGTACCTCTCTGATGAAACGAAGGAGCTGCAGGCACTCTATGCTCTCCAGGCTCTCATGGTGCAGATGGAGCAGCCTGCCAGTGAGTTTTAATTTATTTATTTTTTTTAACTTCCTCCTTTGCAGTCACATGCACAAATGACATTGCATTCTTAATATCCAAAAGGACTAGTGTTTTTTTTCAGTAATTTCTCTGCATTAATGATGGCATTTAAATTTTTATTGTTAATATTTATGCACAAAATTTATTTTTTTGTTGGATTTATATTGCACTTCAAAAGTTTGGGGTTGGTAAGATTTTTAGCACTAAAATGCTTATACTCGTTTATTTGATCAAATTCTGTAAAAAAAAAAAAAAATGAAATTATAATTTAAAATTTTTTAATGATTAACATTTTGGTTAGATGTAATTTATTCTTTTGATGTAAAAGCTGAATTTTCAGCAGCTTTTACTCCAGATCCTTTAGAAATCATTCTAATACACTAAAAAAAAAAAAAAAACAGTTTTGACTGGTAAAGAAGTCTCTTCTGCTCACCAAGCCTGCAATTATTTAATCCAAAGTACAGCAAAAACAGTAAAATTTTGAAATATTGTTACTATTTAAAGCTGTTTACTATTTTAAACTGTTTTCTGTTTGAATATATTTTAAAATGTAACTTTTATTCCTGTGATCAAAGCTAAATTTTCAGCATCATTACTCCAGTCTTCATTGTCACATGATCCTTCAGAAATCATTATTATAGAAATTAATACTTTTATTTAGCAAGGATGCTTTAAAATTGATCAAAAGTGGTGATTAAAGACAGATTTCTATTTGAGAGAAATTCTGTTCTTCTGAACTTTCTTTTCATTAAAGAAACCTGAAAAAATTCTACTCAGCTGTTTTCAACAATAATAATAATAAGTTTTTTTGAGCCGCAAATGAGCATATTAGAATGATTTCTGAAGGATTATGTGACTGGAGTAATGAAAAGCTTTGAAATCAGCTTTTAAATCACAGGAATAAATTACATTTTAACAATCAAATAGAAAAGAGCTATTTTAAATGGTAAAAATATTTCACAATTTTACTGTTTTTGCTGTACTTTGGATAAAATAAATGCAGACTCAGTGAGCAGAAGAGACTTCTTTAAAAAACATTAAACTTCTTACTGTTCAAAAACTTTTGACTGGTAGTGTGATCTATCTATCTATCTATCTATCGATCGATCTATCGATCTATCTATCTATCTATCGATCTATCTATCTATCGATCTATCGATCTATCTATCTATCTATCTATCTATCTACCTACATACCTACCTACCTACCTACCTACCCACCCTGCCTGCCTGCCTACCTACCTACAGGGTTCGTACGGGCCTGGAAAAGTTTTGGAAAAATAAATTAACCCAGAAAATTTTGAAAAAGTCATGGAAATGTTTAATCAGGTCCTGAATTTCAGTGCGGGATTGCACATATATCGCATTGTTTTACTCATTCCTGCAGTTTTCGACTTTAAAATGGATATTCACACATTTATTCAGTGGCCTATAGCATGTAGGTTTGAGTAAATAAATCCACACAGAATATCAGATCAGTCATTTGAAAACGGCATGAGTGATTCAGCTGTACCGCGTCTTCTCTCTTTGACTTTATCTTAAAACGGCTTCACATCGGCGCATCTCCTCTGCACAAATAGCTGCTGCACGCTGCAATACAAGCCTTTCGCTAGCGTTTTGGTACAGTTGACAGAATTGTCACTTGCCTAATCGGGTCATTGTTGCATCGTCACAATTTATTATTTATTTGCACGTCTTTTAAAGCCATTTGGTACTTGGGCGCTCCAGAGGCGGTTTCCTGTGCGCTCAGTTACGTCCAAAAGGCGCACGTATAAAGCCGCCTTGCGAGTAACAAATTGAGTTTGGTACCAAACAAGCTCAGTAGAACCCTGTACGGACCTCAAACATATGCCCCAGTCCAACAGCTTATCAGAATTACTGGCCCGAGTCAGACTGGAGCTTGTGTCTTTTTTTTTCTCTCTTTCTCTTCCCAATTACACAGCTGCTGTTGGAGCCATTAAAATAGTTCAGTTTCGTTTTTAATGGCAAAGTGGTTATTTATTTTCGTTTCTTTTAAGTTAATTTAGAAATATGTTTGGAACTTTTTTTTTTTTTTTTGTTAAATTCAAGTTTTTGTTTTTAAAGTAGCCTAACGACCAAGTGGCCAGCTGCAGACAGTGAGGTAGCCTATATGTTTGATCAATTTAGCCTTCTAAAATCAGCACCACTTGACTAAAAATCTACTGTATATATAAAATACTTAAAAAAGCATATCACAATGTTAGTTTACATTTGTGCTAGGCGAGTATCCAATCGTTTGTGTGGAGAGTGGAAGCTAAAGCGCGCTCTGCAGGACTTGGGAGTCACCAGAGCAATCACTTGCATTTTTTTCTTATAACAGTAGAAACAACCATCATTTTTGCTCATAAAGGTAAGAGTAATACATCTTTCGGGACTGTTAAGGGTCTACTTTTATTTGTGTGCACTCACAATTTCAGCATAAGTTGTGATTTTTTTAGAAAACAAACAGGATGTGCTTGCTTCATCAAAAAAATTAACCGAAACTCGGCGAATATTTTATTTCCCCTGGCCCCGACACATTCATCATGGTAATTACTTGCTGGGGTTTTGCGGCAAGCTTTATTGCGTGCGCTTTAACGCGTAACTCTTCCAGCACTCGCTGCTGCTGCTGGACACTTAACACCATCCGAGCCGCTCTTCACAGTCGAGGTAGCATCGTATTGTTTCCACCAGCGCGGGCAAATCCTTTTCATCACCATAATAACTGATGGATATTTAAAATATAAAAAAAAAATGAGGAAGCCTAAAACAAGCCAGATGCCTGGCCCGCGTCTGAGCTATGACATGAAAATTGTCCCGAAGCCGTAAACAAGTCAGAGCCCGTCGGGGCTTAATTAACCCATAAATGCATACCTCGGGTCTTTAGCGACCCGGGACGTCGTTTACTACCCTCTCCCTCCTTCATTTTTTAAAGTTAGACATCAGCTTTCTTAGTATTCCTCAATCTATTCATTATAAACAATATAACAAGAAAAAATGATGAAAATTTAAAAGTGTCTGTTTTCTGATTAATTTTTCATAAAAAGTGTATAGGGTCGCTAGAGGCCCGAGGTGTGTATTAGTGTAAGTATATTTTTTCTGCGCAAAAATATTCAAATATTTGATGACTCAATACATGCAATTCACTTTTATTCCTCGAGGTGGCACTGTTTAATAGACAATAATGACGTGACGTTTCGCTCATAATCACTGCAGGCTTAAAACAAAAGAATATCATCAGCAAAAATTTAACTGGTTTGAATGGCTATACTGCAGAGCAATTACTGTATGCCATAAAATACAAATGTAACTGTCATTTGATGGTGGATGTGGTAAATAAGCTGCCAGCCATCAAACTATTGATTTTGAAGTCACTGAAAATGGTAGTTTTGCGAATATGTTTGAGATCGCGAATATGAGGCAGATGCTGAATGTACTGTGGAAGTGCGCTCTGACGATGACGGCGATGGTACAATCATCTGCTCAAATTGAACCCTTCTAAGTTTCAAAAGGTAACGAAATATACTTTATTTTATTCTTCTGTAATGGTTCTTAAAATATCGAGAGTTTTTTGCTATTGCAGCAGTATAGGATCCATCCGTGCTGGATATATAGGTCCGGGTCACTAAAGACCCGAATATGAAAGAGTGATTGGTGAAACAGTCATGCATTTAAGGGTTAAGTGGATTAATTTGCGCAGCTTGTTGCGTTTAAGTGGCAAAAATACACACAAAATGACGTTAAAATGAGTATCCTCATAAGCATTGTTGTTTTTTTTTCTTAAGTGAATATAAACGGTTGCGAAAGAGAAAAGTTTCCAAAACGAAATTCAGGTCCTGCATTTAACGGAGTTAAATAAATGATAATATTTGGTGATGCGATATGTTCTCTGTGTGGAGTAAAGGTCATTGCACACTGGTCCGAAATTTTCGCACGGTAAAAAAAAAAGAATAAATATGACGTCACGTTGTCAAGTCACCTTTATTTATATAGCGCTTTTAACAATACAGATTGTGTCAAAGCAACTTTCCGATATCCAAATAGGAAAATAGTGTCAAAGTAAAATGACAAGATTAAACACTCAATATTCAGTTAAAGGCATTACATTATTGAATTCAGTGATGTCATCATCCAGCTCAGTTCTGTTTAAATCGTATCTGTGCAATCAAGTCGACGATATCGTTGGAAATTAAGTGTCCCCAGCTAAGCGAGCCAGAGGCGACAGTGGAAAGGAACCAAAACTCCATCGGTGACAGAATGGAGAAAAAAAAAAAACGTTGTCAATCACGTTTACACACTGCCTCCGAAACTTTCGTCAGTCATAAAAATTTAAAAAAAAAAAAAAACTGATCCGGTTCAATTTTCTGCATTTTCACATCCGTAGCATGCATTTTGATAGGAAACGATGACGAATACGGAAAAAAATTAAACAACGTGCACGAAAATTTCAGACTCTGTGTGCAAGGACCTTCATGTCTGGCACAGTTGCAGCTTGTATTTATTACTAAAACAAGAAAGCAAACAATAGCATTAATAGTCATTAATTTTAGTTAACATGCTATGATAATTTGAACAGATTTTTATTCTTATTGTAAAATAATGGAACATTAGGTCATGAATATTGTTTCAAAAGTCATGGAAAAGTCATGGAAATTTATTGGTAAAAATGTGTACGAACCCTCTATCTATCTATCTATCTATCTATCTATCTATGATATTTCTTATCAATGTTGAAAACAGAAGCGTAATATTTCTGTGGAAATGGGTACACTCTCCCCCACCCCAGAATTCTTTGAATAGAGAGTTAAAGAGCAGCATTTATTTGAAATATTTTATATTATGAAAGACTTTACTGCCTCTTTTTATCAATTTGATTCTTCCTTGCTTAAAACAAGTTACTTTTTTCCAACAACAACAAAAAATGCACTGTTGATGGAAGTGTAGCTGAATAGTGTTGTCTCTGTTTTATGCAGATTTACTGCGCATGTTTTTCGACGCGTTGTACGACGAGGACGTGATCAAAGAGGAAGCCTTCTACAAATGGGAGTCCAGCAAAGACCCAGCAGAGCAGCTGGGGAAGGGTGTGGCCCTGAAGTCCGTCACTGCCTTCTTCACTTGGTTACGGGAGGCAGAGTCCGAATCGGACAACAGCTAATCCTGAACTTTGCTAGCCCAGGTAGCACTGGAGACAAACCGCTGCCAGGGACTAATGAGAGGAGGATGTCTGACAACCAAGTTGAACTTGATCCTCATAAAGCCAATCTTATCTGTTCAGGGTGGCTCTTGACAGATACAAACTACAATCATTTCTCAGTCATTTCTTTTGCTCTCTGTATCTATTGTGGCTAATGTCCACCAAAAACAATAAAATGGAGAAGAAAAAAAATCTGCAGGACTGCTTAAACGTGTTACCAATTCATCATCATTTATTTTTAATGAGAAATTCTTGAGGGAAAAAGTACAAACCAACGCTGCTTTTACATGTTAATATAGATTTATATGCAACGTGGTATATGACGAACCAGACATGGCATCATGTATATTGTGTAGAGGGCGTGATGGCGATCGTCCTTTAGGTTTGTAATGTCGGATCAAACACGAAGTTCTTACAGGCATTTTCTTTCGTGTGCGTGCGAGAGGAGTCTTTTTTTTAATCCACTGACTGATACGCAAGCGTAGTATTTGATGAATTCTCTAAGTGACGAATGAAATTTGAGTAGCGTTTGTATTTCGTCATTTTTGCTTCCTGTATCCTTTAGAAAGGGGTGGACCTGTTGAACTTCAGGATGATGGTCTTGGATGGACTTTGACCTTTTTGACCTTAGTGCTGATGGATGAGGAGAGGGTCCAACATGCTTCCTACTAAGCCATCCTTGTTCTGCTTCCTAGCCCACACTTTTGCGTCTTACCTCTCTTGAAGAACTGATGGGGGTCTTTGTGGAAGCCCCACTTGAGCAAGCCTGCAGTGGAATTTTGAGAGAAATCATTAACTTGAAGCATATAGAAAAATCAACTTGATGAAATGACAGTAATGATCCTAAAGCCTTTTCTACTTGCAAAGTGGAAACACATTTCAGGAGCGTTCTGTACATACATATGGAAATGTTTTTTTGTTTTGGGTTTTTTTTTTGTTTTTGTTTGTTTTATTTTCAGAAATTAAAAGTTTAAAAATCTGATGTAATGCCATTTATTTTTTCCAACCGAAATGGCAGTTTCCCTGTATTTAAGATTTGTTTTCTTCCAGATGGTAAGAGGTGCTTACAATGATCCAATGATTAGTTTTGAGAAAAATGTGTAAATATTTTTTTGCTCTCTTTATTATTTAAGGAATTAAATGCTTTCACATCAAACTGGAAAACGTTGGAGAGATGAAACATTGCAAATAAAATATTATCAAGTTGCTAAGTAGAGTGTTTGCGGGATGTGGGGTCCGTTGTTTTTTTTTTTGTTTTTTTTTTTATTTATTTTATTTTTTATTTTTTTTATTTTTTTTTTTTTTGTTGCGCATGGATGTTGTGGTATTTTCATCATGGAAAATGTACAGTGTGTTTTCCCTGTGGAGAAATTCAAGGTTGGTGCTTTAATGCTGTAATGAGTCTGTCTGCCAGGAGAGGGCCTGCTGAACAGATTGTTTAAACCGATATGACAGCACTTTCCTCAAATGCCTAATTTCAGTTTTATTTTTTATTTTATTATTATTTTTTTTATTATTATTTGGACTGAAGAAAAGTTAAGATGGCAGGGGATTGCTTCAGTTTTCAAAGTTCTGGATTTTCAGTATTAAATTTTAAAGATGGGCAGTTTCTGGACTGGAAACATGGGAACAAAACAGTTATTTCATGTAAACTTCGCATGTGTAGAGAAAGTAAAAAGTAGTCCACTTTAAAAAAAACAAAAAAAAAAACCTGACGTTTATGCTGGCTTATATTCTACTATACTAGGTGTGTGCTACTAATATTTATGGGACATTCCATGAAATGAGTGCCTTTTTAAAAAGGTTGTTTTAAATTAAATAAGAATTTAAAAATTCTTTCAGACAGTGAAAGTGTTAAGTGGGTCCCATTTTATATTGTGTCCCTAATACCTGTGTACTTGCATAGTAACTAGATGTGTACGTAGTATGTAACCTCAGTGTAAGTACATATTGGTACATAGTATCTACAGCTGTAATATTTCTGTAACTACACACATGTAACAACCCTCAAAATGGTATGTGTAAGTACAAATGTGTAACAGGACATTGGTAACAACACTTTTTCACGTAACAGGAATTATATAACTACATTTTGTAACAACAGTATGTATGAGTAATTGGAACAATTTGATCAAGGGGGTGGGGATGGGTAGGATTAGGGTTGGAATGGGATCCAGGGGGTGGAAACGGGTAGATTTAGGGATATGTAACGTGGGAGGAGTTGGAGCACCACTTTAATACCAGTGCACTTGCATGGTAACTCCTCAGGAACGGTCCGCTTAATATAAAGTGTAACACCTTCTTTACCAAAAAGTGCTGTTAGTCCTGTTACACATTTGTACTTTCATTACCAAAAAGTGTTATCAATGTCCTGTTACACATTTGTACTTACACATAGCATTCAGTGTGTCGTTACATACACAAACATTAGAGCTGTAGATACTATGTACTAATGTGTACTTACACTGTGGTTACATACTACGTACACATCTAGTTACTATGTAAGTACACGGGTATTAGGGACACTTAATATAAAGTGGGACCCTTAATTGTGTTGGGAACTTGCGACTGAATTTTAATATTTTAAGATAGATATGCTTAAGGCAGGGCTCACAGTTCATTATGAGCCTTTTGCTCAAGGTCATGACCCTACGGTTTTTATTAGAGAATTTAATGTTGATATTTCACATGCTGTAGAAAAATCACGGCAATAAGTTGACTAAATTGTCCCCCACTGACAACTTGTTTTTATATCATAATATATGGCAAAGTACAAACTCTTAATATTTGCTGGATGTGGACTTTTTTTTTTCTCCCTAATTAAAATTTGCATATTTGTTAATAGAGTAAGCAAAATATGATGATAAAGGTTATTGGGTTTTTGTTGAAATGTGATGTTAGCTTTTTAAAATTCGTTGTCTAGTAAAAGGAACTATGCCTCAATATATTTTTATCTTCAAGAAATATTTCAATGTGTGCTTAAGGACAAATTGTCAGTAGAGACAACCTAGTCACGGAAGGTAGACAGATCCTCTAACAAGTTTTTTTAAACCACAGCCCACCCTTGAGACAGGACTAGCTTATTACACTTTTTCCATGTATCACATGCACAGCTGCAGTTATGGCTTCTGACTGCTGCTGAATTAAAGATTATTTCTTTTCCTCTGAATGTGCTGGATAAAAGAGCAAAGTGTCGTTGCTTCTCGACCTTGAAATGTTCAGGTTTTAATGCCCTTACAGCACGTTAAATTGATGCATCATTGGCTGTCTGAGACAACAATACCTATGATCCATCCATGCACGATAATACGCTAGACAAAAAGGCAACCATTTGTTCAGAATGTGTTTCCCTAAGCTTGCAGGCTTAGGAAGCCTTATAAGCTTATTATTAAGCAGCAGTGTCCATGGTATGAATAACATATTTTCCATTGTATTATCTCAGGTGCTACTGACTGCATTAGATGCGAGCAAATGACACGTTCTTAACTCAGGGAATGAAAATGTATTGAGGAAACATCCGCACGCTGTAAAGTATGGCAAGCCTCTTAAACATTTATTCTTTAAAAATAGTTTTTCTGTTGGTAGTTTGGTAATTACTTGTAGATAATCAAATAGTGACGTGTTTTATTTTTAAGCATATTTTTTTTAAGCATAATTATTCATTTTAGTGTCTATGAAGTTAGTCACTTATTTGTTTACTACTAGTCCCCAGGGACTGTATTACCTGAATGGTAATGTAAACTTAAACCTATCCTATCTGTTTAATAACCATTATAATTTCACTTAGGAAATAAAACTAAGTCTTAAGTCAAGAATAAACAAGACGTTTCTGTAATACAGCCTAGTGTAAAAAGTGGCATTTCTTTGATTTATTTGACATTTCATTTCATTATATCAGCTACTAGTATGTATTCCAGTTTTTAATATCTATTTCTATTTTACTGTTTTACACATTGTTTATGGAGTAGTATTTATTCTTTAGTTGTACGTATTCAAATACTTAGTAGAATCCATTCCAATTCTCCAATTCTACCAATTTAGATTTTTTAATAGTAACATTTTTATTTTTACTTTAAGATATTTAATTGAGCTATAATATAGCCATTCTGACTAGCTGTACTAGTGAAAAACCAGTTGTAATTAGTGGAATCAATGTTATTAGGCTAGATACTGACAAAGCTATATATATATATATATATATATATATATATATATATATATATATATATATATATACATACACACACACAGGTGCATCTCAATAAATTAGAATGTTGTGGAAAAGTTCATTTATTTCAGTAATTCAACTCAATTGTGAAACTCGTGTATTAAATAAATTCAATGCACACAGACTGAAGTAGTTTAAGTCTTTGGTTCTTTTAATTGTGAGGATTTTGGCTCACATTTAACAAAAACCCACCAATTCACTATCTCAGCAAATTAGAATACTTCATAAGACCAATAAAAAAAAAAAAATACTTTTAGTGAATTGTTGGCCTTCTGGAAAGTATGTTCATTTACTGTATATGTACTCAATACTTGGTAGGGGCTCCTTTTGCTTTAATTACTGCCTCAATTCGGTGTGGCATGGAGGTGATCAGTTTGTGGCACTGCTGAGGTGGTATGGAAGCCCAGGTTTCTTTGACAGTGGCCTTCAGCTCATCTGCATTTTTTTGGTCTCTTGTTTCTCATTTTCCTCTTGACAATACCCCATAGATTCTCTATGGGGTTGAGGTCTGGTGAGTTTGCTGGCCAGTCTAGCAGACCAACACCATGGTCATTTAACCAACTTTTGGTGCTTTTGGCAGTGTGGGCAGGTGCCAAATCCTGCTGGAAAATGAAATCAGCGTCTTTAAAAAGCTGGTTAGCAGAAGTAAGCATGAAGTGCTCCAAAATTTCTTGGTAAACTGGTGCAGTGACTTTCAAAAAACACAATGGACCAGCACCAGCAGATGACATTGCACCCCAAATCATCACAGACTGTGGAAACTTAACACTGGACTTCAAGCAACTTGGGCTATGAGCTTCTCCACCCTTCCTCCAGACTCTAGGACCTTGGTTTCCAAATGAAATACAAAACTTGCTCTCATCTGAAAAGAGGACTTTGGACCACTGGGCAATAGTCCAGTTCTCCTTAGCCCAGGTAAGACGCCTCTGACGTTGTCTGTGGTTCAGGAGTGGCTTAACAAGAGGAATACGACAACTAGCCAAATTCCTTGACACGTCTGTGTGTGGTGGCTCTTGATGCCTTGACCCCAGCCTCAGTCCATTCCTTGTGAAGTTCACCCAAATTCTTGAATCGATTTTGCTTGACAATCCTCATAAGGCTGCGGTTCTCTCGGTTGGTTGTGCATCTTTTTCTTCCACACTTTTTCCTTTGCAGGTGTTTTGAGTTGATTAGCTGATTGGCATGTCACCATATTCTAATTTGTTGTGATAGTGAATTGGTGGGTTTTTGTTAAATCTGAGCCAAAATCATCACAATTAAAAGAACCAAAGACTTAAACTACTTCAGTCTGTGTGCATTGAATTTATTTAATACACGAGTTTCACAATTTGAGTTGAATTACTGAAATGAACTTTTCCACGACATTCTAATTTATTGAGATGCACCTGTGTATATATATATATATCCTATTCACAAAATAACTTACAGTAGCGTCTCGATTCCTGTCTGAATGAATGTGCAACGGAAATCAATATCAAAGATGGCAACAGCAACTTTTATATGTGGGTGTACAGCAGAGCGTTTGAGTTCTGGTGGAGAAGAATAGTAACTGAATTTAAAGGTCCCCTGAAGTGCCTTGAAACACTCAGCGTTATTCTATGTGGTGATGTAATTTCAACTGAAACAGGAAGACAGGGTGGGACATATCGAGCAGTCCGCCCCCTTTTTAAAATAGTCAATAGCGTTTTGTTTATATCTGCTCAGGCCAGAGCCGTTGAGCTCGGTAAAGCTGCATTTGACAGCCACCATCAAATTGATTACCCCCTAGATTCAATATGAAACTCTTACTAAAACAAAATAGTGATCATAATCATACTGAGGCTGTGTAGTTTTAAAAGTGTTTAGTGTATACCGACTCGCGCATATGATTCGCTCCGTGCGATCGCGTCTCGACTGGAGCCAAAGTCCGGATCAGACTGTTAGCGCTGCCGCGGTTCGTGTGACACAACGCGAAACCAGACCCCATTTACTCCAGCTGAAAGCATATTTACACTGTCTGAAACGTTCCCTATCGCCTACATTGTGCACTACATGCCATTCAACGTACAGAAAATACTAACACTGTGAACAAGTGACCGGTCTCAGCCGCAGCTTCAGCGTCTATTTATAGTGCAGGGGGTGGGTGCTCAGGATTCTAGAGAGCATTTGATTGGTCAGAAGATTTGATGAGAAGCTGAAATACGAGGTGACGTCAAAAAAAATCATTGATCTGTTTTGGCAGAAGTGACGAACTGCAAGGTTTGAATGCTTGTATCTTCTAAATGAGAATTTTGTCACTGTTTTGGAGCACGCTAGCTTATAGATAACTTTAAGACTAACACATTGATACAATAACCAAAAAACTTGCATTTTGATTTCAGGGGACCTTTAAATCTTAAAATGATACACAGTTCATTTCTCCACTGCTATAAGTTAGCGAAACACAATAGACGTGTGTTTGTGCAGTGCCGAGCGGCTCTCTCAAATTGTGAGATGTGACAGACAACTAATCATCCTGGGGTACGTTTCCCAAATGCATCGTTAGCTAACTATGGTGGTAAGTTCCATTGAACTCTGTTGGTAACGACAGAACTTGTGACCATATTTGCTTTTGGGAAATGCACCCCAGTCTGGTTCTGTACACACAGCGTGTTTTTTTTTTTTTTTTTTTTTTTTAATTTTAATTTATTTATTTTGAGAAGGCAGTTGTGAGTACTGAAAATTTACAGGTGTGAGTTCAGTTAGAGAATGCAGTTGTCACTCCCATAAATAACCGTACTGTTTGTGAACTTAACCGTATTAAGGACTTAAATACAGGACTTAAAACCGTATTCTGCTGCTGTGAACGTGGCCACTGATTGGAGTAAGTACTACTTACATACAAATAGCTATTAGTTTAAGCTGTAAATGTTAAATGGGCTTGCCATAGTAAGTTGCACTCGTCTCTGAGGCTCTGTACGTGTGAAAAAAGACTCGTGTGTCTTTAAGAGAGCCGCATTACAGGTGGGACAACGCTGAGAGACTCGGTGCGGTGGGGACGATGCGTTTCGTGGGTTAACAGCACTCATTTCTTCCCCTATCTCTGATGCTCAAGAAAAGGTGGTGTCTATTATTCACTGCCGAAGACGGCTCCGAGATTCTTCTCTCCAGACCCAACGCTAATGCTGTATCCATGTGCAATGCTTTTGACCGCTTTACCCCAACTAAATCTAAAGGTACGTGTGTATAGAGTGTCACTGACCAAATGCTCATCGATTTTCGCTCGCATCATCAATGTTTTTGGACCGTGTTGCATGTGTTATTGCGCTAGTATTGTTGAGATCGCAATAGGCCGTCACGTACAACTCGTGAATAATATCAGCGCTCGCCTGTTGCCAGGAAACAAACGCGCTGAGTGCAGTTGCTGTTACACTGTTGTTTATGAAAATGATCTGCTCGTCAGTCAATCAGTCAGTTTCGGGCAGCTGGTGGACTTCTTGTGTCCGGTCGTGTCACCCTCACTTCTGTGATGGGATTCATTTATCAGGGCCTGATCCATCACCTAAAGCGCTCAATTATCCGCAAAATACATCTGTAACTAACCGGTTGTTTGTGGCATTACTGTCGTACACGGACTGCGTAGAAACAGATGGACATTTCTGATCACTGATTCTGTATGGAACGATGCCAGTTATTCAATTTATTTTGGGAGGAAAAACAGTCAACCAAATCGTAGCTCTGATACAGCGGTACATTTCATAGAGCTGTGCCTGCGTGCTGTGCATGGTCAATGGGAATTAATGATGCTCAGGGACAGATGGTTCACGGGTTACCTGTTGCTATAACGACCGGCCCTTATATTGCGTTAACTGCATTGTGTTGCTTTCCATGAATTGAGCTCAGGTGGCCTATTTTAGATGCGTTTTCCTTCACTGCAACTACATTTTCTGTTGCAATTGCTGTAATATATTTGACCTTACACGGCTAATTGTATTTATATATTTATTTCACACAGACACGCTGCAGCTCATTTCAGTGAGATGAAACAAATCTCAATGCATGACCTCTTTCCCACCGTCACAATTTCTCTGTCTGTATTTAATTTTTCCTGTTTATAGCGAAATCATTTGTATGTCCTATAGGCCATGCAGATTGATTGTATCATTATTTTTTATTTTTATTTTTTTAAATAAGTATCATCTACTCCCATGTTATTTATTTATTTATTTATTTCATCACATGTATACCATATACCAAAAAATACATGGTACTATACCATGTTTTTTGGGTATGTACCATGGTAATGCTATGTTTCTAGGCATAGTGCCGT